>CM040179.1:36068020-36698714 GCA_022606695.1 Vaccinium macrocarpon | reverse complement strand
AATGCCTCGAAAATCATGGATCTCCTCCTGATTCAAGACTATGGGGAGAAATAAATGATTCGTTTAGCCTTTTGGTCGAATCACTTGTGTCAATCAAGTCTTGAGCAAGAAAAAGATCTGGTTTGATGCGAACTATCCGTCAACCATTCACCGTCGTTGCCATTCCGGACACTTTCACGACAGAACTCCTCTGCTTTGCGGTTCTCCCTTCTCCTCTCAACGTATCGAACTACTCTTGGGATACTTCTAGTAATTCCTTCTCTGATTTCCATAACCCTGATCTTGAATTAGACAAGTTAGGTTCTAAGAGGGGATTCATATAGTATGGACCTTGCCTTATTGGTTCTAAGAGAGGATTGGTATAGGCCGAGGCGAAGGGGAGCGCCCGACTACAAGAGCGGGAAGAGGAGGGAGGTGGAGGAGCTGAGGAGAGAGGTTGGGGAGAGGGAAGAGATGTTGAATTTCTTCACTAAGTAGCCAGAGTTTAAGGATGGTGGATGAGGATGTGGGTTTGAGGATTTTAGGGGTTTTAAGGGAGCGGGAGAACAGGTTAGGGAGGAGAAGGGGTTTTTGGAGATAGATGTGTAAAATTGAAAATGGGGTAAATTCTAAGAGGAAAAAGTATGATTGATGGATGGATTCCGTTTAATTCTTAACAAAAGTGGACGGAGGGGGTGGAATTGATGACTTTTAATATAGTTCAGGTGTTTATTTGACAAAATAAAAAGTTCAAGTATCTATTTGTGATTATAGACAAAGGTCGGGTGCTTTTTCGAATTTTCCCTCATTAATATATAAATATATAAACGAGATACAGTCTCGCGCCTCTTGTAAACGAAGTATAAGCCATTTCGTCCTCGTTTGTCGACCCCCGTCTCCTCCCTCCATCGCTCCACCGCCTCCCTCCCGCCCTCTCTCTCTCTCTAGAAATACACATACACGTATTAGCCATGGCGGCTAATACTTTTGTTCCTCCACCACCTCTCCTCCGCCCCAAATTCTCAAACCCTGCCTCCAAAATCAAGCCGTACGTCTGCGCAACGCTCTCCAAACCGACGGCTGAGATCTCCATAAAACCGGCCGTGGCCACCCGAGAACAAAAGCTGCAGATTCTACCGAGAACACCTCAGCTTCGGGTCTCGCCCAATTCACTGCAGTATCCGGCCGGCTTCCTTGGGGCCGTGCCGGACCGGACCGGGGACGGTGAGGGCGACGGCGTTCTGAACGCGATGGAGTATTTGACGAACATACTGGCATCTAAGGTTTACGACGTGGCGATCGAAACACCATTGCAGTTCGCCTCAAAGTTGTCGGAGAGGTTGGGGGTGAATATGTGGCTCAAGCGAGAGGATTTGCAGCTTGTGAGTAATTATCCGCACACATACGCACGTATATTTGCAAGTATGATGTTCGTTTATAATATACATCGTAGAGATATTCAATTTGTTAATTTGCTAAATTATGAGGGTTGTGTTTGGTTAGATAGTTTACTTTAGGTTTGATGATGTGAGCAAGTGTAATGAGTGGAGAGAGATAGAGAGAGAAACGAGAGAAATGACGATGCCATCAAAACTAAAACTAAACGGGAAATGAACAAGGCCGAGGTGTCTTCCATATTTCTTTTAGCTTAACTTGGTTTTGTGTTTAGTAATGGCAATGTGGCGACATTATGAGATAGTTATACGTGCTTATGCAAGAACCACGTGAATAGCAACAATAATTGAGTTTGTTAATTTGTCCAAAAATAGCCTGAGCTGAAATTTGTCAAATTCTTTACAAATCATATGCTGTATTTCAGTTCTTGATATTGGCAATGTAGTTACATTTTAACTTCATGAAACGTGTTCGCATAAGTATAGTACTGATGTATTCAATTGATTTGCCGAATATCTCCCTTCGGTGAAATTTTCACATCCCTTGGAAATTATCTGGTCTTTTCAATGCTCCCTCCATCCCAAATTGCTTTCCTTTTTTGTGAAACTGTGCATTTTGCAAGCAAAATATAATGTATTAGCATGATTTTTGTTTTTCTAAAACTTTTACACATCTCATTGAAGAGAAAAAAAATGGTGTAAAATTTGATCAATTTTTTTTTTTCATGAATTCATTATTTTTTGCATGCAAAATGCACGGTTTCTCAAAAAGGGCGAGCAATTTGAGACGGGGAGGAAGTATCCTTTTAGCTTAATTTTACTTGTACTGTGGTGCATTTTTTATGTTCTTCTTGAGTGTACAAGAATTTATTGGGTTTGTGGTTGTGAGAAAAATAACAAAGCTTTATCTTTTTTTTTCTCCCCATATTTGACTGATTGAATTTTCATAAGCATTAGCCTTTTTACCAATATTTAAGTCAATGAAAAGGATTGAAACTTTGATATTAACTTTCAAATTTAAGCTCAATTCAGTGATCTATCTTCTGTAATAGTCTTTTTGGAGAAAGTCAAGGTTTGATTTAGCTGACTGCATACAACTTCTCCCTATTTTTAAAGGGAAAAATTCAAAAAACCCCCTGACCTTTGGACCGAGTATTATAGAGACACCTGACCTTCAATAAACGTTAACTAAACCCCTGACCTTTGTATTCCGTTATCAATTAACACCCTCGTCCCATTTCCGTCGAAATGCTAACGGAAAAGCTGATGTGGCGTTTACTTGGATACTTTGAGACACCTGGGCTAATATTTGGCAATGACATGGACGTTCTAGCAATTTTGGTGCAAAACCCAATCACAAATCACGTGTCAGTGGGCCCCCCACTAATCTGACTTTAAAAAAAAAACCCCCTCTTTCTCTCTCCTCCCCTCATCTCTCTCCCCCAAACTGAATCCCCTCCTCTCTCCTCCGCCTATTCCAGCCACCACCTCCATAACCACCGCCGCCGCCGCTTTCATGTCCACCACCACCACTTCCATGCCCATCACCACCCAAAAGCAACGGGTCAAATTTAGTTTTTTAGTTTTTTTAATCATTTTTTTTTTGTATTGATCAGATGTTGATTAATGCGAGCAGTGACCACCTCACTGAAGGGTTTCAATCCTTGAGGTAAATTTAGAAAGGAAGTAACAAAAAATTTTGAGCAGGACCGTTCAGTTTAATGAAAAAACCATAAGTATATATAAGCAATCCGCCTCTGCCCAGTCTCCAAACCTGTTGCCGGATTCGGTCGACGACGCCGAGGTCCGACTCCAATGTTGTCGAACCTAAATCAAGACCACAAACTCCCAAACTATCAAGGCTGAACCGCAACATCGGAGTTCTAGAGTCTGAATCTGAAGAAGCCGACAAAAGTAGGAGAGAACACTTCGCCGGAGAAAATGGTGGAGGACATGAAAGCGGCGGCGGCGGTGGTTATGGAGGTGGTGGCTGGAATAGGCGGAGGAGAGAGGAGGGGATTCAGTTTGGGGGAGAGAGATGAGGGGAGGAGAGAGAAAGAGGGGTTTTTTTTTTAAGTCAGATTAGTGGGGGGCCCACTGACACGTGATTTGTGATTGGGTTTTGCACCAAAATTGCTAGAACGTCCATGTCATTGCCAAATATTAGCCCAGGTGTCTCAAAGTATCCAAGTAAACGCCACATCAGCTTTTCCGTTAGCATTTGGACGGAAAATGGGACGAGGGTGTTAATTGATAACGGAATGCAAAGGTCAGGGGTTTAGTTAACATTTATTGAAGGTCAGGTGTCTCTATAATACTCGGTCCAAAGGTCAGGGGTTTTTTTGAATTTTTTCCATTTTTAAATTACCTTTGACTTTCTTATGTAACAAGTCTATTTAATTTATTTGGGTAATTTTTTTCTCTTTCGGACATTAATCTGTCTAGTAGCAAGTGGAAAGTTCTTACAGCTTCCGATTGAAGAACTTTTTTAATGTCAATTGTTCTTTACGTTTTACTTGTAATTTTTTGTATGCTAATGATTACAAGCTTCATTTCAAAACAATGTGCTAGCATTTTTCCCTGCTAGTAAGATTATTTCATAGGATTTAACGGGAGTTTGGACATGGTTTTGTAAGATGTGATAACATAAGATGATATTGGTATTAATGTGAATGTACAAGGAGATGAAAGCAATGGGATGATTGCGAATATTTATTTTCGTAATTTTTTGTAGGTTTTCTCATTTAAGCTTCGAGGTGCTTATAACATGATGGCTAAACTTCCAAGAGAACAGTTGGAAAGAGGCGTTATCTGCTCATCTGCAGGGAATCATGCCCAAGGGGTTGCATTGGCAGCCAAGAGGCTTGGCTGTAGCGCAGTAATTGTCATGCCTGTTACCACGCCGGAAATCAAGGTTAGATCATGTTTATTATTGTTTTCTTTATCTAATTTGGTCACATTTACTTATTTGGAAATTGATTTTTATTTTAAATACGCAGTGGAAGTCAGTTGAGAGATTGGGTGCAACTGTTGTTCTTGTTGGGGATGCATATGACGATGCACAAAAATATGCCAAGAATCGTGGTCAGGAGGAGGGGCGTACCTTTGTACCTCCTTTTGATCACCCTGAAATCATCATGGGGCAAGGGGCTGTTGGGATGGAGATTAAACGTCAAATAAATGACCCAGTACATGCAATTTTCGTGCCCATAGGTGGTGGTGGTCTAATAGCTGGTATTGCTGCCTACATCAAGAGGGTTTCTCCATAGGTTTGTGAGTGAAACTGTCGAAGAAATTTGTATTGTGTTAATTTTAACAGAAAATTGGTCTAAAGGCTAAGTTTGGGGCTTTAAATGGTGTTTAGTCCAGCTTAACTTATTTTAATGCCTCCAATACATTGATAGAAAAATTTTGAGGGCTCAAGGACAAAACTAGACAAAAATATCCTTAATGAACCCCACCACTCACGCGCACACATGGAGGAATCGTCTGTGTACAAAACGAAAGGCGGGACAAAATTAAAAGCGACATGACACTGTGGTGGAAAGCGACAGGTGAGTGTTTATTGAAAGCGACATGACACTGTGGAGGAATCCCGTCAGTCTCTACCTCTCTCTCTCTCATGCGTGGGTCATGGTGAGTGGGACAAAATTAATTTCTCTCTTCAATTTTGGGGGTGGGTTCAATTTTTTGGGGTTCAATTTTAGGGGTTTAGGCTCTTTGGGGTAGGGTATAGTGGGTTTAGGCATTTTGGGTTTAGGCACTTAGGGTGCACTTTCCAAATATAGGGTTTTAGTTGTTTAGGCACTTTCATAGGGTACCCTAGTGTTTTAGGCACTTTCATAGGGTACCCTAGGGTTTAGGCACTTAGGGTGCACTTTCCAATTATAGGGTTTTAGTTGTTTAGACACTTTCATAGGGTACCCTAGTGTTTTAGGACTTTCATAGGGTACCCTAGGGTTTAGGCACTTAGGGTGCACTTTCCAATTATAGGGTTTTACTGGTTTAGGCACTTTCTTAGGGTACCCTAGGGTTTTAGGCACTTTCATAGGGTACCCTAGGGTTTAGGTTTAGGCATTTTCAATAGGTTTGAGGGTTTAGGCACTTTCATTGGCTGGTGGGGGCATTTTTGGAATTTGTAGGTGATTTGTCCTTTTGGCATTAAAGAAAAAGTTGATGTCCTTATTGGAGTAAAGACCCCTTTACTATGTCCTCCCAAAAAACGGACCCTAATTTTAAAAGTCTTCATTTGTGTTCCTTCTTGATGTGGCAAACTTAATTCATGGTTTCTCTCATTAGCTTTGCCTATGGGCTATGTGGCTTTAATTGTCTTCTTCTATTGAAATTTGGGCCTCCTATTGCAAATTCAAAATACTAGCATTACAAAAGGTGAATTGAGTCTGTCGGACTTTGTTTACTTTATCTTGTGTATGTGATTAGGAAAACAATAAAACGATATAAAGGAGATCTACTGTTGTTTCATTTTGACTACTTGTCTCCTTGATCATGCACAATCCAAACCCTTTCATACCACTTCAAACTGTTCTATCGTATTTTGTGTGTCTTATTCATTTGCCGATTTGTGTAATATTAGCCAAGGCAGAGTCACCCTTTGAGTTCATTGATGTATTTCTATTCACTGAACCATTATGACCCCAGATCCTCCATATAAGAGTGGCGCATGCAGACAATTGACGAGGATAGGGTGAGTTGACAATGACTAGGTTATAAGTAGAAGGATGATCTATGTAGCCCAAAAGTGGCTTCAGTATTTAAAGGAAAGAGATAAAGGAGAAAGAGGAATGAGATAATATTGAGATGGTTTGTGCTTATTTAATGGGTGGTCATTAGTCTTTAGATGGGGTAATAGGTTGGTGAATGTTTCAAAGGCTGAGGTAGATTTAGTTGGAATCTCGAATGCAATACTTTGTAGTTTTGTCGACTATTGAGCAAATCCAGTTAGATAACAACCAAGACCGTATAACAGTATTTGATCCATCTGACCTAGGCTAAAATGTGGATTTTTTCTAGCCTTTGCAACTCCAACCACTTATGGACCGTGATGATTCAAAATATCTCTGGTTCTTATGTTCATACCATTTGTTTCCGTCGAAGTTCTATTTTTTAAGTTGTAAAATTTTGAAAGTAGGCCATTTCTTTGCCTTGGAGCCTCAGGTCTCTTTTACTTTCATTGTCTGAACCGTTTCCTTACTAGAATTTATAGAGCATTGTTTTTTTGAACGGCTTTAATAGAGTATTGTTACATGTTTTGTTCAGGTAAAGATTATTGGAGTGGAGCCCTCTGACGCAAATGCGATGGCATTATCATTGCATCATGGTCAGAGAGTCATGCTGGACCAAGTGGGAGGCTTTGCAGATGGTGTAGCAGTTAAAGAAGTCGGTGTAGAGACTTTTCGTTTATGCACAGAATTGATAGATGGGGTTGTTCTTGTGGGCCGTGATGCTATATGTGCATCCATAAAGGTAATCTTCTTGTACTTATGATAGGTGAATTTATGCTCTCTACTTCGGTGCTACTAGCATCCTTTCTGTTTGTCCTCCAGTTTTTCCTGTTTAATTTCTCTCCCTTCAATTACTCAACAAGTGGTAAACTAGAATCATGAAATTTGACCATGAGGGATCTACAGCTTGGTCTCAGGCCTTTGAAACTAATTCTGAATTGAAGCTGAGTTGTAAAAAAAAAAATTTTGAACGGCAAAAGAAGTTTCATTAATCTTGAAATTGTTACAAAACTAATAGGAGCAAGGAAACAACAATAAGCTCAAGGAGCAAAAATTGTCCAATCCAAGACCCAAACCAACGATTGGCAAGAAACCAATCGAGGGTACCCATTAGAACAACTCCACCTAAAGGCCTAAGCCCATCAGCCCCATGAGTCTAAAATACCCAAATCTTACAATATGATCAAAAAACACACCCACAACTTGCCACATGCTCACGCACCACACCCAAGAAATTGAATGGCAGCCAAAAAAACCAACACATGACCCTTGAACCCCACAATCCACCCCACTTCCCGAAATGTCAGCACGCCAAAACTTAATGAGTGAATACACGTGCTTCTTCTTTCTTCTTCCATCATTTTGCTTCACCCCTTCAACTTCCATATCACGCGCCGCCGCTCAACCGACATGCACTGCCATATTTGCTGCCGCTAAACTCGATCTCAACCTCGTCTCCAGCCACCTATCCGGGAACACCCCTCACACTCCAACAAAACACCGCCCCTAACACCATTCAAATAACTCTCAAACTGAATCCTCAACAAAATATCCAGACCCTTCAAAACATCTGCCCCACTGCTGCCGCCCTCATACGCCTCCGAACACCGTTGCCGCCGCCCCACATCAACCCACATACGCCTAAAAAATACCGCCGGTACGCCACCTTAAAGCTTGCTGCCGTTGTATCACTTCGAAGCCTCAAAACCACCACCGCCGCCGTGCTCTCACCTCATCAAACCACCACCCCCCTCCTTGCCATTGCTGCCACCGCCATTGCCGTACCCATCACTCCCGGCCACCTGTAAGAGACGAGACGCTGCCACACCGTTGACGGAACCCGGGGAACAAGCCCCTATTGCTGTTCCGAAGAACGGCTCGTCCGCCCCTCCGCATTAGACCACCCCATGCCGCTCATCAGCATCCATCACCATCGATCGCTATCCATGCCACCGCTGCAAAAAAACCTGACAA
This sequence comes from Vaccinium macrocarpon, assembly GCA_022606695.1. Classification (NCBI taxonomy): domain Eukaryota; kingdom Viridiplantae; phylum Streptophyta; class Magnoliopsida; order Ericales; family Ericaceae; genus Vaccinium; species Vaccinium macrocarpon. The sequence goes on along the minus strand of CM040179.1, from coordinate 36,690,625 downwards.
AAGAAAGAAAGAAAGAAAGAAGAAGAAGGAGAGAGAGAGAGAGAGAGAGAGAGAGAGAGAGAGAGAGAGAGAGAGAGAGAGAGAGAGAGAGAGAGAGAGAAGCAGGTTGAGGATCCCTCCCCTCCCGCCGCCGAATAAACGAGGGGGAGGGGAAGGGGATGGCGAATTAGGTTGAAAGAGTTTTAGGGTTGGAAAAATTACTAGACTTTGGGGCTGCTTCTCTATCCTTCTCGCAGTAATAGTTTTTTCTTGCCATTTTCATCCTTCTCTCTTCATTTTCCTACTGCTTCAGCTTCTTTCTTATCTGTTTCTGCTTCGCTCTTCTCTCTTCTTTCGCTGCTGCTTCTATCTCTGTTGCTGCTGCATCACTGCTTCTAGATACCTATAAAGTTGATTATTGTATTCAAAATTTTCCTGCAAAGACCTCTTATTTATCTTTTTTTTTTTTAAATTCCATAGTAGTTTGTGTTTTGCTCTGAGGTTTCTTCCTCAAAGATCAATAATTACACTCGTTCGATGAATCCCTACAAGAAATGTTTCCATATTTGGACATAATTACACCATACTGGGCTATGAACAACCAAAGTTGGGCACAAGGGCCGCAGGTGGGGCGACAGTTGACCTTTGTGATGTATTCGAAAAGTGGAAAAAGTCAAACGATATAGGCAAATTCTGAAATTTGAGAAGCTACTGGAGAAACTTGTGATCTTTGAAGCTGGATAGAGCAAAGTATGTGGTGAGTCCTTGTTATATGGTTCTACCCTGATGCAAGTTATGTTGCAATTACTCGTCATACCTATGTTGCATGGACTCGGGTGCGAGTCCAAGCGTTGGACCTTCCTACATTTAAATTTTAGGATACTAGGATATGTGTCCCCTAATGGGTGTGGGTATTTTAGGGTACTGGGATATGTGTCCCCTAACGAGTGTGGGTATTTTAGGATACTGGGATATGTGTCCCCTAATGAGTGTGGGTATTTTAGGATACCCGGATATGTGTCCCCTAATGGGTGTGGGTACAGGGACACGTCATGAACACTTGTTTGTAGTGTACATATTGCATAATTTTTTCATATTATGTATCGTAAAATGTATTTAAAAAGTATTTAAACAAGAAGGGGTTAAGAAAAATATGATTTTGCTATTTTATGGCCATGTGAGGCCAGAAATATCGCTTTTCTAGCAAATTTTCTGTTCTTTTTCTGTAAATATCATGACAATTAGAGGATCCGAGTGTTCAAAATGGATACGCGTGTCGGACACATCGACACGGGTACTTTAGCTAAAATGAAGGATCCATGTAACATAACATCATACACGTCTAGTGCTTGGTTAAAATATGACTCCCATGTGGTTTGATAATTCCCTTCACTAATTGAAATCATCTACCGATCTATGACATCTAAAATAAAAGAATGTGCAAATCCATTGTTAACTGTGCAAATCCATTGTTAACTATGCATGCCATGCTTATTTTATACACATCTGATATTTGAATTGCCTTGGATTCATACAAGAATAACATGAAAATGGCCAACAATATTAAAATACACCCGAGACCTACCCTGATTATGAGAAAATGCATGCATGTTTAATTGAGAGGTTACTAGATTTAGCTAATGGTACTAGGATTTAGCACCTGATTTTAGCAAATGAGTTCATCAGGTGCTAAAATCAAGTTAGGCTAAAATCAACCCTGATTTTAGCACCCAGTGAACTCATTTGCTAAAATCAGGGTTGATTATCATTTGAAAAACTCAGCCTTAGGGGCAATGCAATCTTGCCTCTGGGAAACAGAAAAGCAGTACACGAAAAAGTTAAAAGTGTAACAAATTGTTGAGAAAGGTCAAAGGAAACTTCATGAAAGGGTCTAGTTGCTTGTTCAAAGCCCCAAAGCTGTTACATACCACAGTGCGGAATAGTTCTGGCATGTGATATGAAAAGTAGGGTTGCGAGGTTAGGTGTTTAGGCATTTATACACATTCTTTGTTTGTGAGCGATCTCATATTAGCTGCTTATCATTCCCAAAGGAGGTTTTTCACAGTAGAAAGATTTGTTCCGAAGCCATGATAGGTGAATGATGAGCATTGTTTGAATTTTAGCTGCTTATCATTCTCTCTTGTTACAGTTCATTGAACCTAGTTGGTGATTGCCTCCGTTGGTTACTCCCTATTCTGGCCACTGGCGCTATGGGTTGCATTCAAACTTTTAGACCTTTTAACATTTATGGTCTTTGACATATGGAGACCCCACTCAATCCTTTGGTAAGTGAGTTTTTTTCCCTATTTCTTTTTTCTTTTTTCTCAGGTTGCTGTAACTTGTAAGTACTAAACAGCATTACTACCCGTCACTTGGGCCAATTTTGTTTGACTTGACTAATAGGGAAGGGATAGATTATTCTGTGGGATAAGTAATACTAGGGAGATCAATGATACCACATCTATCGAGGATTTCATGTCCACGCACAAAAGTTCCACCCAAACGTGGGATATGTGGTCCCTCTGGATTTGTAATCCAATCCGATGCTCTTATCCGGCCAAACAAAGGAGTCTTATTTCGTTGAAGAACCATAGCAAAGACTGGTGGTTCATGCAGTTCAACAGCTTAGTCATTGTAAAACTTGTGGTCATGTTGTAGGACATGTTCGAGGAGAAAAGGAACATTCTAGAACCAGCAGGTGCTCTTGCCCTTGCCGGAGCAGAAGCATATTGCAAGTATTATGGCCTTAAGGGTGAAAACATTGTGGTGATAACCAGTGGGGCAAACATGAATTTTGACAGACTTCGATTGGTAACTGAACTTGCTGATGTTGGTAGACAACGGGAGGCTGTGCTTGCTACTTACCTTCCTGAGGAGCCTGGCAGCTTTAAACAATTTTGTGAACTGGTATGTTGCCTAAACTATTTGGCAATGTGTTGCTTAATCGTGTCCATGCTTATGATGAAATGAATTTGCAATCACTTGGTGGCAGGTGGGGCCAATGAATATCACGGAGTTCAAATACAGATACAATGTTGATAAAAACCCAGCTCAGGTCTTGTATAGGTAAGAAGCACGGGTACTGGTACGGAGTACGGTACAAGTACTTGTACGGGATACGACAACAACCCAAAAAAGTAGGGTACGGCGATATTTTTATGTATATCTTTTCACGATTTTGGCATGATTCATTAGATATAACAACTATAACATATTTTATAAATAGAAGCAAGATAACATAAGCTAATAGCACTTGAACTTGAACCATACTGCTTGATGGACTCATCTTCCTATGAAATAAAAATGCAATAGCCAAATTTTTGTGCATGCAACTATCATAGGTTTCAGGATGGAGAGCACAAGATATTTCAAGGCCCATCTGAAAAATAAAAAAATAAAAAGTTGATTTTGACATAATAATGAGAGAGAAGGGACAACGGAAATAATGAGAGGGAGAGAGAGGAGTCACAGTCGCTGGAGGAAGATTAACAAAAAAGATTAGTCAACCCTACTCTTGTTTTTGCAAAATCAAGCTCCAGATTAGAGTCGTGGTCTCGAGTTTATGACTTTATCGCATTGAGTTCTTGCATATTAAGGCAAGCAGTTAGACTTTTTTTTCCATACAGAATCCATTAAGTTTTGAAAACTTTATGAATAGGCCCAAAAGTACCCAACAAGTACCCATAAACTCAAAAGTACCTAGTACATTTTTGGAGTACCCGGTATGTATTTTGAAGTACCGATGAAGTACCGGGTCCAGTACCCGGTACGGGTACTTTGGGTTTTAGAAGTACCCACGCTTCATAAGGATTTTTTTCTGTAATATCAGGTAGAGGATGTTGAATCAGTAATCAGTTTAACAACCCTTGCGCATAGTGTCTTGTCCATCTAGACAAAATTTATCTCACTGATCCAGCTATGTTTTGGTCCGGCTTGTTCGAGTAAGATGCACTTACCAAAAAAATAGAGCAATTAAGTATTATTAACAACTTTTTTGTTTGCGTGCAGTGTTGGCCTCCACACAGTATCAGAACTTAGCGCAATGGTAGATCGATTGGAATCTTCTCAACTTCGAACCATAAATCTTACAAGCAATGACTTGGTTAAAGACCATCTCCGGCACTTGGTAACCTTCTTGCAATAGTTATTGGTTTTTGATAAGTGAAATGATTTTTAACTTTCTCTTTTGCAAAAGCATCCTCACTTCCTGGCTTCCTGTAATACAAACACGCTATTGGATTGTACTCTCGATAACAACAAAAAAGGTTATTTGGAGCTTATTAACTAGACAAGGGAAAAAAGAAGAAGGATAAATCGTATAATTTCCACGGTTTGGTTCCGAACTGCCTAAGACTATGGTTATTTGTGCAAGACATTGTCGTTTGCATTAGGTCACTGACTCTACTTTTGCTTTGGATATTTTTCAGATAGGGGGTCATTCAAACGTTCAGAATGAACTTCTTTGTCGGTTTGTTTTTCCAGAGAGACCGGGTGCTTTAATGAAATTTCTGGATGCCTTAAGTCCACGTTGGAATATTACTTTGTTCCACTACCGTGGGCAGGTTGAGACTTATATCCCTATTTGTCATATTTGTTGGATCTGTATTTGGGTTTAAAGAAATTCTGATTCAATGCCATCAATTTAAATTGTTTCTATTTGTCTCTATGTCAAAAGGGTGAAGCGGGTGCCAATGTATTGGTTGGAATCCAAGTTGCACAGACCGAGATGGATGATTTCCGGGTTTGCGCCAACAACCTTGGTTACGATTATGTTATGGAGACAGATAATGAGGCATTCCGGCTTTTAGTGCAATGAGTAGTAGCTGTCATGATCTTTTCCTCGAATGACATTGGACAAGTGTTCTGAGGAGGCTAGTTCGGGAAAGTTTCCAAATTTCCAAATTCTTGGTAGAGACGAGGGAGTGTAAGTTTTTGTTTGTATTTCACCATTTATCTGTCTTTCTTGTGTCTCTAGGATTAGGGCTGCTACTTTAGTTTTGGACGAAGAGAAAAAGACCAGAGAGAGGGCAGTGCGGTAAGTTATACCTTCCTTGTACAGTAATTGATCGTCTGATGAACATGTAAAGACTCGGAAATTTGAAAATAATTCTCCTAAAATTTGTTGCTGGAGTATGACAACAATAATTGATCATATAATGCTTACAGTCATCCTTATTTGGAGGTCCGATTCTTCAAATTTCGCATTAGTTAGCCAGTTGCTACTGAGTTTCAAATATCGTGTATTGGGCCTCCTGTGTTCCAAACGAGGGTTGGTTGTTGCTGTCGTTAGATTTGGGCCTTTGGTGTGCTGGCTGGTAGACCTGCAGCATGCAGACCCATTTGAGCTCAGTTTCGAACTAGTGGTATCATAGCCGATGATTGTACTCTTGTGGTTGGTTTTACCAAAACAGCAGAATCTCAAATCAAACACGAATCTCAACCAAGACAGATTTTCAGCAGTTGCAATGCAAACTTTTATCTTACTCAACAAAGTGTGCACCACCTTTGAGCTCTATGTGACAACAGTCTCTGGGATACTTGAAAAAGGCCATGTTCGTATTAAGTGACCTGAAACTAGGGTCTTAACCGAGTTGAACCAAAGCTGAGCAACGCGTTGCGAGAGTTTGGCACGAAAACTTTTACCAAAAGTACGTTAAGTTTATCATCTTCATCCTATACAATGGGTTTAAATTTAGCTAATTCCACGCTGAGCTATATTGTACAAGTTTTTCGATTTTAGAAGCCTGAAAATGTATTCAAATTTAACTCGTTTATGCACTAATACAATCTTGAAATTGACCCTTTCATGATGGATTCCTAGCACTAGTCTCTCTATTAAAAAGCACAAAAGCAAAACCAAAGCAATAGATATGCAAGTTTGTTCAGCCTCACAAAATGTTATCCCAGCATCAACACTCTTTAACTCTACACTGTATAAATTAAGGTAACAAAGGGAGAAATCAGTATGACGGAATTTCACCAGAATTTTCTTTTCTTCATTGGCAGATAATACATGAGATCCTCATCTCGATCCAATTCATGCCTACACTTAGGTTGCCATCCATTTTCCTTGATCGCCGTGGAGGTAAAATCTTTGCCGTTTGTAACCTGTTAGTTGTTTGTATCCCGTTATTCTACCCAGAGGAATTCAAGCACGCGTTTTTTCCTCGGGAAACTATGGTTAAATTTGATGAAGTAAAAAAATTAAGAACAATCAAAGAAATAACGGAAATGGAGATATGCTCCGGTTGAAACCATTCCAAGACCACTAGTTCAAGAAGCATCTGCTTATGAGAGACCTCGAACAAGTAACGAGTGATTTGTACATTGCATAGAAAATGAAAACATACAATGCAATGGACAGATTCTGGGTAAGAGAACACAAAAAAATCATGGATTACAAAGATTGTGAAAAACCTCCTACTACCATAATATTGAAGCCAAACTACGTAAGTTCCTCCTGGTGAGTTGAGAGAATACCAGTGGCATGCCCTCTAGATGGCGGCAAAACCTTTTGCAATCGCTTGATCAACTCGTTGAGCTCCCCCAACTTCTCAATCTCTCCATCCTGCACCAAAAACCTCTCCAACATCCGAAACACAGCCTCACTCATCTGCCTCCCTCTCTCCACTATTTGTTTCGCACACTCAAAGGCTTCCCCCACCTTCCCGTGCGAGCACAATCCCGTCGCCAACAGATCCAACGCATGAGCGTGGGGAAAATGGCCTCTCTCCAACAAATAACCCCACAACTCCAAACCCAAATCAGGCCGACGACTCTTGCAAAAGAATTTCATCAGTAGCACCACCGTTCGTGTCTTGGGCATGAAATTTCTCTTCACCATCTTTTCATATAGTTCAACAACGGAGTCCATATCTTTCGACCTCATTAATATGAGAAACATATTATGGTATGTGACATTGTCATATCCAATGCCTTTCCCTTCCATCTCATCCAATAACTCAGCTGCAGACTTCACGTCTCTTGATTTAACAAAACAACTCAGTAAAGCATTGTAAGCCCCAGTATCCGGCGTCAAGTTTCTCACAGGGATTTCATCGAACAGCTCTCGTGCCTTGGTTACGTTTCGAGCAACCCCTGCTCCTTGAATCAAACTAGAAATTGTTTCAATCGTAGGCGAGTAATTCGCCAATTCCATTTCCTTAACAAGTCTCAAACCATGACCAATACGTCCTTTCTTGCAATAAGCATTGATTCGGATACTGTAAGTCACACTATCAGGTTTAAACCCTCTTCTAACCATCTCATGGTAGAAAAGTTCAACAGAAGTAATATCACCCGTGTCCTTAAACCCTAAAAGTAAAATATTCAATGTCTTCGAATTGGGCGAAAACCGATCAATCATCTTGTTAAAAACAGATCTCGCCTCCTTCATCTGCCTCTGCGTGCAAAAAGCCCTAATCAACACATTGAACTCGTCTACCCCAAACTCCCTCCCTAGAAATACCCTTTTCTCCATTCTCTCAAATGCTTCCAGGGTCTCTTCAAAAGATTGAAACTTGGCGATTTTCGCTAACAAAATGCTCATGGATTTTAGGGTTACTAAGTGCGGATGCGAGCGACCGAACTCCTCCATTAACTCCCAAGCCTTATCGAAGTATCGCATTCGGGATAGGATATGGAGGGTTTTCTCGAAAGCGTCGGAGGTGGGGCTAAAACGGGAGTTTTGGAGAGAGAATTTGCAGAATTCATAGGCTTTGAGGCCATTGGAATGGGAAGCGAAGAGGCGACCGAGTACGTTTTCTACAAGTGGAGATGAAAGGAGAGATGAAGGGATGTGTTGAGAGAGAGTTGGGTGGAGTGGGTGATTAGGGTATGGATGGTCGTTGATGATTTTGACAATTTTCTGGGTTTCAGTTTCAGTTTCAGTTTGCAGAGAAGAAAAGTGGAGGAGAAATGTGAGGGCTTTTGTGGGGAGGGGTCTGGAGAGTTTGAGGAGGGAGTGAAGCATGGTTTGTTTTTTCATGAAATTGAGAGGGAGCTTTTGTGGGTTTTGAATCCCGGACGGTGTAAAAATGGTACCAAGCTCGTCAAATTTCGTCATTGAGACCAGGACTTTACCGGACATCTATGTTATGTATTTTTGCTACGAAAGAAAGAAAGCGAGCTGGTTATGCTTACCCAGATCTATTTCCTTATTTTTCCAAGGCGATTGGCGATGAAAATGCAAGCATTGTTTGTGCAATTCCTTAACCTATTGAACAAAATTCACAATTCCGATTCAATGATTGCACGCGGAATAGAGCTATTACTAGCTCTATTCCTATTCCTATTCGTGGGGAAAATGGCAGTCTTAGGGTCATCCTTTTTGTATAAGTATTGTTCAAGTAGTTTGGATGCGAATTTACCTTAATATATTTGATATTCAATATGATGCGGGTATAATTTATTGTCCAGTATCTCTTCTAGGTATGGAGGTGCGGATGGAGAAGGATATACCAAATTGCGGATCGAGAGTGGAGTAGGGTCCCTCGATTCTTACCTTACCCGTTGACATCCCTACAGATTGTACATATTCTAAAACGGTGTGATTTAGGGAAAAAAAAAAATAGCATGATCTAATATTAATTGTTACTCCTACATAAGAGCATCTCCAACTTTTACTTCAAATTTGCGAGATGTCAAATGTTTTTTTATGGCTGATGTGGCAATTTGACACTCATAACATTCCTTGCTTCAACAATGGTGTCAAATTTGATCTTAGAATCTAAAAAGCCCCAAATGCTATTTTTAATCATCCAAAAGGCCGCTTTACATTTGACAAGCGATGCCTATTTTGAAGCAAAATGGTTTAATTCAAGAGAATAAGTTATTTTCATCGCTACGGAAACAAATATTTCCTCCAAATCAATCACAGCAGTCCGCGTGATTGTGTACTATTACACCGGACCGCTGTGATTGATTTGGAGGAAACATTTATTTCCGCCGGCAGTGGAAAGAATGTTTTCTTTTAATTTCAAATCCATGTGGAATTTGACTTTTATTTGAAGGTAAGGTTGGAGATGGATATGACGTCAGTTTTGACAAGTGAAACTCCACATAGTATTTGACTCTTCTCTTTGGAGATGCTCCAAAATTTACCTTTCCCTTCTGGGTATCATGTCTGCTTAAGTTTTTTAGAGGTAATTAAATAATCATCCATTTTTTGGACACTATTTAGATTTTCATCCTTCTTGTTTTACGGAATTATGTTTTCATCATTTTCCATTGTGAAATACCTTTTCTACCCTTTTACTATGATATCAACATATACAGGATTATATTTTTCCTAATTTTGTGGGATTCAATGACATCCTAATTTTGTGGGATTCAATAAGTTCTTAATTTTTTGGGATTTAACCATTTTTTAATTTAATGAGATTCAATCACATCCATTAAGAGAGATAACAAAAAAAAATTAAATTCGCACCAGCAAATATGGTAAAAATGGCATACATGAGCCAAACACCAAATTTATGGTAAAAATAAATACCACCATAGTAAAGATGGAGAAATTTTGAATAAACATGGTAAAAATGGCAAATTAACCAATGACCGAGTAATGTGGTAAACTTATAACTAGTAAAAAAAATATGGTAAATTTAGGACACGAATCATGGTAAAAAAATATCACATATCACAGTTTTTATGGAAAAAATATATATATTTAATCACTTATAAACATGGTAATAATTGTTAAGTTAAGAACTTGAATCATGGTAAAACATATCAACCACATAATCGACATTTCATGGTAAAAATAAAAAAAGATAAAAAAATCATGGTAAAAATATCAAAACAAATTTCAATTTTATGGTAAAAAACACTTAATGAATTGTAAACATGGTAATAATTATTGAATTGATATCTTGAATCATGGTAAAAAAAAATGTCAAAAACTATGGTAAATAAGGAAGCCACAATAAACATGGTAATATTTTGTTGATTTATGTGAAAAATATGACCACAATATCTTTTAAGAGTCATGGTAAAAATTAGTCTTAGAACATTGAATATGATAAATTTGTTATTATTTGTTAACTAAGAATATTGGATCATGGTAAATACATGCTCTCACCTTAATGATTATGGTAAAAATATGTTAAACAATTCACAGCCTTCTCACAGAGTTGCAACAACTTCATGGTTTGAGCCAAATCTCTTCCCTAGGCATAAGTGTAGAGTCCTTAAGGGAATTGGAAGACCCAAGGGGAGAGCCCTCCCCCAACCGGAGCATCAACTCCTGTCCCAAACGTCCCACCAGTGGAATCGCTTGCCCCACCCGCTTTACTGCTCAACCCTCCGGCGGAACCACAAGTAGAGCCAGCATCTGCAAAGGTTGCGCGCCTACTAAAGGCCTCAAACAAAGGGTCTGGATATTTCTATCCACTTTTTCAGCAAGGTCCCCGTGAACGGATGCGGTCCAACCAACCATCACTGCATTGAACCTCGATGCCGCAAACGAAGAGAAACATCTTAAAATCGTCCGGTTGATGGAAATATCAGACCGGTATGGCGAAAAGACAACGTTGATTTAGTCGAGAGGGATGATTGTCGCCAGCGACTTGGGAAGCGAGGAGTGGAGGCTGGGACGATGATTTGGGACCGCCAGCGTGAAGATTTCGTCCATAAATCAAAATCTGGGATGGCGAGGAGGTGATTTGGAGGCAGCAATTTGGGAGAATGAATGTTGATTGACCTAGATGAATAGGTGGTAACTGTTGCCCAATTGAATATTTGGCCTAATACAATCAATATTTCCAGCATATGCTGATTCTAGAATTGGGAAAAAACCTTTATTTAAATCGAAAAGGTTTGTACATAGGATGAACGACTTGAAGATTTCGTCCACTGGGACGGCAAGGAGGTGATTTGAGGCGGCAATTTGGGGAGTTTTATAACTAGGTTATAAAGGTTGAACAGTAACTAATGAAGCATAATATCAGGGATTGGGTTTTATCCCCAATCCCTTAATTGCAGGGTAGGACCTCCAAATATTGAAATTAGTCCCATTTTTTCATCACCTATATGCAACTTTGATTTTAGTCCTCAATCCCCTAATATTGTATATATATAATATAAAGGACAATTTAGGGTTTATTTGAATCTCGGGATGAAAACATAACTCCCTAAAAAGCTCAGGATGATTTTCTAATTTCAAGGGAATAAAAGGATGATTATTTAAGTACCCCAGTTTTTTTTTATTATTATTTTTTTCTCTCTCTCAAGAAAGTAATTGGGAGAATTGCATTTAAGTGGGAAATGGGGCAAAGAATTGCGGCTTGATGGGCAAGGGTTTTGGAATCATCCGCTAATGGGAAGCATATAATATTTGCACATACGTGGTATTCTTAAATTACTCGGACAAGAATGCCCCTATTTAAGGTGCAATAAGTTTTCATGTAATGTGCAATGGTTTTTTATTCACAAAGCAATCCTAACGTTTCCCAAAACAAAGAAAAAAATAGTTATGATTTTGACATCACTGCCTTGGTGTCCTCAATTGAATGCAATGTACTAATGTAGTTCTATTAAGTGTGCAATGCAATTTAACAAAAGTGCAATGTTTTTTTAGCGCTTATACATATACATTCTTGAATTACTATTTACGGTATTTATATGAGATCGCAAGAATCACGCTTAGGACTTCTGTGTATGTTTTACTGCCAAAATTAAACGCCCAAATGACAAGTTCCCAAAATCAGGGGATAATGCCTTACAGTGGAATAGGGGAAAAATTAAGTTCATTCAAATTTGAAGATGAAAACATGACCGGTCCAAAAGTGGAGGAGATGAAAACATAACACACCAATATTTTACTACCAAAAAAACCTATTATAAAAACTCTACATTGCGAATAATTGCAGAACACACTACTCTGTTTTAGACAGTTTACATAAAATTAATCATATTAACCCGTTTATGGATAACAATTTGTTATTGAATCAACCGGGACTAGCTCAGTTGGCTAGAGCTTTTGCATCTCAGTAACAGGTCCAGAGTTTGAATCTCCCTACCTGCGTGTAGGGACTTTTCCTTTTTTTTTTTGTTTCTACCCTACAATGGGCTTATTGAATCACCTTCGAATTACCCTCTCTTTTGTTTTTTGTTTTTTGTTTTTTTTCTTTTCTCTGATAATTCATAGTAGTATCTAGACACTTAACACGAAAGAGCCAGTCCACACTTATTTTGGACCTTAACCCTTGGCAGCTATCTTTGAGCATTCTTATCAACTCTCTCACGAAAGAGCCAATCCACACTAATTTTGGACCTTAACATTCGAAGCTCTCTTTGAGCATTCTTATCAACTCTCTCTCTCTCTCTCTCTCTCTCTCTCTCTCTCACTCTCCACAAACTGGAGGGGAGTAGCCAAACGAGAACTACGCCGAATTCACCAATACAAGTTTGAAGAGCTCCTTAGTGCACTTTGCTCCAATCGACTCTTCAACTTGTCATGTGAGTCATCGAAATGTAATACTATTTGTTTAAAAAAAAATTGTGTTCTCCCATGGAGTTCCTCTAAGGACAGAGAGTTGCGCAGGCAGGTCCTGTACAAGGAAAAGTGAAATTAGCCTGATCATAATATTTTTTGTTTTTATTATTTTGATATCTCGTGATATCCTAGCCAACTTACGCACACCTAAACTAATTTCACTGTCTACTTAAAGACCCAATCATATAATTAGCCGACTTATATTATATGCCAACATTTACAACAAACGCATGCCCAAGCTTGACATTTGACACCAGATATGATCGGTATCCTTCTGAAAAATGAATCTCCCATTCATGGAATACACTAGTCACCAGCTTGGCTTAGTTCAGATAACGCCTGCAATTTTTCGCATTACAAAAACAAGGAATTTTTTCCCCTTCGTCCTCGTGGTTAAAATGGTAGTCATAAGTGATCTCTTCTCCAGGGTATATGTCTCTCTCTGCAAAAAAGACAACCTGCGCCAGAGAAACCATTCAGCAATTTGGTCTTGTGAACTTCCTGAATATTACTAACAAGAAGCTTCCTGAATATTACTAACAAGCTTCAGCTAATATAATATGGAGGCATTTAAATGCAACTTAAAGAAAGAATGACACAATCACACTAAAAAAAAAAACCCATTCCAGGTCTCCTCGAAAAACCAATGTGTGGTACAACCTACAACAAGGCGAACTATATTTCTATGATATCCGATATCATAACAAATTAACGGTAATAAGGTTGCCTGTGACTCTGAGAGCTGATTCAGAATTATGAAATGGACTACTTGAGCCACATTGGTAATGCTTACTGAATAATACCCATCAGTGGTGAGCATATCCCTCTGGTGAAGGATTCTTTTAAAGATTCTGGAAGAGAAGTATTTTCACTGCCATATCTTTGTGTCTTAGTGTCATAACAAATCAAGTGGACAACTTTAAACAAATAAGCAATAAGAAGGTTTTCCTTAACTATGCAAACACAGCAAATCACCGTATCCAACAAAATAAAATATGGATACTCTACTATAAGAAAGGAGACTTTACCTTCTTTCCGCTCCTCACAGAAATCACTTTAGCAACGCAATTTGGCTGGTCATGAATATTGGCATTAAAAAAAAAAAGTGAGTCCAAAAAAATTGAACGAAGCTATTAAAAAAAGGATAATAACAGCAAAAGAATGACTTGGTCCCCAAGAGAACGACAACAACATTCCTAAATTCTTGGTCCATCTTCAATTTGGATTTCCCGAATTCAGAGTCCTCTCAGGCTCTTGGAAAAGTCAAAGTCCATATTTCTAGTTTTCCGAAACAATCCCTTACAAGTAACTACAATACATTGGAAAGTAATTGAAGGGGCAATATTGAAATCCATGCCTTCAAATTTGAGTTTAAATGAAATTAGTTCAAATTTGAGTTTAAATAAAATAGGAAGGAGGGAGTACAAAACGTTAGCCCTGTCTCCTAAACTGATGCTGCTATTTCATACTGAAAATTTGCTGTTAAAAATACTTCAAAGCAAGTTCAGTTGAGCAGAATGCTACATGTCTAACTGAAAACGATAATTATCTATGCTACATAGATTCGCCATTTTGGATGAAGTACCTGTGTCCACATTGATACGGCAAGTGTGGTTGTAGAATAGGCACCGAACATGCATTTATCATGTGCTGGCTACATAGGCAGTTACAGCACACATTAATTATTTCCTATGTTACATGGATTTGGGTGCGGGTGTCGGGTGCAGGTGTAGATCCGAGGATGGGATACCTAAAGTTTAAAAAAATTGAGGATACGTGAATATGGATCCAAATTTAGACACGGGTGCGGGGATACGTCACCTGATTTTTAAAAATATTTTAAAATTATGTATAAAAAAATACTTTGATTTTCTCTTTAAAAAAATCACCACTTATTTGGTTATTTATTTATTTCAAGCACAAATATTAAAGTAGTACTAAATAGTAAAGGGTAAAGACATGTTTTTATGGTCCATTATTAAATAAAATGTCTTTATGGCCCATTAGTTAAGAAATGCAAGGCCCACTTAATGAGAGGGCTACTCTAAATGTTGGCTCAAACCCATTTAAATGGGCAACTATAAGTAGTACCCATTTAGGGTTCTCTGCAAATGAAATTCAGAAGGGTTCACGAAGCAGCAGCTGCGCAGCTGTCTGCTTCTTCTTCTTCCCTAGCCCTAGAAGCAACAGCCGACAACCACCGTCGACTGTCACCCACCATTCGCCGACATCAAATGAACCAAACCTGCACAGAGACGTATCTGGTTTTTCCCAGCCGGATCAGACACGTATCCCGCACTTGTGTCCGTGCAGATACCTCACCCTTTCCGTGGTTTGCTCACTTATTTAAGAGTTCGGTTTTGAGCCTTCATTGGCTTATCCATGTTTGTGGTCAAAGAATTCATACTAAAAAAAAATGTTTTCTGCCAATTTTTTCTCATATTTATATGACATAAGATATTAATTAATAATTAGTTAGTGTATTCCTATACCCATCCAAATTTGGATCCATTCCTTTATTTCTAGGTTTGAACTATCCAGCCCCATGACCTAATTCCTGTTGGAGCTTGACCCACATTGGTTAATTACAACCTCAAAAACTAGTATATGAGCATGGACGGTCTCTCCACTCATTGCCAATTGGTATTGTGTTGGATGATTTAACATGGTATCAAAGCTAGGTTTTCGGAGGATTTTGGACAAGACTCTCTTGATTGTTTGCCCCGTTATTTGTGCCTTAAGCACACCCTGTTTCGTTGTTCGTTGTGATCCCAATGTTACAGATCCGTTGTTTACCTCTCCATGTGTGGGGAGTGTTTGTTAGGATTCCAACAACGCACCACACGCAACAGAAGCAGTAAAACAAGAGATAAACACGACACACAATATACGTGGTTCGGCCAAATCGGACCTACATCCACGGGGAGGGGGGTTTCACTATAATCCGGAGAAAATCCATGTTCTTGTGTTACACACTCACACTCAATCTCACAATAATGAAATCCTCACCAGTTCTCTCGTGTATCTCTCTCTCCGGGAGAGCCACAACCGGCTCCCCCTCTCACACTCTATGCCTCTCTCTTTTACATTGTGCTACCACACACCCATAACCTAGGCATCACAGAGTATTTATAGAGTTACACATAAAAACCCTAGCCCCCTCCCATCTGGGCCTAAGCCCAATGGCCCACACGGGGTGGAATCCCAACAGTGTTTGGAGATTGTCCCGCAATGGCTAATTACAACCTCCAAAACTAGTATATGAGCTCGGGCGGCCTCTCCACTCATTGACAATTGGTTTTGAGTTTGATGCTTTAACAATTCCCACCCCAGGTCCATGTAAGAGTCATTTACCCATGAAAACTAGGTTCAGCATCTTAAGTAAAAATCTAACTTAATAAACCCATGTGCCACGCGTATGAGGTGCATCTTGTAGATTCTATTACTAACAAATGGAAGAAAGGTATTCAAACTTCTATAAACCCATATATTACATTTAATTGGAAGAGAAAGACTTACCAGGCATGAATGGTTGACAAAACGAGCAATCCCGCCCTGCCGGGTTGCATCAATAATATGTTCTTTATCTATCCTAAAGAAGTAGCAAGCACTCTTGTACTGAAGTTTTCTTCCAGACTGATACTCACTTTCTCTTTTATCAGCCACACGGAGCCCCACGATCTCACCAACATACTCCACCACCTACAACGGAGAATTCGGAAGCGGTTCAGGGTTTTAAATCCGTTCACGATAACAAGAAAGGATTTTTGAACCTGTGGCATGAAAACAAATCTAACCATTGCACCGCGTGAAATGAACTGAGATGTGTAGAGACCAAGAGCATGTATGCCTGACTTGTACACTACCAAATATTTCCAACCTTTTGACTGTTTATACCGAGCATACTCTTTCTGCAAGTAATAGAAAAGGCCACACACTAGATCAGCTATAACAAAGCTCTTTGAATTTAGATTTTGGAAAGAAATTAAGTTGGACTAGATTGCATAAGCATTATAAATACTCCCTCCATCCCCATTTGTTTTTCTACTTACACTATTTTGTTTCTCCATAAGTAGTGTATATTTATTATTTACTTTGTTTTAGATGGTTTAGACAACTTCGCGTGAAAGTACTAATAGAGATCTTTTAATTGGTGATAAAAATAAAAAAAAAATTCACAACCCTATAATGTTTGTTGACCAAATTAAAGGCCATGACAACCAAAAAAGGATAAATAAATCGGATGGAGGGAGTCAATGCTCAAGTTTATCTCACTGAACATCTAGAAGTCACTTGAAGATACCCGGCAATCATATTCAACATCTGAAGTTGGCAGCTTTGCAAGCCCTTTAGGGCTTGACTTTTGCTTATTAATGTGATGCCATGCATTCAACTGCTCTTGTGGAACAACACATCCACCGCTGCCTTTAGAAAGGGTAGGATGGTTATGACGAAAGCCCTCCCGTTTACGACCTTTATAACCCTACTTGAAAGAACAAAATGAAGTTAGTACAAAACACTCGGTTCTCTCGTATGTGAATGTTTTAGATACCTTAGTTAGTGGACATTATACCTCTGTTCGTGCGCAGCTGTATTCTTTTTCTCCAGGATGACCAGTTCCAGTGTTGATAGCATCACCCTCTGTTTCACACTGGTTGAATGCTGCATGAAGCATACATCTCCCCATAAAACCAACGTTCTCATTGTCAACACCTTCAACCTCGCTTTGCAGTAGGCCCTGGATCCAATACAACTAAAAGTGACTAAAGCAGAGAGATTAAGATGACAATCCGTTCTTCTATTACACAAATAGCCATTCCGATGTCTCCTGACTGTCCTCTATAACAATGAACACCCTATTAAGTTTGTGGGTTGAGTGACATTTTGACAAAAGTATAGGTAACATTTAGTCAGGGTCCTGCTCGGATATGAGTATATCTACTCACGTAGACAACTTCAAAATTTTCCAAAATTTTATAATGCCATAGCAATCCTAACGGATCTTCTAAATCATATGCTAATCATACATCCCACGCAGTGGAACGTACCTAGAAGAGCTGATGTGCTATATAGCTAATTGTACTATTCTTGAGACACCTTCAGGCCAACACTTGGAAACATAACTTCACAAAGGCTTAAATTCAACACAAGTATGGAGACAGTAAGTTGGGTATAAAGACCATAAAAGCATGCAAATATAGTAATGAGCAAATGACTAGCCAACTGAAGTTCAGAATAGAAAGAATTAAACCTTCTGGTGAGCACACCAAGGATGAAAATGTCCAGAGCAATCCCTTACACGGCACCGAAAACAAGTACCACCTGGCCGGTTACACATGGAACAAACCTGGAAATAAGAACAGGAAAGAAGAAAACGAAAGTCTTTCAGCATATAGAAACAGAAAACCACAACAATCGGGGCCCGCTGCATGTCATATTCCAAAGCAGCCTTTACATTTCTCTATAAGGAGATTCTTGTTCTCGATTTTAAAATCTTGAAAATGTTTCAGGTCAATTGCAAATGTTCCAGGTCAAATTAGTTGTAACTTATAACAGATCACATACAATACCATGACAGATTGTCAGGAAATACTCACCACATCTGCTTTAGGACGAGAAGCACCGGATACATCAAAAGCACTCATGGTGTCAACATTAGGGCAGCGTGTTCCTGGTGTCCAGAGCCCACAAACCATATGAATCCACTGCTTAATGGTGGAATCAAGAACTCCAGCTATTATGCTGTTGTGGACATTGGAGTTACTAGAAGACAGAGATGAATTCTTAAAACAGTCAAATTGCTTCTGCAGATCCATTTTCCAAACCACCGCAGAAGAGGGTTCACTAGGTATAAGTCTGATGACAGGAAATGAATCTCTCTCAAGTCCAGACGTTGAGGAATCCAACATGCTGAACTTATCCTCCAAAATTTCAGAAGGAGCACCTGTATCCTTGGGCTCAAATTCTGTGTCAATATTCCAAGTTTTCAAAAGGCTTTTCACAATGTTACAACTCCGTAGTGCCCGAGTCATAGCTCCACCTCCATAACCACAGAGAACACAAACCTAAATGCCAAAGAAGCTTAGTACTGCTGCATAAGAAAAGCACAAGAGGCAAAGGAAAACAAAATTAAAACAAGACAAGAAACCGCATGAAGATTGTAAATATCGCCCTGGAACAAGAAATGGTAACCAATAGCAGAAGTTATGTAGTCTGCCTTGAAGGGCCACGTCCATACTATCAGGATAGCTATGTTTGTAAAGACAAGGCTTTCCCACAACCCAGGTAGCAGGAATCTCCTGTTTCCCTGACGCGGCACCCTACGAGATGATCCATACATCCCAAAGTTTATGTAACAATTTTTTTAATTATAAAAGCACTGTCAAACATAGCTTGGACATCTTCAAAAAAATTCAAACTTGCATGACAACACATGGGTAGCTCTAAGCTTGCTAGCTAAGTTTAAGGGCAGGCAAGAAGATAATAATTTCATCCTATTTGTAAACACATCTTAAAGCATTTGTAAGTGATATCAGTAGCCATGCATGTGCATCCCCTCATATGTATTGCCAAACTCTAGCACAACAATTGCCTATCCCTTCAAGTAAAACTCGTCATGACAGATAGGAATGGCATTTAATAGTGCCCCATAAACTACCAAAATACATACGGACCATCATAATATTAATGAATCAGGAACACAATGCGCAAAAATGACAGATAAAATCATAGAACATTCTTAACTGCCGAATTTGTTAGGGTTGACTCATAAAAAAAGGTTTCAACCTATGGAAGAATGAAATTTCTTTTGGTCGGACACAAATTCAACCATGGACATTTTCAAACACCATGGCCAAAAATGAAACTCTTGTAAAAATAAAAAAAAATAGACCAGAAGAAACCATGATGCTAGGAAAAGAATGCAAAGAAGAAGAAGCAACTTGAAATAAGAGAATAAAGTCAATAAACCACATGATAACTTACAATATTTTTGGAGCTCGTCCTGCATGGTCTACAATGCCAACGACCTCTGGGCACTTTGGAAACACCATAGCAAGCTTGATGCACCTATTTATCACAACACTAATGAGCCTTACCAGATCACAACAGGAGAAACTAGGAAAGAAGTCAAGCAAAACATGATCTGTTTTGCTACGTACCCATATTAAGCATCGACTGCACTCCAATAAACAGTTGATGTCATCTTTATTTGAACTTCCACAGACACAGCAGAATGCATCCGAACGTGAAATAGAGGTCTGCCACCCAGCAAATCTGAAGCGCAGCCATAAATGTTCATCACCTTCTATGTTAAACTACAGCAGTTCATACAAAAAGGCTAGGCTTCTAGCACTATCCAAGAGTCAAAAGTGAAATTTAAATCAAGAGTCTATCTGTATTGCTTACTCAGTGCATAACCCGTCAGCATGACGTTTACCATCTTCAGCACTGTTTAAAAATTTTCCCATATTTCTGCACTTTATTTGCGGTTGAGATTTTGGGGTCTTAAAATCAGAAACATCCACAAAGCTTGATTCCTTCTCTGGTAATGGGGAAAAATTCATTGAAATATACTCTCAGGGTAAAACAGAAGAGGTTAATTGAGATAGAAATTTCGTTAGGAAATGGTAATTCATGCAATAAGCAATAACACGAAGTAACAATTGGAAGGCGGGAAATGTCTTTGAATGATCAGTATTATTCTTCCAAACAAGTATTCTATGGACTTCTCACATCCCCACCCATCAGGTCCTCAAACGTAATACAGACAGCCACACACACACACACAGATAGAGAGTAGCAAAAACAAGATATCAGTGAGTTTAACCAACATTCTAGTTAATATTCTTCCAAGGAGACTAGTTCACTTAAGGTTCCAAAGCTACCTGCAACAGGATTTCGCTGGCCCAAAGTAGATGGGCAGTTACTTGGTGTGTCAAAGCATTGCCAAAGCTAGCATGTCAGCAGGCTGAACAACGTATGACAAGTCTTGCAAACAACTGGCGCTTCAAACTTAGTCAGCATAATATTGCTATTCACATGTCTACTAATTTGCACTCTTATGCCAAAATGCTGTTCACACACGTCCACTAATTTTCACTCTTATGCCAAAAAAAAACCCACTACTTTGTTGGAGACCATGAAGTGAAAATATCATACATCTCTATAACTGAGCTGATTATAATGTCCTAGTTTGATTACTCTGCGTTATTTTTGTGCTTTTATAAGAAGAATTATGGTTTTAATTTTAATGTACTCAAAACACAGTAAAAAGACATTAGAGGTTGATTGGTCCGCTCTGATACCAAGTTACGTTGACAGGTCTAGATTTAGTGTTTGAAAGAAAATTAGAGAGAGATATATTTATGGCAGCGAGATATGATTGGAGAGGAATTATTTTAGAAGGGGAGATTAACAGTCACATGGTTTGTCCAGTTTTTTCAGAAGAGGGATATGAGGGGGTGGAGCCCTAAACAAAAATACCCAGATTTCTTTTTGTCTCTCTCTCTCTCTCTCTCTCTCCTCTTCGTCTTTTTCCCATCACAACCTCTCCACTCTGTTATCAACTCAAATTTCACAGATAACTCAAAACATGGAATGCTTTTTTTTTTCTCTCTCTCTCTCTCCTCTTTGTATTCTCTCGTTGGAGATGGTGATGGGGGTTCTCTACCAAATGAAATTGACACCAATCAAAATGGGTTCCTCTCTCTCTCTCTCTCTCTCTCTCTCTCTCTCTCTCTCTCTCTCTCTCTCTCTGTGTGTGTGTGTGTGTGTATGTATGTGCATGTGTATCGATTATTGGACTTTTGTATAGTGATCAAATTTTTCCTTAATCAGTGGTCGATGCGGTTTCGACTTTCGAGAAGTGGAGATTTGGTGGTGGTGTTGATGATAGAAGAAGGGAAAAGGGGAAATGGAAACCGCTGGAGTTTCTGTTCTATTACATATTTGGTTTGAAACCAAATCAGCCCTAGAATTACTAATCAGTTCATGTGGCTCTACAGTACTTAGACACTTCAATGGTGATCACTGATCCCTATTGATTCTCTTCAGTAAGTTTCCATGCCTAAGTTTTGGGTTCATTTCTGAATCGTCGTCTCCGCCTCCCATCAATTTTTCCATCTCTCTGGTACTGCGGAGAGCAGACAAAAGTGGGGCCAGAAGTGTTTTGGTACTCCAGCCGGATTTAACTGGACACCCCTCACCCCCTTGGGGTGTCCAAATTGGGATATAGCAATCCAGGCCAAATTATATCCGGGCACCAAAATCTAAACAAACGCTGGATATACACAACTCAGATATGTATATCCGGCTTCTCCCTATATCCCCCTTATATGTGATGCTGCCAAACAGGTAAAAGATTGAGAGACAGTAACCCAGTCTCTCTCCACACATCTCGCTATATTATTAAGCAAAGAAGCAAGACAATACTAGAATACCCTAGCTAAAACTTCTACTAAAAGGAACAACCAAAGATAATAACCCTCTGACAAGACATACAAGGGTGCAGTTGTTGTTCATTAGTCATTACCCTCAAGTGTAAAGTAAAATGGTTCAACCAGATATTACTCAGTACCTTTTGCTACTTTTTAAAAACACACCTGAGGCAGATCAAGAGAACTTAGATAGGGCAAGACAAAGGGGGATCTTGCACAAGGTAAAATGACAGAACATATAACGCAGCACGAAAGCAATAATAATAATCCCGAGTCCACGGGGGCTAGAATCCACCAGTAGAAAGATAAAACTCTCCAAGAGAAATATTATTGATTAATAGGAAAAAAAACTGCCTAGCCTTTGTGCCTTACAAGAGTACTTATACTACTAGAAATATAAAGAATAAAGGAAACAAATCAAAGGTCAACTCTGCCAAAGATTGGGCAAACCATTCCTAATAAAGCAAAGAGAAATCTTCCTAAAATTATGCTAGATTGATCTGAATAAAGTAGGAAAGGAAAGAGTTAAAATCCCAAGGAAAATTCCAATCAATCACCAATCAATTACTGTGATTTCTTCAATTTACTGAATTGACTCAATCACAGTGATTGATTCCTTCAATCACTGTCCTGCATCAGTCTCCTCCACTTCAGAAAAACTCGCCCTCGAGTTATACTCTGGATACAACGGCTTGTCTGGATGATACTCGAACAAATCTGCAACGTTGAAAGTAGAAGAAATCTGCATATGCTCTGGAAGATCAATGATATAAGCATTGTCATTAATCTTCGCTTTGACACGGAAAGGGCCATGCTTCCTGTTTGCTAACTTGCTGTAAGTTGCTGCTGGGAGCCTGGTCTTACGTAGATAAATCATCACTTGATCTCCCTCTTGGAACACTTTAGCACGACGATGTTTGTCCGCCGCGGCCTTATACTTTTTGTTGGCCTCCTCTAAACTCTGTTTCACCTCAGTCTGAATATTCTGAACCCTTCGTGCCATGTTCTCTGCTGCGATGTTTTGATTTAGAAGCTTTGGTAAGGGAGCCAAGTCAAGTGCAAGCTGTGGCGGATAAGTGTAGACAATCTCGAAAGGGGTCTTTCCTGTCGATCTATTCATTGTGCTATTAAATGCAAATTCAATTTGAGGAAGAGCTGCATCCCATTGTTTTGGCCGATCACCTGAGACACACCGGATCATATTTCCCAATGATCGATTCGTTACCTCGGTCTGCCCATCAGTCTGCGGATGGCTAGTGCTACTATAATTCAAACTCGTATCAAATCTCCTCCACAATGTTCTCCAAAAATGACTGAGAAACTTGACATCACGATCTGAAGTAATAGTCTTCGGAATTCCATGCAAACGAACAATCTCTCGAAAAAAAAAGGTTCGCCACATGAGTAGCATCTGATGTCTTTTTGCAAGGAATGAAGTGCGCCATTTTGGAGAATCGGTCAACTACTACGAAAACAGAATCCATACCTCGTTGAGTCCGTGGAAGCCCCAAGACAAAATCCATGGAGAGGTCCTCCCATATGTTTTCTGGTATGGGCAATGGAGTGTATAGACCTGTGTTTTGTGACTGCCCTTTTGCCTTTTGACAAACAAGACACTTCTGCACGAACTTGCCAACATCTCTCTTCATTTGTGGCCAATGGTATTGCTCTCCCACTAGAGCAATAGTCTTGTCACGTCCCACATGACCTCCTAGTCCTCCGCCGTGCAAATCCCGGATGATCTTCTCCCTTAGTGATGCCCTTGGAATACACAACTGGTTGCCATAGAAGAGATAGCCATCCTGCACATGATAGTTTCCAGCATCTTGTTTCAGTTGACACTTCCTCCAGACACTACTGAAATCTTCATCCTCTTCATACAACTCCTTGATTAATTCAAAACCAACAATTTCCGAACTAAGATTTGTAAGCAAAGCTGCTCGCCGACTCAACGCGTCAGCCACCTTGTTTTGTTGCCCAGTCCTATGCTTCAGGACAAAAGTGAATCTTTGAATGAAAGAAATCCATCTCACATGCATTCTGTTCAAGCTTCCGTGGGTATTAACAAACTTTAGCGCTTGGTGATCACTATAGAGCACAAACTCTCGTTGAATGAGATAATGCTCCCAATGCTCGGCGAGAAGTCTTTGCATAAAATTTCGCTCATAGGTAGTCCATTTTCGGGTGCCCTCACCGAAGCTTCACCGAAATATTCCACTGGCCGACCTTCTTGAGAAAGGACAGCCCCGATTCCCACAACAAAGGCATCACATTCGACTTGAAATAACTTGTCGAAGTCTGGCAATGCTAAAACTGGAGCACTACACAACTTTTCCTTGATCAGCACAAAACTTTTCTCTTGCTCATTCCCCCACTGAAACTTTCCTTTCTTCATACACTCGGTGATAGGTGCCACAATACAACTGAAGTTCCGGATAAACCTTCTGTAGAAAGTAGCTAAGCCGTGGAAGCTTCTAACTTGACTAACATTTGTTGGAGTCGGCCAATCCCGGATCACCCTAACCTTCTCTTCATCCACTTGAATGCCATTTGCCCCAACAATAAATCCCAAAAACAACAACTTTTCTGTCAAAAAACAGCACTTCTTTAGGTTAATATACAAGTTGTTGTCTTGAAGGACTTGAAGAACTTGTCGCAAGTGGCTCATATGATCAACTTTTGACTGGCTGTAAATTAGTATATCGTCGAAATATACCACAACGAATCTGCCAATGAAAGGTTTCAGAACTTGATTCATCACCCTCATAAAGGTGCTTGGTGCATTAGACAGCCCGAATGGCATAACTAGCCACTCATATAGCCCTTCCTTTGTCTTGAAGGCCGTCTTCCACTCATCTCCACTGCGAATTCTTATTTGGTGGTAGCCACTACGCAGATCAATCTTCGAAAATATTTTAGAACCAGCAAGCATGTCTAGCATGTCACTCAAGCGCGGTATCGGGAACCTGTACTTCACCGTAATCTTGTTGATTGCCCTGCTATCAATGCACATTCTCCAGCTCCCATCTTTCTTTGGTGTAAGTAATGCTGGTACTGCACAAGGACTCATACTCTCTCTAATAAGCCCCTTACGGTTCAGTTCTGCAACCTGCCTCTGTAGTTCTTCACTCTCTGCAGGACTCATTCTATAGTGTGGAAGATTTGGCAGACTTGCTCCTGGTACCAAATCAATGCAGTGTTGAATATCCCTCATGGGTGGCAATCCATCAGGAAGTTCATGAGGAATAATATCTGAAAATTCTTCCAACAAAGGCTGAAGCACCTTAGGAACATTAGAATCTGCAAGCACAGGTTCTTGTCCCTTGACAATTAAAACAAGAAGTTCACCAGCCTTTTTCATATCTTCAACAAAATCAGACACGGAAACTGCAACAAAGGATTTCCCTTCCACTTTAGAAGCCTTAGGTAGTCCTCCTTGCATTGGAACTAATTTAATTTTCTTCTTGTTCTAACTAAACTCATACGTATTGTCCCTTCCCTTATGAATTACGTCTACATCATACTGCCAAGGCCTCCCTAGCAACACATGACATGCATCCATATCTACTACATCACAAGTTACTGCATCTCTATAACTTTTACCAATTGAAAGAGGAATACAACATATTTCCGTTACCTTGATCTCTGCACCCTTCTTGATCCATCCAATCTTGTAAGGAGAGGGATGATTCTTGTTCCTCAGTTGTAACTTGTCGACGAGAGCCTTTGACACAATATTCTCACTGCTACCGCTATCAATGATAACATCGCACACCTTATCATTGATGGTACAGCTAGTCTTGAAGATGTTATGTCGCTGCAGGTCAGACTCATGCTTTGGTGCATACAAAAGTCTTTGCACAACACAAACAATTCGATCTCCATGATCCCCCTCCACAACTTCAACCTCTTCATCATCATTCTGATCTTCATAGTCATAATTCCCTTCATTCCCAAAATCTGCTGGATCATCCTCGGCTACGTCAACCAAATTAGCCTGCCTTCGGTTTGGACACGTGTTGGAACGATGTCCGGGTTGTCTGCATCGATAACACGTATCAATGCTAGGACGTTGATAAGGATTATTGTTCCTTTGAAATTTGAGGCTGGCTGGTTGTTTGTGTTGAACCGGATCTCGTTGATTTACTCGTTGAGATACACGTTGATCTTTGAACTTGTGGGTTAAATTGCTTGCTCGATCAAATGCCTTTCGGTTTGAATCAAAAGCGATCGTCGGCTAGTGGATGGGCCTTTGGTTTGGGACCGACAGTTGGGTCTCCGCCTTTGTAGGCCAAGTTAACGACCGGACAAATTCCAAGCGATTATGAAATGCAATCGATCTTGTATTGCATTGTTGAGGCCTCAATATACCTCGTCACTTGATTGATTTTCGTCTCTCGATAAGTTATTCGAGCATTTAAGCGATAAAACTCTTGATTGTACTCATTGATGGTTACATTTACCTTGCACGCAATTTTGAATGCTGGCGGTATAAGATACATTCATAATCGGGAGGGAGAAACCTTGCTTTCGCATCAACTGCCTCATCTTATTCCATGTATGGACGAGGTTGTTTCCCTTGCCTTCTACGATTATCTTGCCGCAGAATCGCCCCACCAAGCGAGATCGCCACCACTTAAGTTTATAAGCCACCAACTTAACTTTGTCTTTCTTCCCGGATTTCCATGTACTCGAAAAAGTTCTCAACCTCGATAACCAATCAAGAAAGTCCTCAACATGAAGATGGCCATTGAAATTAGGAAGGTCTACTTTCACCTTGAAATTGGAAGACCCTCGTTCATGGTCGTAACGCCGGGGTAATCCCGGCGGCGCTTCAACCACCACGTTGCCAAGTTCTTCATCACTTGAATCATCTACAAAGGCCTGGTTGCCTACGCAGATTGAAAGGAACGTTACCATCATCCAGCGACCCACGCAGGCTGATTCTCATTGACGCTGCACCCTTCGATGATCTCGATCCCGATTGCCACCAAGGTGTAAAGGGGGAAAGTGTTATTTGCATCTCCGCCGGCGTATGTCGGTTCATCGAATCACTTTGTTGGTTTTGCTCATTCGTTCGCCTCTGTTCTTGGATGGCTGCCTCTTGAGCATGCGAGAGATGCTCTGGGGCACGCACCTCACGATCTTCGTCGCCAGGATGGTTGCCCACGTCACCATTGTTAGCCGTCATTGCAAGGAGCGTTACCGCTCTGATACCAACTAACGCAGCACGAAAGCAATAATAATAATCCCGAGTCCACGGGGGCTAGAATCCACCAGTAGAAAGATAAAACTCTCCAAGAGAAATATTATTGATTAATAGGAAAAAAAACTGCCTAGCCTTTGTGCCTTACAAGAGTACTTATACTACTAGAAATATAAAGAATAAAGGAAACAAATCAAAGGTCAACTCTGCCAAAGATTGGGCAAACCATTCCTAATAAAGCAAAGAGAAATCTTCCTAAAATTATGCTAGATTGATCTGAATAAAGTAGGAAAGGAAAGAGTTAAAATCCCAAGGAAAATTCCAATCAATCACCAATCAATTACTGTGATTTCTTCAATTTACTGAATTGACTCAATCACAGTGATTGATTCCTTCAATCACTGTCCTGCATCAACATAAGAACTTTTTTCCTTTGCTCATTCGATCATAACCTTAAATCAAGGCATTTGAATCACCACAGATATGAAAGAGAAGCAAATGATTGTAGACGTACCTTTAGTTAACAGCTCATAAAGGCTTCGCTTGCGAATTTCCTTGCATTTTGGCTTCAATAGAGTGCTAGAAGCACTGTCGAGAATCCTCTGATCTTCCTTGCTTTCATCGTCTCTTTTTTTCTCCAACGTGTAATGTACATCATCACGTTCTTTGCCCAAAGGGGAGGAAATAGTGTCTGTTTCTTTCACAGAATCATCAGGAACCAGCTTGTTACTTATTGTGTCACCATGACCTTCAATGTCTCTCTCCTTGAAATTAGAAAATTTGTCAATGCATCTACTGCTACCTCTAATTCTTCTCTTCTTTGATTTCTTTATGCAAGTCAAGTTTAATAGGTCATTTTCTGCATCTGTATATCTTCTGGTTGATTCAAGAATTGTTCTGAGAGACGCAATTTTTGGAGGTCTGAATGAATCACCATCAGAAATAACACCATACATCCCACATACTACAGGTCTCACCTGCCATTTGCATATACCCAACTGCTTACTAGAAGAGCTTTTCTTAAATTCTGGTGAATTGCACTTTGCATGGATCCCAGTATCAGCACAATTTGGTTCTTCCACCCGCAGCTTCTTAATAGTAGGAGCAGTCTGACCGGATCTGAACCTTTTTCTACCAGAGTTTTCAGGAATTTCAAGACAACCATCCTCAACGTCTAATTGAATCTGAGCATTTTCCCCCTCACTGTCATTATAAAGTCCATGCAATTCTCTTTTATCATTTGTTTTGGTCAAACCAGACCTCTGCTTGAAACTAGGTCCAGCGGAACAACCACAACTGTGGGATCTTTCTTGTTCTGGTTGAAGCCACATCTGCCTATCTTTGGCCGAATGGAAGTGCCAATTATCATTGTCTATACCAGTGGGGGAAATTGACACATCTAGCCTCTTCTGTTTGGTTGGTCTTTCTCTCTTTGCAGATTTGAAGGCCCTCTCAAAGGTCTGTGTCTTGTTGGTCGTGTCATGAATAGAAGATAGTCCTTTATTGGCTTTATTTCGAACATTCTTCAATATGAACGAGTCCCTGAGCCTAAGCTCATCAATAAGACTACGAGAAGATTGGTAAGGTAATGGTTTGGAGGATCCTTCACAAGCTGAGCTGATATTACAGGTAAAACCAAAGGCTTCAGAGCTTCTTCCACTGTCAGGTGGATCATCAGATGACCAGCATTTATCAATGCCTGATCCTTCATCCACGACAAGATTTTGTGTATATTCATCTCCAGCACCGACGGTAGAAGAATCCAAGTTATCAAATTCAACTGATGCCTGAGTAACAGCAGCAGCTGAACATCCAGAAGAAATATTAGACTGATCTTGCTCTTTCAGGGAAGCAGCATCTTGAACAGAGGGGTCAAAGTGCTTAGCAGCAGCAGCAGCAGCTTCAGCAACTTGGTCCCCAACATTTTCCCTCCTGTCTACTAAATTACCTGACATGTGATTGCATGTCAAGTTGTGCGTTGTTGTTGCCTTGTTTGGAACATCTCTCCACTGAAAAGCGTGACATTCAACTTTCTTCTTGACCTGGCCATCTAAGTTACCACTTTTATCAATGGAAATAGGTTTCTCCTTCGAGAAACTAGCGTTTCTTTCCAACTTCCGATCAAGGAGTATGGAGGCCATGCCGTTGAGACTTCCACTCCAATCTTTAAGGGCACTGAAGAAGTTCTCATCTGTGGAACCACAGTTGCCACCTAAAGAACTTACGTGGGCAGTACAAACACACTTTCCTGGGACATATGCAACAGGAACTCTCTGAAAACATTTTCCACATTTATCTGAAGGGTTGATGTCATTTTCGATTCCAGATCTGAAACATTGACACAGTTTCAAAAACGTAGGGCAGAAAAAAAGAGGTCAGCCCATCAATCCTAAAGAATTATGTGGGCAGTACTTAAGCAAGTGAACATTTATGACCTATGATTCTTTCTCTTTCGAAGTAAATATCATACATCAGAACAAATTCTCTTACCTTTCTACAGGATGCCCAGTTCGATGCATATCCCAAGACAGCTGGCACTGCTTTTCAATATTTGTTCCACGCAATAATGTCCCTGCCAAGAAAGTAGAGAACTGCACTTATTCAGACCTAGAAGCACACAAATCATCATAAATGTTACGTGGAACAGGAACAGGAACTTAAAAAATACCAAACATATTCAGGACAGAAAATAAACTGCAAGGAGCCCAATTCTACTCTCTTTCAGGATTGGCTGACTTAGGATGAACTGAGAAGAGCCCAGTACTATTCTCTTTCAAACTCAAATAAGCTCAGAGAATTGTTTTCAAGCTCAGCTTGGTTATTGCAACTAGAACCTAATGTTACACGGTCTTGGGTAGAATTCAACCCCAAAAGCTAGCTCATGAAGTGAGGGTGTCCTCACGCTTATATATTTCATATTATTGTGGTAACCAGGCGATGTGGACTTCCTTCACACCCTCCCTCACGCGCAGCGTGCTCACTCGGCAGCACCCACCGCGTGCAGGCCAGGGACACGCACCCTTCCCATCTCTGGTACCTAGCTCTGATATAATGTTACACGGTCTTGGGTAGAACTCAACCCCAAAAGCTAGCTCATGAAGTGAGGGTGTTTCATATTACTGTGGTAACCAGGCGATGTGGGACTTCCCTTCACACCTAAATCTGAGTGTTACAACCCTTTAACTGAAAGACGAGAATAAAAACTTGAAATGTTCAGACACCTGGAAACCTAATGCTAGGATCTGTTTGTTTCAGAACAGGACAATGCAAACAGCATTCTCGTTAGTGTTTAACCTAAACGGAACAAAAAGAAAGGAAAAGGAGCGAGGGGGGAACAAAGAAAAAAATAAAACTTTACTGTAACCGTAAATAAATGAACAAAGAAAGAAAAGGAAGAATTGATAAGGGTGGAGAAATTGCAGAGTGATCAAGAAGGTGCAGAACAGCCCACATCATAGGATGCTGGTTTCATTGCGGGGATGCATAGGAATAGTGATGGTTTCTGTTGGTCTTTCAAAATGCTCTTTGCTTCATAGCAGGAAGAAGAATCATCATTCAATGATTGTGGATGCCACAGGAAAGAATCAAGACTATAAGAAAAAAATTCCAATATTCTTTAATTGATTTTGTGACTTCCGTCACTCTACTCCTTACACGCACCCATGCAAGTTTCACAAGCCCAAAAAGTTGATCTTGGTTCTGTTCCCTCATCACATTTAATAAAGAAGCATGAAGCTAAGTTTCAAACTTGGTCCAATTGCTAGATAACAATCCCAAGCCTAGCCCAAGAAATCAATAAACAGCTCAGTTCAATGCAAACCTCAATATATTGCATCACTGGTCAAAGATAAATATTGGAAGAAGAAAAAAAGGAGCATGTATACCTGATGTAGGGGCTAGGTTTTCACCATCACCATCCGTCCAACAAGTCAAACCAGATTGGAGTGCTCGAAACGCAACTTCAGGAGCAACTTGTTTGCTGGTTGCCCCAAGTCCACACCGGTCTTCTTTTGATGACAATGGTTCGCCAATAGAACATTGTATCTTATCACTGCAAGTGCTGTTGGGTATCCTTTGACACTGATTTGTTCCATGAGAAGCATTGGCATGTACTTGATTAGATGACTCAAAAATATGCCGAAATGCAAGCATTCTCGAATTCTCATCCAGTGTATAGGGGTTTACACCATTGCCCTCTTTGATTGTCAGTGCTGGAGAAGTATTTGACACAGAGGTTGAAGTTGATGCAGAAAATCCCAGTGAGACAGCTGGCAAAGGTGACATTAATCCAGAATCCAGAGGTGAACACGTGGATTGATGGAAGACGTGATCCGAACCTCCATGAAACCTCAGGCAAGCAGTCTTCCCTGATTGGTTCAAAGGATTTCTGGGATCTAAAGCATCATGTGGCCATCCAGAGAACTTGTACGGATGAGAACTCTTGTCATGTGCCACTAAACAACTATGACAACCAGCTCCATCACAAGAAGTTGAACTATGCCTCTGTTTTGTGTGAAACTCAAAGTTTGGTTCAGTTGCAACGTGCAGGCTATCTGCAGCAAAAGCTGGCTCTTTAACCTTACCACCATGGTCTTGAAGACCCAATTTATTGGTAGTTAGTTGACCTGTTGCAAAGCCTCTCGTCCACGAAGAACTTGTTTGGCCATGTTTGGCACTGTGAGATCCGCAATGTGATGTCCTAGGAATAACATGACAGCTATCCATCACACCACCAGAAGCTTTAGAATATATCCTTCTATCAGTAGAAGTTTTACATTGCGTAAGTAACATGGAACTTCTATCTGCATCACCATTCAATTCCTCCGTGCTAGTAGCATCTCTAGCGTTGTTGATTCCAGGTGATTGGCTCACAAGGTTCAACTGGCTTTGTCCTCTTCTTGTGCAGGAGTTAGATGAGCCAGCAGCATGCTGAAGATATTGATGGTGTTCCTCCATTTCCCTTGAATTGCCTGATGCATCGATAAAACTAAAAAAAATCACTTAAAAAAGCAGTTTGGAACCCCCCACACCCACCCCCAAAAAAAAAAAAAAAAGTGGTATTTTTTTGGACAAACAATCTTGTAAAGAAAATGATTATAGGAAACAGCACTGCACCACTGTTACGAATAAGATGCTCTGGAAAAAGAGATTTCTGGGGATCAACATGTCGGTCAAATAGATGAGATGTGAAGGCTGGCAAAACAGAAGTTCCCAGAGTCAGACACCGGGGAGATGGTTGCCCAAGTTTCAGCTCAATGCCTGAGGAAACTGCATCTATGTCCACAGTACTCCCCTTCTTCAAATTGTAAAGTCTGCTAACATCAGAATCATTATTGTGGGATTTTGAGTCCTGCAAATTTTGGTAGGAAATGAATGGTCGTCCACTTTTTGAGTTTGAATCAGCGCAAGCAGAAATCGAATGACAACCATTATATGGGCCCCTTGTGTCAATGAACTTGGGCACTGTTGAACATCCAGACGAATGGAAACCCATAATCTGGTTATTTACCACTGAAGGGAAACTGCTCTGTGAAGCACCAATCAAGCCCTTGTGAAGAACATTGCAGCCATCTTGAGCATTCCTTTGTTTCCCATCATATGAAACCTCATTAACCAATTTCTGACCAGTATTATGGTTCTTAAAAAGTGCAACATTGTTTTGAGGCTGTCTTAATCCTACTAAACCTCCACGGGAACCAGCCAGATTAGACAGGTCAGAAGTTTTGGCCACGTTGGATGCTGTCACACTGTGTTTCACTGTACCAGCAGTTGAGAATTCTTCAGGCCAATCCCATCCATTGTGATCTTCTGGAACCCTAATCTAAAGCATCAGAAAAAAACATCACCACCCAGTGTTCCTCGTCCTTCAACACATGCCAATAACAAGTACAGCACCAAGTAAAAATATGTGTGGTTAGTGAAACATATCGGTCACCATATAGCGTCATTAAAACTTTCCAGAGTACATAGATTCTCGCGTATTCAAATTGTCCCTGTGAGCCTAGCAAATGTGTTGGCACAGGCACATTTCTACACCGACATAGTATGGTGTAATCCATTATAGGTTAGTAACCAAGAAAGTCCCCACTCTCATTCTTGTGGGACAAAAGAGTTAAGAAAGCAAAGAAAGTCAACGAACCCATCCCAAAGCCCAAGCTGCCTCACATTTTTAGATAATCATCTTCTTGTCTACAAACACAAACATTTATGCGTCCCATCGGTATAAGCAAATATTAAGATCTCGGGCTTTACATTTCAACCCTTTTAGGTAAGAACCAAAACCCACCAGAGTTTTCCAAAGTTGAACTACGGGTGGGAGGGTCTCTAAGGAGCTCAGCAAAATAGCCCCATAACATCGGGAGAAGGGGTGCCACCTCGCAAAGGAGGTCGCAGTGAGTCAGTGACCAGGCCCAGGCGACCAAAAAATTAAACAACCAATGATTAAGCCATCAGTCACGTATCACCAGGTTATTCCACCAAAACATTCTCCATAATTAATAATTACAATCAGAGAACCACCAGGGAACTTAAGATATCATGTCTAGAAGGAGGCCTAGGCAATAATTAAAAATAGGATTGCCATTTGTACGAGTGCCCTTCAGTCAACACAACTGTTTTGCACCATAGGAAACTCATAGAAGAATTTATTGCTGCCAAAAAATAGTGAACCAAGTAAAAAAAAAGGCCAGCGTCAACTGCAGAGAAAAAAAAAATTAAAGTCTAATGGGTTAGTTCAACAACTAGGACTTGCAGCCTTGCAGGTCAAGTTCCAGGTCAGAAATTCAATCGAGTACACCAAAAAGAGAACCACATCTAATACTGAGGAAACGCAGTGTTCTAAAAGAAGGTCTAGAAGGCCGAGTACTCGCTGCCTAGGCGCGAGAAGGACCCTCGCCAACTAGCCCGACTAGACTGATTATCCCGACTATCCCGACTAATTGCCCGATTAGGCGCCGAGTACTTGGCCCTGGAAGCTAGAAGGTGCTCGGCCGCCCTGGGAGCGCCTAGCAAATTTTAGAACCTTGGGAAACAGGCCACAAAATCCGAGTTTCCAGAAAGGTTGGAAAGAGAGTAGTCCTCCCACCCCAAATGAAGGGGGGGAAAATAAAAATAAAAAATAAAAAAGAATAAGAACAGAAATCAATGCACTGACTGATGAAGCTGCATACCATTCATTTCCATAAGACAATGTGCCATGATTTGAAAAAGAAAATTCAAAGCCATTGAAAGCCTAAACGACAACTCCAAAGTAAATCAAAAAATCAAGGCTTAACAACATTCCTATTGTAATCAATGGCCAGAAAGAACAAACCCATTCAATCAACTGTCGTTGATCAAGAACCAGAAGTGTACCATACTACCATTACATGCCACCAATGCAGGATCTCAGTGTTCCTGCATTGCTAATTCAAACAAACTCTTTATGAAAAAGTAGAATACAAGAGGAACCTTTGGATGTAAGAATAGCAAAAATGAAGGTTAGAATATATCGACGAAATACAAGCATGGCTACTTCAATACCATACAAAACTGAAACCTTTCAGCGGAAAGGAAAATGAAGCACTTTAAGGTATCATACATCTTACCGCAAATTTATGGAAGTAAAGCTTTCGCCACTGAGCTATGGTCTCACCGCTGTCCATATGAACAGCAGCCCCAGGGTTGACGTCACATACACCAGAATGCTGCATAGTTAGTGGAGTTAGAACCGGCTTTAAGCACAAATACACATCTAAGTGGCATCAATGATTAAGACAGGAATTACTTCAGACCAGATGATAATTCATGTCCAAATTACCTGCGAGAATTTGGAGACAGACATGTGTAATCCATGGCATGAACAAACAACACCAAGGAGTCCTGTATTACTGAGCAGCAAATCCCCACCTCAACAATCAAAACAGACTTATTAGGTTTGGAGAACATATAATGCAAACAGAGCACCACTAAACTGACAACTGCTATGAAGTTTTGAGCACTTACTTGCACCCAAACAAAACACACGAGGGCAGCCAGTTGGAAGACTAGATGAACAACGAGAACTAGAAGAGTTAAACTCTACTGGAGCTTTTTGTGTTGCCTGAGTACTTTTGCTATGTGGCTTCCCAGCATTGGAAGAGAGTCTACTCAGAGAAGAAAAATCCCATACTTCCTCATTTCTGGCATCGGAGTGACGGACGGTTGCCTTCACAGGCTCCAAACTCTGACGATTCGCGTTTCCAGCCTGAATAACATCCAGCAAACTAAAGCTGTTTCCGTACCTGGATGCAACAACTGGGAAATGATCTGCTCCAATCCTTGAATTTTCAATGATAGGGGGTTGTGCAAAAATCCCGTTACAAGCAAGGGAAACTCCACTTCCAGCAGCACTGACTGTGAAACTATTACTACTAACAGGAACTTTAATAGAGTTAGCGGCTGCCCTTGGACTTGAAAATTGCTGTAAATCACGTTGCAACAACGATGGTGGTCCAGAAAGAAGTGACAAAAATGAATTTCCCGGATCAGCCTGGTTTGAATTGTGGAGACGTATATTTGATGACTTGGGAACCATGGATTCACGTATCAATGCCTGGGCTGCAGGTCTTGATTCTTGCGTTACATGTGGATAAAAATGCAGACCTGTATTCCGCACCTATATAGAAAAAGACTGAGGATAAAAATTTACAAGCCTAGTATAGCATATTGCTTGCATATTTGTTTGACATGTGCGATGCCATATATCTATTCACTAGAAAAAAAAGCTTGCCATTGCAAACTTGAAGCACAGAAACAACAACAATCTTGTACACACATATTCATAAAAACAAGAGGATTTGGGAAAGCGTCCTGCCCAGATACCTGACTTTCAATTTTCTGAGACTACTCATGCAACGATATCCTCGTACAATTTAATTTTGACCGAATTACTTATCCTTTCATGAGATTATTGCAAGGGGTAACAACGTGGAATTGCTCATGGGAATAGTTCCTTCATCATACCCCATGAAGCTCATGAAAGGAAAGGTCTCTTATTACATCTTGGAAGAAAGCAGACATCTTTGTCCACATTCTATTGTTACAAGTTACAACCACAATTATGAAACGTTTTCAGAAGCCGGAGACCTGGTTGTTCTGTTTTCCAGCTTCTGTCAGATATGGCTCATGCACCATCCATGCAAGTGGACTATTTTCAAAAAGAAAATGGTGAAGTAGGTTTGTCTAGCTGTAACCTTCATGAAGATGATGAACATAAAAGTATAACCAATATGTTTCTAATTTGTGAACACCTTCAAAACATGATGGTTAAGGCCTTAAACACCAAAACAAAGTTGTATAAGTCTCTGACGCTTGTCCAAGAACACCATCAAAGCATTGCAAAAGGCAAGAGAAAACTTCTCCCGTCTCTTAAAAAAGGTAAACAGTGTCCATTAAGGTGAAGTAACTCCTATTTTTGGCATAATACAAATCGAACTCTTAGAACTCAAGGTCTCTCATTCTTAAAGACTTGCGGGGCTAACCAAATACTCCCTTCGTCCCAATTTTCTTTCCATCATTCTGTTCTAATTAGATGAAAATTTGATTATCCAATTTTCCTCCCCGCCTCTAGTGGCTAAAGCCTTCAACATCATTGATTTCCCAAGTTAACCTCAGCAGCCCTCCCGGCTCTTAATCAACTACACTACTTCATGAAACGACTCAAGCCAACTGACTTGTTAACCCTTAGACTCAACCACGGACTCAAAAGGTTAACCTCAAGTTATTCAGTAGCTCCTCATGATTCATTATACATTACCTCAATTTTCAATTCCCCATCGATATGGAACTGTGGGTTATCACAATCTCTCCCACTCAAGACCGCAACGTCTTCATTGCACCCCGTGGTCTAACAACTTCCACCCACCAAGCGATGTGGGACAAGTATCCGCTTAGCATGTCAAGGTCTCACTTGGGACCCACCCAAGCACCTCAAACTCCTCCCCCATTTGGCCCACCCAAGCACGTCTCGTCACGGGACCCACCCCTCACTTCCGATTGGTGTAGATTATGATACCACCTATAACGACCCACGCCAGACCTGCTAACTCGTAGCCTTAACCATGGGCTCAAAAGGTTAACCTCGAGTTAAACTGTAGCTACTCGCGATTCGTTATAGTTCATATCAATATTTGTACTCCTTTTATCTTTGAAAAAGTTGAAACATCTTTAAAAAAAATGCAACCTTTTCTAGTAAGCAAACTTTTCACGTTTGGACCATGGCATGTTCCAAACCTATGCTATGAGGAAATGCCAATAACCTAGTATTAAATTTTGGAATGCACCTCCTGAACATACAATATGTTTGTTTGTCATGATAGTTAATTCAGTGCTCCCTAAAGCTTTTTCAAAAACACACATACATATGCATAATTTGGAGAGAAAAAGCACTCCGGATCTTACTTACATCCAATGTCTTACCCGTGAAAGAAGCACATTACAAACTTGTAAACAGTAACAAATTCCCTTTCCTTCTACCAATACAATCATCAATCGCCCACTCCCACGAAGCTCTTCCTCATTTGTTGGTCCCTTTTGGGATTTCGACTTAATAAGGAAACACCATCATTGCACTCGTCATACTTCATTCTCTCTTTACCCTTTATATCTTTTAAAGATATCATCATTGTCTTTTCTTATTGCTAGTAATTGGAAAGGTAAAAGGGTAAACTATTCAACTTTCGCCTATTACTTCTCAACAAAGACGATCTTCCCAAAAAAAATGCCAAAAAAGACTAACAAATGGGGAGGGAGGGAGTACATGTTGTTTATACAGTGAAAGAGAGAAATTTCACCAATTACTATTCAACATGGACAATCTACGCCAAGATGGACTAGCAAAATGGGGAAAGAAGGATTATACACGTTTTTAGACACGAAGAGACAATCAAAAAACAAAACAAAAATGCATGAAGCAACAAATTTCCACTATTCCAAGAGTTACAGCGCATTCACTACTATCTAATTGAAAGCAACGAGTAGAGAATACCTGATTCCGAGTCTCCTGTGGCTGAGCTTGAGACGACGAAGAATCCATTGACGGCTGCTGCATCAAAGACTGCCAAGACGGACTACGGCCTTGTTTGGAAAGGTTATCAAGAACCGGTTCTCAACATTATTATGTAATTATTACC
This sequence comes from Vaccinium macrocarpon, assembly GCA_022606695.1. NCBI lineage: Eukaryota > Viridiplantae > Streptophyta > Magnoliopsida > Ericales > Ericaceae > Vaccinium > Vaccinium macrocarpon. The sequence continues at coordinate 36,652,360 of CM040179.1, read as the reverse complement.
CTTATTTTTAAATATTATTCTTATTTTTCTCTCTATTTCTATCTAATCATTAATACCTATTTTTTAATTATTACTCCTATTTCTCCTTCTAATCATTACAAAAACTAAAATCCAAAACCAAACAGATGTACATTTCGCCTGCCAAGTATTATCCATTATCTCAAACAGCTAAAAACCTAACCTTTCTCCATCATAGCCATAGATACCATTCGATTGCGCCTATAGATATAGAGAGAGAAGAAGTGGAGTGACTGGAGAGAGAGAGAGAGAGTGTACTTGGAGACAAGCTGACCTAAACGAGAATTTTGACGTGGTGAAATGAAAGATGAGGACCGTTGGATGAACAAGATGGTGTGTAGGGACCACGGTTTGAGAGATCTAGGCCGTCGATTGTGATTACAGCTTGACAGTAGCTTGGAAAAGGCGAAGGTTTACAGACAAGAGGCTGTAGCGTCACAAGGCATAGGACATCTGGAAAATTGGGCCCACTAAGAAAAAAATATCAGGTGTTTCTTGGAGATGAGCCAAATATTGGATTTGGATTTTGTGGAATGTTTGAAAAATAGACTTTTCATTTTGACTGTTTCTTCATTTGAAGTATTTTTTTATGTTTATGGATTTTGTACTACTAGTAGTTACTAAAGTCTAAAAAGGAGTTTTAAAAGGTGGATGTAGATTCTCAAACTATTTACTCCCTCCGTCTCAAATTTTAGTCCCTCGTCCTATTCTAACCGGATAAAAAACTAGCTATAACTTTAAATCGGTAATGAATTATATATTCAATATGGATCTTGTTTGATAGATCTCAATTAGTTCTATAAGACAATGTTTTTGAAATCATGTAAAACAATATAAATTACGAGATATAATCAATTAAAAAGTGACACGAACTCCCTAAAGGGACAAATAAATGGGGACGGAGGGAGTATTATTTTAGAGTAATCAAACTTAGGAAGAGTAGGCTCGTCGAAATTTATTTGAACGGTCAATTATTCAGACAAAAGTAATTGGTAGCGATAAAATTCCAATTTCTTTTCGATAGGGGGTTGAGTGTCTAGGATTTGATTATGCAAGCAGGATTAAGAAAATTGATCTTTAAGCTACAATATGTTTGACTCATAAAAGCCCAAGTCAAACGTTAGCCTACCTTTGGAATGTATTAGTACGATTCTCTAGTTGTTACAAATCTTTTACTACTTTTAATTTTTAACATCTAAGTTAAAAATTTAAAGTAAATCATTTTTTGATCGGGTGAAATATATTATCATCAAAATACTTTGTTAAACCATTCTAGACGCCACCTATATTGTGTCGTTTTAAGCGATCACAATCATCCACCATAAGCTGTTCAAAAAAAAAAAAATCATCCACCATAAGTTTTTTTGATTGCCCAGAATTGTTGAAAGTATCTTACAAATATGACAAAACCGTTGATTTTTAAGATGAACAGCTATGATTGAACAGAAAAGGCTTCCCTATAGAGAAGCTGGATCCAATTTGTTCAACTCTAGACAGATACTAGGGTCTTGCTGACCTCCACTTATTAGGTGGAGGATAATAGGCACATATTAACAAACAAATAAGGATATCAATAAAAAAAAATACGGATACCAATATATTTTTCACAATTATCAATATATTTTTCTCATATATCGATACATTTTTTCACATCTGAGAATAGCATTTTTTTAGATACTAAGGGGGTGTTCCACTAAGGTGGTTTTTTGAAAAAATTGATTTTTCACGATTTTTTATGTGATGTATTGTGAGAGAATGACCTGCCTTGATTTTTGGAAAAAACAGTTTTTTGTTAATGGAACACCCCCTAAATAGTAGTAGTAGTAGTATAAAGTAGGAGGAAATAAAACGTCATTGGTGGTCGGCGTCGTACCGAAGCGAATCTCGGCATCCCGCACATTCGATGCCCTGTCGCGTGCTTTCTGATGATTGGCAGCAATTGGGAGAAAAGTTGGGTCCACCACTACGTCTTGTTGGATAACAGGGGGAAGAGTTTACTGTACATTCTTCTAAGGGTGAGTTTTTGAATGAATTTTATCAAAATTTGATAAAATCTAGATAAAATCCATTCGGAATAATCGTGTCGTGTGTCTATTTAAAAGTTAAAAAATATGATCAAAAGAAAAAAAAATTCACTGATAATGAAAAAAGAGAGTGATTTCTACACACTCCAAATTATTATCCAAACCCCCTTTTTTGTTTTCTAGTGAAATTTTCATGTTCAAAAATTTTACAAAAAGACAAAAAGGGGTGTGGATAACAATTTGGGGATGTGAATACCATTTACCATGAAAAAATGAGAGCAATTTCTAGATAAATTTTCACTAAAAATACCGTTTTCGGTATTTTTTTTACTAGAACTTATTTTTTTAAACTTTTGTTTAGTTTTTCGTCAGAATTATTGGGATTAATTGTTTCACTCAACGAGGAAATCGGACAAGTGTAAAAAAGGAAATCGAACAAGTGTAAAAATGTGGCCAAAAGTTGAAAAAAAAACTCATATAAAATGACAAAAATGCCGAAAATACCAGTTGTTTGGTATTTTTTCGTCTTTCGTGGTTTTTTTTTTTTTTTAGCTTTTTGTCGTAAAATTTCACATGTTAGATTTCTCTCATCGAGACATATAATTAATTCAAAAAATTAAACATAAATTCAACAGAAACTCTGAAAAAGACAGAAAAAAAATACCGGTATCTTCAATGGAAATTCATCCTAATTAAGGGAAAGAAAATTACATTAAAATCAAAATGTTCCAGTTTAATTTATTGAAAATTACAAATTACTCTTCGCTCCAAGAGCAAGGATGTGTGGTGCTCCACATGTGTGATGATTGATAAAAACTCTTGGACCTATAACTTTTGTGCCGATAAGTTAGGGAACATAATGATATGTGGCGTATTGTGATTGGTGTGTAGCATTGCTTTAAGAGCGCCAAATAACCTTTACTTTCCCAGGACAACGATAATTTTTGGGGCCCTAGTAGTATTTTGTTGAGGGCTCTAACCACAGTTTTGCATAATTATGATTAGAAATTGAATTCAACTTAAAATAGTAAAATTAAATCCATATTAGCAACAACAAAAAAAAGGTCTATAATATCTGTATATGGAGCAGAAAAAACTAGATTGATTCCACATTGTGGGAACGCCAACAAAAACTTCATCTTATTGTAGGAAAGCAGTAATTGAGAAACATCCAAACAAGGATCTTGGGATTATTGAAGGGAGGCCTACGAGATCTCTTCTTCATTTGGAAGTTGTCCAAACTTGTAGATGAATTTATTGAGGGAAAACAAAGTTACAGAACTAAGTATGAGTTATAGGAAATTAACCTTAAAAAAAAAATGAAGTTGTAAGAGAAAAACTTGGGCGCGGGACGGGTACCACGTGTTGGTACCTGTAGCGCATTTTGGCTGTCAAAAACACTTTTTAGCGGCCGAGATTGGCACTCGCACCAGGTGTGTTCCTACTCGCTTGGCATGCAAAATTTTCTCGAAAAATTCGACAGCCACGCCTCATGATGATGTGATGCAACAAACTGATCAAAATTATATCTTGATCAGTGTAAGAGCATCTCCAACCCATGGCTTAAAATTGGAGATACCAAAAAAATTTCTCGGTTTAGGTGGTATTTTGACATCAAACCTTCTCTCTACAACCCTAATGTCAAAATTTAGGTTACTTTTTCACCAAAGACCAAAAAATTGAACGAACACACACACACACACAAAAAAAACTGGTAGGAGGAGTTTAGGCTTCAAATTTGCCAGAAGCTATCTTCACTTTAATGGTAAGTTTCCACTACAGCATTTTTGATATTTTCGGTATTAAGTTGTACTCAAAAGTTGGTGTAGTATCCGATTAGAATACCATCAATGGTATTTTTGTGACGTATGTAAGGAGAATGACTTGCATTGGGAAAGTAGTGACAATATCAAAAATACCTAGAATACAAAAAATACCGAAAGTACCCCAGCGGGAACTCACTCTAAAGCCACATGGATTTGGTTCCAAAAAAAGAAATTGGTTCCACATTTGTTTTGAAGTCATGAGTTGGAGTTGCTCTAAGCTCAGTGAATCAGAATTATAGTGAATTTTTTTCCTCTTCCTCTCAATGCCTCTCCCTGTCATTTTTTCTTCCCAACCAGCCTTAAGATTTTTGGGGCCCAAATTGAACAGTACACTGAGGGCCCTTCATACATTTTTACAAAATTGTGGTAACAAATCCAATTCAACAAAGTAAGAAAATTAAACCAATAATAGAAAAACAAATGAAGTGTATGCTGCAACTATAAATCTGCAAATGTAGCAAAAAAAACCAAACTTATTTGTATTTCAAATGCTAAGTTATTTGAATATTTCTTGAACTGAAAACAAATATGAATATTTGTATTTCAAATGCTGTTGACCTGGGAAAGTAAAAATAGGCCCATTTTAAAACTCTAGAGGCCCATTTTATTTGTTGGGCCTTCATGGATAGTAGAAATACTTCATTTCCAGCTCAATATGAAAAGGCTAAGGATATGGGGGGGGCCTAATGTTGGACTGAAACTTACAATTAGAGGTGGCAAATTGGTGGGTTGAGTTGGGTTTTGATGGATTGATATGGGTTATGGGTTGAATATGGACGAGTTGAATATGGGCCAATAGTATATGCCTATATGGGTTGAATATGGGTTGGGTTAAAATAGGTTAAGTCAAATCCAACCCAACCCGACCCAACTCATTTTTTTTTTCCAATGGAAACAGAGCACTAGTTACAGTAATTAACGTTGGCATATCTTCCCATTCCAATTCTAATTTCAAACCCCAACAAACTTTTTGTAGATAAGATTTTTATTTTTTGCCCACAACGGTCCTCGCTTGTTCTCTCTCTCTCTCCCCTCGGCCCACAGCGCAAGTCCCTCCGTGGGAGTGAACCAATTCTACAATGGGACAATTGTCTCCAATGGGACCAATTCTACAAACGGAAGAACCACAGGAAAGACTGTATGAGGCGTACAACGAGGTAAACGGTCTACCCCGGCTGTCACTCCCCTCTGCCACCTCATCTCCTATTCCGACCCATCCCTTGCCCAAGAAAAGTCCCTCCGGAGTGAACCCATTTTCAACCCAATTTTAACCCAACCAAACCCATGTAAATATAGATTGTTATGGGTTCAACCCATGTCAACCCATGTCAACCCATATTATAATATGGGTAGGTTGGGTTGGGTTATAAGTGGACGGGTTGGGTTGGGTTCATGGGTTGGGTTGTCAATTGCCACCTCTACTTACGATCAGTCCCAAAGCAGTCGTTTCATGGACTTCTTGCCATGCCCCACCTCTGTTCTTTCCCCCATTTAGGCCATTTCCAGCTGTATCACACAACCAACAATCTCATGGGCGCGCCCTTGGAAGCCGAGAAAAACTTGCATGCGGATAGGGTACCACCATAATACGTCGTCACATTGAGCCGTTCAAACATATTTTGGATAGCCAAGATTTGTTGGGGTAAATTTATCCCCAAAATTTACAAAAATGCCACCCGTAAATTTGGGCCGTCCAAAAACCCGGCGACGGGTACCATGTGCGGTACCCGTCCGGCATGCAAGTTTTTCTCAGAAGCCAGACACCATTTAATAATCAGAAGCTTATCGACTCCATCAAAACCCTACGTCTACGGAGATAAATCATTGGGAGGACAATGGAAGGGGAAACCAATGTGATTTCATGCTACGAGTACGAGAGGAAATCTAAGGTTGAGGTGGTTGGTTTAGTTTGGTTGTGGTGCTGTCAGCTGTGGTAATTGGAGTTCGTAGGCAAGCGAACGGCAGAGGAGGTATGGGCCGGCCACCGCACCCTCATAACCATATGTAGTGGCCCTCTTCCCATAAAGGCCCTAGGCGAGGTTCATCCCAGCCCCTCCGCTAGGCAAGAACGCTCAAGCAGAGTGCTAAACAAAGGCCCTAGGCGATGTTCATCCTAGCCCCTCGGCTAGGCAAGAGCGATCGGACAAAATAGCGCCAGGCTATCTAATTAGTGACGCTAAGGGCAAAAGGCCCAGATGAATGGATTAACAAAGATTCGATGAATGGATTAATTCCAGATTCCCACTCTCGCCCCTCGCTCCGCCTACTATCCACAAAACCACACCAAGGGAACGGGCTTGGCGTAATCGGGCCGGGGAAAGAAGACCTCGCTGAGCTTGACTCTAGTCCGACTTTGTGAAATGACTTGAGAGGTGTAGGATAAGTGGGAGCTCAAAAGGCGAAAGTGAAATACCACTACTTTTAACGTTATTTTACTTATTCCGTGAATCGGAGGCGGGTAACCGCCTCTTTTTGGACCGGCTTGCTTATGCGCGGGCCGATCCGGGTGGAAGACATTGTCAGGTGGGGAGTTTGGCTGGGGCGGCACATATGTTAAAAGATAACGCAGTGTCCTAAGATGAGCTCAACGAGAACAGTAAATCTCGTGTGGAATGTAAGGGTAAAAGCTCGTTTGATTTTGATTTCCAAAGACGTAATACGTAACCGCGGAAAGCGTGGCCTAACGATCCTTTAGACCTTCGGAATTTGAAGCTAGAGGTGTCGTAAAAGTTACCACAGTGGATAACCGCTTGTAGCGCCCAAGCCGCTCATAGCGACGATTGCTTTTTGATCCTTCGATGTCGCTCTTCCTATCATTGTGAAGCGTAATTCACCAAGTGTTGGATTGTTCACCCACCAATAGGGAACGGAGTCGGGTTTAGACCGGCCGTGAGACAAAGTTTTTTTACCCTACCGGCGACAGTGTCGCAATAGTAATTCAACCTAGTCACGAGAGGAACCGATTGATTCGCATAATTGGTCATCGCGCTTTTTGAAAAGCTGGGGCGTGGTTACCGTAAGGCCGGATTATGACCTCAACGCTTCTAAGTCAGAATCCGGGCTAGAAGCGATCGGCGCCCGCCGGGCCCGCTTGTCGACACCGCCAGTAGGGGCCGCTTTGGCCCCAAAGGCACGTGTCTTTGGCGTTAGCCTCCAGCGATAGATCGTCGCGAGGCCGCCTTTGAAGTACAATTCCTATCGGCGGCGGGTAGAATCCTTTGTAGACGACTTAAATACGCGACGGGGTATTGTAAGTGGCAGAGTGGCCTTGCTGCCACGATCCACTGAGATTCAGCCCTGCGTCGCTCCGATTCGTCCCTTCCCCTCCCTCCCACTCTCATTTCCCTTTCTCACGACTTGCCAAGAGGTTTGGGAAGAAAAGGCGAGAAAACGCCTAAGGCATGAACGAACGTCGAAGTGTTCCGCGTTTGCCAACATGTCCTTGAGAAAAAATGCCAAGGCATGCATAAAATGCAAAGGCCACGACAAATGCTTCTTGAAAGATGCATAAAAGAAAATGGACAAGGCTGGGGAGGCCATGCCATGGCACGAATTGTGCTTCTCACCGAAACATGACAAGGCATGAAACGACACGACATGTGCTTGTCACCGGGCTAGGCAAGACATGGCACGACTTGTGCTCGTCACCGGGCAATCGCTGGGAACATTGACAAGGCATGTCACGGCATGTGCTTGTAGCCGGGCTAGGCAAGGCATGGCACTACTTGTGCTTGTCACCGGGCTAGGAAAGACATGGAACGACTTGTGCTTGGCAGTGTGCCATCGGTTGAAAAATGACCCGTTGGGTGCTTGGCAGCATGCCATCGGTTGAAAAATGACCCGACGTTTGCTTGGGTTGCTTGGTAGCGTGCCATCGGTTAAAAAATGAGCCGTTGGGTGCTTGGCAGCATGCCATCGGTTGAAAAATGACCCGTTGGGTGCTTGGCAGCGTGCCATCGGTTAAAAATGAGCTTGGCAGCGTGCCATTGGTTAAAAAATGAGCCGACGGGTGCTCGGCAGCGTGCCATCGGTTGAAAATGACCCGACGGGTGCTTGGCATCGTGCCATCGGTCGAAAAATGACGGAGCCGGCCAAAAAACGCATCGATGATGGGCTAGCCGACGGGTGCTTGACACCAGGCAACGGTTGGAAATACGAGCCGACGGTTTGACGGTGGAAAAATGACGGAGCCGGCCAAAAAAATGGTCATAAATCAACTTAAAAACACACATCGGTTGAAAAATGCAAGGCGTGCCTTGTTAAATGCTGGGGCACGCACTTCAGGGCTCTAGGGGCTCTTGGGCCTTTGGGACTTGGGCACTTGGAAGCACTTGGGGAGCAATTGGGAGCAATTGGGATTTTTGAAACTACATAAAAGAAAATAGTTGAGGCTGCACAAGCCATGCATGCCACGAGATGGGCTTGACAAGGCACGCATGCCAGGACATGGGCTTGACAAGGGATGCCACGATACGGCTTGACATGCCAAAACGTGGGCACAAGGCATGCCACAACAAGGGCTTGACATGGCACGACATCGGCTTGACAAGGCATGCCTTGACACGGGCTCGACATGGGCTTGACAAGGCATCCCACGACATTGGCTTGACAAGGCACGCCACGATACGGCTTGACATGCCAAAACATGGGCACAAGGCATGCCACAACAACGGCTTGACATGCCATGGCATGTGCTTGACAAGGCATGCCTCGACACGGCCTTGACAAGGCAACTTGTGGTAGTTTGTTTGGCTTTGGCTCTAAAACAATGCATGCCACGACAAAACGGCAAAATGGGCTCGGCAAAAACCACCCATGGCCCATGACTTGTGGTAGTTTATTTGGCTACAATGCCACTCTAAAACATGGGCTTGACAAGGTATGCATGCCCGACATGGGCTTGACATGCCATCGTGCAAAAACCACCCGGCGGGTGTTTGGCACCGAAAGCAATCGCTGAAAAACCACCCGATGGGTGCTTGGCATGACTTGTGGTAGGTTGTTTGGCTACAATGCCCTTGTAAGAACTCCTAAAAGATCACCTCCATGTGTGTTTCACAAAGGATAACTTTTTTCTTTTATAACACACGCATTTAGAGAATTTGAGGTTGGGTTTTTACATCTCTTTTCATCTATTTCCTTCCAAATATTTTTATATTTAATGTGTAGAAGTAATAGATTTTATTTGGAATTTTTCCTATTTTTATTGTATTTTTCTGGATTTTTTTTTGATTTTTTATAGCGTATTTTGCAAATTAATTCATAATAAATAATCCTTTTGGAGAAAAAATCTGAATTTTTTTGTGAAGGTGCTACAAAATGTTTTGAACAAGTTCCAATTGCCACTTTGTTGAGCAAAACTCAATTTTTTTTGAAAAAAAAAAATGGCTGAAAGTACGGCTCCTCGGACGAAAAGATGTTTCTTCCTGCCACATGGGGAAAAGCTCAAGATGCATATATAAGGGGGGGTGGTCTCCCTCCTTGCCAAGCCAAGGCCAGCCATGCCGGCTGCCTTGGAGTGGCCCGGGCATGACCAACCGGCATGTGCTGGGCACTTGGGCCGATGCCTAGTGCAAACACATGCGGGGGGTAATGCTCGAAAAAAAGACAAAAATACCCCTGTGGGTAGTAGAAACGCCCCTGTGGGTAACGAAACGAGCCGACGGGTAACGAAATGAGCCGATCTTCGGGCAATCAAAGGCATTTCGGGTTCAATGCCTCGTGCTATCGAGACCCATGGAGTAATGAACGAAAAAAAGACCGAAATGCCCCTGTGGGTAACCAATAGAGCCCGATGGGGCACGAAATGAGCCGACGGGTAACGAAATGAGCCGACCATCGGGCAATCAAAGGCATTTCGGGTTCAATGCCTCGTGCTATCGAGACCCATGGAGTAATGAGCGAAAAAAAGGCCGAGATGCCCCTGTGGGTAACTAATAGAGCCCGATGGGGCACGAAATGAGCCGACGGGTAACGAAATGAGCCGACGTTCGGGCAATCAAAGGCATTTCGGGTTCAATGCCTCGTGCTATCGAGACCCATGGAGTAATGAGCGAAAAAATGAACGAGATGCCCCTGTGGGTAACTAATAGAGCCCGATGGGTCACGAAATGAGCCGACAATCGTGCTAGGAAAGGCATTTCGGCACCCGACGGCTACATTCTTTGGGTAATCGCTGAAAACATGACCCAATGCGCTCTTGTTGCCGAGTAACCGTTCGAAACATGACCCGATGCGTGCTTGTTGCCGGGCATTTGTTGGAATTACGTCCCGATGTGTGCTTGCCATCCGAATTGTCGCTGGAAATAAGACCCGGCGTGTGCATGTCGCCTTGTTCTAGCCGTGTCCCTACGGGTAATATACGCGAAGAAATGATTGAAAGGCAATGCCATGCATAGCGAGGCAATGTGGGGTTAGTCGAGGCGGTTGATTTGCCCAAGGCTTGCGAGGCAATGTGGTCGCATAGGCATAGCCTAGTAATGTGGGGTTAGTCGAGGCGGTTGATTCTTTGCCCAAGGCTTTGCAATGAGGCAATGTGGTCGCATAGGCATAGCCTAGTAATGTGGGGTTGGTCGAGGCGGTTGATTCTTTGCCCAAGGCTTTGCGAGGCAATGTGGTCGCATAGGCATAGCCTAGTAATGTGGGGTTGGTCAGTTGGTTGATTGCCCAAGGCTTAGCGAGGCAAGGTGGTGCGCTCGAGGCGGTTGATTCTTTGCCCAAGGCTTAGCGAGGCAAGGTGGTCGCTCCAGGCGGTTGATTCTTTGCCCAAGGCTTAGCGAGGCAATGTGGTCGCTCAGGGGCTTGGCGAGGCAAGTGGTCATTTGCCCATGCTTAGCGAGGCAATGTGGTCGCGTTCCATGCTTAGCAAGGCTATAAATGGTTGCCCTCCATGCTCGACAAGGCCGGGAATGATGGTTGTCATGAAGCATCTCAATCGACACATGAAGTCGCAGCGGCATGCTATTCCTCTGTGATGCATTGGTGTCCCCGCACGGTGAGCATGCTTGGTTATACGGCTTAAGGTGCCTCAGTCCCAAGTGTGTGCCTAAGGGATACCTCCTTGTTGAGAGGAAGCAGGCTCACCCGGGTGTCGATCGACGTGCTTCGCGCCGCATGTTGCAAGTGCAACAACAAAGGCTTGCATGGATGTCGCTCTTGTTGGTCCCGCTGATTTCACCGAGGGATGTTTGTTTGATGCCGGTGGTATCACCGTTATAAAGTGTGTAGTAGGCTTTTACTGCGCTTTGGGCGCATTAGTAGTGTCACTAAACCCTAAACCCCAAACCCCAACCCCCCAAACCCCAAACCAAAACCCCTAAACCCCAAACCCTAAACCCTAAACCCTAACCCCCTAAACCCCCAAACCCCAAACCCCAAACCCCAAACCCTAAACCCTAAAACCCTAAAACCCTAAACCCTAAACCCTAAACCCCTAAACCCAAATTGGAAATTTTCATTTTCAAAAATTTATCGACGAACCCAAAATTTGTCCAAAACCTTGTGGACTGAAGCAGAATCGCGCTGTGATCAGTAGGCACAACCTAGGTGACCCTTTAGCATCCCAATTGTATTGTAAATTGGACCAAGAAAAACCCTGAAGGCCCAAATAACTTCAAATTGGAAATTTCTAATTTCAAAAATTTATTGCCGAGCCCTGAATTTGGTCAAAACTTGGTGGGTTGCAGTAGAATTGCGCTGTGATCAATAGGCACAACCTTGGAGGCCCTATAGCGGCCCAATTGTATTGTAAATTGGACTGATCAAACCCTTGGAGGCCCTAATAACTTCAAATTGGAAATTTTCAATTTTGGCAATTTATCGATGAGCCCGGAATTTGGCCAAAACTTGGTGGGCTAAAGTACAATTGCACTGTGATCAATAGGAACAACCTGGGAGGCCCAGTAGTAACCCAATTGTATTGTAAATTGGACCGGTCAAACTCTTGGGAGGACCGAATAACTTCTAAATTGAAATTACCAATTTCGGCAATTTATCGACGAGCCTAGAATTTAGCCAAACTTGGTGGGCTGAAGCAAATTCACGATGTTATCAATAAGCACAACCTAGGAAATCTCATTAAGCATCTTCAAACTTGAAGTTTCACAACTCTTAAGACACCCTCATTTTCGCCTCATCCGTTAGGCAATATTTCAAGCCAACATGAGTTGGCCTATGTTGTGAAATTTTAATGTACTCGCAAGTGCACGAATCGGATTGAAGTATAGTTATGCAAGTGCGAGGTCGAACCCACAGGGACTTGTGTTTTTTTGTACGAAAACTAAATTAACTTAAATTGATTTAAACCTAACCTAGTTGACAAAAAGTTGTGATTGATTTTTAAACAAAATATTAAATAAGCAATTGTGAAAACAAATAAATAAATTGACGATTAAACGAAGGTGATAAGAGAAAAGTGACTAAGGTTTTAAAATTCACACTCATGTATTCATAGCAATTACTAACAAACTCTTATTTATTTTCCTACTTTTCTTCACAGTAATTTGGCAGCTAAACTCTATTACCGTGGAAAATATCATCGTTATGACCTTTTTAGAAAAATAACTTATGTCCGCTCCTCCTCGCCTTAATGTTCAAGACCAAAAAATCATATGTAGCCGTTCAAAAACAAATCACAAAAAATATCCAGTGCTTGAAATCAAAAGCTATGTAACAGGGCTAAATAATTAGTTAGAAATCTCAAATCATGAAAAAAAACATGATTGAATCCATGTCCAAAATTACTAAATTAACTAATATGAGATTGGAGCGATTATTCAATTAAAACATACATTTGGAAAATAAATAATGAGTACGTAAATACTTACTACAAAACGTGAGGCTTCATCCTCAACCCTAGCCTAGAAATCTAGCCGTGCATAGATAAAAATGCATTAAACATTAGACTAAAATCCATAAAAATAATAAAGCTTACAAATATTTGTTTGCTCCTCTAATTTTTCCCCAAGTCATGGCCTCCGCCGCAGCCGCGGTCTCCTATTGCATGAGCCCTCACCAAGCCTAGCTCTATTGTCCCTTTTATAACGTCCAGAAATACACTCCTTAAGAAAGGAGAATTTTCCTTTATTAAGGACTTTCCAATTACATATATTTGGCTAAATTATTCACATGCAAACTCTTTCCATATCTAGAGCTTTTCACTTCTTTAATTGCCAAGCCAAAATTATTCCCCATTCAGCCAATTAGCTCTCACCCGTGCACCTCCAAATATTGTTGCTGATTGAATTGGAAATTCCAAATTGAGAAATTTAGATTTCCTTAAACACTTCCCAATTGCCAATCTTAGCTGGATCCATTTGATTACGTAGGGCTTTGCTTTGGCACCAAGTAATTTCTTGAATTCAATGATCGAAATATAAATTGTTATCATCTTTTTCCTGCGAATTACTAGAAAGATAACAATAATGTCTAATTAAGCACAATAAAAGACTAACAATATGCAATATAGGGATTCCTATAGGTCAATGTTTTGGGCTTATCAGCCTATTTTCGCCCCATGCGACAACTCCTAGCACACCCAATTTTTGCCTCATCCATTAGGCGATATTTCAGGGCAACTCTTGTTGGCTAATTTTTGCCTCGAGCAACCCAATCTGTATAACTCATTTTTTAATTGTTTGGTTCAATATTTAATGAACTGTAAAGTTGAAATGGAGGTAGAGATGAGGAGAGGTGGATCTTGGTTTCAACTTTCAAATGGTGAAGAAGAGATGAGAAAGGAGAGAGAGAGAGAGAGAGAGAGAGAGAGAGAGAGAGTGAGTAACAGCTAGTTTTCTTTTTCTAGCGGACGATACAACTGCCAGGCTTAAAGAAGTGCATATTGGATCATTTGCTTGTTTATAGCACAAAGAACAAGTGTAAAAGTATTTACGTGTTTATTACAGTATCTTGTATTGCCTCATTGAGGGTGATGTTTGCAAGGAATTACAATTTTTAACATGTGGAAAGACTAATTTTCCATTATGTGATATTTTGTTTCTTGTCCAATGTAAGTTCTATGTTAATGAAATGAAAGGTATTGGGAAAATTTCGAGTTATAATTATATACAATATTAGTAGCGGAATATCTGAACCAGTACTTGTCCAACTGGTATCGGTACGTACTAGGGGATCGGAATGGGATTTCCCCCTATTGGCCATGTGCTATAACAAAAAGTGTTTTCCAATGGCTATATCCCGTTGAACACAAACACTAGATATGGATTTTCTCCGTTCATTAATATTATGAGCAATTGCTCAAAGAATTCTATATCCCACTCATATCCAAGAGGATTCTATATCCCATTCTTTCATCTCCAGTCAAACAAATGAGGCCTATATGCATATCTCTCCCTTTCACTATGGACTTCTAATAAGTCTCCTATATTGTTAATAAAGGGACTTATCTCTCTTATTTTTGTCACTCACGCATGCATTTTATAGCTTTTATAAGATTGATATTGCGCGTAGGTGTATTTTGGTAGTTTCAGGTAAAATGGGTGAAAATGATGATTTTTTACACCATGGTTCAACCAAGGAAGTGCCCAAGTACCCAAGGCCACGTGGCACTCCGCCACCGAGCCCCGAGAGTCAAGAACGAAGCACCGGACAAGGCTTAGGGAGGCCAAAAGGCCGGAAAATGAACAAAGGAAGAAAAAAGAAAAAGCCTTAGATATACCGGTAGCTTGAAAAATAGGATACCGATATCCTGAAGAATTTCACATTTTGAAGAAAGATATCAATAGCTTAAAAAATGGGATACCGATATCCCTGAAATAGAAAGTCAAGATAGCAGAGATACCGGTAGCTGCAAAAATGGGATACCAGTATCCCTGCAAATTTTTTGCACTTTTTTAGCCTGATCTAAAATATCTAGTGGCACGCTTGTAATTATTTGACACGACTTTTTGAGGCTTTATAAACTCAAAACTTAGTCTTTTAGGGTTGGCTCTACCATCTCTCTAGATTTTCATGCATCTTCACCTAGATTCAAGATAATTCTTCTTCTTTAATGTTGTAGTACATGTTGAGATCTTCATATAAATCTATTTTGTTTCCGTTTTTATCGGTTATTTCATTTTTTGTGTTTTTCTAGCTATTTCCTCTAAAATCTCTACCTTCTAAGTGTTGTTTATGATTTTCTCAAGTATTAATGTTGTAGGTAAACTTATAATCTTCCATAAAAATCAATTTATAAAGTCATATGTCAAGTTCTTTATTTTCTTTATAAAAATAGTCATGTTTTACTTAGTAATGATCAAGTAGTCGTTATAAGCTTGGTTATGGGGTGATTAGCACCTCGTGACTAAGGCTCATTTGCTCTCTTCGCCATAATGCAAACATTGCTTGTTAATCAAAGAGTACAGATTGATTTTATGTATCAAAATTGGGATTTGTTAATCTCTTCGATCATGTGTAGCCAAGGGCTTGACTACTTGGCACATGTGATGCTTAGGGCTATGTCAATCAAAATGTTTGTCTAAAAGGCACAAGAATCCTACTCTTTGAGTAATACCATTTCTAGTCAAATGAATTTAAATACCAAATCTTCCGTTCGGGGTTGCTTAACGATGCCATCAAGCTGGTTATCTTAGAGGAGAACGAATCGGCCTAAGGCAAGGGTGTTGTGAACTCCTTGACTTAGTCTTGCTTTAATTATTCTTTAAAATCACATGTCATTCACGAAATTAAGTGAATTCCACCCCCAAACTACAAAGCAAAGTTTGCCGCTTTAAGGCTAAAACCAACATTCGTGAATCAACACTCATGCTCAATGCATTCAGTCTCTATGGACTTGACCCGAACTTCCAGTTATCATTCTACCGCCGGCCTAAACCCTACGCTTGGAAAAATCATATTGAAATACAATCCAATGTCGCAAGCAACTTCCACGTATTATACATCATGCAAACACACATCTTTGCGTTTTGCACAACATATATTCAGAATCAAATCAATCTCAACAACACAATGCAACTTGCTCATTCATCTTCCCCCACCCCCAAATCTCTCTCTCTCTCTCTCTCTCTCTCTCTCTCTCTCTCCATAATAATGCACTCTCACTCTATGTATATCTCTCTTTCACTCTGGATGTATTATACATCGTATAAACACATATCTTTGTATTTTGTAAAACAATATTGAATCAAATCAATCTGGATTAAATCGTAAAGGGAGATAAGACAGTAACAGCTTGATTGGATGTGGGATGAGTTTTGGGGTATAAAATAGTAAGGCCTAGTTTGGATGAAGGATGAGGAGGGATATAACTTTTGGACCCAGATGACGAATCCCAGGTCCACTCCTCATTCATGGCTTGGGAAGGATAGGGAGGGGGTGGATGAGTTATCCCCCTCCATCATTTATACCCCTTCTCCCTCACTAAATAATAACAAGGTGACCCTTGTTATTAATTAGTACCCCCTGTTTATAACCCTATTCATCGCCCTTAATCCACCCCAGACCCTTTAATTTATCTTTATCCCCCCATCTTAACTACAAAACAAACCAAGTATTTTTTATCCCTCTTTATTATCAAAATCTTCCAAACCAAGTACTATTTAATCCCCCTCCATAAATGTCACATCACTTTGGGTCCACCCTTCATAAATAATATCCACTACTATTTTAACCCCATTTACTATTTTATCCCCCAAAACTCATCCCGCATCCAATTAGGCTCTAAGGGGATAAGATAGTTAGGAGTTTTATTCATGGAGGGTGGACTCACATTAATGTGACATTTATGAAGGGTGGATTAAATAATAATTGGTTTGGAAGATTTTTGTAATAAGAGAGGATAAAATAGTACTTACTTGTTTTGCAACTGAAATGGGGGGATCAGAATAAATAATAGGGTTTGGAGTGGATGGGGGCATTGAGAGAGAGGGGGGGGATAAAAGGGGCCGTTATTAATTAACACTCGGACCTCACTATTAGATTTTAGTTCGGGTGTTATTTATACCCTTTGTCCAATTCCTCCCAAACCAAGTGTTATTTGTCTGCCCGGGATTACTTATCCCCCATCTTTATTCCCCTCTAATGCCCAGACAAATGAACTATAAGGTTATTATTTATAGAGGAAGGACCCATATTAATATGACATTTATGAAGGGTATATAAAATAGTACATGGTTTGAAAGTTTTTTGTAATAAGGGGAGATAAAATAGTAGTTGGTTTGTTTTGTAGTCGAAATGGAGACAAGGATAAATTAGAAGGTCTAAGGTGGACTGGGGGTATAAAAACTTGCCAAACTAAGAATGAAACGTGGGCCCGGGATTATTCATCTGGGCCCAACTTTAATACCCCTCTGATCCAGTATCCAAACGGGTTGCACTATCACTTAGTTTCTGTATCACTTAGTTTCTGTTTTATGATGACAACTAAAAGATAAAATCTCTCTTTATATCTTGGTATTAGTGGTGATTTATATCCATTCAGCACTCAGTGAATGGTTTCGGTAAATCTCTCTTTAAGATTGACTGGTTTAGGTAAATATCTCGTGCATCCCCAACTTGAGAGGTCATTTTTTGAAGAGAAACTATGCGTTTTTCAAAAGAGGTTAGAAGGACGGGTATAAATATATATTTATATATTACCAGTTGGTTTTATGCAAAAAAGACAAAACAGGATTGGATTTCCAACATAGGAGAACCCTTCTCTATGAGATTTCCGAATATACCCATGAGAATAAAAAGAAAATGAGCTCAGAAAACGAATCCAAATTCCAAATGATACCAATGAGTATAAAACAAAAGACAAGATGCTCAATCATTCACAAAAACGGATTTGGGAACCCTGGAGGGCGCCCCCTCAGGGTGGCATCTGAGTTGTTGCAGCACTTTGTTGATCTGAGCCGTCCATTGCCAAGATGAAATTTGAGTTGTTGATTGCCGAGATCAACGGCCCTCCAAGGTCTCCGATTCCCACAAAAACATGATCCTAAAGAGATATGGGCAAAGGGTCATGCTACAATGTGGGCCCTCTAAAAATTACTCAATATGAGATTTTGTGACTCAAAATATGACTTTGTGGCTCTAAATATGAGATTTTGTGGCTAGAGACACGAAATGCATATGGTATGCCACTCATATGAATAGTCACAAAATCTCATATATTTCCAGAAAATCTCATATTTGGAGTCACACAATCTCATATTGATCCATGCAGACTTTGCTACAGTGCGTGCGGACTTGTGCGGACTTCATATTTGGAGCCACAAAATCTCATATTTGGTGCCACAAAATCTGATATTTTGAGTCACAAAATCGCATATTTTGTGCCACAAAATCTCATATTTTGAGTCACAAAATCTTACATTTGGTGCCACAAAATCTTATATTTTGAGCCACAAAATCTCATATAGTCAATGATCAAAGGTGGCACAAATCCCCATACGTCATATGTGGCACAATCTCGGTCGTTCATCCGTATGGGGTGCATACCTTATGCCATATCATATTTGAAGTCACAAAATCTCATATTTGGTGCCACAAAATCTTATATTATCTCATATTTGATGCCACAAAACTCATATTTTAAACCACAAAATCTCATATGGGGAGATGCACATTGTAGCATGCCCAGTGGGCAAATCATTTACAACCAATTACCTAGAGGAGGGGTTGTAGCTTAATCCAAATCCAAGAAATGTAGAAGTTCTCTTTTGCAATTGCAAATTAAAATGCAAATGCAAAATAAATCAGAGCCTAGAACTCAAAGCAAGACATACTAGGAAGCCAAATTTATACAAGCCAAACATAAGACCGGTCTAACATGTATAGCTTGGACTATATGAGTCACAACGAAATAGATAAATTATTTCATTTTATCTGACTAAAATAGAGCTGAAAGGAGATTAGAGATGCGATATGGAAAAAAGGACAGAAATTTTGCAAATACCTTAAGAAGTAGCCAATAAGGCACTGTTTGTATCCCTTGTTTCAGCATGATCATGAAAGCATATTCCAGCTTGATTGAAACAAGAAAGCAAATGCAACAACTCTTCATTGGATAGCTTTGAAGGCCTCTTATCTTCAAATCCATTGGATTTTAGAACCCAAATGATTTTCTCTCTAAGCAAATTCATCTCGTCACCTGAGCAAGAAAACGAAGAGCAGACCCCTTCATCGCTCGCTCCATCTTCATTACTCCTTCTAGACAACTGGTAAAGCTCGATCACCTTCTTTTTCTGCTTGAACGTGGCCCCCAAAGTTTTGTTCTTTTTACCAAAACACGTTTTTGTGAAGGCCCACCATTCATGAAGATCAACATCTGGAACTTGAGCTTTAGGCCAGATCTTAATAACAGATGAATCAACTTTTGGACAGGGTAGAAAGTCCCTCTTGCCTACATCCATAATAAACTCCACATCAGCCACCAGCTTCACATTTACAGCTAAGCGATTAAACTCCGAATCTCCAGGATTGGCTAATAGGCGCCGTGCAAACTCCTTCTGAAAGAGAAGTGTTGCACTCCGAAATGAATTCATCCCAAATACCAACTTCGCCACAAGAGGCGAGGATATTCCATATGGAATGTTGGCTACAACAAGATCAACCCTTGGAAACTCAATTTTCAATGCATCACTGCATATAACCTGCGAAACCCAATTCAACAAAAAAAAATCAGCTCATCCGAGTTAGGAATTTTATCGAACAGTTGATGAACAACCAAACTTACAGTAAGTCGATTCTCAAGACCACTTTCTGCAGCTCGACTGCGAAGAATCTCCACCATTCTCTTATCAATCTCGACTGCTACGACCTTCTTGCAAGCTTCGAGGAGCCTCAAAGTGAGGTTTCCTGTGCCGGGTCCGATCTCTAGTACCGTATCATTCGGTTTTATGTCAGATTTTTTAA
Organism: Vaccinium macrocarpon; assembly: GCA_022606695.1. Taxonomy (NCBI): domain Eukaryota; kingdom Viridiplantae; phylum Streptophyta; class Magnoliopsida; order Ericales; family Ericaceae; genus Vaccinium; species Vaccinium macrocarpon. Next base: position 36,632,634 of record CM040179.1, on the reverse strand, counting down.
TGATAGTGTCGAGAACTCGTGAGTTAGTGAGAAGGTGCTGACCTCTGCTTTTCAACAGACGTATGAACCCCTCTTCTTGATATCCCTTCGTCTTTTGGAACCCAATTTTATCAATGTCTTCGTCGCCTCTAAGGTTATGACGGCGGCGACAACTACTAGACTTCGAACGAAAAAGTTGTAAAAGAAAATGTCGGCCGAGAATGAGTCTGGAAAGGAAGACTGATAGAGATTCGGAACGGTTCAGCATTGGGTTTGTGAAGTCAATAATGACCGTGGAAAACGGAAATTTTCAGTTTCAGTTGAGGACGTTTGAGACTCAACTCAACTCTCAGAAAGAATGGATAGGTTTATTTCCGTTTTTGACTTGTCTCCTAAAAACTTTTACTTCCATTCTGAACTATAGATATAGCAGCAATTTTCTATGACGCCCGGGCAATTTTCTACGGTATCCGAATGTGGTATTGGGACACCAGTTCCCTACTAAATTTGGATCATTAGATGTAAAATAAATGAAGCTTAGCCATTGGATCCAAAAAAGTAGTGGTTTTCCATAAAAAAAAACGAGGTGGTTTTGTGGTTTTTCTCCAAAAAAAACTCGCACTTTACTTTCCATGAAAATTGGAAATACATACCGCCAAATAAGCTAAGTATTACCACATAATAAGGTAATTCTTACCACGAAATTAGGGAATATTTACCACAAAACAAGGCCGACTGGTCAATCCGATAGCAGGTCACCATTTTGAGTAGAAAAATTCTTATATTTTTTGGGGTGTTATAACATCACACCACTTTTTACTTAATCCACTCCGAATTTCGTGGTAAATATTCCCTTATTTTGTGGTAAGTATGACCACTAACACATAAATGTGGTAATACTTAGCTAAGCTTTTTATGTAGTGAGCAACATTAAAAAATGAATTTACCCAAAAAAAAAAACAATAAAAAATGAGGTAAAAAGGCTTTAGTTAAAATTTAAAATTTGTGTAAGTATATTTCTTAGAAAAAAATTTTGAAATAAAAAATATTAATTGTATAATAATAATAATAATAATAATAATAATAATAATAATAATAATAATAATAATAATAATAATAATAATCTCTAAATTACGTTAAAATAATTTTAAATAATTTACCTTTAAATAAATATTAAATATATGATGAATGAAAATAATTTTTGATAACTTGCAAAAATAATTTTTATTCAAACACATGCTACAATAATTGTAATAAAAATGTTGAATGAAAAATGATAAATCAATAAGTAATAAATATTAAATGATTTAGTAGGACCTTCCATTAAATTAAGATAAAGTGTTTAATACAGTTAGATTATTCAATCAAATTTAGATGCAAAACAAGAAATTAAATTCATTTTTGCAATTGATTAATGTGATATTGCAATGATTAATAGTTGCAATTGACATTGGGTAGTGCTTGATTGACGATAAGTCATGATTACATATTGCAATTAGAGTCATTCAACTAAGAGTTTAAGTGATTAATCAAACAATTTTAAAATTGATCAATAAAATATAGGTTGCAAATCTAACAACTAATAGTCAATGATAAATAGGGATAATTGAGCGAGCATTAATACAATTGGCTAAAATGAATTGATTAATATAAGTTGATATTATCAAAGTTATTACTAAGTGTAATAGTTAATAGTAGTTTTGGTTAAGAACGATCAATGAGTGATTGATACAATTGGTTAATGTAGTAGTCGATACAATTGGCTAAAATGAATTGGTTAATTTAGGTTGATATTATCAATATTGTACTAACAGTAGTGTTGGTTGACAGCAATTAATGAGTGATTGACACAATTGGCTAATGTAATAGTAACTACTAACTATTCATCCATAATTCCTCATTCAATATATTATTTAGTTTCATTAATTATTTAAGATAAACATGTTTCAAGTGCAAGATAATACAAATTAAGTACAACTAAGAGACATTAAATATATTGGTAGTTATTGTAATACCCGTCCCAGACATTTGATGTTTAGTTCATGTTTTAATATGAATTAGGCTTGGTTCTCCAAAAACTAAAATGGAAATTTGCTAAAATCAAGTGGTTGATTTTAGTAAATGAAGTGAGGAGATTTTAGCTCCAACGAATCGGGACGTATATATGTCCAGATTCATTGGAGCTAAAATCTCCTCCCCACTTCATTTGCTAAAATCATGATTTTAGCAAATTTTCATTTTAGTTTTTGGAGAACCAAGCCTTAGAAGAGTTTGGAGTAATTATGAGTTTTGTGCTTAAAGCTAATAGCTACGTAAGTTGGAAGGGAGAAGTGTATTTTGAGCAGGAGATATTTTCTCCTTTGGTCTGATCCTAATCAGATTCTATGTAGAGAGAGAGAGAAGAAGAAGAAGGAGGAGGAGGAGGAGGAGGAGAGGGAAGTGAAGATTAGGGATAAAACCTAATTCAAGGTGACAAGTCAGGTCATTGGGAGCTGCCGAAATCGTAAGTTTGTCATACTCCAGTTGAATCAAAGGTGAGTGTGTTTGACATGATTATGTTCAATAACATATAATTATGTTGATGATGTATTGTTGTGAAGACGGATGTATATCATGTGATGATGACATGTTGTTGGGCAGATTGATGTATATCATGCTAATAGATATTTTAGCTATGGATATGCATGTATGTTGTGTGTGAAAGTTGATATTTGCAAAAGGGCTGTGGATTGGGTTACACTGAACGTACGTTGTGTCGGCTAGCTACCGGTGACAACGAGCAGGGTGTGCTCCCACAGTGACCTATGATACATAGGATGTGGCAGACGTGCCACTTGCATGTGATTGGTTATATACATGTTGATAGTTGTTGTATAATTACTACTATGTTTTGGATGTTGATTTGGTTGTATCTTATTGAGCATTTCTATGTCTCACACACTCATGGTTTTCCTTTATGGTTTTCCAGATAGCAGGGGCTATAGAGGGGGTCCACTACCGGTCAGCGTTGGGTTGTGCAGTTGGTGTCGAGTGAGTTTCGGTTGTTGTTGCGTAGTACTTTTATGGTTTGTAGCACAAAGCATTTTGAGTTCATGGCTTAAGTTGCTTCTGAGTAGACGGTTGTGGGTGTTGAGTTAGTGGTTTAATGTTGACACTTTTATTTATATGTTGAAGTCTTCCGCTGTGTTTTTATTCTGTGATTTTTTAAGGTGATGTTGGGTCTTGTGTTGGAATGCCACATGGCCTCACAGATTCGGGCCCACAACGGGTGCCGTTTGCGGGGTGGGGTGTGACAGCTTGGTATCAGAGCTAGTACATTCTAGACTCTATGTTGAGAGTCGATGGGGTGTGGTAGTGGACCATGGGAGTTTTGTGTATGTCAAAAAAAAAGATTAGATGTTGACTAACGTGTGAGTTATATCTTCAACTTGTGTTTGTTGTTGGTTATTTTAAGTAGTTGAAACAAGTTTTTGTGAAATGGATTCAGAGCGTACAATTCACACTAAGAATGTTGCATTTAGTGGTGGTGAGGTTGGGCAATCGAGAGTTTCTTTTCAACCACTTGTTGTGGGGGACACCGAAAGGATGTTGATGGTTATGGTTTAGTTACACAATAGGCAATTTTTATGCAATGATGAACTTCACAGGCAATGGCTTAAGGAGAACGGGTGTTGGTTTGTTGGAGTGATTTGGGAAGTTGTTCACCAATGAGTTTGAGAGAACTGCGTCTTTAATTATGGCTGAAGAATTGTTGAAATCTGTGGAGGTGTTGGATTCAATGGGTGTGACCAATGAGCTAAGGTTGACATTGACGACGTTCAAAAAGATGAGATGCTGAATTGGTGGGAATGTTTTGTTCAAGGGTTCGATAATCATTATTGTTCGGGGGTTATCAATCTTAGCAAGAGGTGGTGTTCACTCACCTACAATAGGGCAATGTAACGGTTGTGGAAAATGATGCAAGGTTTGGGGTTTTATCACCACACACTATGGATTTAGTTGACTCGGATGCGAAAGAGTTTAGGCATTTTCGGCTTGATATTTCTTCGAATATAGCAATGATATTGAGCACCTTCTATGAGATAGACTACGCAGATTTAGTAGAGATGGTTATGGAGACGGGGATAAGATGTTCATGAATATTATGACGGATGAAGGTTCAATAAAAGAAAATTAAAATAAAAATTAAAACACAAAGGGCAGCTTTTGGGAAGTCCAGATGTGGGAAAATTAAAGGCGATAATCAAAAGTTATAGGTTGGCAAAAGTTAAGATTTTGGAAAACTTAAAAGGGATTTTTGGGATGTTAGAACGGGAAGTAAAGCATAGAGCTAGTAAGCAGTCAATGGCAACACATCAATGTTTAAGTTGTGGGTCAACAAATTTGATGAGAGAATGTTCCAATGAAGCAAATGGGCTGAAAGCATTTAAGTTGCAATGGGTTGGGTACATGGCGGCGTAATGTTCTCATGTGCATCCATAAATGGTGTTTTTTTTTTTTGCGATAGTGTTTGGAGTGGTGGGAGTAGAAGAGCTGAGAGGTCTATGGCATCGAGGAGAGTGTTTATAGTCACAAGTGAAAGGGGTCAGACTTCACTGGATGTGGTGACAGGTAAATCGGCTAGAAATGATGGGTATAACAATCATGTTGATAGGTATATTCAATATTGTTTAAGGAATAACCTATGATTGAAAGGAAGAATGTGTGTGCGAGTTTTTCAATTGATAAATGTTAAGATGACGTATGTGATGTATGATGATATGACACTTGGTCTAATGACAAACCTTTTAAAATTTGAGAATTTGTGAAGGGCGATGATTAGTTATTTTACGAACTCCCATAGAAATGATAAAATGATGTTCTTTATTCCTGTGTCACTAGGTGAGGTGGATATAATAAATGTGGAGTACTCCACGATGTGAGTTGACCATTGTAGAAAATGTTGTTGGTGAATTTTCTAACGTAGGAGAGGTTTGACTTGGGTATAAAATTGGTATAGATTTCTTGATTAGGGTATCATACTTGTATGGATCATTTCGGTAAAAGGGTTACATTCCGCTTGGCAAGTAGTGGCGAAGTTAGATTCTATGGAGATTCGATAGTATATCATATTTGTTGGATTTTAGTTTTTTAAAAAAAACTAAGTCTTTGTAGGGGTGCAAGGATATATTGCATTTGTCTTTGACACAGTGTTGGGTTTGGAAAAGTTAGTCGTAATGTATTAATTTTGGATATGATGATCAATTTTATGGGGGTACATTTATTGTATTAGCTTGAATGGTAAATTTGTAGTTTATGTGTACTCAACAATTTTATATTAAATGATCAAGTGTTGATTGATGAAAGGTGTTTATAAGTGGCATGTGTAGAAGATGTTTATAAAATTATGAGAATCAATCTTCGGATATTCAATATGAAGCAGCAATTGGCCATCGCAATTTTAGGATTGAACATCTAGAATGGACGATCTTTTACAAGATAAAATGAGAGATTTATTTGTTGTTTGGTTCTGATAAAAGATAGATTATGTGATGTCATGATTGAAGTTTGTGTTAACTTGTTGGTTTCAATTATGTGATGTTAGGTGCAAGTAGTGTTGGTTTTGGAGTTTAACTTACTATGATGTGGTTAGTTTTTATTGTGCGGCTAAATTGTCAGTGGTTGAGTTTTGATGGTTGGCATTAATATATGTTTAAGTGGGTTGATTGAACTTTAAGGTTTATCATTTAAGAGGTTATAGGTTTTGTGGTGAACGTGATGGTTGTATTGGTTCCGTGAGAACTAGCATATAGTGTTATTTATCTATAGGGAGATAGATGTGGATGATTATGTTTATACTTTTATTGGTTGTATAAGTGAGTTCAGAAGGTTTAGAGAGTTAGTTGTTGGATGTGGGATTTGATGGTGAGATGTTTCGCCTAATAGTCTGGTTTGTTAGTTTGGGGAGAGTTGGGAATCGTGCTTTAGGCAATGAAATTTATTGGAGGATGTAATCAGGTGCAAGTGATGACAGTGTGTGTAGAGTTTGAAAAGGTTGAGCAATGGTTTGAGTTCGTTATGTGGGTATGGTTTGAAGGATACAAGTTTGAGAGGTACATGTTTGGTCGTGATTGAATGTTGTTGAGAGATTGGATAAATAGTTGTGAGTGGCAGATGTGAAAAAAGTTGTTTAAGGGGTTATGGCGGGGTAAACTTTTGTTTGTGGTGTAGTTGACAAAAACAGTTATGTGGTTAGATGAAAAAAGAAAAAAAATTGAGATGGTGATTGGCGAATTTGTAGTTACTAAAATACGTTGGACCGGGTGAGATTGTTGAGAAAATGGAAGGTATGATTTGTCACTAGTTTACATATTGAGATTCTCGGTTAGGAAAGTGGGAGTTTATGTTCTAAGTCATTAGCTTACGTGGAAGCATTGTGGCGAAAGCTTATGTGGAAGATTTATGTGGGAAAGTGAGGAATTGATAAACTTGAAGTATTACATTTGTTGTCGAGAGGTGGATCTTATTTCGTGACAAAATTTCCTAAGGGGGGAAGAGTTGTAATACCCGTCCCAGAAATTTGATGTTTAGTTCGTGTTTTAATATGAATTAGAAGAGTTTGGAGTAATTATGAGTTTTGGGCTTAAAGCTAATAGTTACGTAAGTTAGAGGGGAGAAGTGTATTTTGGGTAGGAGATATTTTCTCCTTTGGTCTAATCCTAATTAGATTCTATGTATAGAGAGAGAGAGAGAGAAGAAGAAGAAGAAGAAAGGGGAGGAGGAAGAGAAGAGGGAAGTGAAGATTAGGGATAAAACCTAATTCAAGGTGACAAGTCAGGTCATTGGGAGTTGCTGAAATCGTAAGTTTGGCATACTCCAGTCGAATCAAAGGTGAGTGTGTTTGACATGATTATGTTCAATAACATATAACTGTGTTGATGATGTATTGTTGTGAAGACAGATGTATATCATGTGATGATGACGTGTTGTTGTGAAGATTGATGTATATCATGCTAATAGATGTTTTAGCTGTGGATATGCATGTATGTTGTGTGTGAAAATTGGTATCTGCAAAAGGGTTGTGAATTGGGTTACACTGTGAGTACGTTGTGTCGGCTAGCTAACGGTGACAACAAGCGGGGTGTGCTCCCACAGTGACCTAGGATACATAGGATGTGGCAGACGTGCCACTTGCATGTGATTGGTTATATGCATGTTGATAGTTGTTGTATGAATACTGCTATGTTTTGGATGTTGATTTGGTTGTATCTTATTGAACATTTCTATGTCTCACACACTCCTTGTTTTCCTTTGTGGTTTTCCAAATAGCAGGGGCTGTAGAGGGGGTCCACTACCAATCAGTGTTTGGTTGTGCAGTTGGTGTCGAGTGAGTTTCGATTATTGTTTCGTAGTACTTTTATGGTTTGTAGTACAAAGCATTTTGAGTTCATGGCTTAAGTTGTTTCTGAGTGGAAGGTTGTGGGTGTTGGGTTAGTGGTTTAACGTTGACACTTTTATTTATATGTTGAAGTCTTCCGCTATATTTTTATTCTGAGATTTTGTAAGGTGATGTTGGGTCTTGTGTTGGAATGCCATGTGGCCGCACCGATTCGGGCCCACAACAGGTGCCGTTTGCGGGGCGGGGCGTGACAGTTATGTTCTCAACTACCCTTATTATAGTGCATAACTATGTTACATAACTGGATACCGACCCGTCATTAATGACATACTTACCATAGAATAAGGCTATGAATGTCACACCATCTGATCTTTTTTACCACTATAACAAGTTGTATGTTGATGTGTGAAAGGCACACGAAATTCGTGAATTTAAGCACCTAAGTAGGGTAGAATTAGTGTGTTAGACGTGCGGTTAATTCTCATTTTCCATTTAATGCATGGACGTGGTTAGATTTTGTGTTTGTGCTTAACTTGCAGGAAGTTGGGATATTTTTGGCGCTAATGAGAGGTACTTGCAAAGACCGCGATGGAATGTGAGAGCAAGCAAGGCTGTGGAGACTAAGTGGTGAAGTTATTATCTCGAGGGAAGCAATTTGGACCGTCGTGAGCGCTACAAGTGATTTGGTATAGTGCTCAAAAGTGGCACAACAGGGCTCACAATTTGATCAGAACCTTGGCGAGCGCTACACCAAAATGGGTGTAGCACTACCAAGCAAACAAGGGTCAACGGTCAAGACAGCTTTAATGGGTTCAATTGCGCTACCTATTAATGGGCGTAGCGCTACCTAGAGCTTTAATTGGCTAGGGAATGAGGGTGTTTTGGTTTCGCGGGGAGTTAATCCTTTTTTTTTTCTGGATTTTAATTGTAACTAGCGGGGGTTCTGTATAAATACCCCTTTAGAACTCGAAATTAGGGTTACACTAATAAGCCCCAAATGTTGTATATATCCAGACTTATCTCACTCATTGTGATCACACACACATGCATTTTGTGCATTTATACGATTGATTTTGCGCAAGTTGTGTTTTTGATGAGTTTCAGAAAATCAAAGGTAAAAGGTGTGTCCAAAGCTCCAAATAATCTCTAGTCGTATTCGGAAGTACCTAATGTCCCGCAATGCCGTGGGGGACAATCGCTGAAGCTTAGAAGTCGATTCAAGAAGCTTTGGAAGGTTCAAGGAAGGCCTAGAACAAAAGAACAAGAAATTTGGAGTTATGAGCCTCGAGAAAATCTGACCAACTGATAGAAAAATGCTCATTACTTTCAAGATACAAAGGCTATGAATATGAGGTCAATAAGGTTGGAAAGTAGACTCATAGAGCTTTCCAACGGTTCAAGAATCGCCTCATTCTGAGTTCGGATGAAGCCGGAACGTGCCTGCGAATTTGGGTCAAAAATCTTCCCTAACAGACACTTCTGGATTGATCCACATATGTGAAAAATTCTCCAGACTCATCTAGATCGATCGATGATGAAGTTGGATCGATCCACACTTCAAAAAATTGTTCCAAAGCCATCTGGATTGATCCAGACCTATAGTGGATCGATCCATTTCATGCCCAACGTCCACCGGACTATCTTGGATCGAACCAGACCTATCATCGATCGATCCAAACCCCTCTGGGCACCAACTTTTGAGTACTTTATGTACCTTCCTTTTATGAAAACTTTTTGTAACGTGAGAGCTTTATTAGATATTATGTAGAGAGAGAAGTGGAAGACTATATTGAGCTCTCTCCTTCTCTCACACTTTCTATTTTATTTCTTAGTTAGTTTTTGCTATCACCTCTCTCCTCCATTGTAGAAAGTTTAAGGTTTCTCTCTCTAGAATACTCAAGTAAGTTTTCATTTCCCGTTTATTTATCGTGTATTAAACTTGTTCCTCTCATTGTGATTGTTCTATAAATCTAGTTTATTTGCATCTTCATTTAAGTAATTAGTTTTTGTGTTGTTCTAGCTAATTCTCTTAAAAACTTTAGTTTCTATTTGTTGTTTGCGATTTTCTCTAGAGTTATTGTTGTAGGTACGCTTGAGATCTTCGTTAAAAATAAGTTTTTAAGTTTATAAATCATGTTTTGCATTTCCTTCAAAGTTCTAGTCTTATTTCTTGCTATGATGTGTGAGTAGTTTACGTAGGCTTAGTCATGAGGTGATTAACACACCATGACTCGAGTTTAATCCGTTCATCTCATAAAAAAATCTTTCATTTCCTGTTTATCAATGATTTTGTGTTTCATTTTATGTACCAAAGTTTGAGTTTGTTAATCTCTTTGATCACACGTAGCCAAGAGCTTGACTACTTGGCACGTGTGATGCTTAGGGCGATGTCAACTTAATTGTTTGTCAAATGAACCGAAAAACCCTAATCTTTGGTAAACACATTTTCTTGTAAATGGTTTTAAAATCTAAATCTTCTGTTTGGGGACATTTAACGATGCCCCGAGCCGGTAATCAAGAAAGGAACGGATTAGCTTTGGTCATGGTTGTTAAAATTCCCTAGACTTTGTCTTAGTTTAATTAGTTGATTTTAAATTCCGAGTCGTTCTCGAAGTCGAGAGAATACCACCAAACAAATCACAAACTAAGTTTGCCGCTTCAAGGCCGAAAACCTACACTTGCAAGACAACTCTCACGCCAGGTGCGTTCGGTCTCTGTGGATTTGATCCGGTCTTACTGGTTATTATGCTACCACCGACCTAGCCCTACGCTTGGGGCGACACCAATTACAATTCAATCCAAGGTCGCAAGCATTTTTGGCGCTGTTGCCGAGGACCCAATGGTCCATCTAGCGTGAGTTTTTCCTTGCTCCACTGTAAGTATTCCACTCTTTTGTATAGTTTTTCTTATTTTCTGTACATTACTTATTTTATTAACGAGGCGGCAGACTAGCCCCTCGGAACTGTTCTTGTGATGAGGCGGTTACATAACCCCTCCGTTCTGCTAGTCCTAAAAATCCTATAATAAAAAAATATGGCTGATTTTGGAAGTTGCTATGAAGGGCTTTTTCTAGAAATCACCAATTTCTATCAACAAGATGATGAGTCTTTTCTGCAGTATTGGGGGCGATTCAAATATTTCATATTTTCTTGGGCAATTTATATTTATGAGCTTAGGGATCTTCTGGTTATCTTTTGCTGAGATTTAAATTCTATAACATGTCAATTTGATTTGTTGTCCGATGAAGAATTCCTAAGTAAAAAATGTCAAAGAGGGTTGGAACTACCTTAATGAATTAGCCAAAAAGCCCCAATTTTGTGAGTTAACTGAAATTGAAATAGAACCTTTGTTCTTTAATGAAGGGGTTACTTTAGCTTTGACAGAAATCTCAGAGGTTAAATGGGATGATGAGCCTATTTTTTATTATGCTTCCCAAGAGGATTCCGAGTGTACCCTTGATATACCTTTTCATGAGAAAACTTTTGAGGTTAATGTCACTAGCACTTCCATTAAGTCTCCTCCACCACAAGAACTTGAAAGAGTCGAACTAATTGATTTTCTAGGTGTTGATAATTATGATTATGTTTACAAACCATTTCAAGTAAATCTTGTCAACACCTTGAAAATAAATTTGGTTCGAAATATGCACTTGGTGGAACTACATTTTCTAAAGTGACTATTGCTATCACTTTACTCTAAGTATCTTATCTTATGGCATGGTCGTGTACAATTTTTAACAGAGGGGGTGAAATGGGATATTATGCTTGTACTAATAACTCTTCATAGTACAAATGATGTTTGGATTCCACATGAAGGATGTTGTGTATTCTGATGGTCTAGTATAGCCACCCAAACTTGAGCTACATATGGTCTACCCACAGTCTCTAGTTCCAGGTGTTTGGTTCTTTTTACTTCTTTGCAATGGAAAATGATTGTGTGCGAGCGTGCCAGAGAGAGTTTCAATCTCCTCCCTCAGATTAACTTTGGAAAAACCAAACCTAAACAGGCGATTGTGTTTTGTTGGTTCAATTACCTCAATTAAGAGGATTTTTTTTAGTAAGTGAAGAAATGCAAACCAATAAACTTAGGAAATCAAAGAACAATAAAGAAACAAGACACTTTGATTGATGAATCAAAGATAAACTTACTTCGAAATTGTCTCCAACTTCAAATACAGTAACAGAACTTCGAACAGGTGATTGTTACAAGAACAACCGAGATAGGGGTGATTGTTACAAGAACAATCGAGATAAATCCTAATCTAATTCCTAATCTTCTTTGAACTGAGTTCGAAATCCTAAACTACTTCGAACTGGGTTCAAATCCTAAACTACTTTGCCAATGAACAAACCAAGCATCAGTTTTTCGATAGCTGTTTGTTGAAGATTTGTCCAGGGGTTTTCACTCTTCAATTTCTTCTATTTATAGACGTTGCTTGTAGTTTGAACTTCCCGCTCCATGAATTTGAATCTGGCTTGCTTTGACCTCTAACTTCCACTCTGAGAGTTGGCAGTTATTCTTTCTCCACGTCTGAATTTGAATCTTTTCTTCTTCCAGAAGCTTTAAATCTGCACATTTCTCTAAACCAACTCAAATGATAACATGTTAAGGGAATAACTCCCTTCCAGAAGTATTCCACGTGTTCTAACTGCCAATTGCCTTGTTTCGCAAGTTTACACGTGGAGCTTGTGTGTTCAGCAGTTAATATTATGGCTTCGAAGCCAATCTATATTTTAACAATGGCTTGTAACTGCCAATAACTGCTCTTCTAGTTTGAGAAATGATACGACAACGTATTTACTCAATTTTACCTTATTAATCGAGTGTATCTTTACTGACGAGTAATTGCCAACGTTTGGCACTTTTGATTACGTGTCAATTAATTATTGGACTGGTTAATTTTATATGTAAACATATCCCCCACATTAACATCTTTGTTCAAGGGATTTGAACAAGTGTTAATGTGCCTTTTTGCCGCTTCGAATTCTTATAAACTTCCAAAGCAGAAGTTATTGGCAGTTCTAGTCACTTCCCATGATGCAGTTATCATTAAATCTCTTCGCTCTCGTGAGAGATTCATGGATAGTGGGCAGTTAACGCCCACGTTCTCCTTTTCGCCAGAATTTGAATCGTTTCAAACTAAAAATTCTGCTTATAAAAAAGACTTAATCACTGGTAAAAATCAATCACCAATTTTCTTTGCAAACCGACTTTCATCTTAATTCAACCATGGCTGATATTTCTAGCACCCAAAATGCCTTCGAAAACTTGGTTCTTAATGACCTAATCTCTGTTGATACTAGAAACATTGTCATGCAAATTGTTGGTGAGATTCGAAGGGATCGATCTTACATAGTGGCTCAAGTAGAAACTTCTGAGTCTATTGACCCATGGAATCCTCCAACTTCCCCTACTCATAAGCCCTTTCTATGGGGTTTACCATCTGAAATAGTGGTGGTAAAAATGGATGATCCTGCTAGCTACAAAGGTTGGAGCCACTATCGCTCATTAGCTATGAGCAGATATTTGTCCCCTTTCATCAGACGAGATCCTAACATAATGTTACTTGATAGCCTCATTGCCACTTGTCTTACTCCTGGCTTCTTTAAAGTCCATGAAGATGAAAGGTCAGGCTTTGCTGGATATGGAGAACTTAAGCAGAAGGTTAGTACTCAATTTATATACTGGTTGCATGAGGTTCGAAGGCCTCATTTTGAAGGAGATTTCATTGATCCTGCCAATCTTTCTCTTCGAGACCTTCTCGAGAACATGGATTGGTTCCAAGAGTTGAATATCAAGTTCGACCCTACTCCTTTTCATTCTAACCTCTCTTATTCTCTTTATCCCCATTCTGATTCCATCAAAGCCAAAGAACTATTGGCTGCTTTTGCTTTTCTGGATATAGGCATTCTTGAAGAGGATGTATCTTATAAGAACTTTCTATGGGCTTGCGAGACTCTCCAAAGTAATATCCAAGCTAGCCCTTTTCTTCATTCTTTTCTGAGTCAGCTTCCTCTGCTTCGAATGTGGATGAAGAACAACACTGCTACGTTTGGGTTTAATCAAGACCTCCATGATTATGAAGTACTTCATGATCAAGTCTCCAAGCTTCATAGGAAGATGGAAAGCCTGAAAGGGCATTCCTTCGACATGCCCGCTGGTGCTTCTAAGAGGCTTCGAAGGAGGTTTAGAAGCCGTATGAAAAGGAATGCTCTTAAGTTGGCCAAGTTCGAAGTCAAAGCCAAGAACCTAGTTCTGAAAATCAGGCCACTGATTGAGAAGAAACTCAAAATTGATGAAGAGAACAGGGTTAGAATGATGGAAAAGGAATTTTTCAGTTTCACTTGGGCAAGATTCCATGCCTTAGTGACTTGGAGCTTTCCTCACTATTTCCAAGTCATTCCTACTCCAACAACTGTTCCATCACCAGTAGATGCTTAGTTTCTCCTCTATGTAATAGGATTTTGTAGCATGTAATTTCCTTATTTTTAATGAAGTATTAGTTCTTTCTATGGTTTGTTTTGTACTTTTAAATGCTTTTCGAATCACTTAATTATGCTTTAAACCAGTTCGAACTCTTAAGAATAACTTGATAAAGTATATTTCGTGAAAATAAACCAAAAAAATGGTTTGAAACATGAAATAATTTAAGATTTGGAAATCAAACAACAATTTGAAATCTAAGCTTGGGCCAAAATAATTATAGGCCTAATTAATTTTAAACGGATAATTAACCCGAACCGCTGTATCGTTTCCTCGTAACGTATAAATCTAGGGCTTGCAAAGTGTTCATTTCACTTTCAACTTTCAAAACGCTTTGCTCTCCCTCTCTTTCTCTCATACCTCTATACCCATGGCTTCTAAAAGTAATATTCAAATGGGCACCTCTTCGCTCGTTCTCAGAAGATATGTTGAAGAGGAAATGTCAAACTCAGGCGATGATTTACATAACCAGATCTTTATAACAAATCCTGATAGAATTGATACCCACATCCTAGGGCCTGCATTCTCTGATCTTCCTCTCAAGTTTACGCCATGCTATCCTATCTTAGAAGAAGGTAAACTTATAAAAGATCAGGAGTTGAACTTTGCAGATTGGCCTACAAGAAACTTCGTATGCTAGCTAGTTCAAGATAATGATTGGGGCAAATGGACTGAGCATATTTTGAAATATAAGAGGGCCGATTTAGAGGAGATTGGAGTCTGGCACATTATCTCACTGCTTCGAAATGGTATTCCACAAAACCCTGCACTCATACATGCTGCCCTAGCTTTTTGGGATTCATCATTTAACTACTTCCGATTTAACTGTGGAATGATGGGCCCTACAGTTTTAGACATGTCGTTTCTTACTGGACTTCCCCCATTTGGTCCAATGTTTGACATTTCCAAATCTGTTGATGTCCCGCCTTTGAAAGACATGAAAACCTCAGGTTCATACGCATCGTACGGAAACTTTCTTCGAAATGAGGCCAGATTCGAAGATGGAGTGTCTGATAGGGAGTTCTTTGCATATCTTTTATACACCTTTTGTAAAATGATCTTTTGTCTTAGTGGTAAGAAGATTATGCTTGAATTTGCCCCTTTAGCATATTGCCTTTCTCAAGGTCAGAAGTTTGATTTGGCATCATACTTTTTGGGATATGTTTATAAGATAGGATCTGATAGCCAATCCAAACCACTCATGTTCAACATAGGAGGCTCTCTTTGGTTCTTGCAACTGTGGATCTTGGCGTATTTCCCCATCTTCAAAGTTGCTGTTTCAGAACCTGTTAATGTTTATGGGGACAAGTTCAGAATTATGGCTTCCAAACCCTTAACATTGGTTGGATATCTACAATATTTCTACAACATGAAGGAGGATAAGGAAGAATCAGAATTCTATCCTTTTGTTGATTGGAGCATTGGGCCTGTCTGGATAAAAGATATGATGGAGAAACGTGGGCCAATACTTTTCTTCGCCTTGGGGAAGTATTCTACTTTCAAGAGAAATATTCATAGGTGGGATTGTTGGGGGCTGTAAACAAACCCATGCCGAAATTTATTGTCCTGCCCAATTTGCCAGACAATTTGGTATGGTATAAGCCATTCCATGCCCTTACCCTGGAGAGGTTAATGTTCCTCTGTATGCTAGAAAGAAAGTTTATAAGAATGTACTCTCACGTCTTAATGTGAAGTTCAGAAATTCCAGGGCAAACTTCAGACCTTGCCAATTTACTATGGACAGTCCAATCTTCACTAGATTTGCCAGTTGGTGGCATAATCTTCTTAACCTGTACAACCAAACCAACATAGCTCAAGGTTTTGCAAACCATATTGGTTGTCCTACTCCAGTTGAGGGTGAAGCACATTCTAGTTCACTATCTGTGTCAGATGATGGATTTGGTCTTGAAAGAAGAGGTGAGTCTCAATCAGAACCAAGAGAAGCAATACCAGATGTACTTTCTTTTGCTTTAGTACCTGTAGCTCTACATGTCAAACCACTCTAATCTGTTCCACAAAGGGTGGCTAGATCTCAACAACAAAAACCCCCTCCTCCTTCTCCATCAGGTAATTTTTGATGATCTAAGTATTAGTTATAACTTCAAATCCTTTCTGTTTTCTTACTTTGTAATTCGACACACAGAGTCTGTCCCCAAGAAAAGGATGAGGAAAGAAACAGAAATCACACAAACTCCTATTTCCTCAGGTTCGAAATCCAATAACTCTCTCATCCATTCCTGTTAACTTTCTGATTCTTCACAAAACTAATCAAAGTTCCCTTTATCCTTTCAAAAGCCAAGAAAAGTCAAGAAACCTTAGCATCCAAAGGAGGATCTAACCAAGAAAGAGTTAAATTTGCTAAGCTTTACGAGGCTTCGAAATGAAGAAGGACAATACTAATTGAAGAACCAGAAGAAGAAGACACAGAAGATGTCACTATAAGCCAATTTGTGAAAGGTAAACTTCATGAATTTAGCTTCATGCTTTCTCATCTTTGAGTAATATCTTTTTTTAGAGAAAACAGCAAAAACAAAGCACGCTGAGACTTCGAAGGCTTCTTCAGATCCCATTCGACATATTCACAAATTCAAGACCGGTTGACCCCTTCTATTACTAAGGCCCTTTGAAGCTTCCAAGTTCGTCTGGTTGCCACAAGGAAAGCTGCTTCCGATATTGTTGAGAAATCCACTGAGACGGCACAAACTCTTCAACCTCAACCACAGGTCACAATGGAAGGCATGATTCCTCCTGTTATCAGTATTGTGGCAAGAGGTTTAGCCTCAGAAGGTATTCGAAGTGGACCTATCAAAACAGCAACTGAGGCAAGCTATACTGTAGGGACTTCTATTGAGCAAGCTGAGGCAATAACTGAGAAAACTCTTCTCAGTCAATCTCCAGGAACTAATATCCCTACTGGACAGATTCTATCAGAACAAACCCATCCATTTGAGGTATTGTGGTCCATTATACTTAAGCCTGTATTTATCACATATTACTTATAAGATTTAAGCCTAAATATGCTTAATAGATTCCCTTTTGACAGAAATTGGTCCTTCTGTTAGCACCGTTGTTGGTGATCCCCTTCCATTGGAGCAGTTTAAAGCAAAAGTTAGTGATTTCTGTCAAAGAATCACCAATCCTAAGGCTTTAGTTCCTTCTCCAGAATCTCCTATCGTCCAACTCAAGGCTCAACAAAGTTTATCTACATCTGAGTTGGTCAAGCCTACTTTCTCACAATAAGAGATTCATGAGTTGAGGGAAATTCTCCAGCAATTCTCAAAATTGAATTTTGAAACACTAGCTGAAGGGGATCTAAAAGTGCACTTGGACATCTGCTGTCAAGCTGCTTGGGTGTTAAAGCCTGCTTCTCAGGAGTTACATGCACACCTTTTGGCTAAAGCTTCTGAGTTCCAAGTGAAGGCCTTCAACTCTGTGAGGTTCAAGAAAGACATCTTCAAAGACAGAGTTGGAAAGCAACTTTAGCAAATGCAAAGGATGAAGCACAAAATGTAATCTCTTATTATGACAAGATGCTGCCAAGTTAAATCAATTAAGAGAAGAAGAAGCTCGTCTTGAAAAAGCTTTGTTTGCAGTCAGAGGAGAGATTGCTCAAACCACTTCCCACATGCAAACTTATATGAGCAAAGCTTCTTCAACAGTTGGAACTATAAGAGATCTCGAGAATCAACTACAAAGAACAACTGATCAAGGAGAATTTTATGAATTTGTTTGTAACAAGGGTGTTTCTGTATAGGTTGGCTTAATAGACACAATTGTGTAGTTTCTGAGTTAACCAATGAAATATTTTTGTTATTCCAATCTCATAACTGTTCTTATTGCTTGGAATGTTGATCTCATCGTTTGAATTATGAGTTTCAATCAACAGAAATCTGTTTGTTCTTATGGCTTACCTTGATCAGCACAAGCAATGAGAGATGAACTACTTTATAGTTTTATCTTCTGTTCAAGGACTCCCATATAGTTGGAACATAGGCCTTTAGATATCTCTCATTAATCTTTCTTCTATGGACATAACCATTTAAATCCTTTAAATGATATGCCCCTCTTTTAAGGACTCTATGAATTTGGAAAGGTCTCTCCCAATTTGGAGCCCATTTTCCAAGTCCTTGCTTTCTTTCTTTGATAGGCAACATTACTTTCCATACTAAGTCCCCTATATCAAAACTTCGAACAGCCACTCTCTTATTGTAACTTCTGGCCACTCTTAATTTTTGCAGTAGAATCTGATTTAGAGCTTTAATTCTTTCTTCATATATTTCTTCAAGCTCCATGTACATTGCTTGGTGGTATGTCCCAATAGCTAGTTCATTCTGAGAAGCAACTCTTTGTGACCTTACCACAATCTCCATTGGTAAAACAGAATCATACCCATAAGTTAGAGCAAAAGGAGTAGTCCCAGTACTGGTCCTTTTAGTGGTTCGATATGCCCATAACACATTTAACAGCAAATTTGGCCATTCTTCTGGGTTCCTATCAACCATTCTTTGGATACCTCTTTTGATAATCTTGTTGGTTGATTCAGCTTGACCATTCGATTGAGCATAATAGGGTGTAGAGTTGATCAAAGAAACTCCATGAGAGGCTGCAAAAGCTTTCACTGCTCTACCTTCGAAAATGGATCCATTATCTACTATTATAGTTTCTGGAGATCCAAACCTATAGATGATATTCTTAATGAATTCAATCACTTGCTCTTGAGATACACTCTCAAAGGCTTGAGCCTCCACCCATTTGGTAAAGTAAGCAGTAGCAACTAGTATGAACTAATCCCCACCTCTAGATGGAGGGTAAATCATACCAATCATATCCATTGCCCAACCCCTAAATGGCCAAGGCTTGATTACATACTGTAATTCAGTAACTGGTAATTTTTTGAGAGGCCCTGTCTTTTGACAAGCTTGGCACCCTTTTGCATAATCAATACAATCCTTGATGATAGTAGGCCAATAATATTCATACCTTTGAATCAACCATCTCATCTTGATTCCTGCTTGATGAGCTCCACAGATACCTTCATGAACTTCTGTCATAACCTTAAAAGCATCAACTTTGTTTAAGCACTTAAGCAATAATCTGTATGTTCTTCTCTTAAACAGTTCTCCATTATACATGATGTAATTGACAGATCTTAGCCTTGTTGCTCTATCTGTTTTGGCGTCAGGTCTTGTTAAATAATCAATTAATGGCTGTCTCCAGTCATTCGAACTAGGAGAAGTAGTGATTTCACATACTTCGAAATCCATGTTCCTGTCTTTAAGCATTGGCAAAGATTTTCTTAGAGTTAATTGACAAAATTCTCTACTGTCATTAGGAATAAACTTGAATCTTGATGCTCTTTGAGCCACTGCATCAGCTTCCTCATTGAAGAACCTTAGAACATAAATAAAAGAAATCATGTGAAAATGCTTAATCAATGACTTCAAATGTTCATAATAAGGTTTTAAACCAACATTATGGCAACCAAATTCTCCATTCACCTGGTTTATAACCAACTAAGAATCTCCAAAGACCTCAACTATATCAACTTTCATAATAAGCAAGAGTTCTAGACCCATAATTAAGGCTTCATATTCTGCTTGATTATTGGTACACTCCCCTTCATTTATTTGAAAACCAAATTTGGTTTTCAAACTTTGAGGAGATTCCAAAATAACTCCAATTCCAGCCATTTGAGATGTTTTCGAACCATTGAACCACATTTTCCATGGTTTAACTGTTACTGTATTAACATCTGCTATTTCAGGAGTTTCAATTTCATTTGGATGATCAGCCAAAAAATTTGCCAAAGCTTGCCCTTTAACCGATTTCTGAGGAACATACTTTAAACTGAATTCAATTAAAGATACAATCCATTTCCCAATTCTGCCACTGAGTACAGGTTGGGACAACATATGCTTCATAACATCAGTCTGAGAAATTACATAGGTTACTCTAGGCATCATATAGTATCTGAAGTTTCTTGAAGCAAAGAACAAGGTTAAACATAATTTTTCTACTGCAGAATACCTACTTTCACAATCATTAAGAAACCTACTTAGATAATAGATAGCTTGTTCCTTCCCTTCTTCGTTGTCTTAAGCCAATAAAACTCCTATTGAGTCATGGTTTGCTAACAAATATAGTTTGACAGGCTCTCCCCTTCTGGGTGGAACAAGAACTGGTGGATTGATTAAGTACTTCTTGATGGCCTTGAAAGCATCATCATGCTCCTTTGTCCATTCAAAGTCCTCTCCATCCTTCAATTTCAATAAAGAAGAAAAAACTTTAGTTTTTCCTGCAGTATTAGATATAAATCTTCGAACAAAATTCAATTGACCAAGAAATTTTTGTAGTTCTTTCTTGTTTGAGGGAGGTTTAGCTTCAATAATAGTTTTAGCTTTATTTTTATCAACTTGAATACCTTTGCTATGGAATAGATATCCCAAGAAATTCCCTGTCATTACTCCAAAAGCACATTTAGCAGGATTCAACTTCAGTTGATAATGCTTCATCTTTGAAAAAGCCACTTTCAAATGCTCCACATGATCATCAATAGATCCTGATTTGACAATTATGTCATCTATGTAGCATTCTAGAAAACCCCCTATTATTTCATGAAAGATTGCGTTCATAGCTCTTTGATAAGTTGCACCAGCATTCTTAAGCCCAAAAGGCATCTTGACCAACTCCAAGGTCCCAAGGTTGCCAAGGGCTCTAAATGCAGTCTTATGAACATCTTCCTCAGCTATACAAATTTGATTATACCCTGAATGTCCATCCATAATAGACATGATTTTGTGGCCTGCAGAACTATCCACAAGCATGTCTACTACAGGCATTGGGTACTCATCTTTAGGGGTTGCAGTGTTTAAATTTCTAAAATCAATGCACACCCTAATTTTCCCATTTTTCTTGACAACAGGAACAATATTTGATAGCCACTCTACATATCTTGTTGTTCTAATAAAACCAGCATTTAAAAGATTTTGAACTTCCTTTTTAACCAATAAAATGGTTTCAGGAGACATTTTTCTTGGAAGTTGTTTGAAAGGTTTGCAATTAGGTTTGATAGGTAATCTGTGCTCAACCAAATTTCTACTCAAGCCTGTTAACTCTTTGTAACTCCAAGCAAAGCATTCTTTGTTCTCTTTAAGCACTGCGATCAACTTGGCCTTCGAAGCAACATCAAGACCCTTGTTGATTTGCACAGTGTTTGGAACAACTCCTTCTCCCAATTCCACCTTTTCCACAGGATCTTGGGATTCGACATGACCTATAAAGGCCTCTTCGAGTTCAACTGGCTTCAACCCCCAGTCAGATTTCTCAGCCAATAATTCCTCCCAATCACTTGTTTTTTTGTAATTTATGCTCTATTTCAAAAGCCATAAATTTAACTAAAGCCAAAGAGTTGGCCTCTTCAAACTCTGTCTTGGACTCACATCCAAGCAGCCTCGTCTGGTGCATTGTCTGATTCATAATCAACTGCTTGTTTAAGTTTAGATTTCAGCTCTGCCAATTCCCCCATTTCCAATACATTGGATGGAAGGGTGGTAGTTTGTGCAATTTCACTCGGAGGGATGATTTCAGGCTTATACATTTCTGCCTCTGCACAATTTGCTGAAGTGCTAAAGGGATGTGGGTCTGCTTTTACTTCTTCAACCCCCACTTCTTTCCCATTTTCATATTTCACAATCATCAAGGTTTGATGCATTGAAAATGGAATGCAGCCATTAACATGAATCCAATCCCTACCAAGTAAAGCATTATACTTACTTGTAAAAGTATCCACCACATAGAAGGCTGTATCAGTTTCTACTTGGCAAACTTTCAGGCGTATAGAAACAATTCCTTTGGGATTTTTACTTTCACCAGTGAAACCAACGATGGATGTGCTTGTTGGGATCAATCGAACCTTTTCTTTTCCCAACTTCTTCAAAGTCCTAGAAGGCAAAATGTTCACTGCTGCACCATTATCAACCAAAATTCTGTTTAACAAAATTCCATCAAACAATGCAGATATGTACAATGGTCTCAAATGGTGCCTCATATCATTCGAAGGTGATTTGAAAGGATAAGAAAGATTAGCACAATCCAAATTAACAATCAAAGGATACTTAGAATCATTTTCTATTTCTGGAATGAAAATTGCCTTCTCTTTGGAGGTTACTTCTGGTTCTTCTGTTGTACTTACCATAATTATGAAATCCTCCTCCTCTTCCTCCTTTTGAATCTTGGAAATTGAAGCTCCCCAACTATCATTCCAACCATTATCATATGTGAGATTATATTCCTCATCACTTGATACATCAATAACCTCCATAGGAGTAACTGTTGGTTGTAATGCTCTTCGAACTGGTGAACAATCTGATCCAAAAGGTCCAAAGTTAACAAATGAAGGAGTTACCATGTTAATCTAGACTTCAGGTAAAGTCCCAAACTAAATGGTACTTTTTTCCTGCATTGGTAGTTCTGATCCAACTTCTGATGTGTTCATTTTTTCAGAGACCTCTGCTACAGAAGTTTCCATAGGGGAGAATGTTCCAGCAGGAGACGAATTTGTCCCCCCACCTTCTTCCTGTTCCACTATCATGGCTTCTAACAAGCCAGATTGATAGCTTGCCAAGGAATTTGGAGAAGTTGGATTATCTTGAGGTATTTCACTATCCATTCTCGCAGCCAAGTTTTCCAGAGTTTCTCTTTCTGATTGAGAAAACCCCCTTCGAAGAGATTCTTCAGAATCTTCTCTTCGAAGTCTATTAAACCTTGGGTTGAATTTATCACCCCCATTAGGATTCTCCTTGGAAGCATATTCCTCAATTTGGAAACTAGTATACCTCCTTTGCAGTTTCCTTTTCTGTGTTCTTGTTAACATAGGAATCATTTGAGGTGCCTTGGTCTTTAGATCTCTGACCACTACCCAATGACCAGTAGGAGCACTTGGAGGTTTAATCATTTTGTTCCCAATTTTAGAAGAAGTTCTACATTCTTGGAAGAGTTCTGGTTTGATTGTTTTTTAGAAACCAATCATGAACTCCTTTCACCAAGGTAAATTGTTCCTCTTCTCCTCCATTTCTTTGGCCTATTGGGGCCTTCCCAGTGTTAACCTTCTTCGAAGGAGGATAATCCCTCTTTGAAGCTGGTGGGACTGGACTAGAAGGCACATTTCTCTTTGAAACAGACCAAGGCCTCTCATTTCTTCCATGATTTGGATTGATCCAAGGCTTTCTTTCATTATTTTGATCCAAAGCTTTTCTTTCCATCCTCTTTGGAAAGAAATCAACCCCCTGTCTATCCAAATCCTTGAAGATCAAATAGTTGGCCCTGCATTCCATGCACAAACATTCCAAAAAGGATGCCTCAAGCATGAGAATATGAGACTGCTAAAAACCTCAACTAAAAGAACTTCCTGGGGCAGTGTTTTGACGGTAGGTCTTCCCATCATCATTTCGAAGTTGGCCAACTTTTGGCTTTCCTTTACTCAACTGTACTGAATTCATTTCCACTTGCACCTGCTTGTTTTGCCACATTTCCTTGACAGTTTTAGCCAGAGATATTGGCACATTAGTGTTGGCAGTCACTTCTTCAATTTTTGGAAATGAATCAGTATCAATTCCCATAGCCTTTTTTGGAAACATAATTCTTCCTTTCTTGATCTGCTCTTGAATCCTATCACAGAAAATATTACAATTTTTAGTGGAATGAGTCCATGAAGCATGCCATTTGCAATAACTTTTCCCTTTTGTTTCTTCCAAAGTTGGCAGTTTAATATTTTCAGGGAGTTTAATGAACTTTTTCTTCAAAAGATAATCTAAAATTTCATCTGTCTTTGAAACATCAAATGAATATACTTTACTAACTGCTTTCTTGTTGTTCCTTGGTGCTATAGAGGGATCCTTTCGAACTAGACATTCACACACACAAGGCTCATGTTCAACAATTTCAGCAGCATCAATCTCATACATGGGTTCTTTATAATAGGTTGAGTAAGAAGAGTTATTTCTATCAACATCCTCTTCTAACAAAGACTCATACCTTGAAGCTTCGTAAGTTAAATCAACCAAATCCCTAAATTCAGTAGAATCGAACTTCTTCCTAAGTTCTCTACTTAAGCCATCTTGTGTTATTCTTACAAATTCAACCTCTGGTAATTGAAGTTTACACTTATTTCTGGCCTTTTTAAATCTAGCAACAAATTGAGCAGCCTTCTCATCAGGCTTCTGTTTTAATCTCTGGATTAGGCCTTATCGCACTAGTCCTGCCCTTTTCATTAAAATGATTTCTAGGAGTATACATATACTCATCAAATCCGTAATCATAATTCCTGAAGCCTTTTTCCTCATTTACACCATCAAAGTTTGGTTCGAATGGGATATTAGTGTTTTGCTTGAACACTTTCTTAGGTTTAAGGGTTTGATAATCATGATTTTTTGCATGCTCATACCAAGATTCTGGTATGTCCTCTACATTTATAGGCTCTTTTCCAGGCCTTGACCTGAATTTTCTTGTGCTAGCCTCTCATTTATCCTTCTCAAATGAAGGCAAAGGATCACTTCTAAGCCCTGATTGCTCTTCCAATTTTTGTAATATAAGCCTTAAGGTCTGAGCTAATTCTTTAAATGTAGCAATCATTTCAATAAACTGGCTAGATGACATATTCCCTCCAACTTCTGGATTCTTTGGGTCATCAACTTGCACAGTTTTATTATTCCTAGTATTCATTCGAGAAGTCTGGCCAGTTCCCATATTTAAGTCTTGACCATCACGAGTCTTTGGTCCTATTTGGAGGCCTTCGACTTGTTCATTCTCTTTAGAATTAACATTGTTCTAATCTTCTGGCGTTTGGCCAACCTGAGAATCATCCACTTGCTTCCTAAGTTTTGGAGCCATCTAACACTTTCTAGTGTCCCACCGGACGTGCCAAAAAAGATGTGTTTGGTTCTTTTTACTTCTTTGCAATGGAAAATGATTGTGTGTGAACGTGTCAGAGAGAGTTTCAATCTCCTCCCTCAGATTAACTTTGGAAAAACCAAACCTAATCAGTCGATTGTGTTTTGTTGGTTCAATTACCTCAATTAAGAGGATTTTTTCTTAATAAGTGAAGAAATGCAAACCAATAAACTTAGGAAATCAAAGAACAATAAAGAAACAAGACACTTCGATTGATGAATCAAAGATAAACTTACTTCGAAATTGTCTCCAACTTCAAATACAGAGTAACAGAACTTCGAACAAGTGATTGTTACAAGAACAACCGAGATAGGGGTGATTGTTACAAGAACAATCGAGATAAATCCTAATCTAATTCCTAATCTACTTCCTAATCTACTTCGAACTGAGTTCGAAATCCTAAACTACTTCGAACTGGGTTCAAATCCTAAACTACTTTGCCAATGAACAAACCAAGCATCAGTTTTTCGATAGCTGTTTGTTGAAGATTTGTCCAGGGGTTTTCACTCTTCAATTTCTTCTATTTATAGACGTTGCTTGTAGTTTGAACTTCCCGCTCCATGAATTTGAATCTGGCTTGCTTTGAACTCTAACTTCCACTCTGAGAGTTGGCAGTTATTCTTTCTCCACGTCTGAATTTGAATCTTTTCTTCTTCCAGAAGCTTTAAATCTGCACATTTCTCTAAACCAACTCAAATGATAACATGTTAAGGGAATAACTCCCTTCCAGAAGTATTCCACGTGTTCTAACTGCCAATTGCCTTGTTTCGCAAGTTTACACGTGGAGCTGGTGTATTTAGCAGTTAATATTATGGCTTCAAAGCCAATCTATATTTTAACAATGGCTTGTAACTGCCAATAACTGATCTTCCAGTTTGAGAAATGATACGACAACGTATTTACTCAATTTTACCTTATTAATCCAGTGTATCTTTGCTAACGAGTAATTGCCAACGTTTGACACTTTTGATTACGTGTCAATTAATTATTGGACTGGTTAATTTTATATGTAAACACCAAGAAGAAAATTAGTACCCATGCAATTGCGTGAAGATTCTTTGGTTGTGTTGTTTTTGTACATGTTGTTATTTGTGAAGCTCGGATAACACAAGCCGGGTGGTTCTAATATCGCTTTCTCTTAGTAGGAGTGATGGAAAAGCCTCTCATTTGGTCGAGGTGTAAGGTGGTTGACATTCCACCCCGTCGATACATTATTATCCCTCCTTGTTCCTCATTTTCATACTATCATTGTGCTATGAGGACATAACACATTTTAAGTTGGGGGGAGGGTTTACTTCGTGCTTTGTTGCATTGTTTATATTAAGAGTCTTGAAAAAAAAGAAGAGAAAATTGAAAAAAAAAATTAAAAATTGGCGAATCAAGGAATTTGGATACTTGCATGTGCTTACTCTTAATTGATGGCTCCTAATTAATGCTATGATGTTTGTTGTGTGAGACAGAGTCCAGATACAATTTCATGGACAAACTTAAACTTGTGAACATGGCGTTAAAAGGAAACACTTTGTTAAACCGTATTACCTATAGTTGGATAGTGTATGCTCACTTGAATTCTTGCTTTCGCACGCGCACTGTCCCACTTGAGCATTCACTGGCATCGAAATTGGTTCACGTGTCATTGATCCCTTGATGTGAATTAACTTGTCTGTGAAATATTTGGAGCTCCTTTCCTTGTAAAAATATATAATGATAAAAGAAAGATGATACATGTTGTATTGTTAATGTTTATCCGGGCGTTCATTGAGTAACTGAGCAATCAGGGTTTGCTCCCACCATATTGTTCGCGTCAAAAGATGGATAGATCGTGTGAAGGCATTGTCGAATGTGGTTAGCTTGGACCTCACTATAAAGCCTTTTTTTTACTCGAGCAATTAAGTCTGAGAGGTCTCTCAAAACCTAGCGCTCTAAGGCCATTTGGCTTGGGAATGGCCAACATAACGCTCGCTAAATGGGTCAACTAGGAAGCCCGAGAGGTCCGGGAATTGCAGGACCACATAAAAAAAAAAGAGATTCATTTGAATAAAGGAAGAGGTGTGCTTAAAGAAATATCGAGCTATCAATGGTGTGAGAACTGTTTTCAAGATTTGTGAATTTCTTTGTGAGGTTTCATTTCACACGCATGCCACGTGAGAATTTCTATCCGACCATAGGTGAGAGGATTGATTTTTGTGCTAAGTTTGGATATGAGGTTCACTTGCTTAACTCTCTCTATGAATGAAATATCTTGCCATTGACTTGCGTGGTAGACTTTGTGGTACTATGTGTGGTTGTCGGTTGGGTATGAGTCACACTTAAAGTATTTGATTCCTTTGTGTTTTGTGGGTGTTCATTGTTGAAAACCCTCACGAGACTTCACTCGTCCTACCAAGGCCGCCCGGGGATTTAAAAGATGTATCCATTTTAGTTCGTTTATGTTAGTTGCATTTGTTTAGTTTGCTCAGGGCGAGCATACACACACAATTCATAACTTACGTTTATTTCTCTTAACTTTGGCTGCTATTTTCAGGATTATTTTCGGATTCAAGTTCAATCCAAGTTTCTTAGTACTTTCCAGCATTGAATTCTTGTTCTCATTTGGTAAACTAATATGTTTCCTCTCCTTTAATCTTTGGTGATTAGTTATTATTTCATGTTGATTGCAAACCATGTTTAGATCTAGGTTTAATATTATTGTCGCGTTCAATAAAATCATGAGTGAGTAGATTCATAAGGTGCGGCCGCGGGGCAAAGATGCCCCGTGGCTAGACTAATCGATGTTCACCTCGGGTTCGACATGATTAAATTTTTAAGCAATTTTGGGATACGAAACTTTTTCTAACAAACAAATCCCGGGCATCGCTGGAGTCCTTGTAAATGGGGCGAAGGAATCCAAAGCCTTCCTCTCGACTGCACACGGAAACTGGTGACAAGTGGTGTGTATTCGTTAGGGAACTTTTTCCTATTCAGAAATCAGTTATTTGAAGGAACTGTAACCCGAGTGAACATTGGTTAAGTCTAGTCGCGGACGCTGGAGTTCCCACGGTTGTACTCTTCTTTTAAATCCATAGTAAATTAATTTCATCCATTTAGTTGGTAAATCAATTGAGTTGCACAAAGGGTGGCTACCTAAGAGCCAGGTTAAACTAGAATTATACACTTTTGAGTCAAAGACCATTCGTCCGTCTCTGTGGTTCGACTCCGGTACTTACAGATATTGTGCTACACCGGTCGAGAGTCCTACGCTTAGGACGCATCTTTAGTTTAATTCATATTCACCCGATCGGTCAAGCAATGTGAACATATTGCGGTTTCTACTAGTATTTATCTTGCCATTAATGAAATTAAATTTCTCCTACCTACCTTAAACTACTAAAAAATTATTCTCAATCAAATTTTAGCAAGTTTTTTCAACTATTCCATACATTGTCCTTCTTGTATCACAAGAAAGCTTGTATCTTTATTCAAAAAGATATGGAATTTTGAAGAACAACAAATTGAAGAGCTTCCCCAAGTAAGTTTTTCTACAATAAGAAAGTTGAGATCCTAGATCTTGATCACAAATGAAACATTTGGTATTTTAATGTAGGCATTTTTTCAGTTTGGCAAATATGAGATGCGTCTTTTTCAAATGATACATTTGTAATTTGTTAAGGTCATAGTTACCATAATGTATGAAAATTTCTACCATTAGGCATGAAGATAGTTATGAATAACGTTGTTACCAAACTATATGGTTTTTTTCTCCTATTCGAGGTTATATTTACCACTAACTATGGACCTTTTTTACCAAATTTCGAGAGATGGATGATAATGATGTGTGATAGACTTTGGTGACAACTCTAGCAATGATGATGCATATGATTTTAATCAGTTGGATGAATTAACAGAAGAAGATGATGATGATAGATACGATGTTAGTCGGTTGAATAAATTAATGGAAGAAGATGTGTATAAAATAAAATTTGATTTTCTAGAGGATGGAGGATGATTTTGTAATGCATATGCCAAAATGAAAGGCTTTAGTGTCCAAAAAGATAATAGTCACACGAACAATGAGGGGATAGTAACGCCAAGGAAATGAGTTTGCTCAAAAGAAGGACATAGACAAGCTAAACACATGGAGAGAGAAGATAGAAGTAGAGAGCTCACGTCATTAACTAGAGTTGAATGTCCTGCTATATTTCATGTCAAACTCGGAAAAAAATAAATAAAAAAGAAGCCAAGCAGGTAAAGTCAAAGACACGCAAAAAGATTTGTACAATCATTTTACGGCTCAACAGCATACAAAGGTTCTGGATGGTGATGCGGAAGGTGCCTTAGCCTACTTGTGTGCGAAAGCCATATTTGACACATTGTTCTAATACAAATATGACGTGGATAAAGAAAATTGGTTAAATAATATGTTTTGGAGAGATTTAACATCTCCAACGGACTACATGTGTGATGAGCCCAAAATATTGACTTATAGCAAACCATATATCGCATATTGTTAGTCCTTTATTATGCTTAATTAGATATTAATTTTATTATTTTTAGAATTCCCTTTAACTTATCAATTTGCAGGAAATTATGATAAAAGGAACTAATTCAAGAAATGGGCCGAAGCTATTATTGGAAAGCTAGATGAAAGCAATGAATATCACAGGATATTGGAGATTTGGTCAAGAGAACTAATGTGTGCCAATTTGGGATCGCTATATATATATATATATATATATATATATATATATATATATATATAATCATTTAAGATCTTAAAGCTACACTAGAGTTGGATTTAGAAGGAAAGTAATATGTTTTCCTAATTGAAGACAACATTGAGCAGCCTTTATAACAACACCACTAGGCTTCGGCTAAGAGGGTTCACGCAATAGGAGACCGTGGCTACGGCGGAGGCCATAGCTTTGGGAAAAATTAGAGGACCAAAGAAATATTTGTAAGCTTTATTATTTTTATGGATTCTAGTCTATTGTTTAATGCATTTTTATCTATGAGTGGCTAAATTTCTAGACTAGGGTTGAGGATGAAACCTCATGTTTTGTAGTAATTATTTACATAATTCTTTATTTATTTTCCGAATGTATGATTTAATTGAATAATCGCTGCAATCTCATATTAATTAAGTTAGTAATTTTGGATATGGATTCAAACATGTTTTTTCCATGATTTGAGATTGCTAGTTAATTATTCAGCCCTGTTATGCAAGTTTTGATTTCAAGCACTAGATATCTTTTGTGATTTGTTTTTGAACGGATACATATGATTTTTTGGTCTTGAACATTAAGGCGGGGAGGAGCGGACATAAGTTATTTTTCTAAAAGGTCTTAACGGTGATATTTTCCACGGTAATAGAGTTTAGCCACCAAATTACTGTGAAGAAGGGTACAAAAATAAATAAGAGTTTGTGAGTAATTGCTATGAATACGTGAGTGTGGATTCTGGAACCTTAGTCTCTTTTCTTTTATATCAGTTTAGTTCAATTGTCAATTTTATTTATTGCTTGTTTAATTTTGTAGTTTAAAACACACCATCTCAACTTTTGGAACTAGGTTAGGGTTTAATCAGTTTAAATTTATTTAGTTTTTCTATGAAAAAATCACAAGTCCCTATGGGTTCGACCTCGCACTTGCATTGCTATACTTTGATACGATTTGTGCGCTTGCGAGTACAATAAAATTTCACAACAAGTTTTTGTGTTTTATTGAGAGTTGGAGTGCCACCACATGCTAGGAATGAGGAGCTAATTTGGGAAGTGTTCAACTTGATTGGTTAAGAAATCAAAATTATCCAGTGCAAATCTTAATTCCCATGGGAAGCAAATCACCAATGGCCCATTACCTATCTAAGTTTGGACGTGGATCTTGGCTCAAGATAGAATTCTTGGTAATGTTTATTGGTCAACACAAGTGGCATTGGGATTTATATAAGTCAACGTGGAAATTGCTTGGTTGAAGAAGGGAAGTTTTAATTGGAAAAGAATCTCCTTAATTCAAAAGATATCTTGGCGGCAGATATAAAAAGAAGAGAAGGGCTTGTCATGGGTTTGTCCAGGAAGTATTTATTAATTGTGGAATAACATGGAATGTCTAGTCTTCTATCATCAAATGGTGGGGCTTGTCATGGGTTTGTCCAGGAATTATTTATAATCTGATGTCTTGGTGGCTCTCTAATAAATTTATGAACATTGAGAAGGGTATCTGGGATATTTGCTTTTTTGTTGTTATGTGGTCTTTGTTGTTGGAAAGAAACCTGATTACTTTCCAAGGGTGTGCTCTGGATACAGATAAGTTGGTGGATAAGATACAAACTAGAGTGGCATTTTGGACTAAGGCCAATTTTGATCTAAAGACTTACTCTGTTGAGGATTTCAAAAGATGTTTGAGTGGCATCAGGAAGATCAAGACAACAAAGATTCATGTTTCTTAGGGATCTTTTTTCCCAGTGGTGGAATTCTTTCCTTGAGGTTGCAGTTCGCCCCTTATCCTTCCCTCGTATTAGTAGACTGAAAGTGTTGTAAGGTCTTTTGACCAACTGATGATGCAATTTTTGGTTTGTTTTTGCTGGATGGCATCTTACCATCCATCTCCTCTTTGGGTTTTGAGCGGCATATGATTGTCCTTTCCTCAGATGCCAACCTAGTTGAGATGTGTGGTTTGGTTGTGATGCCTTGTGCTCTCCCCTTTAATCATTGTAATTGTTCCATTTTTACAATGATTAATAAATTTCTTTGCCTATAGGCCTAGGACCCAAAGGGGAAATAACATATGGGTAACAAGGAGTCAACCAACCAAAGCATATAAAGACTAACCCAACTCCCAACTTTGCACCTTCAAAAGCAGATTGATATCAACCAAATAGTAGTAAGAAGAAAACCTTCAAATAATGAGCAGCCCCATCCAAAACAATCTCCAAGTCAAAAGCAACAAGAACAACCTTCGAATAAGAAGCCACCATGGGTGAATGCAAATCCAAGCAAGAGCTAACCAATACGAAAAACGCAGACTATGACCCAACAAAACCTAGCAACATCTCTTAAACAAATCCAATAAACAAAAGAAGAGGTAGAAATAGATTGCAACCCATCAAACCCAACAACACACTGCAGCACACTGACCAAAAAAGAAGGCTTAAGACCTAGAACCCCAACAATTTAAACAATCAAAACTCAGCACTAGCAGATAGGTCAATCCTTTGAGCTTCCATATTAGCAATCTTACTAATCACTTCATTCTCATCTCCATCATAGCCAATTCCCATGATTTTGTTAACAGCCCAAATTGTCTCGGCTTCATCTAGAAGAATTTTGTTCCTATTGTTTATTGCCTTCGATAAACTAGATGCGTTTAAAGCAGCGGCAGCCACTGCATACCTAAAAACCACACACTTATTTTTATTTTTTCCTCCCTTGTGATGATAGTCATTAACTTTAGTAAACCCAAGAATTTCATCAATATTTTTCCTCCACTTCTTCCCTTTTCTACTTTTCACAGCAGCTTGAATTGGATTACAATTATCCTCAAAACATTCTTCATAGATCTTATTGCGGTTGTGTTCAATTTCCTCCAAAGGGTCACCAATTTCTAAATCACTTTCCTTATCCACCACCTCTTCTCCTGAGCTATCTTGCGTCTCTGGCACTAAGGATGACCTCTTTGGCCTATTGATGTCCTCTTCAACTCCTTTTTCCAAATTGTCTTGATTTCCTGCCTTACTCTTGTTTTGTGATGTCTTACTACTTTTCAAGGATCCTTGAATATTTTCCTCTTCTAAGGGCATGTTGCAGTCCCCATAATCCTTGAGATGGCAAGCTGGAGGAGATAGGTTTTGTTCTAAGGCTACACACGGCCAACGCATTTCAGAATAGGCATCAACAACATCGTTATTGTCCTTCAAATCATCACTTGCTTTCTTCACATCATCAACATTCTGATCCAAATTTACATCTTTTTCGTCCATTTCTATCTCTAGATCAATAAAAGAAGTGCTAGATGCAATTTTTTTGAAGGACTTTTTCAAAAAAATTGACCAATCCAATAAGTAATTGACTTTTTCAAATTTACATCTTTTTTGTTTACATATAAAATTAACCAATCCAATAAGTAATTGACACGTAATCAAAAATGCCAAACATTGGCAATTATCTGTCGATGAAGATACACTGGATTAATAAGGTAAAATTGAGTAAATACGTTGTCATATCATTTCTCAAACGGGAAGAGCAGTTATTGGCAGTTACAAGCCATTGTTAAAATATAGATTGGCTTCGAAGCCATAATATTAACTGCTGAACACACAAGCTCCACGTGTAAACTTGCGAAACAAGGCAATTGGCAGTTAGAACACGTGGAATACTTCTGGAAGGCAATTATTCCCTTAACATGTTATCATTTGAGTTGGTAAACAAACGTGCAAATTTAAAGCTTCTGGGAGAAGAAAGAATTCAAATTCATACGTGAAGGAAGAATAACTGCCAACTCCCAGAGTGGAAGTTAGAATTCGAAGCAATCCAGATTCAAATTTATGGAGCGGGAAGTTCAAATTACAAGCAACGTCTATAAATAGAAGAAAGTGAAGAGTGAAAACCCCGGACAAATCTTCAACAAACAGCTATCAAAAAACTGATGCTTGGTTTGTTCATTGACAAAGTAGTTTAAGATTTCGAACCCAGTTCGAAGTAGTTTAGGATTTCGAACTCAGTTTGAAGTAGATTAGGAATTAGATTAGGATTTATCTCGATTGTTCTTGTACCAATCACCCCTATCTCGGTTGTTCTTGTGACAATCACCTGTTCGAAGTTCTGTTACTCTGTATTTGAAGTTGGAGACAATTTCGAAGTAAGTTTATCTTTGATTCATCAATCGAAGTGTCTTGTTTCTTTATTGTTCTTTGATTTCCTAAGTTTATTGGTTTACATTTCTTCACTTATTAAGAAAAATCCTCTTAATTGAGGTAATTGAACCAACAAAACACGATCGACTGATTAGGTTTGGTTTTCCAAAGTTAATCTGAGGGAGGAGATTAAAACTTTCTCTGGCACGCTCGCACACAATCATTTTCCATTGCAAAGAAGTAAAAAGAACCAAACAATACCATATTCATTTCGTATCTCCAGCCACAAAATCTCATAATTTGAGTCACAAAATCTCCTATTGAGTAATTTTTAGAGGGTGCACATTGTAGCATGACTACAATCAAAAAGTTCAATTCAAAAGACCAAAATAGAGGATCAATTATGGTTGCTTTGTCATCCCCAGGACAACAACTGTTTGAAGCCTTAGCAAAGCTAAATCA
Source organism: Vaccinium macrocarpon (assembly GCA_022606695.1). NCBI lineage: Eukaryota > Viridiplantae > Streptophyta > Magnoliopsida > Ericales > Ericaceae > Vaccinium > Vaccinium macrocarpon. The sequence continues at coordinate 36,598,559 of CM040179.1, read as the reverse complement.
TAATTCAAAACAAATACTACGGAAAATAATTGGAGAAAAAACTGATTGCAAATTCATTCCACCATGTATGGTCCTTACCTACTCTTTCAGGGGTATTATCTCTGTCCCATCGCCTTGATGGAAAAGTTGTTGTTCCCATTCAACAAATGACATGAGTGATACCTTATAGCACAAGAATTAATCTCATTTACGTAAATTTGTATTAGCTCGTGGATTCTTCTAACAGGAGGGGAGGTTAATCAAATCACAAACCTCAAATAGTGATGGATCTAGATCCCCCTAGGTTCTAAGTGTCCCCTTTTAAATACCTAGTCATGTTAGCATTGATTTTCAAAATGTGTACAAGGACGAAGGAAGAACTTTGAAGCAAAGATTTGTCTGACATGCTAAAACTAAATTGGAAATCAATAAATAATGTTGCACTACCATTAGAGTGTGGTTTAGAGTGAAATTGAAAATGTACGTGCAATTTTTCTTCATCTTGTTTACCAAAGAGGGTAGTTGCTTTCTCAGGATCTCTAAGTAAAAGGCGTCATCTGATATTTCGGGTGAGCAATGACACAACAACTAACTGTCCTGCAGGAAGATTATGAAAGTAAGTCCACCAAAAAAGGGTTTTTCTTGAGATTTTAGGTTTAGAGAGAGAGAGAGAGAGAGAGAGAGAGGCGACCGAACTAATTTTCCATGGAGGAGATGGAAGATTTGTTGTGGAGGAGAGGAGAAACTATAGTAGTAGAGATGAAAGGTTGAGGCATGAAGTACAGAGGTACGGTTAAGAGAGGGTTAAGAGAGATGATGAGCGCCAAACTTTTTTGGGGGTTTCAAAAATTTTCACTTGTTTACTTGGCAATAGGGGAGAGAGAGAGAGAGAGAGAGAGAGAGAGAGAGAGAGAGAGAGAGAGAGAGGTTGGGCAATGGATGCCTGAGATGAATGTAAGAGATCCAATGGTTCAAAAAAATTGGGGGCACTGGTGCCCCAACACCGCTTTGGGGCACCATAGTCGGATCCTTAAGTCCAATACATAGAATTTGATATCGAAATGTGTGGGTTTCATCACGTGACTTGGATGGGAGTAAAAAGGAAAAGGGAATTCAAAGTTTCATCGCGACTAGAGCTCCGTTTGTTTCGACGTACAATATTTTTCATGTAAAACAATCTTGTCAAAAATAACGTTTTTCGTTTTTGTTTTCCAATAGTTGGTTGACATTTGAAAACTAACAAGATTTTATCTGAAATGCAAAATGGAGATTTATGAGTCAAAATTGAGGATCAATTAAATTTGCCAGATATCTATTCGCATCTGGTTTTTGTTTCCCTATATGCATAAACTATATGTATGTATGTATGCAAGTGTCTAAAAAGTGGAGATAGAGAGAGAGAGAGAGAGAGAGAGAGAGAGAGAGAGAGAGAGAGAGAGAGAGAGAGGTGGTTAAAGGAGAAAGTGAATTCATCCTTTGAGGAAAATAACTTATGGAAGTTTTTGATAAAAGTCATTTTAAGCCTCTTAGCTAAAAATGTTTTACTGTGTAAAATGTTTTCCTCATGTTTTTTGTAACCAAACAATGGAAAATAGGGAAAACATTTTACGTACAAACAAATGGAGCCTAGTTGTTTCCCTCATTTCCCTAATATGCCTATAATACTCTTTTTCCTTTCTCCAAACCTTGATTGAAACTTGGGTCTTTCAATTGACAGTCCATTTTCAGTGATTGCCCAATGTTAAGCACATGTTGTGACATTCCTTGACAGGCGCCCTTCGGGCCATTTTTCCAATGATTGCCTAGTGGCAAGCACCCGTCAGGCCATATTTCCAATGAAATGCCTAATGTCAAGCACATGTTGTGGCATGCCATGATAAGCACCCATCGGGCCATTTTTCCAGCGATTGCACAGTGACAAGCACCCATCAAGCAAGATTTCCAGTGATCGTCTAGTGTCCAACACATGTCGTGGCATGTGCCTTCAATAACTCGTCAGGCCATTTTTCCAGCGATTGCATGGTGACGAGCAAAAAACAAGACGAAAAACACATACTCTAGTGTATTTTTTTCACTTTTCTATACACATTCCTATACACTTTTCACTCATTTCAATACATTTTTTAAACCTTGATGGCAGCCTTAGAATTTTCCTTCAAACATTAGGAGTACAACAGTGCTAAGTTTCATACACAACAAAGATCCATGGTTCTTGGGTTAGTGATTGAAAGATTACTCGTGTAATGGGTTAAGCCAAAAAATAATGAGACTAATTTCTTCCTTTAGCATGCGTGCTTTTGCATTTTATCTTCTACAATTTTTCTTTCCCTTCTCCATTGATTTTTTCCTTTTTCCCACACTGGCAGCAAGGTTGACCTTCCCCTTCCAACTTACTTGGTGAAAAGTCTTCTTTTCCCTTCATTTTGGCAAATAGCACACATGTATTGGACACTATATATTTCAAGAGGAAAGTGCATGTATTGTACTTGATTAGTACCATCTCAATAGTTTATGATATAATACATTGCTTCAAAGTTGCAAGATGATCCAACAACATTTCCGACAATTTGAAGGGTTCATACTACTTAGACCATCTCCATTGAAGGGTTTGTACCTACTTTGATGCAGGACAATATACCAAGGGTTTTAATGTATGGAAACGTCATTTTAGTAAAAAATTAATTTAGGATATTTTAATTTTTTGCCACTTGTTTTGGCAAATTTTAGGGAATAATATTAGTAGCAAATCTTATTTAGTGCAGCCTGTTTAGCACAATTCTACTTTCCTATTTTCTAATTTTCTAGAGTTTTATTTCCTTATTTTTATTTCCTTTTTCTTATAGACCTAGTTTCCAAGTAATGATTTGATTGGTCTCCACTCTAAGTAATTTCCTTTTTATTAGTAGTCTTACTAGTATAAATAAGGGTGTAAGCCTATGGCATAATTCTTCTTGCAATTAATAAACAAACTTTGATATTTGTCTCTCTTTTTCTTGTGGATTCAAGAACATCTCATGGATTCGAGAACCTATATCATTTGGACTAGTACGCTAACTAGTCTCTCATGAATTCTGTTGCATCATACTTAGACCATTTCCAGCGCCGAACCAAATTTAAACTCAAATTCAAATTTGAGTAAAAAATAGCCCAAAACATAGCTCAGTCTTTCACCAATAAAGAACCAAATTGAGTTTTACTCACTCTCTTCACCAAATTAGGTGAGAAACCAAATCCTTCACCAAATTTGCAACGGCTACTTTTTGGTGGTTGGTTGTGGTTCTTGCTAGTGGAAATGACAGTGGTGCTACTTTTTCGGTGGCGGAGGTGGTCGACTGCCAAAGTTAGATCTGGGCTTATGATGGTGGTTGGTCAGTAGTAGTGGTTAGCTTTTGTTCCGTGGTGGTGGTGGTCGACCTTGGCGCTTGAATCCAGATGTAGGGTTTACGGACCGGGAGGGGGACAATGGTGGTTTTGAAGCGAAGAAGAGGGAGACAAAAGGTAATATGGTTTCCAAGGTATAGCTGGTGGCAGCGGCGGTGGAGATGGGTCGATGTTGATAACTTTGACTTCCAAAATTGACAGCAGAGGGTATAAAAATTAGGATTGTTCCAAAAAGCGATGAATCGTGAATCCAGTCCAGACCGAATTGATCTGCACGTTTTGGATTTTAACCGTAGATTAATAGTCCGAACACGAATTCAAAAAATAAAAAACAGTGACTCGTGGTCTGGACACAAATTTTGATATTGAATCATGGATTAACCGATCTCGACCATGAGATTTTTATTATTGTAGACACCCCAATTTTGACCCAAGAAACTTATCAAGCATCCCCAAGGATGAAAATGCCCGATAAAAGCACGCAAGGCATGATTGTGAACTTGGAAACCTCACCAAAATCTCTTCAAACTTAACCCAATACTACACCACCTTCTAGTACATTCAAAACCCTCTTTATTGATATATAATATGTCCCAATCCATTTTAAAATGAGGGAGATGTGTCCGTTTTACCAAAACAACTTATTTTTCCGACCTTCTAAGGGTAAAATGGTCATAGATTTTGATGTACAAATCATCTTGGGTTCAAACCACTTTAGTTAGAAAGTAGACTTGACAAGCTTTCCAACTCTTCAAACCATGCGAAAAACGGAGTTCGGTAGCACCCGGAACGGCTTTGCAAAGTTTCATATGTTATGTTGTCTCCTAATCCAAGCGTCTGGATTACCCTATTCCAGGCGCCCAGACTCAATCCAGGCGCCTGGCGCCAGTATTCACTTTAGATACTTGTTGTCCAAGGTCAAATGGGTGGGGAGGAGCATCTTGGGGATCATTTCTGGGATTTTTTTTTTTTACAGAGATCAGTTAGAGAGTAGTGGGGGGAGATCATTACCTCTAACCTTGACCCTTATTTGACCCCTAAGCCATCTAACGACCCTTTTTGGAACTTACTTTGCCTATATAAAGCCTCTCATCTCTCTCATTTGAAGAGGATCAACTCCCCACCTCTCTCTTATTGTTATGCTGCTGAAACATTTCCAAAAATTCCCTTCTCAGCTCCTCTTTCATAATCACATTCATTTTCACCTCTAAACCTACTCATTTACTATCAAAACTCGCCATATCTCTCACCCTACAACACTAAATCTTGGTAGAAGTACCCATAATCAGCCCTTTACACCTCCAGAAACAAAAAAAAAAAAAAAAAGTCCAGCCCATTCACTTACCAAAAATCCCTCAAAAAAACCAAACCAAAGTTCATCAATCAAGTTTGTCAAGGTAGATTTTTCTACCAATGTGCTCAAATAGGCCCTGAAGGGGACTCAACCAAGTCCTTATTAGTCTTATAGGCGCCTAGATTCCCTCCCCCTAACCATATCTTCTGCTTTCTTTTGCACTTCAATTAGCTCATGGGGTATCATTTATATGTATTGATCTAAGGTTAATCATGTCTCATGTTTCATCTTCATTGCAATGGACATTTGGAGTGTTTTAAAAGGCAAAAATATGATTAACAAAGGGTTATGTGGGTAAAGAATACTTGCATGAGTATATATGTCATTTGTGGAATTTGAACATTTAAGTTCTTAATGTCTTTAGAGAAGTTCTTATGTCATTTAAGCATTTCCACATTGCAAGGGTCCATCATAAGCATTTTATATCTTCATTAGTATAGATTCATTCTATTTTATTTTGTTACACAAGCTGCTCAAATAGCATCTTACATGCATGGATACAGTACATCAATTCTGAAATATGTCTTATGCATTGCATTTCATCATTGAATCATCTAAAATCATGTCTTTATCAAGCTCATATCATGTTGTGGAGTTGATCTTGAGGTCCATTTCACTCATAGAACCATTAAAAACCATTCTAAGCATGTGAGGGTGGTTAAAAGCATTGCACTTGGTGCTTACTATAGAAAATGGAGTTCTAGAGTTTTTGTCTGATAGGCTTTCCAGACGCCTGGATCTGCTTAATCTAGGTGCCTAGATTGCAATCTAGGTGTGGCAAGTTTGGTGTTTACAATCAGTTTCTGGGACACCTTGGGAGCAATTTGAGAATGATTTGATCAAGTTTCGACGTTCTATGCATATAAACTATCCATACATGACATTTTGCATAAGCATCCACATACATTTCATTGATCTTTTTGATACATTTTCGTGCTTTCACATGAATATGTGTTCAAAGCCCATTCAAACAACATTTCCAAAATCCCTTAAGCATTTAGTAGAGACCGGTGGTTACATCGGGCATGAGGGGTGCTTTAAATTTCTTCCCCTCACGTAACCTAGCTCCCGGACCCGAGAAATCTCATTTTGGCGAGACCAGTAAAATATTTTCCATATCAAGGGCAAAAGAGTCATTTTTTAAAATGGTTTCTCAGGTACAATCCTCAAACCCGGGTGGCGACTCCATCAAATCAATCGAAACCGTTTTCCAACCAAATCAACTTCATGAGCAACTTCACGGGGTGTTCACAATTATATATAAATTTAAAATATATATATATATATATATATATGTGTATGTATAGATAAAGAGAACGAGATTCAAGACTTGTGTGGTGAGTGAGGGAATAAGTTCCTCAATGAGTGTTTCCCTTGATATTCCAAGTAGGTGGAACTCAACTTATGTCATGTTTAGTATTGCTTCACTATATCAAAAACATTCGAAAGGCTTGAAGAGGAGGATCCACTTTTCCTCCTTGAACTTCATATGGGGCCAAAGAAGAGCTCATCCCTAACTGTAAGTTGGTATCTCACCTTGACTTGTAAAACTAGGGTTTTGTACAGATTTTTCACAACTACAAGATGATTGATAATGTAAGGTTTTCTACAAACTTTAATGGTTCTTCATTATTTCTTTTTTGTACACATTATCCTTCACTTTGATTGATCACAAAAACCCACTTGATGGATCACAAAAACCAAAGTGGCGGATCACATTATGAACATACTTCAATGGATCTCTGATTCCCTTTGCATGGGATGGGTTCATTTTTTTGAAAAAAAAATGTGCATGAAACTAAGGTTTTGTAATGCTTGCATGGGTTTTGGTGTGTAAAAGTAGTGGTCCAATTTTTCTATTACATTACAATAATACAAAAAACTATTTATGTGTTGTGGTCCCCCTTTAACAACTGTTTGTGTTGGAATTCTCTGCTCATTAAACTAGTTTATATATTCTTCTGCAATATGAAAATCAAATTATTCGAGAAAACAAAGGGATAAAAAGGATCGAAATGGGAAACAAGGGCACAACAAACAGACATGCAAACCCTCTATTCAGGTCAATCCAGTGAACAATCCCAGGCAAATGACTTCAAAAAGAGGTAGCACTTCACAGAAAATGATTTCAAACAGAGGTACCACTTCACAACAACCCCCCAAAAGATCGTTTAGGCCACCTCAAATGAAGCCAACTTGCATTCCCCCTACCATCAGCGCACAACAGCAACAGTGAACCACCTTTGTGTCCTCCTTTTGTAACACAACTGTGTCCACTTTTTGTAATAGTTCATAACTAAAATCTAGTTGGGCACTTGTGTAGCTTCTGAATCTGTTAGATTGCTGGTATTATGAACTTTAGTAGAGTGTTATGAACTTCTATAATCTGGTATTATGAACCTTTGCATTTATGAATCAATTATTCTAGGTTTCTGATTTGATGTTGAAATTTAGTAGTGTTATGAAAATGTTTCTGTGTAATATAGGTTTTGTTTCTGGGTTTGCTAGACTATTGAATCTGGAAAAGAATCCAATATGTGAAGCTATTTTTTTTTTAACAGCATGGATTTGCTGGACTCTTAGTCTACTAATTTTTAGCATAGTTAATCATCTTGGCTTTTCAAATTTCGTCATCCATTGGTTCTACTGTCGTTATTGTTTGATGGTTATTATAATCAGTAGTGTGGTGGTATCATATACTGTCTTTTGGTGGTTGAAATCTTGACTGCCCGTATGACATATTAGATTCTTTAAGCTATACCTAACTAGTAGTTACATTTTTTAACTCAAGAAAAAAATTCCATTTGTTTGGATTTGCTTTTGCTCCATATTGTAGGAGTAGATGAGCATGCACTAAAGATCTCTTCATATACCTACTCATCGAATTCTTGCCTTGAAGAAGATCAATATTTTTTAGAAGGTTTGCATAATTATTTCGTACTGCTACTTGTGCTACTGCTTCTGTTCATTGCATACTGCATGAAAAGCCAAACACGCTATTGAGACAACCTTTTTTTTTTGTCTTCGTATAAATTAATTTTAGTTACTCCATTTAACCCCAAAAAAACCCCTAAATTGAAAAAAAAATAAAAATAATAATAAAATAAAAAAATTAGGTATGTCTTAGTGAAGGGATGATTATGAACGGTTTAGGATTTAAAATTTTGAAATTTGAAAAAAAAAAGGTTTAAAATTTCAAATTTGAAATTCACGGAAACCCTAATAAAATTTGAAGAACCAAGTACAAAATTCGAGGTGACGAACGAGAAAGAGCGAAGGAAGGGAGATATACCTCAAATTTCTTGGTGTTCGATCTCTTGTTCTTCGTTCTTCGATTTGTGTTCGTGCAAACCCTAAAATTAAGCAAAATCGATTTCATTCGTGGAGGGAGTTCAAAACGAACAGAGAAGGAGAATCTCACGAGGTAAGAGAGAGAGAAGAGGTGAATACCTTCAATTATAGCCGGATCAAGGTCGGAATATTCACGGGGGAGATGGTGGGGCTGGATCGCCTTTTTTCTCTCTCTCTCTCTCTCTCTCTCTCTCTCTCTCATGGAAGAAAATGGAAGGGGAGGGATCCGGGATGGGGGCTTAACTCGAATCCTGACCCACGAGTTGTTTTAAACCGCCCATTTGACCTGCACCTTAAATTTTTGACCTCTGCTGTTCATGCACTGTGTGCCATCCGGCGACCACCAACGTTTTCCCCTCATTTTATTTGTGAGGAAACCCTCACTAGAAAAAAAATATATATATATATATATATATATATATATATATATATATATATAGAGAGAGAGAGAGAGAGAGAGAGAGAGAGAGAGAGAGGTGAGAGTTCTGGGAAATCTGGAAGGTATTGGCGCCAATTGGTGTTTAGACATGGGAAATGACGTTTTTACCCTTGGGTTTGGGGCCATGATCACCCGTGACGAGAACACGAGTCGTTTACCAGCCATGAAACTAATTGTCGTTAGGAAATGGACTACATGCACTTGAAGTAAGTAGCTCAAGGACTACATAAACAATTTTAAAGTTCAAGTATGAAGTAGAGAAATGAGTGAGTTTAAGAAAAGTTTCGCAAAAAAACTCTACAAACTATTACACCAAAAGTACGACATCATTGCCATATCAATGAATGATCAAAAGTACGACATTATTGCCATATCAATGAATGAAGTAATAGATGAATGCACTCATCTAATAAAAGAATGCCACATATTCCTTTAATACATTAGTTGGTGCCTCTGTATTTTACTTTTTTAAAAAGCAAGTTTTGGGTAAAAATAGATTTGTGATTAGAGTGAACTATACCAAATCAAGATTTTATCCAAGCTTGAGCAAGGGCTGAAGATGCTCTTACAAGGGATTTTTTTGAAAATTTTCAAAAAATTTGGTCATAACTTTTTAGGACATTTATTTTGGGACAACCTCAAATGAAAAGACGAAGTTTGTATATGTTATTTCAATGAAAAAATGAAATTGGTATTTTTGCTTTCCTTAAAAAAAACACAAACACAGACTGTCAAAGTCTCAATCAAACTCCAAAACCAAAACTAATACTTGTCGGGAATCTTCAGGTATATCATAGGAAAAAAAATCCCCAAATATTTGTTGAAACTACAGGTGGTTAAATCTCGTAGAAACAATTAATGGAAAGACTACAGCAGGATCAAATTCCTGAAAAAGTACGTGCCGAGAAGAAACCAGCCTACCAGAAGAAAGGTGAAGAAGGCCAAAAAAGTAATAAAAGTCCATCCTCCAATGGTAAGTCCCAGACTGAACACTACCACAAATGGCAAGTATGACCGCACCATAGATGCTTTGTTCACCCACTGTCCCCTTAGGAAAATCAGAGCCGCCACGTTCACAACGTTCCACCCACCTGACTGAAAGGCCAGCCTGTTCAAATTGTTGGCCACAAAGGAATGACAATTACAAGTAAAAAGGTTGTATGATCGGTGCTGGAATTCCTGTGTGCCTTTCCGCAGCGCATCATCCCATGTCAATAAGTCTCTTGAAGTTTCATCTCGTCTGTATACCTCTTCCCTTCTGTAGGCAGCCAAATGGGGACAAATGCAGCACTGCATAACCAGAATTTAGAAAAGCAAACAGAAATTAGGAATGACCCTAGTCAACATTTGTTGTACATTTGTAAATACTAATTGAGGCTCAAAGTTCAGTTAAACTAAAGTCATTTAAGAAATGAAAAATTCAATCATTGTTAGGAAAAGCCAACTATGCCACATTTGAGGCCAGGGTACTGAACTTTAAATTCCTCTCACTGATACTTCGAAACGTTAGGCCATTCTGTAAGGGCCGGGGATGGATAAATTGAAAAGCTATTAAATGAATAGAAAGTTAGTCATTTGGATCAGTGGCAGGAGCAGTGCCCTCCTTCAGTAATCTGACAAGCTGGAAGCAGACCACTGAAGCAACAATTGTATAACGTTGTACGTACAGGAGCTACTAAATTAAGATAATATCACGTAGCCATACCATTTCTTTGCTTATTTGGATGTAGCGGGCCACCGCCCCAAATGTAAAGTTGTCCACACAAACAAAATTAGGCCCTGCAAAGTCCAATATTACTCCATCTTCTCTGCATATCCCCACGTGGCCTATGAAAGGAACTAACCATGAAATGACAGGAAGTGGTGTCCACACAATGCAACATGGAAACCTGCCTCTCCTTGGATCAATTTCGATAGCTTGCGGCATTCTGTGGTCAATCATCAGGTGGTGCTCAGGGTCTGGATTTGGTTCCATTGCCAAACGTATGGAAAGCTGCACCCATTGTTAAGTCTTCTTCATCAGTTCAAACTGGTAACAAATTCATAATCAAGTCTTCTCCATCAATTCAAAATATTTGACACACAAAGTTTCAGTGCTAAACACTCCAATCGGTTAAAAGATAAACTGTCGTTCTCCAAAGGAGTCTAAACTGAGGCCAAAATTAAAGTGTGTGGGCGTGACAGGATTGAGCAGTCCAAACTTAAGAAAATTAGCTTGGAGCCTTCTAACTTCAGGACAAACAAGCGTGTGCAACTCAAGGGCAAAGCTGCCTGGTCCTTTCTTTGACTTAAATGCCTTGAGGACCTCCCAATTTATTGGGGTCGTATATGGAAACGGGTTGCAAACAGCATAACACTCTAGATTTTATTGATTGCAGGAGGAAAATCACGAAAACCATGTATGAACCGAATTGCAAAAGAAGTAAAAGACAATGCTTGCAATCATAGGATACGGTATTTATGTCCCGATTCAGTACAATTTGTAAGATTACTTATAGAAAAAAATCAGAGCTTATTTTAAGAAGCGGAAACCTAAATGCACTCTAAGTATTTTGATAAATCCCAACACTTCCTCACCACGTGGCGAACTCCATTACCATACTGAACTTGATTTGTTACACGTTAGCAACCTATTCACAGTGTAGCATGGGAAATTTATCAGCAACAGGTTATACATTATATTGATTTTGCTTTTTCCAGCAGAAATTCTGCAACTCATAGCACAGTGTCTCTCTAATATATATGCAGATGTATGCATGCATGAAGTAGAATCAACAGCCTTTTGCCCCTATCTGCAAGATAGTATAAGCCTAATATCTTTAACCTCGTACCAGATGAGAAAGATTGTAGGCCTAGCATCACAATTACACACACACACACACACAGACATATATATGTATATATATATATATATATATAGAGAGAGAGAGAGAGAGAACCTTCAGACGTGACCGTTGAACGGAGATATGACTCCCGTCGGAGAGTGGTCGATTAGCAGATATTCATTCACGTCCTGTCAAGGAACTGATGTGAGTCTGCCGAAACAAAAATGCCACAGGCACACAAGATTGGCACACCACAAACCACACAAGTCCCATGTGGCAAGTGGGCCCCACCTTTTTCTAATTTTATTTTTTTTGAAAAAAAAACTTCTGAAATACGCTTCCTCCGGTGTAATACATTCCAGACAGAGGGAAAGAGAGAGACGAAACAAGACGAAGGTGACGAAAGCTGGATCTTCAATCCCAATCCAGAGAAGCAAGAGCCAGACTTGGTACGTAAAGATAGTCCAACATAAGAAAAGGATCAAAACACAAGTTCAAAGAAAGAGAGAGTGTACATCAACAAACATAAAAAAAGAGCTGTGTCTTATTTCACCAATTACGGATCTTCTACTAGAGGTACCCATTAATGTGCCTTAGGCAAGATTTTATCTCGTTTATTCCTTTCCTATATAGCAAATCCCTCGCATTTCCTTCAAGCAGAATACACCAGCTTTTGTTCCTCCCAAATTTTATGCCAATCTATTTACCAATTAAGCAATTTGTAGTCAATGGAAAATGCACTACTATGTTAAGTTTGATTCCACGTAGCATCATACATTCATCTTCCACAGAATACACCAGCTTTTGTTCCTCCCAAATTTTATGCCAATCTATTTACCAGTTAAGCAATTTGTAGTCAATGGAAAATGCACCACTATGTTAAGTTTGATTCCAAGTAGCATCATACATTCGTCTTCAACTCATTATCATGGCTCAGTTATGTCAACAGGTGACGGAAAATGGTAGTAAAACATAATAAGACAAAGAATAGAAGTTTACCCCATGGTCAAATCAGAATCCTTGCTGGAATCACCAACAGTTCGTTCCAACTCTCTAATTCGTAGTATCAGCTCTCTTACTAACTGGGAGTCGCTACCGGGTGGTGCAAGTCTCGTGTATGCTTTGGCCCTAATCATAAAGGTTCAAGCCATTAAACAGATTCCTTGCCACTGTAACTAGTTAAACATCGACGTCAATTTTGGATTTGTTAAGCATCAAAATCAGGGTTTTTGGGGGGAGAAATTGCAAAGGAGAGAGCAGCCCTTTTCTTGGGGATTCTCTCCCCCACATTCAATTCAAATTCAGAAAAATTTATTTAAATCAATTCAATAACATTCATAAAAAAATCCCCAAATTCACTTCTTCTTCTTTTTTTAAACGGCCCCAAATTCACTACAAACCCTAAATTTTTTTTTCTAAGTTTTGGGGAAATCAATGAATCAAATTGACATATGTTCGGAGAGAGAGAGAGAGAGAGACCTTGGTGGTGGGTATGGCCTTCAAGTCACGTCGGGCGTTGGTGCTAAGTCGGGTCGAGTCTGAGTCGGGCAAACAAAAGTTGAGTCGGGTCGCTTGGGCTCTGGTGGCCGCCGGTGGTGGTGGAGGACGTCGGCGGCGGGGGGCTGGCTCGATCTTATTCTTCTCTAGTCCGTCGGGACTCTCTCCCTCTTTCCCTTTGTTCGGAACGTACTCCACGGGGAATACACAGGGAAGGGATGATTTTGTTTTGGGAAATGATTTTTACGCCCTATTTTATAAGAGCAATGTTACGTATACAACAAAAATATATAATAAAGTGGACAACACATTTATATGGGGTGTGAGCTCTGCACACACTTCACACTCAATTATGTGTGGAGCCTACACCCCATGTGAGTGTGTTGTCCACTTTGTTGTACATTTTTGTTGTATATGTAACATTTTTGATTTTATAATTTATAATTTTTATTTATTTTTATCTTACATGAATTTATAATATTACTCTTTTTTAATACTTTTTTTTATACATTTAAGAGTAATATTGTAAATTCATAAAGACAAAGACAAAAAAAATGAGTAAATTTTAAAATAAGAGTGTGAAAATTATTTTCTTTTTAGTTTTTTTATTTAAATTAGAAAAAAGTGAGGTCCACTTGCCACATGAAACTTGCGTGGTTTGTGATGCACCAATCTTGTGTGCCTCTAGCATTTTCTTGCAAAACAACACAGATAAAGTGGCCTCTATCCTTTTTATAAAAATGTTATGGGTTTTGTTATAATGTGTCTAAAGTTCATTAAATGAATCTAATTAAATCTACTTTTATAAAAAGTATTGAAAATAATTGATATATTTAAATTTCTCGTGCAAAAAGTAGTAAACGAGTTTTTGTCTACTATTTGTAAGTTAGATTTCTCATACAAACAAATGTTTAATTAGATTCATTTAATGAACCTTATCATACTCCTAAGGAGCATATTATAACAAAACCCAAATGTTATAGGATAAATAAAATTTACCTGAAATACTCCCTCCGTCCCAATTTATTAATCCTTTTTTAGAGTTCGTGCTAATTTTCAGTTGATCAATCTCGTAATTTAACTGATTTAAGTAATTTTGAAAATATTATCTTCTATAACTAATTGAGATTTATCAAACGAAATCAATATTGAATATAAAATTCATTACCGATTTTAAGTTATAATTACTAGTTTTTTATTCTGTTAAAATTGAACGAGTGACCAAAATTCGGAGACGAAGGATTTTTTTATAAAAATTGGTCCCAAACTAGTTCAGAAAAGAGACAATTTCAAGATAACTTTTTGTGCACTCTACTACTCTTTTAATGTTGTTCAAGATAAAACTTTTAAGCTATGCATAAGAAGGACGGGACGCAAAGAGCATCTCGCAAAGAGCATCTTTGGTAGAAGAGTTCAACCTTATAAAAAAAATAGGCCATCTCCGGCAGCAGTGTTCATCCTAATAAAAAATAAAAAGGTATGTACTGCATGTCTTACACTGTTTTAATCAATAAAGGACTTGCACCATTTTCAAGGGCTTTGTTCACCCTCCATAAAATTAAAATTTCCTGGCTCATTAACCGATTAGAGATTTTTTTTTATAACTTTATTAATTAAAAATGTGTTTTTAAACTTTATTCCCAAAGTACGTTAAAACGTTTTTTTCAAACACGTTTTATAGAAACGTGGTTCTGTTTCACGCTTTCACATTGGATTAAGATGGATTAACTCAAAATATTACGTTAATTCTAATTTGGCTTGAAAATGTGTTTACCAAACATGCTTTCTAAAAACGTGGCTTTGTTCGGAAAAGTTTTTCCAAAGTCTTTTTTGGAGTTGAAACAGTTTCCCTCCTTCAAATGGGATCAGTGGTCAAAGAATGGCTCACTAAGAGGACACTGAGTTTTGGGAGTCAAAATTATCTACCTACATCAAAGAGAGAGAGAGAGAGAGAGAGAGAGAGAAACGTTGGATTTGAGAAAGGGGGGGCGGGGGGCACTTGGGGGGGAGTACATAAAGTACATACAGTCAACACAGTCAAAGTTGTAGAGATAGAGAGGAAGGGCTTGGGTGGGACCTGAGTTATTTGGGTAATCAATATTTGAATTTCAAAATTGAACTTCCAACTCCGGTAAAACTTCTTGAAAAGCTTTTTAACAAAGTCGTGGTTCGTAAGCACGCTTCATGTGTGGTGGGATTGGCGGCCTTGCACTGGATCGTTTTTATGAGGTGCTTGGGTGGGTTCTCTTTTTGGGCGTACTACATATATGGGCGTTCTCATGCCTTCAGGTTGCTCCATGGTGTGGAGATTGTTGGTTGCCGTGTTTGTTGATGCTTTTACTCAGTTGCTGGTGGCCGTTGTGGGTGGGTTGCTGTTTGGTTCTTTTTACTTCTTTGCAATGGAAAATGATTGTGTGCGAGCGTGCCAGAGAGAGTTTCAATCTCCTCCCTCAGATTAACTTTGGAAAAATCAAATCTAATCAGGCGATTGTGTTTTGTTGGTTCAATTACCTCAATTAAGAGGATTTTTCTTAATAAGTGAAGAAATGCAAACCAATAAACTCAGGAAATCAAAAGAACAATAAAGAAACAAAAACAAGACACTTCGATTGATGAATCAAATATAAACTTACTTTGAAATTGTCTCCGACTTCAAATACAGAGTAACAGAACTTCGAACGGGTAATTGTTACAAGAACAACCGAGATAGAGGTGATTGTTACAAGAACAATCGAGATAAATCCTAATCTACTTCGAACTGAGTTCGAAATCCTAAACTACTTTGCCATGAACAAACCAAGCATCAGTTTTTTTGATAGCTATTTGTTGAAGATTTGTCCAGGGGTTTTAGAAAAAAGTGAGGTCCACTTGCTTCGAACTTTAATTTCCATTCTGGGAGT
Source organism: Vaccinium macrocarpon (assembly GCA_022606695.1). Lineage (NCBI taxonomy): Eukaryota > Viridiplantae > Streptophyta > Magnoliopsida > Ericales > Ericaceae > Vaccinium > Vaccinium macrocarpon. Next base: position 36,582,833 of record CM040179.1, on the reverse strand, counting down.
TGGCAGTTATTCTTCCTCCACATCTGAATTTGAATTCTTTCTTCTTCCAGAAGCTTTAAATCTGCACGTCTATTTAAACAAACTCAAATGATAACATGTTAAGGAAATAATTGCCTTCCAGAAGTATTCCACGTGTTCTAACTGCCGATTGCCTTGTTTCACTAGTTTACACGTGGAGCTTGTGTGTTTAGCAGTTAATATTATGGCTTCGAAGCCAATCTTTATTTTAGTAATGGCTTGTAACTGCCAATAACTACTTTTCCAATTTGAGAAATAATATGACACCGTATTTACTCAATTTTGTCTTATTAATCCAGTGTATCTTCATTAACAGATAATTGCCAATGTTTGGCACTTTTGATTACATGTCAATTAATTATTGGATTGGTTAATATTATATGTAAACAGTTGCGGCAATGACTGCAGTGGCGGCGGTTCTCCTTTTGGCCTACGGAGGATGTTTGTTGCTCATTCTTAGTCGTTGGTGGCCGTTTTGGGTGAGTTGCGGCAATGGCTACGGCGGCGTTGGTTCTCCATGTGATGACTGTGGTAACATTGTGCTTTAATTCTTGAGGGATTTATGGGCCGGTACAAAACATTAGACTCCACTACCTCTGGATCTAACCCAAATTCTAAAACTTCCCACCAAGGTAAAAATGCTATTTTCTTCCACAATTACCCTAGATAGCAGCGACTCCCTTTACACCTTCAGGTGACTCCAGCTCTAACCATCTCCATCTCCAAGGACATCAGCAGCAACTCCAATCTACTCTGCCGCCTCCCCAACCCCCCTTCTTCTTCTTCTTCTTGCACCGCCGCTTGTAGCCACGACTCCTGGTTTTCTACTAATTCTAGGCGTGAATTTTTTCAAATTTCTCCGATTGTCACTGCAAATTTCTCTAAATAAGGTATACATATGTAAATTGGGAATCATATCACTACTGTCACGCCCTCAAATTTAATAACTCGAAAGTAAATAAAATTCACGTGGAATAAGTCAAAGTCTCACAATTTCCTTACAATAATCCAAGTCAACACGATACAATCTCACCATTTCGAATAACAAGGTCTATCTACTATCGCCCATAATCCGAATGCATAAGTACAAGGTTTAAAAGTTATTACATTGATCGAATAGTAAAAAGGATAACCATATGGAAGTTACAAAAAAACATCTTTTCCAAAATAAAATACAAAGATGGAAAAATAACTTCATGCATGAATATGCTCCATATAAGTGTCACACCATACGCATCCAACTTCATGCTCCATGCCGTGTACCTGAAAATTGATAGGTTGAGCTCATTAGCCCAGTAGGAAAACTATTCTACCAACGCTAGGTGTATAAACATGATACATGCATAATGAATGTGTATGAAGAGGAACAAGGCCAAAGTACGAGGTTAGGATGGACGGAAGGCTATGACTTAACCTCGAAGTAACCAAAATATATCTAAGTGTCCAAAACGTGTCCAAGTGTCCCAAAATCATTTCAAATATCCAACCAAGTCCAAGTAGTTCCCAAAATTCTCATTTTTCGCATATCGAAAGTCAATTTTTGCCAAAAACGCCAAATTAATCCAAATTCCCCACAACCGATTTTTCATAAGAAAACAATCTTCCATTTATAATAGGGAAGTATCCTTCTGCCGGATTTTATGGGCTCCGTGCACCCCTGCCGGATTTCGCGGGCTCCGTGCACCCATGGCCAGGGACACCAAACGGGTGATCCCTAGAGTTCATTTTATCCAATAATTTCATATCAAAAGCATTGTCTTTCAAAAAGTCCCAAAAATCCCATTTCTTTCAAAAGTTCACCATTTTCGCCAAAAATGTGTCAACCAACAGCGTGTCGCGTCGTCAAACATAAAATTTGTTAATTCAGGTATCGAAGGATTAATTTTATTAATTCGAAGTGGATTCGGTGTTCAAAATGGTAGTATAGTTCAAAGATACGATGAAATGGACGATCGAGGGCCAAACGGGCATAACAGGGTAGCCTAAAACCACCCCAAAAACAGGGGAGAGTCTCTGGAAAACAGGGGCAGCAGCCCTAAAACATGGGCAGCAAGCAGATTTTCACCTATTGGTGTGGAATTTCAACCCAAACATAAATGTAACGCTTAGGGCCAAAAATTGGATATGTAGAGTGACTAATGGACCTCAAGGGAGTGTCAAACAACCATTAATTGCAACAAACAAGAGTTCAATTCATAGATCATAAAATTTTGCTCAAACAAACTAACCATGGGAGCAAAGCATGAATTCAAATGAATTGAGAATCAAGAACAAGTTATATGCTATATATCACCTAAATACAACTAGAGGGAGTAGAATTTTTCTTCCTATCTCATGGGTTAAGCTCCAAATGTGTAGAAAATGCAAAACTCTAGGTTATGAAGCTTCCACCCGAAATACCTCATTCCCACGCGAAACCAATGAACCCCGGACTCCACACAGTGAGTAGAATACGAAAATGGTCTTGGCTCTTGAAGGGGTTGAGTGAGGACGAAGAGTTTTGAACTTGGAGAAGTTGTTAATGGAGGAGAAGAGAGAGAGAGAGAGATGCCGATCGGGTTTGGGGAGGGAGAAGAAGTGAAGTTTTTTTTTTTGTAAATTCACCCCCACACACTTTTAATATACTCACATAATCACACCTCACACCCAAATGTTATTTGTGTATGTAATATGAGACCACAATACTTATTTTCATAACCCATTTGTGTATGTAATATGAGACCACAATACTTATTTTCATAACCCAAACTTAAGTTTTCTTTACTTTAATTTATTTATGAAAATAAGGAAGTACCCCCCATTTGGAAACAATGACATTTACAGAATTTTGAAATTCTCATCACATCAAAATCTCATCCCCCCACTTTTAGTACAAAACAAAAAACGGACACATTTTTCTCCGAAGAAAATGGGCGAAAGATGACTTTGCCTTACTCAAAAATAACTTTCGATTATACTATTTTGATTAGAAAAATCCAATGAACAATTACCGGCACTTTTTATCGACCAAATCGAAACTTCTCCAAAAAGTGATTTTTGAAAAAATAGTTAAATTTTCTGGGTCTTTACAACTACCAATGTTCAAAATCAAGTCAGAGGAATCAGTAAAAATGAATTTTGTAAAAATTCGCATGGTGCAATTTTTGCAATTATTGGGTGCAATTTTTTTCAAATTTTGGGGCTTCGCCTTGCCACCATTGGATAGGGTAGTGATCACATCGTTGTCTAGTCATGATGGTGGGGTGGACACCAATGAACTTTAGTTAAAGGATCAGTAAAAATGAAATTTGAAAAAAATTCGCAGGGTGCGAATTTTTCAAATTTTAGGACTTCGCTGCCGTCGTCATTGCAAAGGGAGGCGATCTCTTGTTCGTCCAGTTCATGACGTTAGGGCTGACGCTGATGATGGAGAAGACGCGTTGCATGTCGTGGGGATGCTAATTTTGCGATTTTTGGGTGTGAATTTTTCAAATTTTAGGACTTCGCCGTTGCTGCTGTTGCCGCCATTGCAGAGGGCAGCGATCTCTTTGTTGTCCTTTTCATGACGTTACGGCTGACGCCGATGATGGAGAAGACACACTTCAAGGCGTGGCAGGAGGATCGGCTGAAAATATGACAAGTCAAGGACAAAATGATAAAGTCACCTACTCACCCAGACTTATAGGTAATTAAAATGCGCGACTATCCTTTACGGGAATTAAAGAGTAGTTTTCCGTACCGGACAATAATTTTATGTTAATTCTTCCTTTTTTGGGCATTAAGCCTTTGGTTTTGGGCTTTGGCTTTTTAGGTGCGAGTTTCGGCCCTTGGGGTGTTGTGGTTGGCTTCTAGCCTGTTGTGGTTGTCGTGGTTTGAGACTTGAATTTGGCACCGTTGTTTTTACCGTTTCCTTGCCCTTTTTGATAATTGTATTTCTAATAATTAACAAAATTTTTGCCTTTAAAAAAAAAGAAAAATAAAAAATAAAAACACAGCTGTTAGAAGGCGTGGTCGCCAACCACGCCAACCACGCCTTTCTCTTGCCAGAAACAATCGCCTTGTTTGGAAAGGTTTTCAAGAACTGGTTTCCAACATCATTATTCAATTATTACCCCTATTTTTAAATATTATTCTTATTTTTCTCTCTATCTCTCTCTAATCATTAATGCCTATTTTTTAATTATTACCCCTATTTCTCCCTCTAATCATTACAAAAACCAAAAACCAAAATCAAACCAAACACAACCAATATTCAAAGCATTTAATCACCAACCAGCTACCTGCTGACGCTCGGAAACCTTGTAGTTCGTCGAGAGAGAGGTGTCAAGACGTGAGCACTCATCTCCCTCGTTCTTCACCATTCCGTATTGCACCTTAGCCGTCCGATTCACGTATTTATTTTTCTGTCTTTACCACCTTCTGATTTTCAAGATCTCAGGAATCAACCAATGTTGCCTAAACAAGAGAAAGAACCCGTCAATTTTGTCGAGATTGACAGTAGCGACGATGAAGATGGATTCGGAGTGGGTAGGAGTAATAATTCCTCCTCAATTAACGAGCCAACTATTCCACAAGTTGAGACTGCTGCAGTAAACCCTCCGTTGGCATCGGGCAATCAGACGCTCGAATCCCGGAGTTTCTGGAAAGCGGGGGATTTTACCGTCGGTCCCACTAAATTCACTCCAGCCCAAGGTTGTCTATGGTTTCATCATTTCATGGCTCATTTATAACATACATGCATGTATAGAACACCCATACATGTATGTAAGCATTCCCACTCAAATGTTTCTTAAATAAGTTCCTACAATTGTTAGGTCAATTGGAACATGCCCGTGTTCATCCCAAGTTTCTGCATTCCAATGCAACTTCTCACAAATGGGCATTTGGAGGTAACTTCTCTAGCTGTGTTTTGTTTCGATCCCACCATCATGTACACAAGCTAAAAAGAGAAAGCTGAGAATGATCAAGTGACAAATCTGAAGTTGTCAAAGCAATGTTATCATGTACTAGAGCCGGGGCACATGAAGATGCTTGTGCAAGCCAAACTTTGACAAAAATATGCACAAAAGTTTTCGGCTTATTGATCTTTTTGGATGGACCACATTAACCTTTTGTGGCAAATAACCAATAATTAAATAAACATCATGCCAATCAAATTGTTCATATACTGTTATAACAATTTATACAAAATCTTGAGTGCTTCTTCATATATTGTTTGATGCTATGACATTAGGCAAAGGCCCCTCAACAATGGGCTGTGTTTTTATAAAAGTTGGATAAATTTCGATAAAATAACCTCGTTTCTTTACTGAATTAATACATTATTGCATTTTATTTATTTACATTATTGCATTTTATTTATTGTCTCGATGATGCAAACACAATTCAATTGGTATGATAAAAAATAGGGAATCAATCTGCAGATAATTTCAATAATTAGAAACTCATAGAGTAAAAAACAACACAATGAGAAATAATCAACTGAAAGAAAACCAATGCAAAAATGCATACCTAACTCTATCACATACTGTCAAATGCTTTTGAATGACATAAATGGAAGTGGGCAAACAGGAATTCAAATACCATGAAATGCAAACCCAATCATGTGTATACATTTCTTTATTGAGAGGGGGGGTGTTGAATTACCTAGCGGTTATCCAATTGGCCATGGTGGGGGCTGGGAGCATTTGCAAGAATTGGGAGTCTGGAACGAAGAAGATGGGGGGGGCAAGGGTAATTTGACATCCATGCCCTAGCAATTAGATATTGTGTGCGTGAAGAAACTTTTTTTTTAAATTATTTAAATTGAAGGATAATAATGGCAACCACTTTTGTGATGGGGCTTCAAAAAAAGGAGACACCAAACTGGTGCTCCTTGACATATATTACAATAGATGTCTGCTGACTCTGTACTAGTCAAGTCTTCTTTGCAAATATTTGTAAACTCGTGATATTTGGGCTTTTGTTGCAGCAATCGCCGAGCTCCTGGATAATGCGGTGGATGAGGTGATCATTGATGGTTTTTATTATTATTATATTCATGATTTGTCAAGTATGTTGTACGGGTAGAGTTTTTATTGCGCATCTGATTTTTTCCCGAACTAGCGTGATGTGAAATGTTGGAGTTTGTGATTGGACTTAAGACATGAATGACAAACTTAATTAGATTTTTCAGAAAATGAGCTTGTAAATTATTGCTTGGTTTGCATTACTAGAAGCTGCTATCCATTGCTTATGGTGCCTTTGATCATGCAGGACTTGTTCTGTGGATTTTGTTCTCTCTGTTTTTGGGGACAGTTTGTTGTGCAATAATTTTTAGGATTGGTAGGGTTTTATAATCGAAACTTACTGATGGAGTATTTATCTTATAAGTTGGGAGAGATGGACCATTAGGGTTCTTTTGGCAGCTAAGTTCTTTGTTTAGCGAATGCCACTGAAGTAAGTTTAATATATGGAATATACTTACATGTGCTTCCTTCGCCCAACAGCGAAAATGTCAGCTTGAGGAAATACTTCCAATGGTCAATGAGCTGAAATATCATTGTTGACTTGGAGTCGAGCAGTCAAGAGAATGCTTCTACTGTCAGCTGGTTCAAGTTTGGACATGCGTCAGACTTGTCCTATATTTGTGTTAAATTAATTTTGAAGCTGTACACATTCAAACACTTTGATGGCATACAAGTGTCTGACAATCTAAATGCCAATGGTCTAAAACCTCTAGAAAATAAATAACTAGCACCGAAGATGGAACTCACTTGAGACTTGATAGTTGTGGTTTCAGTTGGTCCTCCTGCCAATTTATAACCTTTACCAATTGTATTTTTTAATTTGTTCTTGGGAGTTTATTGAAGTGTTTTGGGACTTAAAAAGGGTGAAAGAAGGTTGTCTTGTGGCTGTTAGTTACACCCGATAATGCTGTAATTGCTCCCTTAGTTTCATCCACTAAGGTATTATCATCTACAAACGCGTAAAAAGAAAGAGAAACAAAATGTTGCTGGCCAATCCATTGTCCTAAAATATACAATAAGTGTAGTATAGCAAGAAGAAATGGGGATAGAGTCCTAAAGTTTGACACAATTTACGTCCGCATGAAGTTCTTTTAACCAAATCAAATGTTAAGAAGAAAAGTTTGAAGCTTTATGGGTCAAGCCTGCCAATCAGCTCAGGCGAGGAAAACTTGTGATGTCTAAACGAAATGGAAGTGATCTTTTTCTGCCCACTGGTTTTCTCTAACTGCAAGGCTCATACAGCCCAAATAATACAGTACACCCCAAAAATTTCCTGCTGTCTATTTGGCACCACACAATCGGCCCTCCTTTGGCTTGGACTAGCTGTAACATATATTTCAGTGTTGTTCAAGAAAAACCAGACACTATTCTCTGTAGTTTGTGCCCATGCTACACCATATCATGGAAAGTGGAGTCTCACTAATCACTAGTGGTACCCATGTGCTTGCCTTCCCTGATTGCCTTCTCCAATTCCAATGTGCCCCTGCATTCCATGTGCCAGTGCTGTCAATATGTGAATGGCAAACCACCAGTTCTTTTTCTAAGGCCTCACATCAGAAATCTAGACCACTTTAACTGGTGCTTGTGCTTGAGGTTTGAGTCTTCTTTCCCCATTACACCAGAGGCCTCACCAGTGGCTGTGGACACCATCTCACTCTTGCCCCGTGGCCTCCACTGATTATACTTGTGAACAACAGTAAATTGTGTGGTAATTTTAATTGATATCAAGTCATTGGAAACACTATGGGCTAGTTTGATTGCTGGATTACTGGGTGGGGTATTGCTCGATCAGGGACTAGCAGTCCTGGGATTTTTAGCCCTTGGACTTAATGACAAGCCAGTCCTTCGGTTTTTTGCCTAAGTAGTATTTTCAAATCTAGTCCACTTCTTGTTTGATTGGGGTTAAAGTCAAATGGACCATAAAACCCCTTTCTAGTGTAGGTGGCTCTTCAATCCCAAGAGCAACAAGGTCAAATGTGTTTTTAGTCTAGAGAACCAATTTGCCCCCCTAAAATAATACCACTGCCAAGCTCAGACAGCCTAATCCAGTCTATAGCCCAAAATAGTTAGGTAGGATTTAATCCCATTCCCGGATTGCAATCAGACTTGGTGCTAGCCCTGTGGCCAGGAATAAATGAGCTTAGTCCTTTCTGGACCAAAATTGTCCTGCTTTCAAAGGATTCCATGTGAGTGCCAGACATTTCGTAATGTGTTCGAGATTCCAAAAAAAGTTGCTCCCTCCATCCCATTTGGGGATTCCAACTCTTTAAAGGAGCATAATGATTACATAAAAAAGTACTTAACTTTCCAATTATGCGCTTAACTTTTCAAATTTGATTGTACTTTTTATTTAAACGTAAGGGTAATGATATATTTTGACCAAGTTTCTATGGTTGATCTCACAGAGTGGAAACGTATTTTAGGACATCGACGAACCTACCTCTTTCTACAAGCGCAGGAACTTGAGTACCGAAACTGAACTACTGGCTTTCTTCAGTTCTGTGCTTTGTTTAGTTAGTCAATGGTTATTCCTCTCTTCCTGTACGAGTAGTGAAGTAAGAGAATTTTAGTTGGTTTTTCCAAAATGGAATATGGCGCTGACAAAATTGGACAGAGGGAGTAATAAATTGGACCCTCATGGATGTGTCTGATGCATGTCTGCATGTGCATAGCTTATGGCTGCATCACTGAGAAGAAGTCCTCGTGCACATCAATGTGCAGCTCTTTTTTTGGTTCAATTCATTTCCTTTTTGTATATCTCATATTCTCATTCTATTCCTATTATTCTTCGTTAAACATATGCAGAATTCTTCCCCTTGTGTGCAACTTACATGAACGATTCTTATTTATTCTTCTAACCTGCATTTGCTTTGTGTACTATGCTCTAATCTCCAAGTAACATTTAGTTGATTGAAAAGGTCTTGGCAATGGATTAATTCAAATACAGGAAAGTATGTTGGACAAATAGTAGATACACTGACCTTAATTTTGTTTCTATCTGCATGATTGCACGTGTCTGTTCTCAGATTTGCAATGGTGCTACTTTTGTCAAGGTTGACCGAATTTATAACGTGAAGGATAACTCTCCTGCTTTACTTTTCCAAGGTTTGATTCTCATGTGACTACCTTTACTATTGTGATAGTGGTATTGGTTTTGTAGCATCTGTTTCTATATCAATGGAAAATTACAATCGCCAGTGTTTGTGTAGATGACGGGGGCGGAATGGATACTGAAGGCATTCGGAAATGCATGAGCTTGGGTTACTCCTCAAAGAAAGCAAAGACCACAATTGGGCAATGTAACTACAATAAGTTTTTCATCTTCCATGGGAAATATGTTATTTCATTGCCACAATGTCATAGTTATCTTCCCTGCCTTTTGTGATACATCCTACTTTTTAAATCACGTATGAGCGTTGTTTGCAATAATATGGGTAGAGCCCATAGTCTGACACATTGATGTGTGAACTATTTTGAACAAAGAGAAATTTACCAACTTTTGCAAGAACTTAGATCGACACTATGACTAAGTGGACAGAACAGTACTTGTAGATCAATTAGCTGGTTTATCTTGAAAAAAGATCTCCCGTGTAACTAATATCACTGTACTCCATCCTGATTTATCAGCAATGGCCTCTGAATTAGTGTGGTCTGGGACATGGTAGATTTGGTATAGACTAACCTCCAGGATTATGTGTACAAACCCATATAACCTGAAGTTAATAAGATGTGTTTAACCACTGAACCTCTTCCTGTTGTAAACTCCCAGGATACTTTTAGTTAAATGGCAGAATAAGCAAATGGCAAATCACAGTTAAAGGTCAGCTAGATTTGTTAGGTTGTATGAGAAAGTGGTGTATGAGCCAAATTAACATTACATTATATTACTATTTTACCTTGAGATCAAGGTTGTGATTGCAAATACAAAGGAAATGTAAATAAGACTTGTATATGCTCATCTTCGTACATATGGTGGTTTTGTCCCTAAATCTTGGTTTGTTGACACAAATCTTAAAGTTTTCTTTTGTGCATTTTCCTGTAACAGTGTTTGATGTTATATATCTCGCAAATCATGGTTGAGCCCTGACAGAAGTTAAATTTTCATAGAATTGTTAGTGTAGGTTCTTTCAAAGACTTCTGTCTATGCAACTCCTATCTCCTTGCCTATTGTGTTTCTTGATATCTGAAGGGCATATTTCTTTCTAGATGGTAATGGATTCAAGACAAGTACCATGAGACTGGGAGCTGATGTGATCGTTTTCAGTCGTGCATCTAATAGAGGGTATTTTTGCATTTACTTTTTTCTGTCCCTTTCAATTTTTCCTCTTTCTTTCCAATTTCGATGCCTTATTTGTGCATGTAGCAATTTGTCTTCTCTTTGAGGTTGGGTTCAGTTTATTCTTATATATTTATTGTTATTTCGATTGGTACTTTTGTTGTCCCTTCTAGATATTAAGTGACTACTCTAACTGAAGAAAGTCGAAGTTCAGCTCAATATTTCTATGCCTCTCTTTCTTTTGATTTTGTAGGGTTAGAGGTTCTAGTCTTTATCTACTTATTAATTATGTGCATGCTAACTCTGATTATCTTCAAATTGTTTTCCTTTATTGTTCAATATTTCTTCACGGAGGTGATCATTTTGGTGATGAACCTGCTTGTTGCATATCTTGCTCAAGGTGAGAATTTTTGAAAGAGAAGAATCATAAAACTTCATGTTTTGCCAAAAGGAAAACCTAACGCGAAGGAAATTTTATCTGGTATAGAGCAGTGTGAGCAACTGAGCATCCTTAGTAGTTTGGGTACTCATCTTCCTTCAGAAGCATCTCATCAAGCGTCTGGGAGCTGCGTAGTTGTGTAATAATACTTAAGCTCCATAAAACTCTTGCCAGATCATAATGCAGTGGCAAGTACCTAACAAACAACCCCAATTGGGAAGTTTATAGCCCCTCTCCAAATTGTGTGAGGAATGCGTAAATCCAACACTACGACCATTCATAACTTAATGCTTCCATAGAATTTGTAAATTGGTGGTTGGGGGTGCTTCTGTTTTCAGTAGTGTGGCACTAAGGGATCCAAAATGATTATGGAATTGCTGCAGTGAATATCAGGGCAGAGATGGAATGAAGAATGAATGCAAAAGTTCTGAAATTGAACACCGTATCTCGCTGAATGGAGAATAAATTTCCAAGTTTATAAATTTTCTTTCTCAGATACCGAATTCCATCAGAATTTAGCTGTTTTGATCAGGACATATTCTACTTGTATGGATACGTTCGTGGAGAAAATAACTTATGTTGAACAAAAATGGGAGGACTGTTCAAATAGAAGGATGCTGAAAGAGTATCTTGGTTGATCTGTGAATGGATTACTCCTAAGGTTTTAGTTGAAATACGAATATCCTTCTCATTCATTGCCCATTGGCATGGGAGTTATGGATGGCGGTGTTGTCTTGGTTTGGTATTCAGTGGACATTGTCAAGAAATGTCATGAAACTTCTTATTGCTTGGAGAGGTGGAAGAGTGGGTATGAGAAGGAAGTGTGTTTGGAACATGATTCCTCTCTGTGTGATGTGGATAATTTGGTGAGAGAGAAATCAGAGATGTTTTGAAGGAGTAGAAAAACGCATGATCAGAATCATTAGTTTTTTGGTGAATAGCTTGTATAGTTGGGACAAGAGAGATTGTTATCCTTCTCTTGACCAATTTTTTGACTGGTTTGAGCTTTTATTTCCACGTGTTGGTGTGTAGGGCCTTTTTGTCCGTGGCCTTCTTTTTTGTAATTGGGTAGCATCCCATATGCTTTTATTAATATAATTACTTATCAAAATAAAATAAAATAAAATAAAAATGTAGACAACCTTGTGGACCTAGCTACGAAGAGTTGCATGTTAGCTGATGCATGGTATAACTGTATGAACCATGTTTGTCATGATAAAGAAATGGTGGATGATGAACTGAATGGAAAAAGGTGGGTTAAGGCTCTAGATTTCTCTAGATCTAGAAGAGTCTACTTCATGACTCTTAAAAATCAGCTAGGCAATTCAGTTGGAAGATTAATAATGAAATCCCATGGTGCACTAAATTTACACTGTACATTTAGAATTTAGACTGTACATTTAGAATGTATATTTTAGAATTTAGACTGTACGTTTAGAATTTAGACTGTACATTTTAGAATTTAGACCGTACATTTTAGAATTTAGATCCTACATTTAGAATTTAGAATTTAGCACTTCTGTAGGGTACCCTAAGATTTTAGGCACTTTCATAGGGTACCCTAGGGTTTAGATTTAGGCACTTTTACAGGGTACCCTAGGATTTAGGCATTTTCTTCGAATACCCTAAGGTTTAGGTTTATGGTGCACTTTCCTATTATAGGGTTTTACCCTAGGGTTTAGGCACTTTCATAGGGTACTCTAGGATTTAGGTACTTTTATACTATTTGAGTTTCAAAATTTAAAATGCCAAATTAAGAGAGAGAGAGAGAGAGAGAGAGAGAGAGAGAGAGAGAGAGAGAGAGAGAGAGAGAGAGAGAGAGAGAGAGAGAGATGAGTGGAGTCTTTGGTGCATTTTTTGAAAACTGATGGAGCTTGGTGTGCACAGCCCAAAAAATTGGACGTGCCTGTGCTTTTCCCTATCTGGTAATTCATGATGTTAGAATAAGAAGGTTTAAGAATTTTACACTTTGTTTCTTGGGCAAATCATTTACAGCTTTTTTATTTTTATTTTTCTGAAAAAAAATATACCTTCTCTAGCTTTTTCATTCTCGCTCATAAGTTGCAGTTGGGAAAAAAAAATTATTACTAGTTTGTGTTACCAGAAGCTCAATTAATGGCTCACTGTTTGCTTAGAGGGTTGATGTATTACCCACGTAGAGTTTCATTGTAAGATTCTAGTGAGAGAGAGAGAGAGAGAGAGAGAGAGAGAGAGAGAGAGAGAGAGAGAGAGAGAGAGAGAGAGAGAGAGAGGGAGGGTAGAACATTTTCTCATTACTTTCAACAATGGGTCTATCAACACAAATATACAATACTCACAATATACATGACTAAACTACCCTAGGAATAGTAAAACATAACAAAGACACACCTAACTTAACACTCCCCCTCAAGTTGGTGCAAAGATATCTATCAAGCCCAACTTGAATACAATGGGGTGAAAACTCTTACTACTAAGACCCTTAGTAAATACATCAGCTAATTGGTCTTCGGATCTCACAAAAGGCATGCATATCAAACCGTTACTCAGCTTCTCCTTGATGAAATGCCTATCAATCTCAATATGCTTTGTTCGATCATGTTGAACCGGATTATGAGCAATGTTTATGGCTGCTTTGTTGTCACAGTAGAGCTTCATAGGACCATGATCAGGAAATCCCAAGTCACGCAAGAAGGTTTGGAGCCATAAAAGCTCACAAACACCATGAGCCATAGCTCAGACTTCAACCCGCAGACTAGATCTAGCTACCACAGACTGCTTCTTACTCCTCCATGTAATCAAATTTCCTCCAAGGAAGGTGCAATAGCCAGAAGTAGATCGTCTATCATCAATAGAACCTGCCCAGTCTGCATCAGTGAAAGCTTCCAATCTCAAGTGACCATGATTGGAGAACAAAACTCCTTTACCTGGGGCAGATTTAAGATACCTCAAGATACGATAAACTGCATCAAGATGACTAGTACGAGGTTCATGCATGAACTGACTGACAACCCCCACAACATAGGAAATATCTGGTCTAGTGTGAGACAAGTATATCAGGCGACCCACAAGTCTCTGATATCTCTCCTTTTCTCGTAAGCTCCCCACATTGCTACAAAGATGATGGTTGGCCTCAATGGGGAGAATCGGCGGGGCTTACATCCCAACATATCGGGTTTCTTTCCAAGAGATCAAGGATGTACTTCCTTTTTGACAGATAAAAATTCCTTTGTCGATCTAGCCACCTCCATTCCAAGAAAGTACTTCATAGACCCCAAATCTTTAATCTCAAACTCTTGAGCAAGAAGAGCTTTTAAGGCTAGCAATCTCATTCACATCATCTTTGTCATGATTATGTCATCCACATAAACAATAAGAATGGCAATCTTACCATTACTTCTCTTGATGAACATAGTATGATCAAAGATGACTCTGTTTGTATCCAAATCTCAACATGGCTTTGAGAAACCACGCCTAACCATGCTACAGGAGATTGCTTCAAGCCATAGAGTGCCTTCTTCAATCTGCACACCTTCCCCTCGGTCTGAGACGATGAAAAACCCGGTGGAATGACCATGTACACCTCCTCCTTTAATTCACCATGGAGGAAGGCATTCTTCACATCAAACTGGTGAAGAGGCCAATTTAAATTGGCAAAGACAAAGAGAGTAGGACTCGCACAGCAGTTCATCTTATTCTGAGGGGGCAAACGTCTCCTCATAGTCAATGCCATAGGTTTGTGTGAAGCCCTTGGCAACAAGTCTTGCCTTGTATCTCTCAACCGTGCCCCATCGGCTTTGTGTTTCACAAAGGAACACCCATTTGCACCCCACGGGTTTTCTTTCCTCTTGGAAGAGATACTAGCTCCCAAGTGCCATTCCTTTTAAAGCCGTCATCTCCTCTACCATAGCTCCTTTCCACTTAGGTGTCATGAATGCATCCCGCCAATTACGTGGAATAGATATAGAAGAAAGAGAGCAAAAACAAAAGCATAATGCGAAGGAGATAAGCGGTCATAAGAAACAAATTTGGAGATGGGATGTTGAGTGCAAGTTCTAACACCTTTCCTATGAGCAATAGGAGCATCAAGATCATCAACAACAGTAGGGAAAGAAGCATTACCAGATGAATCAGCGGGAGAATCCGAAACTGGAGTAGGTAATGGAGATTGGCAAAGTGAAACTGGAGTAGGTAATGGAGATTGGCAAAGTGGCACTGCACATGTAGACTTGCCTTTATTCCTTCGAGAAAAGGTCTGCAAATTTGACCTATCCAGTCTTTCCCGACCATCATGCTTTGCTCCTTCTGCAGGTAAAGGTTCTTTCTCCCCCTCACCATGACAAGGTAAAGGATAAGACCACGACTCAGGAGTATGAAATGTCAACATCTCTTCCTGTCTATCATTCTCCCCCTGAAGAGATGAAGTGGACAAAGGATAAAGGGATTCAGTTTCCCAAAAAGTGACATCCATGGAGACATACATTTTGCGAGAGTGCGGGTCATAGCATTTGTAACCCTTGAAAGTGGGAGAATAGCCAAGGAAAATGCACTTCAGGGCTTTGGGATCCGAATTTACCTGGGTGCTTAGGCACATGAACAAAACACACACAACCAAAGACTTTGGGTGGGAGAGATGAGACCCGAGAACCACCTAGAAGAACCTTAATTGGAGTTTGAAACTGGAGAACACTAGATGACATGCGATTGATAAGAAAAACAGCAGTAAGGATAGCTTCGCCCCAAAAATGTTTAGGAACATTCATGGTGAACAATAGAGAGCGGGCTACCTCAGCAAGATGGCGATTCTTGCGCTCGGCAACTCCATTTTGTTGTGGAGTGCCAACACAAGAAGTCTGAAAGAGAATGCCATAATCATTAAGATATGCCAGAAAAGTCCCATCTATATACTCAGTCCCATTGTCACTACGGAGCACTTTAATATGGGCATCAAATTGAGTACGCACCATTTGGTGAAAAGATTTAAAACACGAAAACACCTCATTTTTTGCCTTTATTAAATACACCCAAGTGACACGAGAATAACAATCAATAAATGTCACAAACCAACGATAGCCAGACAGGGATGTGATAAGAGAAGGACCCCAGACATCGGAATGAATGACCATAAATGGTGAATCACTTCTGTGATTGACCGGAGCATAAAAGGAGCGTTTATGTTTCGCCAGCTCACAAGCTTCACAAAGAAATTGACTCCGAGAACATTGTTTAGCCAAACTAGGGAACAATTTTTCAAGAATCCTAAATGATGGATGACCAAGTCTACGATGCCATTGATGTAACAAGGAAAGAGCAGAACCCCTATCTGCTGCAAGAGCTTGACCACATGACAAAGGTGGGCAAACTGGATTAGGTTCAGACTCCAAGAAATAAAGGCCCCCATGTGCTTTGCCCCTGCCAATCATCCTTCCCGTATCCAGTTCCTGAAAGACACAATGTGTAGGAAAAAATGTTACGGAGCAATTTAAGGATTGGGTAAGACTACTAACGGATAAAAGGTTAGTAGAAAAATTGGGAACATGGAGAACTGAGGAAAGAGAAATGGTTGGAGAATAATGAATAGAACCTTGCCAGAACAAGTGGAGTAGGAATCAAAAAAGGATGAACAACCCGTCATATGATCTGTGGCACCCGAATCTATAATCCAAGGCCGGGAGCTAGATGCACTAAAAGCACTAGCATGAACAAAAGCAAAGAAATCAGAGGCAGTGGAAGCAGCGGAAGTGGAAGTAGGAGCAGTGGTAGATGGAGCGTCAAGCCTAGCCAATAGGCGCCTGAGAGTTTGTAACTCCCCCTCAGAAAAAAGGGCGCTAACTTGAGTAGTTGTTAAAGACTCCATTGTACCAACAAATTTCGTTTCAAATCACCTTAAACGGACCCCGCGAATGAGTCTGGAACGTCGAAATTTGTCAAGGACAAGTCTCGGACCTCTCAAAGGTGGTCAAAATCGGTCAAAATGGGTCCCTGAACCTCCCTAGGTCCTCTAGAACCCTCCAGATGAGCTGTTTGAACCTTTTTCTAAGCGCTGAACCCTCCAGATGAGCTTTTTGAACCTTTTCCTAGGCGCTGAACCCTCCAGATGAGCTTTTGACCCCTTTTTAAAGACGCTGACCCCCGTTTTAGAACCCCCTGACCTGTCTGACACGCGGAGGACCCTCTGGATTGGCGTTGACCCGCGTTGACCAGCCCCTTTCAACTGTCTGCGTGCCTGTAACACACTCTCCGCGAGTGGATCTCATTCGCTGCCACGCGCCACCTCCCTCCGGCGCTTTAGCACTGTTCCGATGGTCTCCGGCGACCACCCACCCTCCACGGCGATCGTCTCGGCGTAAGGAACAAAACCCTGTACTCAAAAAAGCTTCCCGACCACTGTAAGTGGGATCGGGTGAAAAACAGTGGATTTTTGACCAAAAAGGAGATCGACGACGTTACGTTGGGGCTTTCGCCGAGGTCATTGCTACTCGTCGGAGCTCGCCGGAGGTTCTACTACAGTCGTCGGCAGTCGTAAACCCAATAGATCCAGGCAAAAGTCGACAAACGTGATCCTCTCTGATAACGAGAAGGATCTGTCGATCTCTGAGAAAGGCCTCTCCTATACGTGATTGATTATCAAGTCTCAATCACTGGAAGTCATCTACCACGCACCATTGATGATCGATGCTCTGATACCATGTAAGATTCTAGTGAGACAGAGAGAGAGAGAGAGAGAGAGAGAGAGAGAGAGAGAGAGAGAGAGAGAGAGGGTAGAACATTTCCTCATTACTTTCAACAATGGGTCTATCAACACAGATATATAATACTCACAATATACATGACTAAACTACCCTAGGAATAGTAAAACATAACAAAGACACACCTAACTTAACATTCATGTATAAAGCTGGTGGCACCTTGACCTCAGTGGAAAAACTTTGATGGTTAGTAAAATGTTGGACTGTTGCCTTTTTTGACCCATGAGATCCGTCTAAGCTAACCGAGTAAGGGAGCCAAGGAAACAAAAGCCTAAAGGACAAGCCATGTTAATTCAGCTTAGAAGCCTCAATCCCGTATTTTGTGCTTCTCTGGTTGCCTTTTTAGACCTTTTGCTAGATTTGACTTGGATTATATCTTTCTACTGGCGCATTTGGAAGTGTCCCATACATAAAATCTCAAAGAAATGTATCTTGATCTAGTAAAAGACCTGCAATTTTGCTAATGTCTTTACTAGACTTCTTATAAGGGGAAGCTGAGGCTGAGAGTATATGAAGAGTTTAGATTATTTTTGCTAGATTAGACTTGAGAGTGCTTTATCAAAGGAAAAGTTTCTGGAAACTGAATTAGCAGGCTGATTGTTCTTTTATGCTCTTTGTATGAAGTAATTGTTGTCATGTTATGAAACTCGTGATTAGCGTTTTTGTTTCAGGAGTAGGTTAGAGATACTGAGTAACAACTGCAACTTGCAAGCATCACTTTTTTTTTGTGTGTGTGTGCGTGTATCTCACTTGAATATGTAATTATTTCTTATCGGTATGCTTGTGCTTTTGTGACATATGGTGTGTAATTCCTTTTTGTATAAATTGTCTACAGAACTTATTTTCTGCCAGTTAGATCTTAGTTTATATGATTTTGAACTTATACTGGCATGATCGTCTTTTAGCCGGGTAACACAAAGTGTTGGTCTTCTCTCCTATACATTTTTGCGAAGAACTGGGCAGGATGATGTTATAGTTCCAATGGTATCCTCTCCATTCTTAATTTGATGTCTTTCTATTCAATTCCTGTTATGTTCAAATCTCAAGAGGTAACTTCTTTCAACTTCTTTTCTTATTGTTTTTTCTCCCTCTTTTCTTTCAATTGTATTGCAGGTTGACTTCGATATCACAAACCATTGGGTAGAACCCATAATATATGGCTCTCAAGATGATTGGTCTACTAACTTGAAAACCGTTCTTGAATGGTCTCCCTTTGCATCAAAAGATGAGCTCATGCTTCAGGTACATTTGGTTGCTTGAGATGGAACATTTACTGGGCCAATTTATACCTTTTATGTTTTATTTTTGAGATATTGCCTAGGACGGTAGACTTCTGCTCAGGAAATACTTAAAGCCACACAACAACAACAACAACAACAACAACAACAACAACAACAAAACCCATTAAGTCTCCAATAATTGGGGGTATGGGCGGGGGATGGATAGGAGACAGACCTAACCTTTGGCAATAAATGCACAAAGTGGCTGCTCCCAGAATCAGGAAATACTTGAAGCCACTTACAAAATTTATTTTAGTACATTAACGGGTCGTTTGGATGATGTATTAGTTTGAGAGGGATTAAATTGTAAGGGGTGATAAAATAGTAGGGGTGATTGAATAAGAAGGGTGGACCCACATTGATGTGATAGTTAAGAAGGGGGATTAAATAGTCAATGGTTTGGATGAGAGATAAAAAATGAGGGATAAGGAGGGTGAATGATGTAAGAATCAGTCAAATGACTATTTTGTCCTTGTGAATACCCATACTAACTTATACATTTAAATAATTATATAAATCCAAAAAATAATTATACAATACTTAATTTAATTATTTTATATAAATGAAGAATATTAAATATTAAAAGTATATATATATTTTGTTTCTAATAAATAAAAATTAATTTTGTTTAACAATTTTTTCTCAAGTACATATTTTTACAAGTATATATATATATATATATATATATATATATATATATATATATATATATATATATATAAGGTTGAGTGAATTACTATATTAAATATAGGGTGATGTAGTGTAATTTTTACAATTAAATCCCAATTAATATGGGTACAATCGTGACCAGTACTTCTTCTTCTTCTTTCTGTCTTTTTCTTTTTCTTCTTCTTCCTGAAACCACGAAGAACCAGACGACGGACGGTGGAAATCCGACCAAATCAACGGCAATGGTTCGATGAAAACGAAAACATGGTGATCGTCCGGCAAATCCCTCACCCATATATGTTTTCTTTTTTCCTGATCACTTGTATTTTCTGAAATTACGAGATCTGAAAATTTTGGGAATTTTTTCTTGAAACAATGGTGGTTTGTGCTTGTGCTTCAATTTTTTTGCTTGAAACAGCGGGGTATGCTCGTCCTTTGGTCCCGGATGAGGAGCCGGATTAAATACAAGCACCCCCATGCTTGTATTTAATCCGGCTTCCCCATGGTTATTTAGCCACCAGCTATTTAGTCCAGGGTTGTTTTTTGTTTCCAAACGATGGGCTAAACGTCTAATCAAATGCTCATCCACCCGGATTGCTTCATCCCCCTTCTGAATACTGCATCCAAACGACGCCTAAGTTTAGTAACATCCGCAATCCCATCGGGTCCATTTGCTTGTCTGAAACATCATGGAGGATAGCAATTAAGAAAAGGTGACTAACGGAAGACTAAAATTGAAAGAAGTTACTTTTCCTGCATGTATTTTGTTTCCGACGATTTAAAGTTCAGATTCAAGAAGAGAGACCAAACTAAGCTGTGTGATCGACATTTTTAAAACCAACTTGAATCAAACCAAATGCGTCCCAATCAGTTGGGTTGTCACTTAATCCTTTTTCATCTTTTTGTTTTGTCTAGAGCTATATGCACATTCAATCATAATATTGCTTTATATTTGTCAAATCACAATCCTATGTCAAACCGGAAATTTCCCTCTCATACCCTTTCTATTAAGGCTCAATTTGGATCACAGTATCTATAGGAGGAATGAGAATGCGATGCCATATTTTCATGATTCCTATCTTTGGAATAGATTGGAATATGAAGTTAAGATAGGAATATGAAGTTGATTCTTGACATATTCAACCAGGAATCAGATTCCCGCACTATGTAGGAATCTATTCCCTCCCCTCCCTGTGATGTTCCTAGATTCGGCGTAATCCATAATATAAGGAAACATGGACTATATGAAATTCCTAAAATTAATGAAAATCTACTTATAAACAAAACCGGCAAAAGCGTTTAGAGTCGATGACACCTTCCATGACATCCAATGACGTATAATAACCAAAAAATTTGCATCCGAGTGAGTGGTTCTCCCTAGCCTTGAAACGATTTTTACTGGTGTCTTCAAATCATCCACATAACGGGAAAAGTGACCAAACCTTCCTCTTGACACCCGACCCCACTGCCACACTAGCTGCCCATCATCTCCCACTACCTATCCTTGTTGAACTAAGCTATCCCAACAAGGCCAAAATTGAACTCCTCAATGACAAAACAAGGAAGGAGAAGATGGGACACCAGGGTTCTAAATATTTGTCTTGGCGTGTCATAACAACTGATTAATAAATGGAGTTTGGACCTCCCATACCTGTATTAACGAAGACAAGTGGCAGCAACCTCTTAAAGTGTACAAAGTTACGGAAGAGATGTCTCTGAGACTCGAGCTTTGATTTGGCAAGCATTGGATGATGCTCAACTTACTTGGGAGTTAGCTTAATTATGTTATAAATTGTAAAGATTGTTGTCTAGTTCTATTTTTATATTCGATATGTTGCTGGTCAGTTTTTTACTTAGGTGTATTCTGGTAATTGCAGAATTTGATGGATATAGGTTGTAAGGGTTGCCCCATAGGTCGTCTTGTGCATCAAGTATTTATTTGGTACTTTCATTTGGTCTTATTTGGGTATATATTGTTTTCGGAGGACAAAAGTTTAGTAGTATCCTCATTTAAATTAGGAAGTCCTTACTCTATACATAAGGATATCATTTGTCAATAATAAGTGAGATCAATATTACAGGAAGTTCAGAGCTTTACAGCCTTTTCGATGTGTGATGCAATAAAAAACCCTAGGTGAAGCCTAAGGTGTCTAGGAGTGAGTCCTACACCTATCTTCTTCCTTTCTTCTTGTTTTCTTTTTGCTATCAGCCCCTGTTACTCCATGGAGTACTATTCACAGCCCTAAACAACCTAAATTAGTATTGGAACATTCCCTAATCACAGCTCCAAAACCCTCCTGCATTGTTTTCCTTATAGTTCCTAAAATCTTGCAATTGTCCTACATCACTTATTTACCTGAATTGGCTGATACTTGGCCATATCACTGATCACAAGCCACTCCAATCAGCCAGAAACTTCCTCACTGGGGAAGATTTAAGGAACATTTACCATCAGGTCACCATTGGATCCCATAATTACCATCAGATCAAGCCCAACTCTAAAAAAATTCCCTTCAGGTCAAAGTGATACCATATGAAAGTGCCTAAACCACTAAAACCCTATAATAGGAAAGTGCACCCTAAACCTAAACTCTAGGGCACCCTATGACTAGGGGACCCTATGAAAGTGCCTAAAATCCTAGGGTACTCTATGAAAGTGCCTAAACCACTAAAACCCTATAATAGGAAAGTGCACCCCAAACTTGAACTCTAGGGTACCCCTATGACTAGGGTACCCTACGACTAGGGTACCTGCCTAAAATCCTAGGGTACTCTATGAAAGTGCCTAAACTACTAAAACCCTATAATAGGAAAGTGCACCCCAAATCTAAACTCTAGGGTACCCTACGACTAGGGTACCCTATGAAAGTGCCTAAAATCCTAGGGTACTCTATGAAAGTGGCTAAACCACTAAAACACTAAACCTAAACTCCAAAAAAAAGAGTGACTTACCTTAGTGGTAATTAAAAAAAATGACTTACCTTAGTTGTAATTAAACAACTCTTTTCTAGACCTAGAAGTAATAATCCCAAGATTTAATAGTGCTTTTGTGAGGCAGTGGAAGGTGGGTTGAAGTTTTTAGAGACGGAGAGAACAGAAGGGAAAGGTTCCATTTTGGGTTATAATCGGATTCCAAACGCATATATTGCCGACATTAGCATACTTGATTATGTGGTGGATTTTTTCAGCCCATCATCTTCTGAACCCACTTGTTTTACTTATTTTCAGTTTTACATTCATGTCCCCTGATTTGTATTTGTCGCTTGATTTAGTTTGAGGATATCGGGGCACATGGAACAAAAGTTATCATATTCAACCTATGGCTTAATGATGAAGGCATATTCGAAATGAATTTTGATGGTGATGACGAGGTATGTCAAAGTTAATGTACTGGTGTGAGGGTTACCAAGTTGTTCACATGATTTATCTGCATATTTTGTGATGTGATCTTATTCTTTCCTGAATATGCCGCATCTAAAGTTCTAAACATACCTACTTTTTCAGTTAGAAACTTTTGCAGTTGTGGACTCTAGCTAGCATATCCAACGGTGAATTTGGGTTCGGCTGTCGTCGAGGACTTAATGCTACTTATTTATACCCACTTTTTTTCATGAGAAAGCACAATCTGAGGTCCAAGGAAAGAAGGCCCCAAAATAAACTGTGGTAGCTCTTATACAAATTAGGAATACATGCTTTGGCTTTTAAAGGAAATCAAATAGCATAGACTGATGAAAATAGGAAGAAAAGAGTTCCCTATTCTTAGATTTGTTGGATGAAAAAGAGAGAAATATTTTACCTCTTGGTAGCTTCCTGCTCATCTATGCCTATGTTTTTTTTTATTTTTTGGCAAGTGCAAGATTTCATTAAGCTCAAACAAAGAAACAAAGTTTAGGGAGCAAAACCCTTACAACAACTGAATACTTCACAAAAGCAAAATAAACAGCAAGCATACTAAACTATACATTTCGCAAAATCCTATCAAAGAGACGATCCCATGTGTCACATGGAGCCTTATTCCTCAAGGAGTTTTTAACATTTCTCCTGGAACTGAGAAAGTGCCAGGCTAATGTTTGAACCTTTACTCCGGTTCTTCTGTGGTGATCTATGAAAGGAGGACAAGTACTCCTCCTAAAACAATGCAAAAATAAAGTTCTCGCAAAGATTATACCTACATATTACACACTGACCTCCTTTCTCATTATGGCCTATATTTGAAAAGAGTAGAAACCAAAGCTCCCAAAGATGATAATTAACATGCTCAATCCCACATCAAGTTTAAATGCTCACACGATCTTCAAATACACTAACATTATGCTCCAATCATGAAACCCAGAAAGTTAGAAACGTAAACCATAATGTCTTTTGCTTTCTTATTGCCATCAAAGTGAGACTTTGAAAACTTTGAAGGCATCATAAGGACAAACAGGGATCACAAAGTTCATCACTTCCCAAGCTGAGGTGATCAAATGAAGGGGAATGGTTGAACTTTTCCCACATGCGTCAAAGTAATGACTATTAATGCCATTTCTACTTCCTTGGTACCCAACACTTCTAGCCCCATCAACATGACTGAATACATTCCCATTTCTTGTTGTAATGTCATTTTCAAGACTATTTTAAAAGCACTTAGTACGATGCTTAAAACTGTGTTTCACTTCTTGGTTAGTTCTTGCCAAGCAGCTTTTGTTGCTGGTAGATCCATGTCAAGTTATATTCTCGTCATGCAAGAGTTTGAAAGCACTATTACAGGAACATCACCCCTCCCAGGGCCAGAAGTGCTATGAAGGTTGAGATAATAAAAGCTTTCAGTTATGTATAGTGACATCTTATCGTTGACATCGTTGAAGCTTTTAAGCTCCCTATCACTTTCTGGCAGTGGCAACACCTGTATCAACTGCCTAGATACTCTACATCTCAGTTGATGCCTTGAAGGGTAGTTTCCTGGTGCAAAAGGTCCGAGGCAAGGGGATCCCTCTCCTCGTACCTTTTTATCTTGGTAGTGGAGATCTTCTCCTGAGTGATTCAGAATCATATTTGGACACTGGTCAGTTCTCTTATCGTCCTAAGAGTAAAGACTTGGGGATCAACCATGTTTGCTTTGCAGATGATCTGTTTGTTCTATGTATCCCAACGATTAATCTTTTCAAATTCTGTCTAATGCTCTTATGGAGATTCACAAGTATTCAGGCCTTCAGCTAAACAAAGAAAAATTTCAGAGTTCATATCTTGGCCATGGATATCAAGCTAAAGAAGCTTTGTGTACTCTGATGAGCTTCCAATTCGGTTCTTTCCCAGTCAGATACCTGGGTGTCCCCCCCTATCTTTACCAAACTCCGCTATGGATATCAAGCTAAAGAAGCTTTGTGTACTCTGATGGGGTTCCAATTAGGTTCTTTCCCAGTTAGATACCTGGGTGTCAAACTCTGCTGCATACTGTAACTTTCTAATTACTAGAATTATGGATAAAATCTAAAGCTGGACCAACAAGTTCCTGTCTTATGCAGAAAGGCTTCAGCTTGTCAATTCAATCTTGTTCAATATGCAAGTATACTGGACTATGCACTTTGCTACCCCCAGTCTATATGCTTGCACATTGAAAAGCTTCCCAGGAACTTCCAACAGACTGGTTCTTAGACCTACCTACACCCAAGAAAATTTGCCTCGTTGTCTGTTTGTAAGCCTAAAAAAGGAGGGCTTGGGCTAAGAAGAATAAAGGAGTTGTTGGGTCATGCTTCCTTTCTAGGGCATATTGAGTTTGCTCTTTGGGTACGACAATGTTATAAACACCTCATCATGAACACATACTTTTGCACTCTTGAAAGTCAATCCAACTGTTGTTGGACTTGGTGAAGGATTCTGAAACTTGGACCTATTGTCAGGCCCCTTATCAATCATGTTGTTCGAGATGGCCATAACACATTCCTTGACATGATAACTGGTTACGTCCAGGTCCCTTAAGCATCTACTTTGGTCCCATAATCATGGCTGATGGCTTCTTCAGGAATACTTTTGATGCTAAAGTTCTAGCTATTGTGCACAATGTCCATGGAATTGACCTTTGACTTTCTCTCTTCTACCTAATTTTCATCTTATCTATGCTATGCTTGACCAAATTAAGTGGACTGCTTGTCCTTCCTCCACTTTCATAGTTGCACCAACTTGGAGTGCTACAAGGACTCATCACCTTATTTGGTACTCTATGTCCATTCTAAGTCACAGTTTTATCCTTTCGATGGCCATAAGACGATGTCTAAGGACCAAAGACAAAGTTATCAGTGGGCATTCAATCGTGCCCTCTGTTCTCTATGTAATCTTCGTAATGAATATCTCCATCACCTTTTTTTCCACTGCCCTTTCTCGAGGATTATACGGGAGTAAGTATGCTCTCTAGCAATGGCATATCTAAAGCTCATCAAACCTGGGACGATGAGATTTTGTGGTTCATAGGGGAGCTTTGCAGGAACTCTTGTCACAACATCGCTGGGAAGATTGCTTGGGCAACTGCAGTATACTTCCCTTGGCAAGAAAGGAATTATGGGGTGTTGCCGGAAAACCAAAGATCATCATCCTCTGTCTTTCCAAAGGTTTGGTCCGATGTTAGACTTAAGGGATGCCATTTCTCCTCTGTAAAACCAACTCTGCTAAGCCTAGCTCTGTCATTTCTAGCAAATAACTCTTATATCTGCTATTATTCTATCTAACTACTAGTTTGTAGTTTGTGTCTTGTACTGGCAGAAGTGCCTCTCTTGTCTCTATATTTGTGTTGGTGTTCTTAAAAAAGATTGGATTATAAGAGGTTTTGTTGCGTGTACTTACTGCTGGTCTAGTTGTAGATGAGGTTTTGTTGTGTGTTTTGTTCAAAAGTTAGGAAGGGCTACAGACATTGGTCATGTTTTGTTTTCCTTTTTCTTTGTGAGGAGTCACAAGTGGAATCGTCCACTGTAAGTTGCTTTAATAACTGTGGGTCTTATATTTTTTGTGGGTGTTTGGATTTGTGTACTTATATATTGCTGCTATTTGAAGATGTTGGCTTCTTCATGTAGGATATAATGCTGAGAGATGAAGCTAATCGTGGAAGTTTGTCCAAGACACACAAGAAAGTTCTTGAATTGCAATCCCATATTTCCTACCGCATTCGCTATTCTTTACGGGTGACCACTTGAATCTTCTTTCTTCATAAGGCTTCTCTTGATTAATCATACGTGCGTAAACTTGTTGCATTATACTAACATATATTTGTTCAGGCATATGTCTCAATTTTGTACCTAAGAAAATTTACAAATTTCCGGATAATACTTCGAGGAAAACCAATTGAGCAGCTTAATATTGGAGATGAGTTGAAATACCCAAAAGTTGTCTTGTATAGACCGCAACTTGCTGCTACATCCAAAGAGGTATGATTCAGTTAGTAATATATTGCTCCAGATGTCCAATTATGGCGTTTGAATAAGATGGACTTGTGAATTTTCGGAACTTGTACCTTATGCTGCTAGTAGCTTACCTCATTAACTTCTACGATTCAGTTGGAGAGAACTGAACTTTATATGATTTTTAGGAAGGTTTTGAAACTTTATACATAACTTCTATACAAGTGTCACGTTCACCTTCCTAAACTGGTGTGTATTGAGCATGTATAACGATTCCCATCATGATGGATGGTGAGAATGAACTGATCTGTATTATTAAATGATACAGTTACAATGCTAATCATAAGCTTAAATAGAGAGAACCTAGAAATCTCTGCCTAAAATAGAAAATTACAAAGAGATATAATTACGCCTAATCTATGCCTTAAATGGAGTATCAAGATGCGCCTAATATATGCATTAAAATAGAAGATGCACAAAGATATATGTTAGATACATTCATGCCACCCCCCCAAACTCAGGATGTGACAGCAGATAACATCGAGAGTTTGCCAAGGAGAAAGTGAAAACGAGCAACAATGTAGGACTTTGTGAAGAAGCGGAAGAGGCGAAGCATAAAGTAATTGTGTCGGACTAAAGATGCCAACGAATAAAAAAGCAACAATTTCAAATGCTTTGTTCGCTCATGGGAGACCAAGTTGTGGGCAATCT
This sequence comes from Vaccinium macrocarpon, assembly GCA_022606695.1. Taxonomy (NCBI): domain Eukaryota; kingdom Viridiplantae; phylum Streptophyta; class Magnoliopsida; order Ericales; family Ericaceae; genus Vaccinium; species Vaccinium macrocarpon. The sequence continues at coordinate 36,555,358 of CM040179.1, read as the reverse complement.
GAACAACTCTTATTGTCACAATAAAGAGGCGTGTGTAAAGTAACGAAGACACCCATATCCTCTATAGGCTAGCTGCTAGCAAAGCCACACAATTTCAAAGGTAGCATGAGCCATAGCACGATGTTCTGCTTCAGCAATGGAATGAGCAAGAACAACTACAGTTTGCTTTTTGCTTTTCCAAGAGATAAGAGAGTAGCCCAAAAAACACAACGGCCAGAGGTAGATTTGAAGTCACTGGTATCCTAGCCCAATCAACATCAGCATAAGTGTGAAGAGTTGATGTAGAAGAGACCAAAAGACACTACTGGAGAGTACCACAAACATAATTGAGAATACGTAACAGAGTTGCCCAATGTGTAGTCCGAGGAGCATAAGCAATATCCGGCCGAGTAACAGTGAGATAAACCAAGCAACCCTCCAATTCGTGGTATTCTGTAGGATCCTTACGATGAACACCATCAGAAGTAGAGAACTTGGGATGAAGAGTGTCAATAGTTTTAGTATCAGTGAGACGAGCACAGTGAAGGATATCAATAGCATACGTTGACCAAGTAGAAAGATACCCCTGGGGAGAGACAACAACTTCAATACCAAGAAAATACTGAAGATGGTGGGACGAACAAAGAGAGCCGAAGTCATGCATGTTGGGCGAAAGCCAATCTGAAGAACCACATCCTGAAATCGCTCATACCAAGCGGAAGGGGATTGTTTCAAGCCATAGAGAGCGTGACGCAAGCGGCAAACACCACTAGAGAGATTAGAGAAGCCTGGAGGTTGCCGCATCTAAACCTCTCTAGAGAAATATCCATTGAGAATAACAGTCTTCACATCCAAGTCATAAAGAGGCCATAGTTGCAAAGCGGTGACAAAGATAAGGGTGCGAACATTGGTCATTTTGGCAACGGAAGAAAAGGTCTCCTCGTAATCAATCCCATAACCCTTTAGCAACTAAGCAGGCTTTATACCGCTCCAAAGAACCATTAGAATGAGTCTTGACCTTGTAGACCCATTTGCAATCACTGAGATTCTTACCATCCGGCAGTGAAACCAACTCCCAAGTATGATTTTGAGCAAGAGTAGTGAGTTTAGTCATCCACCCAATTGGGATCATTATGAGCTTCTTTATAGGACCTAGGCTCAAAATAAGTATGCATCTGCGAAAGAAAGGATTGATAAGGAGACAAGAAACAAGTAGTAGTGAAGTCATTTTTTTTTATCTGTGGGAGACTATTTTTCACAAGCAGGACAAAGGGGAGCAAATGGATCGGGATTTTCTAAGGCAGATTCGGGAGCAGGTGGAGAAGTTGGACGACAGGCATAGACCTTGGCTTTTGGGGTGATTAGAGCACGGCTAGGAGACGCCGAGGGAGCTGTAAAAATATTAGACACCTCAAATGTAGAGGTATATTCTTCTGTTGACACATCTATACGAAAGGGGTAAATATGAATCAAGTCCTCTTTGTCTATCGGAACAGTTTTGGGAGGAAGAGTAAATATGAGAGTTGCTTTAACAAGATGACATGCCTAGATACATATAGGTTTTTGGTCAGAGGATCATAACACTGATAGCCTTTCTTATTAATGCCATATCCCAAAAAGACACCTAAGATACAACAGGCAATGAGCTTAGTGCAATCTTTCTTGGGTAGAAGGATAAAACAGGTAGAACCAAACACTTTAAGTGTAGTTAGGAACCTGACATATAGCCGCTCATATGGGGAACTAACAAAGAGAAGAGGAGTGAGCATCCGATTTAGAAGACAGGTTGCAGTAAAGACAACTTCTCCCTAGAAAACAGAAGGCACGAAGGATGACAATAGTAGAGACCATGTGTGTCTAAAAATGCAATCAACTTCGAGAGAGAATATTCTCCAGCAAGTTTAACACATGCAAAAAATTGGGTTTGAACCATGGTATGGAAACTAAGATGAATCCTAGAAATCATATTTGAGTGTCATTAAGTAAACCCATGTATACCGACTAAAGTCATCCACAAAGGAACATAATAAACAAAACCACCTTTAGTTGCAACCGGGGAAGGATCTCATACATCAATATAAACAAGTTGAAAAGGTGAATTGAGGTACTTCTGTTAAATGGCAAAACAGACATTTTTGCAAACTTACAACTATTGCACTAAAAAATGTCACTAACAAAAGTTTTCCAGAACACGTGACTTGACCAAAAGTTTTAAATGCTTACTAGACACATATCCTCACCTAGAATGCCAAAGATAAAAGGGGAGGAATTACATTCCAAGCAAAAGATATCAAACAATGTAGAGATCATGCAACCAGAAGAGGAGGATAAGACATCAAATCCGAATCAGACAATTGATTAATAGAAAGAAGACTTAAAAGATAATTGAGGAATGTAGGAAACACCTATGGAACCAATGGAAACAGCATGCATGGGGAACTATTTGTAGTGGCAATACTAATAGGGGATGTAGGGGAAATGCAGTTGCCAAGGAGAGATAAATTAGGAGTCATACGGTGGAAGGAATCAAAATCGAAATCCAAGTAGTGGGTAAGATACCTATGGTATAAGAACCATGCAAACCTGAAGGAGTGATAGTCAAAAAGCTTGTTGAAGACTCCGTTTGGTAGAAGCCATGAAAGCTTGAAGTTGCTGATGTTGCTCAAACGAGAGGAGAGGTGGAACCTTGGCAATCTTACCATTACTTCTCTTGATGAACATAGTATGGTCAGCATGACTCTGTTTGTATCCAAATCCCAACATGGCTTTGAGAAACTTGTCAAACCATGCTCTAGGAGATTGCTTCAAGCCATAAAGTGCCTTCTTCAATAGACACACCTTTCCCTCTGTCTGAGATAAAGAAAAACCTGGTGGAATGGCCATGTACACCTCCTCTAATTCGCCATGGAGGAATGCATTCTTCACATCAAATTGGTGAAGAGGCCAATTTAAATTGGCTGCACAAGAGAGTAAAACTCGCACAAAGTTCATCTTCGCTACAGGGGCAAACGTCTCCTCGTGGTCGATACCATAGGTTTGTGTGAAGCCCCTGGCAACAAGTCTTGCCTTGTATCTCTCAATTGACCCATCAGCTTTGTGTTTCACAGTGAACACCCATTTGCACCCCACAAGTTTCTTCCCTCTTGGAAGAGATACTAGCTCCCAAGTGCCATTCTTTTTTAAAGTCGTCATCTCCTCTACCATAGCTCCTTTCCACTTAGGTATCATGAATGCATCCTGCCAATTCTGTGGAATAGATATAGAAGAAAGAGACGAAACAAAAGCATGATGCAAAGGAGATAAATGGTCATAAGAGACAAACTGGGAAATGGGATGTTGAGTGCATGATCTAACTCCCTTTCTAAGAGCAATAGGAGCATTAGAATCATCAAAAACAATAGGGAGAGAATCATTACCAGATGAATCAGCTGAATAGTCCGAAATTGGAGTAGGTGATGGAGATTGGCAAAGTGGCATTGCACATGTAGACTTGTCTTTATTCCTTCGAGAAAAGGTCTGCAAATTTGGCATATCCAGTCTTTCCCGAACATCATGCTCTGCTTTTTCTGCAGGTAAAGGTGCTTTCTCCCCCTCACCATGACAAGGTAGTGGATAAGACTACGACTCAGGAGTATGAAATGTCAACATCTCTTCCTGCCTATCATTCTCCCCCTGAAGAGATGAAGTGGACGGGGGATAAAGGGATTCTGTTTCCCAAAAAGTGACATCCATGGAGACATACATTTTGCGTGAGTGTGGGTCATTGCATTTATAACCTTTTTGAGTGGGAGAATAGCCAAGGAAAATACACTTGCGGGCTCTGGGATCCAGCTTACCACCTGGGTGCTTAGGAGCATGAACAAAACACACACAACCAAAGTCTTTGGGCGGGAGAGATGAGACTTGAGAACAACCTAAGAGAACCTTAATCGGAATTTGGAACTAAAGAACACTAGATGGCATGTGATTGATAAGAAAAAGCTGCAAGTGGGGCGGCTTAAGCCAAAAAAAAGTGTTTAGGAACATTCATGGTGAACAATAGAGAGCGGGCTACCGCAGCAAGATGGCGATTCTTGCGTTCGACAACTCCATTTTGTTGTGGAGTGCCAACACAAGAAGTCTGAAAGAGAATACCAAAGTCATTAAGATATGCCCGAAAAGTCCCATCTATATACTCAGTCTCATTATCACTACGAAGCACTTTAACATTAGCATTAAATTGAGTATGCACCATTTGGTGAAAAGATTTAAAGCACGAAAAAACCTCATTTTTTGCCTTTAGTAAATACACCCAGGTGACACGAGAATAACAGTCAATAAATGTGACAAACCAACGATAACCAGATAGAGATGTGACAAGAGAAGGACCCCAAACATCGGAATGAATGACCATAAATGGAAAATCACTTCTTTGATTGACCGGAGCATAAAATGAGCGTTTATGTTTCGCAAGCTCACAAGCTTCACAAAGGAATTGACTCCGAGAACATTGCTTAGCCAAACCAGGGAACAATTTTTCTAGAGTTCCAAAGGATGGATGACCCAATCTATGATGCCATTGATGTAACAAGGGAAGAGCGGAACCCGTGTCTGCAGCAAGAGCTTGACCACATGACAAAGGTGGACAAACCGGATTAGGTGCAGACTCGAAGAAATAAAGGCCCTCATGAGCTTTACCGCTGCCAATCATCCTCCCCGTATCCAGTTCCTGAAAGACACAATGTATAGGAAAAAATGTTACGGGACAATTTAAGGATTGGGTAAGACTACTAACGGATAAAAGGTTAGTAGAAAAATTGGGAACATGAAGAATAGAGGAAAGAGAAATGGTTGGAGAACAATGAATAGAACCTTTCCCGGAAATAGGACATAAAGAACCATCAACTACTCTAACTTTATCCTCACCGGAACAAGTAGAGTAGGAATCAAAAAAGGATGAACAACCCGTCATATGATCCGTGGCACCCGAATCTATAATCCAAAGACAGGAGCTAGATGCACTGAAAGCACTAGCATGAATAGAAGCAAAGAAATCAGAGGCAGTGGAAGCAGCGGAAGTGGAAGTAGATGCAGTGGTAGATGGAGCGTCAAGCCTAGCCAATAGGCGCCTGAGAGTTTGTAATTCTCCCTCAGAAAAAAGGGCACCAACTTGAGTGGTTTTGAAAGCCTCCATGTGTACCAACAATTTCGGTTTCAAATCACCTTAAACCGACCCCGCAAATGGATCAGGAACGTCGAGATTAGTTAGGAACAAGTCTCTGAGCTCCCAAAAGTGGTCAAAATTGGTGAAAATAGGTCCTTGAACTCTTTTGGACCCCAATGAACCCTCCAGATGAGCTCCTTGGCTCTTTTTCAGGCCCCTAAACCCTACAGATGAGCTGTTTGGCCCGTTTTCAAGCCGCTGACCCCTTTTAAATCCCCGTATGACCTGTTTGACTCGTGGAGACCAGACCCTTGTCAATATCCAGGCGCGTGTACGACACGAGCTCATCTAGATCTGACTCGCGTTACGCGCCGCGCGCTTTAACGGCGTGTGGGCTCTTCGGCCGGACGATCGCCAACAACTACCACGGAGATCGGCTCTCGAAGGGCTACAAAACTCTATGCTCCAAACTCGATTTCGATCAATCGACGTGAGTCTGATAGCCACGAAACACGCCGACTGCCTTCTGCCTACTTTCATAGGTGTTCTAATCAATCGTGAGCTCGACACCGGCGTCCAAACTCCACCGTGTGACCACCAATGAGTTCGTTTGAGATGTACGATGTCCGTACGAGGTCGTACGCATATAAAATGATTTCGATGATGAATAGTGGCAAAAAAACGACTGACAAACATTGTCAAGGGAGAAATGCGATCTCTAAAGCTCTACAAGGCGCGATCAACGTGGATTGATGCTTTGATACCATGTTAGAATGTAGAGAGAGGAAGAGAGATCAAAGGCATTTTCTCATTACTCAAACAAAATGGGTCAATATACAGATATACAGGACTAACATATACATGACTAAACTACCCCTATGAATAGAATACATAACAAATGAACCCCTTATAACTTAATAGTCTCTGACCAAGTCAACATAGCCTCTGGTCACTCCCTTTCTCTCCAGAACCCACCATATAATGTCTTTAGGCACCCTATCATAAGCCTTTTCCAAGTCTATGAAAATCATATGGAAATCCTTCTTCGTTGACCTGTGTCTTTCTACCAATCTCCTTAGTAGGTAAATAGCTTCCATAGTTGATCTCCTAGGCATGAACCCAAACTGTTTCTCCGACACCATAGTCACCATCCTCAATCGATGCTCAATAACTCTTTCCCACAACTTCATTGTATGACTCATCAACTTAATACCTCTATAGTTGTTGCAACTTTGAATATCCCCTTTATTCTTATAGATAGGTACTAAGGTACTCTTTCCTCCATTCGCAGACATCCTCCTAGATAAAATAATCTTGTTGAACAATTTTGTCAACCAAGTCACCCCCAAGTCACCTAGGCTTCTCCACACTTCAATGGGGTTACCATCTGGTCCTAAGGCCTTACCCGGTTTCATCCTCTTCAAAGCCTTGGCCACTTCAAACTTTTGTATCCTCCGATAGAACTCGTATTATATTTTCTCGCTAGGGACATCAATTTCTTCCTTACCAAACCTTCCTTTATGTTTCTCATTTAACAACTTCTCGAAATACATCTTCCAACTATCCTTGATCTCCTCATCTTTCACCAACACCTCCGAATCACTACCTTTTATACACTTAACTTGAGAGAAGTCTTTAGCTTTCCTTTCTCTTAGCTTGACAAGTTTATATATATTCTTTTCTCCATCCTTACTATCAAGCCTAGCATAAAGATCATCGTAGGCTCTCAACTTAACCTCACTAACGGCCTTCTTAGCTTCCCTTTTAGCTTGCTTGTACCTCTGAATTTTTTTCACATTCTGGTCCTTTTGCCACTTTTTAAAGCAATCCTTCTTGGCTTTTACCATGGTTTGAACCTCGTCGTTCCACCACCATGTCTCTTTAGAACTTGGACCTTTTCCCTTTGACTCTCCAAGAACTTCTTTTGATATTCTTCTAATCCCTTAAACTATTGTATTCTACATACTATCACTATCACCTTCTCCTCCCCACTCCATCTCTTGGCACATACGCTCCTTGAACGCCTTTAGTTTCTCTCCTCTTAAGAATTACCATCTAGTTTGTGGGGTTCTAGTTCAACGAACTAATCTGTATTACTAAATGATAAAGTTACAATGCTAATCACAATCGTAAATAGAGAAAATCTAGAAATCTATGCCTAAACAGAAGGTTTCAAAGAGATATAATTATGCCTAATATGCCATAAATAAAGTATGAAGCACCTTGTTCAGTTAGGTTTTTGAGAACCCGGTCTTGAGAATCTCATTTGCCAAAAAAGGGTTTCAAAAGTTGTATGAAAATCTGCTGTGGGTCCCTCTCATGTCTGTTTAATTTAGGACAGTATAGTGTACAAAGAAGTGACAATGTATGTATGTACTAGTAAATGATATGGGTACACCATTTGTGCACCCCAAATGCACACCACCCTAAGGTGGCAAATGAGGAGAAACTCAATGTGGGGGCAAATGAGGAGAGACTCAATGTGGGGCGCACCCAAAAAGTGGGCCTCTCCTCATTTGCCACCTTAGGGTGGTGGGCATTTGGGGTGCACAAGTGGTGTATCCATAGCATTGTTGATTTATATATAGAGAATACATACGCCTTTGCTCCAGTCCCATTATTGAAATGAAAGTGATGGGTGAGGGAAGAAGATTAGTTGGTGATGCAGGAGCATAATGGTGCTGATCAAATCGAGGAGTCATTAGTTAAATATTTCAAATTTCTAGCCAATGTCTTTTAATTTCTGGTCCTTAGTATTTATTAGCCTGGTAATTATAGTTTGAAAGTTGAGTCTTGACTATCTAGTAAGTTGTGTATTTGTTTTAATCGTGTCTAGGTATTTTAAAGGTCTAGTTGGAAATTGTGCAGACTTTATAAGTCTTGGAAGTTTAATCTCTTGTAATGCCTATAAATAGGTGATCTAATGGAATGAAAAGGACAGAGTTTGAGTTTATAAAATTATTTGCAAGTGCATCTTGCTTGGAGTGACTGATTCCTCCTACAATCAAGCGTGTGGCTTGGTTGCGTCGAGTGACATCCGCGATTAGTAGCGTCGAGTGGCATCTGCTACCCCCGGTTGAGTGGCATCCTGGTTATCCTTACCCTTGCAGGTCTCGGCCTGCATCAGTCGGGCCCGGCCCCAAGTGACACATCATGGGTTAGGTAAATTGTATGGAGCTTAAAAAAAAAAAAAAAAGGCAGAGGACTGTTTTGGGAAACCGAACAAGGGCTGGGTTTTCAGACTGGAAAACCCATTCTGAAAACCCCAACCGAACATGCCCAAGATACGCCTAATCTATAACTTAAATAGAAGATACACAAAGATACATATTGGATACATTCACAACTATGTGGGTGGTATGGCGTGGAGAGCTCATACCAATTTGTGTGGGCTCAAAAACCAGAAAAAAGAAAGGCAGGAAGAGACAGTCAGTGTCCCAAGAGACTCGGCTTGTTATTTTTTTATCGGGGCAGAAGTTCTTTTATCTATAGAACTAATAAGGGTTAACCGAATGATTAGCCACTTAGACCCTAGGTCCCATGCTCTTATTGGAATGAGCACACCAATAAAATATACTATTTACAAATTGCTGATGTCAAATACATTTGCAGGAGAATTTTGTCCACAATTTTTGCATTTTGTTTTAGGAAAGCTATATTCTCTAGATTTTTATTCAAATAAACCAAATCAAGCTGAGCCTTAAGTCTCAATCAATTTGGGTCAGCTACATAAATCCATTTTCTTTATTGAGCTTTGTCAAGGGTATCGTGTTCTGTGAAATCCATCAAACTTAGATCCTTTTGAACTAATGCCTCTAAAGTCACTTTTGGTCTACCTCTCCCTTTAATGCTACTCTCTGCCGTAACCATATCACTCCTCATGACTACCGTATCTGACGATTTCTGATAGACATTTCTAAACTTAGTTTATTCTCTTAGCCATCTTACTTGTTATGTTTTAGTAGCCTAGTACTCCATCATATAGCATTGATGGTCTTGTATTGGTACAGTAGGATTTTCCCTTCAACTTTGTAGGTATCATGCGGTCACACAACACTCCCAAAGCACTCTGCCACTTGACCCATCCTACTTGTAATCTATGTGTCACATCCTCCATAATTATAAGTAGAGAAGCCTCCTAGGCCCATATACTAGTTTTGGAGGTTATAATTGACTAGTTTGGGACAAGTTTTTAACATTCGTGCAGGTATGGCCCTTAACCACACATGGAGACATAAACAAAGAATCCATAACATTGGGACCATAACAAAACAAGGTACAACTATGGCACGAACAATGGGGCATCAAGTAATGGATTCTTGTCCAAAAGCCTCCAAAGCCTCGCTTTGATACCATGTTAAAGCATCCAACTCAAAACAATTCCCAATGAAGGGAGAGGCTGCCTAGGCTCATCTACTAGTTTTTTAGGGTTATAATTAACCAATGTGGGCTGAGTTCTGAAACTCTCCTGCACGTGCGATCCTTGAACTGCATGTGGGGAGGTGGATGAAGGATCAGTAACATTGGGATCATAACAAACCAAGGTGCACTTATGGCACAAACGGAGAAATCAATCAATAGTGCCTTCCAAAAAGCTCCAAAAACCTAGATATGAAACCATGTTAAAGCATCACCCAGACTCATATACTACTTTTCAAGGCTGTAAGTAACGAGTGTGGCACAAACTTAAGAGTATCCATGGGGCTTATGGGCAAATGGGGCTTATAGATAAATGGGTAGAGTGAAGATTTGGACCAGTTTCGTGTTGGTAGAGTACCTTCTAGAACAAACCTCAATAGGAGATCACAAGCTGTTGTGATAAGGATCATGGGCAAACACGGCTTATGGATAAAAGGGTGGATTGAAGATTGGGACAAGTGTTGTGTTGGTAGAGAGCCTGCTTGAAGAAACATCAATAGGAGATGATAAGTTGTTGTGATAAGTGTTAAAGCATCCAACTCAAAACCAATTGACAATGAGTGGAGAGGCCGCCTAGGCTCATATACTTGTTTTGGAGGTTATAATTAAGCAATATGGGACAAACTCTTAACCCTCTCCCACATGTGCGACCCCTGACCCGCACGTGGAGAGGTAAACAACGGATCCACAACATTGGGATCATAATGAAACAGGGTGCACTTATGGCACAAACAACGGGGCAATAACCAAGAGAGTTTTGTCCAAAATCCTCCGAAAGCCTAGCTCTGATACCATGTTAAAGCATTCAACTTAAAACCAATTGGCAATGAGTGGAGAGGTCGCCCAGGCTCATATACTAGTTTTGGAGGTTATAATTAACCAATGTGGGACAAACTCTTAACAATATGGATCTAATATGAAGTTGGGGTTTGACCAGATAACAACTGTTCTTTTTCTCTCTCTTTATTTTTTTTGAGAAGTAAATAATGCAGAATATTTAAGGAGGTTTTCTCTTGATCTTAAATCTAAAAAATAAGACTACATCTACAGCTGGGGGTGGAGCAATGAATGTCGAAGATTTGACTTCAGATTTTTTGGCAGTAGAGAACTGAAAAATAGGTGCTTGTTGTGTCGGTAAGGGCCTTGACTGATATGTAGAGATGCAACACTTCTCAGTTTGGGCCTCATATTTATCTTGTACACCATAAGCATCCTGGAAGAGTCCTTTAACTTGACCCAAGAGATACCAACTGGGAAATAAAAGACAAACATAATCTAGCAAGATAAATCCTACCTTGAAAATGCAGTAAATCCTAGAGAACATAATGAACAAATAAATCCTATTGTACAAAAGAAATAAATACCATAATGATTGCTCAAATGGGTCCAAAGTCACCCAACCATAAGGACATGGCATGGACCATCCTCCCACATCGAGGTCAGTAGAGGTGTGATGGCGTGAGAACTTGGTGTCAGTACTAGGGGTGAGCAAGAAACCAAATAACCCAACCAACCCAACTGGCCCTACCCGAACGAAGCTCCAACGGACAGGTTTCAAACCGTGAACGTTTTATAACGGGAGGCAAAGGGGCTGAAATCTTGGTTTTAGTGTTGGAATCGGATTGAACATCTTCAAATCCGACAAAATTGGCCCGGCTGACGAAAACATGTTATAGTCTCGGTGGGAACTCCCACGTGGCATCCATACAGTGGTTACATAGTGTTAGAATAGTGTGTATTGTCCCACATTGCTTATCTAAGTTGTGTAATGTGTTGCTTAACTATATAAATAATATTCTCGCGTGTTAGGGTTAATTTACACCCTGCAATTCTTTCACTCTCTCTCTCTCTCTCTCTCTCTCTCTCTCAAACAACATGGTATTAGAGCGTGATACGAATCCATCTTAGATCCACCTAACCCTAACACATCACCCACCACTGTAGCAGCCGTGAACAGTGCTCGCATGCACCGTAGCAGTCGTGAACAGTGCTCGCGTGTACTGTAGCAGTCCCAAATAAACCCAAAATCAACCCTCCAATAAAAACCCTATCAATCCCAAAATCCCATCATACACCAATCGATCCCCATACAACCTATAAAATCCTTAATTGATCCTCATACCATCTTCAGAACCATAAATCAACCCTTAACCCAATTTGAAATCAACCCATAACCCATCTCTAAGTTCGAAACTCATAACACAGTTCAAAATCAACCCTTATTTATCTTCAAAGCCCAAATCTAACATTGTTGATTTCTTAATCAGTTCGTATATACACTTGTATACACTAAATAGATTTCGAAGTCTCTTAATAGTAGTCGAAGTTGCTGTTTCAGTTCGTGTGGGTACTCGTAAGTTCCCGTCAGTTGTTAGATAAGTGGTTCCGCTGCCCAATTTCTGCTCGATTTTGTCCAAACTTTGGATTGGTAGTCGGGTTGGTTGAGTATACATCTCTTGAGCTCGTGATTTCTTCGCTGTTTTATGAGGTATCGATCTTCATCTCAGTTTATTAATGCCTATTTCACTCATTGATTGGTGTTCTCCATCAGTTGTAGTTGGTGAAAAAAAAAGTGATTGGGTTGTTAGTGTATGCTAATCAATAGTATCGATTGTAGTTTGGGGCATGTTTTGCTCAGCAATTTGGTGGAAGTTGTTGAGTCATTGATTTGTTCATTGGTGGTTAGTGGTTGGTGGTTGTTGAGTTCATACAGTGGTCGAGAGACGAAGTTGAGTAGTTTGTTGATTGATTTGAGGTTTTGATTGGTTGGCCTTGACTTGGTACTATTTAAATTATTGGGCTTTCCTCTTTTGACGATATTTGTTTGTTTTGGTGATTTGTTAGCTGCAGACTCTATGACTGATTTTCAGTTTATGGTGGTTATGGTTGAGACCTAATAGTTGTTTCGTCGATTGTTCGGTTCCATTACTGTATGGTTGGTTGATTGTTGATCTATCTAGTTCTATCTTGGCTGTTCAGTGTGTTTATGATGGACCATGGTACTGGTTCCAAATCTATTTCTAGTCATGGTCGTTTTGCTGGTCCTTCATCAAGCCATGGTTGTGGTCGCATGCCAGGGAGAGGTAGTTCTCGTCGTGGTAGTTCTGACTATGGTATTTGATAGTGTACCTATTGTGGGGGTACAAATCATATAGTTGAGTTTGTTATGATCTTTATGGTTTTCCCCAGGCTCAACCGGTTGCTATATCTGAGGATGCTAAACAATTTACTCATTCTTTTGCCAACAGTAGGGTGACTATCTTGACAGAGAGTATCAACAGTACCAATGCCTACTGTCACTTCAGACAAATTCTTCCATTGCTACGTTATTTCAGACAGGTTCCTCCATTGCTTGCATAGCATCTTCTCATTCTTCTAATAATCGGGTTATTGATTCTGGTGCATCTGATCATATGACTGGCACTCCTTCCATTCTCTCCGGTCGTTAGTCTCTTGGTAAACCATCTCGTGTTACCGTAGCTGATGGTTCTACTACCAATGTTACTGGTTTGAGTTTTGTTCATGTTACTTCCTCTCTTACTTTGGACTCCGTACTACAAGTTCCTCGTTTTCCATTAAATCTTATGTCTGTTAATAAACTTACCAAGTCTTTGAATTGCTCAGTCACATTCTTCTCTAATGGTTGTGTGTTTCAAGATCTCAAGACGGGGAGGAAGATTGGTGGCGGTGTTGAACGTGGTGGCCTGTATTACTTTATCAATGATGTTCACCCAAGCTCTATTGCTCTTCAGTCATCAGTGTCACCATATCAACATCATTGTCGTCTTGGTCATTCATCACTTGGGAACCTTAAAAAGCTAGTGCCCTCACGTAGCCGTGTGGATGCTTTGCCATGTGAAGTCTGTGAGCTTAGCAAACATCATAGAGTGTCATTTTATCCTAGGGTTGAGAATCGTGCGTCACGTCCTTTTGAGTTAGTTCATTCTAACATTTGGGGTCCAATGCATGTTCCTAATATTTTTGGCTTTCAATGTTATTTATTTTTGTTGATGATTTTTCTCGCGTTACCTACCTTTATCTCATGAAAAAAGGTCCAAATTATCTTCCATTTTACATCATTTTATATGGAAATTAAAACCCATTTTGATACTTGCATTTGCATATTTCGTTCTGATAATGCCTGTGAATATTTTAAAAATACTCTTTCTCAGTTCTTTGATGATCACAGTATTATCCACCAGTTCTCTTGTACTCGGACTCCACAACAAAATAGAGTTGCCGAACGCAAGATTTGACATTTATCAGAAGTTAAGTTATGTGTGCAATGTTATTTCAAATGCAAGTTCTTAAGACTTATTGGAGTGATGTAGTACTTTATGCTTGTTATTTGATTAATTGTATGCCCTCTACTGTTCTTAAAGGTCAAATACCCCATGAGGTATTGTTTCCTGGTCGTCCCCTTCATTCATTACCCTTTGGATTTTTGGGTGCGCGTGTTATGTTCATGCTCTAGATCCTGACCAGAGCAAATTTGACCCTCGTTCCATTAAGTGCATTTTTCTTGGTTACTCACGGACTCAGAAAGGGTACAAGTGTTATTCTCCATTTTTATGTCGTCATTTTGTGTGCACTGATGTCACATTTAGTGAGTCACTCCCATTTTATTCAGAGCCTGCTAATCCAAATGATCGGTTTGCATTTGAATATGTGTTTCCTATAGCTGTCCCGTCAGATACTGGTCTTCCTCCACCAAAACCTTTGCAGGTATATGTTCGTCGTCCTAAAGTTCCACCAGTACCATCTCAACCAGCATCATCTCAGCCTGAGCCACCAGTGCCATCTCACCCTGTGCCATCTGAGCATACAGGCCCACCTTCACCCACCACTTAGTCTTCTCCTCCGTTGCGGGATCCAGATGATCTTGATGGTTCTATCGCCCATCGTAAAGGTATTCGGTCATGCACTATACATCCTATTGCTCAATTTGTTTCATATAACCATTAGTCACCATCCCTTCGTGCTTTTACTACTTCGGTTTCTTCCGTTTTTGTTCCTAACACTGTTCAGGAGGCCTTATCTGTGTCTGAGTGGTGGAAAGCAATGGAGGATGAGATGTCTTCTCTTCATCATAATGACACTTGGGAGTTGGTTTCTCTTACTGCTGGTAAAACTACTGTTGGTTGTCGTTGGGTATTCATTGTCAAGTATCATCTGGATGGGACTATAGAGCGGTATAAGGCCCGCCTTGTGGCCAAAGGCTATACGCAGATATATGGGGTTGATTATGCAGAGACTTTTTCCCCAGTTGCCAAGATCAACTCTGTTCGGATTCTTATTTCTCTTGCTACTAATCTAGGTTGGCCTTTATTTCAATTGGATGTCAAGAATGCCTTCTTACATGGTGATCTGCTCGAGGAGGTCTATATGGAGCAATCTCCTGGGTTTGTTGCTCAGGGGGAGCGTTCTCGGGTTTGTCGTCTTCGCAAAGCTTTATATGGTCTGAAGCAATCCCCTTGAGCTTGGTTTGGTCGGTTTAGTGATGCTGTGCTGTAGTTTGGTATGCGTCGATCCCATTCGGATCACTCTGTGTTCTCTCTTCAGTCAGAGTGTATGTCGATGATATCATTAGTACTGGAGATGATCAGAAAGGTATTGATGAGTTAAAGCAGTTTTTACAGCGACAGTTCCATACTAAAGATTTGGGTAAGCTACGGTATTTTTTGGGTATTGAGGTAGCAAGATCCAAGGATGGAATTAGTTTGTCCCAACGGAAGTATGCATTGGATATTCTAGAGGAGACAAGTTTATTGGGAGCAAAACCTGTGGAGATCCCAATGGATCCTAATGTGAAACTTTGTGTTGATTAGGGAGAGATATTTCCTCATCAAGACCGGTATCGTCGCTTAGTTGGTAAGTTGAATTACCTTACCAATACACGTCCTGATATGTCTTTCGCTGTAAGTGTGGTGAGTCAGTTTATGTCAGCTCCTCGTCTTCCACATTGGGAAGCTTGTCTTCGTATTGTGAAATATCTTAAGGCTCATCCTGGACGTGGTTTGTTTTATCGGACTAATGGTCATTTGCGTGTTGAAGCATTTACCGACTCTGATTGGGCAGGATCACCATCTGATAGATGGTCCACTACTAGGTACTGTACTTTTGTTGGAGGCAATTTAGTCACATGGGAAAGCAACAAACAAACGGTGGTCGCAAGGTCTAGCGCAGAAGCAGAGTATCGAGCCATGGCACACACATCTTGTGAGATTGTGTGGTTGAGAGCTTTACTCAAGGAGTTAGGTTTTGATGTGGAGCTACCTATTCCTATGTATTGTGATAATCAAGCGGTGATTCATATTGCTTCAAATCCAGTATTCCATGAGAGAACAAAACATATTGAAGTTGATTGTCACATTGTTCGTGAGAAGATAGAAGATGGTGTGTTATCTACTACATTTGTTTCTATAGGAGCTCAGTTGGCTGATATCTTCATCAAACCGTTGTTTAAACCGCGTTTAGAGTTTTTATGTAACAAGCTGGGATTTTGTGATATTTATTCTTTAGCTTGAGGGGGAGTGTTAGAATAGTGCGTATTGTCCCACATTGCTTATCTAAGTTGTGTAACGTGTTGCTTAACTATATAAATAATATTCTCTCATGTTAGGGTTAATTTACACCCTACACTTCTCTCTCTCTCTCTCTCTCTCTCTCTCTCTCTCTCTCAAACAACACACAGATTACTAAGATAAGATTTCTGTACTATTTTATCCTATCTTTATACAGGTGCCTAAACAGCACACCATATGTTATCTCATCCCTCGCTCGTGCATGGCCATAACACGTTATTTATACTTTTTCTCTCTCGTGATCTGCTCTCTCTCTCTCTCTCTCTCTCTTCCTAATTTGGTTTTCCCCTTCTTCCCTCTCACTCTGAGCACTGGTTCAGTTTGTGAGACTTGTCTCTCTCACCCATACCAAACCAAAAATCGGTCAAGTTCAAGCTGTGAATCTGACGGGTTAGCAGTTTGAGAATCCGATGAGGTTGGGTGAGTTGGCAGGTCAGGGTCAAACCTGACCTGGACTGACCCATGCACACGCCTAATCAGCAGTTCAGCACCACCCTTGTGTGCTTCTTGCCTCCCCTTTTCCATTTCTGTTCTGCATTGAGAGATCTTTATGAAAGTTGGGTTTAGGAGGTGTCTCTTTTATGTTTGATGTTAATGTGGAAGAAACGAATGGGGAACTTTTGAGGAAGTGGATTTTGGGGATTCATAGACTGAAAATGCCAATGCCAATGGCACTTTGACATTGGTTGAATGTCATTCATCAATGGCATCAGTTATCAAAAATATTCCCTAGTTAAGTGTTAGAAGTATTTTTTCTAAGCCCCCACCTCATATAATGTGATTCCTGTCCTTTTCCCTTTTTTAAATAACATGATTTGAATAAGCATTGTTACTGCAGCGGGGGAGTGGTTTCGATGGTCAAGGAAGATAGAAATCGACATTCTTTAGTAGAGTCGCTTTGCGTCATTGTGTCTGGCATGTCATGCCCTCCATGTCGTGCCTTGCAAGCTACTTAGTTCCAAAATCCTCAACTTGCTTGTCCTGTCTTTCAATTTTTGAAATCCGGTATGTCAGTGTGTCCATTTGTTGTGTGTGCCACTCAGTAGCTACTTTGGAAGAGTTTATCTTTCTGTAAACTTGTGGAGGCTTGATTGTGATAGTGTTTACTACCAGGAGTTTAATGACATTTGTGATTTATTTTTTTTAGGTTTCTGTGGAAACAACTATCGGATTTATTAAAGAAGCACCTGCACTTGGAGTCAGCGGGTTTAACGTGTACCATAAAAACCGCCTTATCAGGGTATGATATGGTAGTGTGGTACTGCTTAAGAAGTATTTTCATTCATTAATGGGTGGTTGATGATGCAAATAAGTACAGTTGTTTTTACTGGTTTTTACTGTCTGTTAAACTTTCAGAAGCTACTAGTTGTATTAATCCTTTGAAATTTATATTAGGACAAGATTTTAGAAAATTAGAGGCAGTAGCAATTTGCGATAGAACTTCTATCAGAATAAGATTTAGTAATGGATGTTCACAGAAGTTCAACCTCTTATGCAAGCGTTTTGTTATTGAGAAAAGAAGAGAAGTGATTAGGTTGTTAATTAACCCTAACACAACATAACTTTATTTATATTGGGAGCAGCTTGTTACAAAGCTCAACTTAACCAATGTGGGACACACTAAATACTAAATATTATTCTGACACGTTTAATAGTGCTTACAGTTTCCTTCATTTAGATCCTTAAGTTTTGGGTTGAATTGTCGATATGTGACCAAGCTACAGCTATTGTTATTGACGTAGTGAGTTTTTCACATTATTTCAGCCTTTTTGGAAAGTTACTAGCGATGGTAATTCCCAAGGAAATGGTGTTGTGGGTATGTATATATGTTTCTTATATTCCATACTAGTAATTTACAGACATTGGCGTTAACTTTTGTATGATATTGATTGCAGGAGTTCTTGAAGCCAATTTTATGGAACCAGCACATGACAAGCAGGATTTTGAGAGATCATCTCTGTTCATTCGGCTGGAAATGAGGCTGAAACAGATGGTAGCAGAATACTGGTACCTTTCCTCCATGGGATTTGTTCAGTTTCTTTTAACCACATTATTTATCTTTTTAGGATGTGGTATTGGAACTTGAGTAACCAAGTTTTGCCCGAATCTAATTGCATTAGATTTGGGGTGTTTCTAAATGATGACACTTTTTTAACCTCCAATATGCAAAAGTTGCCTGCTATCTACATTAATGTACCATCTTGTACGCTTGTAATCCCCACCTAAAACTACTTGGGGGATAGGGATTATTCTGGTAGATGATATCTTAGGCGTAATATGTCAAAAATGAATGAAGGTGTTCATATTTATTGGTAATGGTCCTCATGTGGTATCAATTGCCGTTTGATCATTATGTTTTGGGCAAATATAATTTGACCCCCTGTGGTTTGCCTTTGGTGTGCTTTAACCCCCTCATTACAAATTAGGCATAGAACTCCCTGTGCTTGTTGGAATCAATTGCACTGCTTACACTATTAATGACGATTACGATTGCCCCATGCTTATAAACATATCAATGCACTTTCTAACTCTTTCCTCTCTTTCAACGTAAAGAACATCAAAGGAAAATGGGGAAAGTAAGACCTAGGGTTTTTCTGGCTTAAAGGTTTTTAGAATGGTTTAGGATTTGGAATTGTTTTGGAAATGGTTTGCAATTTGGAACAATTTTGGAAATGTTAAATTAGACAAAACAATTGAGAGGCAAAAAGTAGGGTTCTATTCTCATTACGTGGAGCTTATACAAGTGTGAAAAAGATAAATTACACTATGATCCTAAACTATTAACTTAATTGCATGAGTAGACAGATACAATCTCATTACACATTTACACCCAAAACTTAACACTCCCCCTCAAGTTGGTGCGAAGATATCAATCAAGCCCAACTTGAACACAATGAGGTGGAAACTCTTGCTGCCAACTCCTTTTGTGAAAATATCAGCTAATTGATCTTCGGATCACACATAAGACATACATATCAACCCCTTGCTCAACTTTTCCTTGATGAAGTATGTCTAACCTGTATATGCTTCATTCTGTCATGTTGAATAGGATTGTGAGCAATGTTTATGGCAACTTTATAGTAACGATTGCGTTTCATAGGATCATTATCAAAAATTCACAAATCGTGTAATAAAGTTTGGAGCCACAAGAGGTCACAAACACCATGAGCCATAGCTCTATACCCGGCTTTTGCGCTTGACCTGACAACCACAGATTGCTTCTTACTTCGCCAAGTCACCAAATTTCCCCCAAGAAAAGTGCAAGAGCCGAAGGTAGAGCGTCTATCATCCACAGGACCAGCCCAGTCGGCATCAGTAAATGCCTTCAATCATAGGTGACCATGATTAAAGAACAGAATTCCGAAGAGCAGAACTCCTTTTCCTGGACCTGATTTGAGATGCCTCAAAATACGATAAACTGCATCCAGGTGTGACGTACGAGGATCATGCATAAACTGATTAACCAAGCCCACTGCATAACTAACATTTGGTCGAGTGTGAGCTAAGTATATCAATCTAGGAAGCACGGGTACCGGTACGTGGTACGGGTACGGTATGGGTATGGGTACGCGATACGGCAAAAACCTAAAAAAGTAGGGTATGGGTACGGTTGGATGTGTAAGTGTAAATTTAATTTTGTTTCCCTTATTTTACTATGTTTCATTGCACAAACTAAATAAAACCCTCATTTTACCAACAAAAAGAAGCATCAATAAGAGTTAAAGAGTTCATAAGTGCATAGATGAAACAAATGCAATGTCAAACAAGTGCAATGTCGTTTTAGATTTAATACTTAATACTTAATAGTTACCGACTTTTCACACTTCTGGCATCTCCTCAACTTCTTCTGGCGTCACCTCCACAATTGAGCCTTCAATCTTCAAGTTTAGTGACATAACTCCAAAGAACTTGATTATGTTCCGCCGTTGTTGTTCAGCAAAATAGATACATAGCAAGCAAAGTAAAGTAAAGCATAAAAATTAAAAACCATCAATCGATTACATCAACCATTTAGTAGTTCAACCATCAAGTTCCATAGCAAGCAAAACATAAAAAGATAAAAGACAACAGTTGGTTATATTACATAGCAACTTGAACATAGAAAGAAAGAAAGAAAATAGTCCAAAGAAGTAAGAACTAAACAACTTGAACATCATCAGCTTCATCTCCAAACACCACCGCTTCCAACTCTGGCTCATCAAGGGAAAGATCGGCGATTTCAAGAATACCGGCACCCCCCATTGAATCAAATGCATCTCCGGCAATGTCCCACATCTTAGTTTCTCCCTGGGTATAATTTTGTGTCCTCCTTGAAAGAAGACGGATATTGTAGTGCACAAAGACTAAATCTTCACATCTTTGGGGTGTCATCTTGTTCCTTCTCATGGAGTGAATGAAAGAGTAAGTGCTCCAATTCCTTTCGCAACATGAAGAAGAACATGGCTGGCTAAGCAATTTAAATGCTAAAGATTGGAGCATAGGTGCGGAAGCTCCATGTACCAACCACCAAACGATTGGCTCCATCACCCCTCTATCAACCATCGAGTCCGACCAAACGTCACTTAACACTTTTTCCTTCACCGATGCCGCTTTCCCAACATCATCTTCTCTATAGGAAGACCACTTCTCACTTATCACCATGGCTTGGAGGCCCCGAGAAATAAGTTTAAACCTTTTCAGCATGATAACTGAAGAGGCAAACCGTGTGTCGGCAATAGAAAGCTACTTTAATGGCACAAACTCATTGAACATAGCTAATCTCATAGAATGGTTCATGATAAAAAATTTCACAAACATCACATGTTTAATCCAAACACATTCATCAAATGCATAACCAGCAACTCCCGTTACTTTTGGAGCACAAATGTTCTTAAGAGCAAGGTTAAGTGTGTGCACAACACATGGTGTCCAAAAGATTTTCGGATAAATACCTTCAACAATTGCTCCAGCGGCACTACACAAGGGAGCATTGTTAGTGATTACTTGAACCACATTTGAAGGTCCAACATCATGAATTGCTTCACCAAGTAATTTGGCAATGAAGGTCTTGTCCTTAGTCTCACCCTCACAATTAACAGCCCTCATGAAAACAGCTCCACAATCTGATGCTCCCATAAAATTAATGAGAGGCCTCCTTTGTGCATCACTCCATCCATCAGCACAAATACTCAAGCCCTTCTCATTCCATGTTTTTTTAGTAGGCTCCAACAACCTTTCAATGTTTGCCCTTTCTTGTTGAAGTAGTGTAGTCCGCAACAAGTTATAACCAGGAGGCACATAACCAAGAATATAATTTTTAGCAGCAAATTGAAAAGCTTCCACAAAATATGGGTTCCTAGCCAAATGAAAAGGCAAGCCAGCCGAATAAAACATACGAGCAATCATAGCATCCAAAGTTTCTCGAGCACCTACATTCATTGCTTTCTCTAAGGGAGTGTTACCTGGCTTTCTTTTCTTTGATGGTTCATATCCTTCTAAGCGAAATCCTGAAACATTTTCAGCCCCTAAATTCCCCATCCTTGTCGTAGCATTAAATTGGGAAGTGGAAGGTGGTAAAGGAACGCGTTTAGGCTGTGACATCTTTTGTCGATTTTCAGCTTCTTTATCTAATTTTCTTATCTTATCAAGAATATCAGGCTTTCCACTTACAAAAGAGCAACATCTTATACCCTGGTTTTTGATTAGCAACAAATGGGCTTTTACCCTAAAGTAAGACCCTTGAAACTCCACATTGCAAAGGTTGCATTGCCATTTTGTGTTTCCACCCCCTCCTCCTGCCCTTCTAACTAATTTTGTGACATATTTCCAAAGAGGAGCATTAAAATAATCTTCAACATTCACAAAGAAAGATCGTTAGAAGGCATTAACTTGAACTAGAAAATGAACCAAAACTGCTTGATGAAGAGTGACTGGAACTCATTTTCCTAAAATCAAATTAAAAAAATTATATATACCACATTTACAGTACGTAGTATGTAGTGAGTCTACCACATTTACATTTACAGTACAATATGTAAAAAATTAAAATCAAATTATATTTACTTGCTGCTGTAGAATACCTAGGGAGTTAGAGATGATTGTTGCAATGTTGCTTAACACCTTCTTCACTTCGTGACTTTAGATCTGTAGAGATGAGTTGATTTAGTAACCTATAGGCTATAACCGAGAGAGAGAGAGAGAGAGAGAGAGAGAGAGAGAGAGGGAGTTGCTGCAGACATGCAAAAGAGAGAGAGAGAGAGAGAGAGAGAGAGAGAGAGAGAGAGAGAGAGAGGGAGTTACAAGCAGACAGAAAAGAGAGGATCACCCTCCACTCAGAAAGACTGTGCAGAGAGATGAGGAGCAAAGGAGAGAGAAAGAAGGACAGGGACCAGAGAGAGAGAGAGAGCAGTAGCAACTTCGCAGCGAGAGTGAGAGGGAGACAGGGAGTAGCGAGAGAGAGAGAGAGAGAGAGAGAGAGTAACCAAGAACTGTGAGGTCGCTCTGCTTTTTGAACCCTAACTGATGAAACCCAACTTATGTTCGACTGGTGTCTTAAATTGGGGTAAAAAATGCACATAAACCCCTTAAGTTTCTATAAATTTCATTCGTGCTCCTTAAAGTTTTAAAAAAAATTCAAAAAGGTCCAAACTTACCCAACAAAGTACCCATTCAGAGTACCCAGGTGTACCCAGCCGTACCAGGAATAGTGCAAACGTACCCGATACGTTTTGCGTGCACGATGCGTATTTTGCCGCATACCGGCCAGTACCAGATCCGTGCATCTGCGCAGACGCTGCATTTAAACATTTTGGAGTACCCGTGCTTCATAGATATCAATCGACCCACAAGTCGCTGATATCTCTCCTTGTCTGTGTGCTCCCCCATATCAGCACTAAGGTGATGATTTCCCTCGATAGGAGAATCTGCAGGTCTACAATCCAACATACATGTTTCTTCCTAAAGATCAAGAATATGCTTCCGTTGGGAGTTAAAAATACCTCTATCAGACCTTGCCACTTCCATACCAAGGAAGTATCTTAGTGAACTCAAATCCTTAATCTCGAATTCTTGAGCCAAACTAGACTTAAGATCAAGAATCTCTTCCACATCATTGCCTGTCATTATTATATTATCAACATAAACAATAAGGACAACAATCTTACCAGTACCTCCCTTGATGAACATAGTATGATCTACATGGCTCTGTCGATAACCAAACCTCGACATAGCCTTTGAAAATCTTCCAAACCACGCTCTAGGTGACTGCTTCAACCCATAAAGAGCCTTTTTCAATCTACACACTTTTCCCTTAGTCTGAGATGAAGAAAAACCTGGTGGGATAGCCATGTACACCTCCTCCTCTAACTCACCATGGAGAAATGCATTCTTCACATCAAATTGGTGAAGAGGCCAATTCAAATTGGTAGCACAAGAGAGTAGAGCTCACACAGAGTTTATCTTTGCTACGGGGGCAAACGTCTCCTCGTAGTCAATACCATAGGTTTGAGTAAAATCCTTGGCAACAAGTCTTGCCTTGTATTGCTCAAATATACCATCCGCATTCTGTTTAACAGTGAAAACCCATTTGCATTCCACTGGTTTCTTCCCTCACGGAAGAGATACTAGCTCTCAAGTGCCATTCTTTTTCAAAGCCATCATCTCCTCTACCATAGCTTCTTTCCACTTAGGTATTATGAGTGCATCCTGCCAATTTTGTGGAATAGATATAGAAGAAAGAGACGAAACAAAGGCATAGTACGAAAGAGATAAACAATCATAAGAGACAAACTGGGAGATTAGATGTTGAATACATGATCTAACACTTTTCCGAAGAGCAATAGGAAGATCATCAGAATTAACAATAGGAGGTTCATCAGAATTAACAAGAGGAGGTTCAATGGGAGAAGAGTCATTAGCAGATCAGTCAATTGAGGAGTCCGAAACTGGAGCAAGTGATTGTGATTGACAAGGAGGTATTGCACAGGTGGATTTTCCTTTTTTCCTGCTAGTGTAGGTTTTTAAGTTAGACCCTTGCCGTCGCTGTATACCTTCGCCCTCATCACCACCAATGTCATGTGTAGCTTGTTCGACAGATATTGGTTCCTCTTCAGACTTTTCATTATCCCCTTTACCATGATTATTATAAAACAATGTCTCCCCCTCACCATAAAACATCTCTTCCTCCCGCCTATGCTCCCCCTGAAGAGATGGAGTGGAGGGAGAGAAAAACGACTTTGTTTCCTAAAAGGAGACATCCAGAGAGACAAAATTTTCTAGAATGAGGATTATAACATTGATAACCCTTCTGAGTGGGAGAGTATCCAATAAAAACACATTTATGGGCTTTATGACCTAACTTGTCACCCGAGAGATGAGGAGCATGAACAAAACACACACAACCAAAAATACGTGGGGGAAGAGTTGTGGCATGAAAACTGATTGGGAGACACTCAAGAGGAGTTTTAAAGTTAAGAACACCGGATGGCATGCGGTTAATAAGATAAGTTGTAGTCAAAATGGCTTCTCCCCACAAATATTTGGGAACTTTCATGGTGAATAAAAGAGAGCGAGCTACCTCAGCTAGATGACGATTTTTGTGTTCAGCAACTCCATTTTGTTGTGGAGTGTCAACACAAGTCGTTTGAAATAGAATACCATTTTCATTCAAAAAAGCCTAAAAACTCCTATCTATATACTCAGTACCATTGTCACTATGAAGAATTTTGATATGCATATCAAATTGAGTGTGTATCATCAAATGAAAAGATTTAAAACAAGAAAAAACTTCATTTTTTGATTTAAGTAAATATACCCAAGAGACACGAGAATAGCAGTCAATAAAAGTGACAAACCACCGATGACCTTTTAAAGAAGTAATAGGTGAAAGACCCCACACATCAGAATGGATAACCATAAATGGAGAGTCACTCCTTCTATTGATGGGAGCATGAAAAGAATGTTTATGTTTACCAAGCTCATATGTTGCACAAAAAAATTGACTCCGAGAACAATGTTTCATTAAATTAGGAAAAAGTTTTCCCAAAATCCCAAAAGAATGATGACCTAACCGACGGTGCCATTGATGTAATATAGAGAGAGTTGAACCAGTATCTGCTTGCAGAGGTAGACCACATGATCGGGGTGAATGAGATGGGTGAGGTGCAGATTCCAAAAAGTAGAGGCCACCATATGCTTTACCACTGCCAATCACCTTCCCTGTATCCATTTCTTGAAAAACACAATGGGTAGGAAAAAATGTTACAGAGCAATTTAAAGATTGGGTAAGACTACTAACAGATAGAAGATTAGTAGAAAAATTGGGAACATGAAGAACTGAAGAAAGGGAAATGGTTGAAGAACAATGAATAGAACATTTCCCGGAAATAACAGATAGAGAACCATCAACAATTCTGACCTTATCCTTACCAGAACATGTAGAATAAGAGTCAAAGAGTGATGAGCAACCTGTCATATGATCTGTTGCACCAATATCTATTATCTAGGGAGAAGAGCTAGATGCAGTAAAAACATTAGCATGAATACCTTTGTGAGCAAAGAAATCAGTGGCAGTGGAAGCAGAAGCGGTGGTAGATGGAACATCAAGCTTCGCCAGAAGGCGCCTGAGAGTTTGTAACTCTCCCTGAGAAAAAAAAACAACTTGGGCAGTTTTGAAAGCCTCCATCATATTAACAGAGAAGAAATGGTAACGAACTGCTAAAGAACCTTGAGATAATAACTTGATAATACTCCAGAAGTGTGGAATAGTACTCAATACTGTCCAAACAGTATTGAACAGTCCCCTAATGGTTCCAAGCAGTGTCAAACAGTGCAAATTAACACCTAGATACCCAATAGTAAACCGAGAGCCAGTGAACGTGAACAACCGGTCAACTTCTAGTGCAATAGAGAGCAAAACGCGACCTCCCAGTCAATCTCGAAGCAAGTCTAGTCGATTTTAAGGTCAAATAGAGTCAATCTAGTCAACTATTAGACCTAAAAACGAGTGGTGTTGGTGTTGTAGAGACTAAAAAACAACAAAAATGAGAGTACCCGTCAATCTTAATAAAAAGGCACAAACTGAGATGAACACTGATTGATGAACAGTAATCGCGATGAACAGTAACCGCATTTAACAGTAGCGCAATGAATAGTAACTCGATTTTAGGGTTTTCTGGTCGTGGGTTTCGTTGATAGTGATAGTGATGACTGATGGGTTTTGTTGTTGAGGAGAATACTCAGTCAACTCACAACAATGGTAGAGAATACTCACACACGACATCGTAACAATTAGATCGAAAGCTCTGATACCATGTAAAATTAGACAAAACAATTGAGAGGCAAAAAGTAGGGTTTTGTTCTCATTACATGGAACTTATACAAGTGTGAAAAAGATAAATTACACTATGATCCTAAACTATTAACTTAATTGCATGAGTAGACAGATATAATTTAATTACACATTTACACCCACAACTTAACAAGAAATGGTTTGTACTCATGCCAAGTCCATTACTCTGTATAAAGTTAGGCAAGATTTAAGATGCCAAAAATTTTGGTTCTCCTCTCATTACATAGTACTTATACAAGAGGGAAAAAGATAAATTATAATATGACCCTAAACTACTAATCTAATTACATGAGTAAATAAATATAGCCTAATTACACATTTACACCCACAACTTAACACTTCCTCTCAAGTTGGTGTGAAGATATCAATCAAGCCCAACTTGAACACAATGGGGTGGAAACTCTTGCTGCCAAGCCCCTTTTGTGAAAATGTCACTAATTGATGAACAATGTTTATGGCAGCTTTATATCTCTATATGCTTTGTTCTGTCATGTTGAACAGGATTATGAACAATGTTTATGGCAACTTTGTTGTCACAGTAGAGTTTCAAAGGACCATTAACAAAAATTCCCAAATCATGTAAGAAGATTTGGAGCCACGAGCTCACAAACACCATGAGCCATAGCTCTGTGCTCTGCTTCTGCGCTAGACCTGGCAACCATTGATTGCTTCTTACTTCGCCAAGTAACCAAATTTCCCCCAAGAAAAGTGTAATAGCCAGAAGTACAACGTTTATCATCCACAGAACCAACCCAATCAGCATCAGTAAATGCCTCCAACCGCAAGTGACCGTGATTAGAGAACAAAATTCCTTTCCCTGGAGCTGATTTGAGATACCTCAAAATAAGATAAACCGCATCCAAGTGTGAAGTACAAGGATCATGCATAAACTAACAACATCCACTGCATAAGTGACATCCAGTCTAGTGTGAGCTAAGTATATCAGTCAACCTACCAATCGCTGATCTCTCCTTGTCTGTGCGCTTTCCTGCGTCACCACTAAGCTGATGATTTGTATCAATAGGAGAATCTACAGGTCTACAACCCAACATACTTGTTTCTTCCAATAGATCAAGTATATACTTCTATAATAGATCAAGTATGTACTTCCGTTGGGAAACAAAAATACCTCTATCAAACGTTGACACTTCCATTCCAACAAAGTATCTTAATGATCCTAAATCCTTAATCTCGAACTCTTGAGCTAGACCTTAGTTGCACGAAGCCGGAGCGGGGACGGGGGTGGGTGCAGGGTATGTAAAAGCTACCCAGGTTGGGAGCAGGGAGGGAATATTTAATACTAAATAATTATATATGTGAATAAACTTATATATATTTATATGTAATGTACATATGTTTTATAGTTGCAAAGGGAACATGTACATAAGCATTTTATAGTATAAACATGACTAAGAAATGACATCCCAATAGATTCTTTTGTGCCAAATATATGGATTAAACACGTAGATAAGTAGTAGAATATGAGACAAGAAAGTGAGCCCTAAATCTTTCTTACTTCTTTTTTCTTTTCCTTCTCCCTTGCATATATTTGGAAAGAGAAGTAAGAGTTTCGTCCTTAAGATTAGTGTGGAAGCACCCATCCTATTTAGGAGCGGGTTCCTGTTTAGATGGGAGTGAGCTCCCATCAAGCTCCCGTCTCGGGAGCGCGGAATCCTGATGTGATTGACAAGGTGGTATCACACATGATGACTTTCCATTTTTCTTGATGTAGGTCTTGAGGTAGACCCTTGCAGCCGTTGTATATATTCCTCATCACCACCACCAGTCTCGTGTTGCTCTTTCGGCAGATATTTGTTCCTCTCCATACTTTTCTTTCTCCCCCTCATCATGATTATAAAATAGTTTCTCCCCCTTACCATAAAACATCTCTTCCTCCTGCCTATGCTCCCCCTGAAGATATGGAGTGGAGGAAGAGAAAAAAGACTATCTCCCAAAAAGAGACATCCATAGAAACAAAAAACTTTCTAGAGTGAGGATCGTAACATTTATAACCCTTCTAGGTAGGAGAGTACCCAATGATGACACATTTATGGGCTTTAGGACCTAACTTGCCACCAGAGGGGTGTGGTCAGTGTTTAAAAAGCACACTTAAGCGCAAGGTGAGCCAAGGCGCATGTTTAGCGCTTCATAGGGGTACGATTAAGCACAGAAGCGCGAGTTTAAGCGCAAGCCGCAAGAAGCGTGGGCTTTTGTGTATTTTACCCAAAACTCATCCTAACCCTTCCATCTTGATTTAAAAAAAAAAAAAACCATGTGCCAAATGCACTAGATAAAATACCTACACTAATCAATGTAACAGCAGCCAATAAAGATCAATAACTCTAAAATTTCATTCAAAGAGCTCTAGTTCGAAGGGGCTACAGTCTGATCAATCGACTAATCTGGTAACCCTAAAATTTTTTCTTCTCCTTCTCCTTTCTCTTTCTTCCTTCTCCTTCTTCTGGCTCCTTCTTCTTCTTCTTTTTCTTCCCTTTTCTTCCTTGTTTCTTGGTACTCTGTTTCTTTCTTCTTTTTTTTTTTTCCGATCAAGAGTATAAGATATTGATTACTCGGTTTTTTTTTGAACCGGACTTCGTTTTTTCATATAAAAAGAAATGTTTGTTTTTTTAAAAGAATTCCAGTCTGATCAAACTTCATTTTTTCTTCTCCCATCTCTTTCTTTCTTTCTTTTTTTTTTAATCACTTCCGTCAGAACTTCATTTTTTCCTTCTGCTTTGTTTTTTCCCACTGAATTCATTTTTTCAATTTGTTCATCTTAGAAGTTATCTGAAAAAAGTAGTAAAAGGTTGGATCCTGCTTGGAAGTATGCGCATCAGGTTGAGCCCCAAAAAGTTTCCAAGTTGGAGTGTAATTTTTGCAATGAAGTGAAAAATGGTGGTGGCTTAATTTTTGTGACATTTGAATGTTTTATAAGTGTTTGCTTATGTTGAAAGTATTACCTAGATTAGAATTTTACTTGTTCTAAAAAATTGCGCCTCGCCTTGCCTTTTGCGCTTAAAGCTCCAAGGGACCATGACACCTTGATGCGCCTATCGCTATTTAAAACACTGGGTGAGGTGAATGAACAAAACACACACAATCAAATACTCTTGGGGGAAGAGTGTTGACACGAAAACGGTTTGGGAGACACTTAAGAGGATTTTTGAAGTGAAGAACACTGGATGACATGCGGTTTATAAGATAATTTGCAGTCAAAATTGCTTCTCCTCATAAATTTTGGGAACATTCATGGTGAACAAAAGAGAGCAAGCAACCTCAACAAGTTGACGATTTTTGCGCTTAGCAACTCCATTTTGTTGTGGAGTGTCAACACAAGTCGTCTGAAAAAAAAATACCATTCTCATCTATAAATGCTCTAAAACTCCTATCTATATACTGTGTTCCATTGTCACTACAAAGAATTTTAATACTCATATCAAACTGAGTGCGAACCATTGCATGAAACGATTTAAAACGAAAAAAGAATTCACCTTTTGACTTCAGTAAATACACCAAGTAACACGAGAATAACAGTCAATAAAAGTGACAAACCACCGATAACCTTTAAGAGCAGAAACAAGGTAAGGACCCAAACATCATAATGGATAACCATAAACGAAAAATCACTCCTTTTATTAATAGGTTCATAAAAAGAACGTTTATGTTTTTCAAGCTCATAAGCTTCACAAAAAAAATGACACTAAGAACAATGTTTACTTGAATTAGGAAAAAGTTTCTCTAAAATCTTAAAAGATAGATGACCCAATTTACGATGCCAGTTATTTAATATAGAGAGAGCTGAACTCATATTTGCTTGCAGAGCTAGACCACATGACAAAGATGAATGAGGTTTGATGAGGTGCAAATTCCAAAAAATAGAGACCACCATGTGCTTGACCATTGCCAGTCACCTTCCCCTTACTCAGTTCCTGAAAAACACAATGAGTAGGAAAAAAAGTTACAAAACAATTTGTAAAACGAGTAAGACTACTAACAAACATAAGATTAATGGCAAAATTTGGAATATGTAGAACTGAAATAGCAGAGAATGACCCGTCTGCTATTTTGACCTTATCCTTACCTGAATAAGTAGAGTAAGAATCAAACACAAAGGAACAATCTGTCATATGATCTGAGGCACTAGAATCTATAATCTATAATAGAGGGAGAATAGTGAAGAAACCTTTTCTCGAAATAGCAGAGAATGACCCGTCAGCTATTCTGACCTTATTCTGACTAGAACAAGTAGAGTAAAAATCAAACACAGAGGAACAATCTGTCATATGATTTGAGGCACCAGAATCTATAATCCAAGGAATAACAGAAGAGGCAGTTAATGCATTGGATAGGATTCCTGTGTGATCAAAATAGGATGAAATGGGAGCTCTTGTGGAAGAGAAAACTATAGTAGATGCATTAGCCCAAGCCATAAGACGCCTAAGAGCTTGCATCTCCCCCTGAGAAAAGCCACGTTGAAGTTACCTGAGGCCTAATACTGAACCTAGAATCAGGTGAGGTAGCAACCGCAGCTCTGGGCCTGGGCCTGGGCCTGAGAACACGACCACCGTTTCAACGACCTTGCCCACGAGGGGGGCGACCATGTAACTTCCAGCAAAAGTCCCTTGTATGGTTGGTGTTGTGGCGATAATCACACTGAAGGGACTCACAATCAGTAGACCCATTGCTAGCACCAAATTGTGACAATGTTAAAACATCCAACTCAACCAATTGGCAATGAGTGGAGCGGCCGCCCAGGCTCATATGCTAGTTTTCGAGGTAATAATTAACCGATGTGGGATAAATTCCAACACTAAAGCCTCCGAAAACCTAGCTCTGATACCATGTAAAGTTAGACAAAAGATTTGAGATGTGAAATTTTTTGGTTCTCTTCTCATGACGTAATACTTATTATACAAGAGGGAAAAAGATAAATTTCAATATGACTCTAAACTACTAATCTAATTACATGAGTAAATAAATACAACCTAATCATACATTTACACCCACAACTTAACACTCTCAGGTTAGGATCTCAAAGTGGACGTCCTGGTGGAATTCATGCCAAGTCCAGTACTCTCTGGACCTGGCTTTTGAATCTCATTGGTTTCAGGATCTCAGGTTTAGATCTCAAAGTCGGCGTCTGGATGTCCCTTGACCAAGTCCAGTACTTGAAAACTTTGTTAGTACTCTGTTTGAGCTCAACTTTCTCAGTTCATACTCTGTTAATGTATGGTGCTGGATTGTAAAATGGAATGGTTTGCAAGAATCTGGATTGGTTGCAAAATTCTGTTTGATGTGTGACATTGGTTTGCAAGCAATTGTTGGAATGGTTTGCTAAGATCAGGAAAATGGTTCAAATACAAATCAAGAATTCATGTTGAAAACACAAAATGCAGAACTGAAATGGGTTGTGATACAAAACCCAGAAGTCATGATTCCATTGCTACCAGAATTCCATCTTCATTAAGTTCACTTCAAACAAAAACATATGAACACAACACACCCATTCCCATACAATACACCTATTCCTATACACTACATAACAACATCCATTGTACAATAAACCCCTTTGTTTCATAATCAAGACACAAAGTGCTTACATGACCTAGAAGAGACACTATGGAACCTGCCATCATCATCTTCACTGCCTCCAATTCAGCCTCAAGTTTTTTGTTTATCAATTCAGCCTCAAGCTTGATGACTCTTCCAATAACGGCTTGGTCTTCAGCAGAATGCCTTGGTCTCTCTTCAACAACTTCGTCTCTTGCATGATTGACCCCCATCGGCTTGCACCATGTCCAAAACTCACGGCCATTGTTCTTCTCGCACACATTATTAAAACATCCCTTTTTTTGACTTTTCTTAGTCCACAATCTTGATAGCATCTTTGCGCCACCACCAGCAAAATTGGTGTACATCAGGTCTTTGAACGCCATTGTCTAATGGTGTCTCCCATAGCTGCTTGCAAAAGATGACATTCGGGTGAGAGAGAATACAATTTAGGGAAGAGTAAAAGGAAAGAGAAGTTTAGGTCTTCAAATTTCAATTTTGGGGGTAGTGGTGTCTTTAGTTTTGATTTTTCCCTTCCAAAGTTGCGTTATCATGCGCGTGGATTGCAGAGGGCGTTAAGATGGATGAAATCAATGATGGTGCGATTGGGTCCAACAAGCACAGGGAGTTATGTGCTGATTTTCTAATATGAGGGGGGTAAAACACACCAAAGGCAAACCATAGGGGGTCAAAGTGCAATTTGCCCGTATGTTTTCTTTCATATTTCAAAGTGCTGTTATTTTCTTTACAGCTTCTTTGGTGGTATGATGATTCATAGGTTTCTTTTCTTAATTTCCTACAGAATTTCATGTGGAAAGTTTTTTTCTTGGTAAAACAGGAGAGGCCACTGTCACTTGATAGGACACAGACCGTATAACTCCAATCCCAGTAGAATCCATGTCCAACCCTCTGGGGGACATATGGCCAATGTACAGAAGCAGTTGCCAAATGGTGACTGTGTCAGTGGACTTCCAAGGAATGTACAAAACACAACAAGGCTAGATCATCCAAGAATCGGTCTTCCTGCCGAATTGGGGCAGGGATTGACTGGTACACAACCTGGAGACCGCTGCGGAACCAGTTTCCTCAACAGAATGCCTGCTGCTCAGCTCATTGATCTTTCAGCTGTAAGTGGAAAAACATCAGTGCAGCATTAATATCATGTGAACCATTCTTTCTATATGGAAAAATTGAGCGAAGTGGGAAAATTGCCCGGGCCTAAATTTCCTACCATGGTTGGAATGCCAAGGCCTTAATTGTAACAACCCGCTCCCACCTTGTACAATATTATCCGTTTTGGCAGCCCAAACTCCATGGATTTCCCATAGGTCACCCATCCTTGCATTGCTATAGGATGAGTGCTTAACTGTGAAGTTCCAAAGGGCTTTGGTGCTCTCACAGTTTTAAAAGGCCTTCTACAGTGTAAGGTAGTTATCTATTATATATAGCACTGAACTTTGCATTCATCAAGGAATTTGGGACTTGTGACCACCTATCTGGATGTCTACCTGGCACACAGTTGTGTTGTGCAATTTGTCTCTTTCAGGATATGTTCTAATATAAAAAATATCCCAATAAATGTGAAGTGTTGACATGTTTAGGCATTTTGTTTCTTGAACAATTTTTGTGTTGGTTGCTAACACAGTTGGCCTTATCTTTTCTCCTATAAATAAGAAGATATTGTGAAGCATAGAGGACACTGTCACATGGTATTTACTTGGTCCGAATTAGTACATGTATATCGTAGATATATCGTAGGCTTCATTGCATCGCCCTTATCTTTTTCGGATATGAGCTACGAGTACCTGTACCACCGCTAGTCACAAGGTAAGCATGTGCTTTTGGTGGTTGGAGAATAATGCGTCTTTGTTTTATTCCTGGATTGTTTTCTCGAGGCACTATTCTTTTGTGCATATGGAAATTATATTAAACTGTATTTTGGTTGTTATTCATTGCTGAGATGCATCACAGGAGACTGTTCCGGAAGTTGGATCTGTTGATAGTATAATGTCAACATCCATTGACCGGATATGCGAAGAGAACATCCAATTGTTCATCAGGTACATACAGAGGCATAACCCAAAATGTGTATAGCATTATTTATAGCACCTCCCGAGGTTGGAAACATGCTTAGTGAATTTCATTCTATGGGTTTATTTAGTTCATCCATCGCAGAATATTCTGCAGGAAATGTGGATCATGTTAGCATTGTTTGCAATATTGTGTGCAGTGCTTAGATTACAGCTGAATTGTATTACTTGCAGATTTTAAAAAATAAGCATGAAAACATTCTCCTTAATTATTGTTAATTTTGTTAGGAAGAAGATGACTAATCCATAGCTATGCGCTTATTTGCGTAGTGAGGCATAGAGAGCCACTTACACTCCAATACGAATAATAGCAGGCATTTAATCTAGGTGGTGAAGAAGATCATCAGAAAAGGAGTAGAAAAAGAGAAAGAACTCATTGGAATTAGCTTCCACTGATTGCAAATAATTATTTGATATGCGGGAATTAATTTGATTGGTTTAGATGGTGAAAAGCCGGTTATTTGATACTAGTACCTGCTAAAGCAATTCGACACAGTTAATCATTGTAATCATGTAGTCTTCCGCATGTTTGTTTTGTACGAAAATGGTTGGTCTTACATATGGCATCCATAATATGGTACATGACTTCTTGCCAGCTGTTCGACTATGGAACTTCACACGATGGTTATCTTTACTTGCCTGTAGTAATTGGATTAACCATGTTGATCATGTATTGCAATCATTATTTGGGAAATTGCACAACTGTCTTCAAAATTAGTAGTTTTTGGGACGTAAGAATCTTACCTGCAATTGGAAATCTTGTTCAAGTGTTTCCAAGAAACTGCGATCCAAGAAACTGCGAAGAATTAGTTTCCGAGTGCTTGCAAGTATCAAGAATGATTACGCCAGTGCCCTTCACTTATATTTTAGGCAAAAGGGAGGAAATAAATGATCGTGTGAGTTACCTGGACAGCAAGTTATTATATAGTATTCTCGTTGGACAGCTTTATTATAGCTCTTACCTCATTGACTTTGGTGCAACTAAAGAGGATAGTGCAGTTCTTAAGCTCATCCAGTGTATTGTTTTCTTCAGTTACAGTCTCTTATTTCGAGATTGTCCTACCGTCCTTATTCTTCCAAATTCTATGATGACTGTTTTGATTGCATCTGATTTATTTTCTACAGGTGTGAGGAACACGTTCAGAAGGAGAATGAGTTGAAACAGACGGTATATAGCTTTGTACTCAAAATTGGTTTGATTTATTTGCTTGTGAATTAGTAACTAAATCTGTCTTTTTATTTGAATGAAATAGATTGAAGCTTTAGAAATACAGGTGGAAGAAACCAAAAGGAAATGTTCTCAACTTTCTGCCCACTTGGAAAGTAGGAGGAAGCAAAAAGTAATCGAACAAATAGAAGAGGTTTGACAAGGTACTTTATGTGAGCATCTTATCATCAAATGCGAATAATCGTTACACCGGCTGGAGGTTTGGGGTTGCATTTTCCATTTAGGAGGAATCATTAGATGGATACTTTCTTTTGCAAAGTAGTGTAGTACGTAGCACTGAGTAGTTAACCCAAATGGAAAAGGCATCTGTCTAAGAAGAAACGCGAATGAAATAGGGTGATTACGCCAAAATGTTTTTGTTCCTCTCTCTGTTGATTTTATGCCTTGCAAATCAAATTTACTAATGCATATTATATTAAGTGCAAATTTGTTCACCCTCACTTAGCGAGGGTGAACAAAACCATCACTCTGATTGGTGAAAAAAGTGTAGAGTCCACCGAATTAATACACTTATTGGTAATTATGATGTTAGTTTGTGGTGAACCCTACGCCTTTTTCACCAATCAGAGTGAAAGTTTCGTTCACCTTTGCTAAGTGAGGGTGAACAAATTCGCACTCAATTCACACTTCTATTGTATCACCAAATCCAAATTGAGGGGAAATTTCCTAATTAAATACAACAGAAATTTGGGAAAGCTTGCAAGTAACTTGGTAGTTTTGAAGATTTACATCCAACAACGAATTCAGTATGGTACAGAAAGGGTGAGAGCTAAAGCATCGCCTGAATACCTCTCAGCGCCACATTTGTGCAGGAATCTTTCACGATGTCATCATCATGATCCTTACTGATAAATGGCGGCCTGTGCCATAAAAAATCTTACTTGGAGCCCGAGTACACTCCATCTTTATAAGCTACTGTACATTATAACCCTTGAAGAAGAGGCACGCCGCCATTACTGTCTAAAGTCTAAACTATCTGACTCTAAACGCTGTACTTCCTCTCTAAGAACATCTCCACCCCGTATTCAGATTTTTTCCCAAATTTGAATAAAAACTTGATTTAGTTTGGAGCACTTCAACGGGTAAAAGCAAATTTAGGCATAAGTTTTGCGTAAAAGTTTCGTTAATGACATTGTTGTAAATTCGAGGAGGAGAAAATAACCTTCAAAATTTGATGAAGAATTGGAGTAATATCAAATTTGGTGAAGGAGTGGAGTGGGATTTTTGTTGTGTTTACTTAAATTTGAATTTGATGTAGGATTTGGATAAGGGGTAGAGATGCTCTAAGCCTTTGCAAAATGTAATTTTGTGGGGCCTACTTTCGGGTCCCACACAAACGATATGAACTGTTAAATAATTTTAAAATAATTATTAAGGTGATCTTGGAGACAATCAGGCCCATTGGATATTTTTACGTTTCTTATTTATTCTTTGATTTTCATTCATAATTTAGGATTCTACCAGTTTGAAAGAACCTTTAGGAAAATTAATAAAATTGTGGGCTTGGAAAATCATTGATCTGAACCATAAGAGTTGTAGGGCTTGTTGAGAAGAGTATTTATTAAAAAAAATTATCTTATTCGGACATCGATAAGTATAAAAAAAAATCTCATATTTTTAGTGTTTTGATACCTATTGATGTCCGAACAAGATAATTTTTTTACTAGATGCTCTTCTTAATGAGCCGTACGACTCTTATAGTTCAGATTAATGATTTTCTGAGCCCACAATTTTATTACTCTTCCTGAAAGTTTTTTCAAACTGGTAGAGTTCTGAATGAAAATCAATCAATAGATGAGTAACGTAAAAAAATCCAATTGGCCTGATTTTCTCCGAAATCACCTTAATAATTATTTTAAAATTATTTAATAGTTTGGATTGATTGTGTGGGACGCAAAAGTGGGTCCCACAAAATTACATTTTGCAAAGGCTTAGAATTAGTACCAAAACTGTGTCGTTTGGCACCACTACACAGCCCCCCGCTTCCCTCTTAGAGTGCCTTTTGGCTGGTGTTCGCAGGGTGGAGGGAAGATGATACATCAAACTTTTATGGTGGTACTACTAGTACACATAAAAAAATTGCTAATTGACCCCTGTTAAATATTTTTTTGGGAAAATGACCAATACATGATAGTTGAGGCAAATTATGCCAAAAACATGGGCATGGTTTCACAAATGCCCAAAGCATGACAAGGAAAGAAAAAATTACCCATACATGGCATTTTATAGATGAAATGCCCACAATACCCTCTCCATTTTTCCTCTCTCATTCCCCTTCCCAGATTTCCCCCCTTCCTCTTCGTTCCAGTCTTCTGGAGAGGGAGATAGAAGAGCGACGCCACCACTACTGCGTTCGACGAACACCACCATCACCGGCGGCAAGCCCAACGGCGTTCGCTGAAAAAGGTGGAGAGTGTAGACCCATCATACAACAGTCATCTTCAAATCTATGGCAATCTTCCTTCTTTAGTGTAGCCGTTAATGACGCTCTCCTACCATAAATTCTGCTACGGGTACCACTCAAACCTCTAACCAGAGCTAAATGTGTGTCCAAACACTGACGCTCTTTAATTTCCTCACCCTTCTTCTCTCTCCGCCTAAACCCTATCCCTAAACCCCCATCTGGTATATTCTTGCAGCGATCACAAGCTCATATATGGCTTGATACCCAAAACCCATCTGGAAAATGTTGTGTGGATCAATAGCTTTGGAGATTTAATAAGTTCTTTGTTTCTGTTAGTAATATTTTGGAGT
This sequence comes from Vaccinium macrocarpon, assembly GCA_022606695.1. Classification (NCBI taxonomy): domain Eukaryota; kingdom Viridiplantae; phylum Streptophyta; class Magnoliopsida; order Ericales; family Ericaceae; genus Vaccinium; species Vaccinium macrocarpon. Next base: position 36,517,284 of record CM040179.1, on the reverse strand, counting down.
TGAATATTTGATTTTGAAGTATTGTTGAGCTTTTTGGTCCTTGTTTTGAATGTCTAATTTTTAATGATGGCAAAGAATGGATCAATCTGTGAATAATTTCATGTAGTGTCTGTTCTTTCTTACTTTCTTGCATGCAAGGTGTTTGTAATATTGTCTAAGTGAAGGCAACAACCTAGAGATGAGAGAGAAGGTAATATTGTCGAGTAGCTTAATTTGTTTATAAGTGCTAATGGTGAATATGTCTGGTGCTTGTTTATTTCATACGGTGCATGTCAAACTTATACAAAGAAACACGTTTTTTTGTTGCTTTCGAGCAAGTTTTTGATTAATGGGTGACAATATATTGTTTTGCATGTTATAAAAATAGTGGTCACTCCACTGACAATGGAATGTGGAGTGGATGGACTTGTATGCATGATTCATGCCATCTAAGAACCCAAGGAAATGAGAAATAAAATTTATGGGAAGAATAGTCAGGTGCTTGTGGTTTCATACACAATGCACGTCAGTGTTATATAAAGAGCATGTTTTGCTCTTGCTCGGAGCAAGTTTTTCAGTGACAGTGACAGTATATTATTTTTCATGTTATAAAAAGAGTGCAAAGGTCACCCCACTAACAATGGAACGTCGAACGGATGGACTTGTATGCATGGTTCATGCCATCTAAGAACCCAAGGAAATGATAAATAAAATTTATGGGAAGAATAGTCAGGTGCTTGTGGTTTCATACACAATGCACATTAGTGTTATATAAAGAGCATGTTTTATTCTTGCTCGGAACAAGTTTTTCAGTATCAATGATAGTACATTATTTTTCATGTTATAAAAAGAGTGCAAAAGTCACCCCACTGACAATGGAACGTCGAACGGATGGACTTGTATGCATGGTTCATGCCATCTAAAAACCTAAAGAAATAAGAAATAAAATTTTACGGGAAGAAACGATCAGTCTTTGTGGTTTTAAATACGAGTGCATGACAAGGTTATACAAAGAGCAAGTTTTGTTGTTGCTCGGAGCAAGTTTTGTTAGATTGTGGACGTAAGGTGTCAATTTATGGGGAGGGGAAATTATTGGGGATTTTTTTACCGTGGGTATTTCTGTCAGTCGAAATATTGGTACCATGTATGTGGAATTATTTTTTTCCTTCTCATGTTATTGGTCATTTCCAAAAACCTTACTATGAAATTGAAATATTTAGTTTTAAAAACCATATTTTGGTCATTTTCCCTATTTTTTTCCCCTCCAGCCAATACTGTATATTTGGTACCTAGTAACATGGTAACCCATTCTCTTCGGGATCCAAGCGGATCATCCAATCAGCTCAACCCGACTAATTCGAACCATCCTTTGATCTACCCAATGTATGGTATGGATGGTTCCGGATCGTGAAATACCAAATTTAAAGGTTCCGGATTGGTTTCGGTTAAAACAGATCTGCCCGTGGAAATGCAAAAAAAAAGAGGAAAAATTAAAACGTGTATTCTCCTCCCACTTCCAGACTCCAACACCCACACATCTTTACCCACTCCGGCCACTACCCATCCACTTGCACTTGTTACCCTAATCACTCTCGCTTAGTCACTCCCTCATTCTCAACGCCTCCTAGTCTCCCACACAAATCATCCATGCAGCACCTCCCTCACTCCATCCCTCTCCTCCTCCGCCGTCGTACGACTACTCCACCGTGAATATTGAACTCAGAGTCCCAGATCGTGAACAGTGAACATCTTATTTGCTTGTTGACTGTTACGACACTCTCTCTCTCTCTCTCTCGATCGTGAACAGTGAACTTAATCTAACCCTAGTCTGAACATCATCACTTAGTTCACGATCTGATTTGTTCACAATCTGTAGAGGAATTCACTTTAGATTTTTTTCTCTAAAAAATCATCACTGGTTACTTTGTTTAGTTCACAATCTGTTACTCTATACTGGAGTTCACTTCAGATTTTTCGTACATCATATTCTATACAGGAGTTCATTGCATGACAGCCCAATTCGTCAAATCCATCCGGAATTGATATGTCAAACCGAACCAAACCCGATCCATATCAGATATCATCCAGGACTTGTCATCGATTCGAAAACATAAATCCACTATCATCATCCGGATGCACGATTCAAAACATAAATCCACTATTAATGCTAAGCGTCAAACTCAAAAATGATAAGTGCTCCAACAACAACCAACTTGGTGTGTCCAATACACTCACATGGTGCTGGAGTCCACACACACTGAATGTGAATGTATGGATCCACTTTGTTGGAATTTTGGCGCCGTTTTGCACATGTGTCATTGTTAAATCCTGAACCGATCTAGCCGGAATAGAATCGTGGACACCCCTACTCTTCACTCTTTCAGCGACAAAATCTTGCTAGCTCTGGCTCTGGCGAAATCGATGCTCCTCTACAAACACAAAACATGGTCTCTTCTTGGATCCACCACAACGCGCTCCAACTAGTGGCGGATTTAGGAATCCTACATAGGGGATAACCTTTCAAGGTTAACTTTGAAAAAAAAAATCAGTCCAATATAATTAATATACCAAAAAAATACAAAAATTTCTAAAAAGCATTCTTCATTAAGCAAAAAAGTTTAAACTTAAAACATTATGAAAGATTTTAATATTGTATACATATTGTGTTTATGACGCTTGAAAAAAAAAAGTAAAGTCATATGGGAAAAGAAAAGGAAGTGACGACGGCAAAGATAGAGAAGTGATCACTTTATTTCAATTTTTCAAATAGTACTGAATGAATTTTGAAGAAAAATTTAATAATTGAACATATTTCTATAGTGGACATTTAAAAAGGGACAGAGGGAGTATATATATTTCCTAAAGTTTTTCATGTATTGTTTTATAACAGGATTCCAATTAGATTTGTTCAATATTAGTTGGTGAATTCTTTCTTAAATTATTTGTTGGTGAAACCAAAAACATTAATCAACCATTGGGTACATCAGATTTTTGGAGGGTGGAGACCATTTTTCAAATTTTTAACTCAAAAAAAAAAAAAAGGGCCTATGACCAAAACATGGTTTTTAAAAGTAAATATCCCAATTTCATGGGGCATGGTTTTTGGAAATTAAAAAATATATGAAAGGAAAAAAAAAACAAGGCCAATTCTATTCGCAACTGAGGAATGGCTAAATTCAACCCACTAAAAACTCATTTTGGAAATTGCTACCTTTTAACCCATTTTTGGCTACATACAAACAATAAACTTCAAAAAAATTCCCAATCTACCCCTCTATACCCGTCTCCCTTCCTAACATTTATCTAATACCCAAACTACCCCTCCTATTCATCTAAACCCTAAAATCAAAACCAAAAAAAATCAAAACTCCATCTCTTTGTCTGCTCCACACCCTGCCACTCCTCTCTCTTCATTGTCTGATCCACACCGCCATCACCGCCCATAGACCGCCACACACCACCATCAGCCATTACCTCACTTTTTCTCCATCGTCTGCTCCACACCCCGCCTCTCCCCTCTCTTTGTTGTCTGCTCCACGCACCACCATCATCGCCGCCTTTTACCGTTGTCCTCTCTCCTCCACCGCCATCACCGCCCACAGACCGCCACACACCGCCATCACCACCATCAGCCATTACCCCACTCTTTCTCGATCACTAATCCCGCACCTCCACACACTGCCATCACCATCGTCTGCAATACCACCGGTGCCATCACCACCATCGATCAACATCTCCACCACGATCAGGGAGACTTGAGCACGAAATTGTTCAATTGACCTCTCTAAGGTATATACTTGAACCTTCTAAGTATGTGTCATTGCATTCGAAACCCTAGAAAGATGGTGCTACAAAACTGTAGGTCAAATATCCAGTATTGAAAATTTTGCTTCGATTCAAATTTGAAAAACTGAAATTTGGTGATAAATTCAATTTTTCATTTATGAATGGACCAACATGTTTCAGTTTGGAGAAATTGATCATTTAGAGTATTGGGTTTTAATCAAAACCACAGAGCTGCGTTTGTTCAAATTTTGATGAGGTTAGTTTTGCATGTTTATTTTAGTGCAAGCATAGCAGCTTAGTGAATGAATTATATGTCATTGGAAGAGTGGGTACTTAATTGTAACTTATACATATTGGTGATGGTGATGGGAAGATGATGGAAGGCACCCCAACCTTGACTCTCTCTTTACTCGTCCATTCAATTTTATGATTGTTTTCCCCTCCCAATTAAACCGTGGTTCCGGTACTTTCATATATAGGTACCAATACCTAGCATATGAAGTTAACACTGCCTCATATGGTACTGGTACCACAAAATAGATACTATACCACATTACATTGATATCCTTTTTTTCCCCTTGTTATTTCACCAAATTTTTCAAAAAATTGTTTCAATTAAATATGAAAGGAAGAGTACTGAAAAATCCAAATTCAATTTTTAGAAAATATATAATTTAATAAAGAATTTAAATGAATTTAATTTATAAAGATTTCAAACCTCAAAATACTGAATTTTTTCAAACCTCTAAACACTAAATTTAATAAAGAATTATCTATAACCTTTCATATCATTTTATTTTATTTTTTATTAATGGTAAATTGACTTTCATCTCGAAATACTGAATTAAGAAGTTGTGATCGTTTGAAAATTTAAAATGGAAAAAAAATAATTTAACTACTCCCATCGGCTCCATTCCTGAGGTTTCAAATTACTTCCCCCACGTCTCGTTCCTTGCTAATTGGAACCCAATTTTCAATAATTGAGGGGAGAGTTGGACCCACCCATGTGGTGGCGTCATTGATTCATCCCATCAGCTCGATTTTTGAGGTTCGCAATTACTACCCCACGTCTTGTTCTCAGCTAATTGGAACCCAATTTTCAATAATTGAGGGGAGAGTTGGACCCACCCATGTGGTGGCGTCATTGATTTGTCCCCATCAGCTCAATTTCGAGGTTTGCAATTATTACTCCACGTCCCATTCTTGGCTAATTGGAACCCGATTTTCTATAATTGAGGGGAGAGTTGGACCCACCCATGTGGTGGCATCATTAATTCATCCCATCAGCTTGATTCCCGAGGTTCGCAAATACTTCCCCCACATCCCATTCTCAGCTAATTCTAACCCAATTTTCAATAATGGAGTCCTACATATATATAGGTGTCTCTTTACAAAATATCAAAACAAGAAATATATGTCTGAAATATTTTCACTCATGGCTTGTAGTTTGAGTTACATGCATTCATCCAAATGTTTGCAACTGCCTTCACAATGAAGTTATTTCGTTGGATAGTGGGTTCTCACAGTTATCGGGAGTATTCAGTGTCTGAAATTTCAGCAAAATGTAAAGTTCCAGGAAAATTAAAAACCTATTCTATTTGTGTAATCTTGTTTCACTACCCTGGATTGTTCAAAATGAAAGGTCCAGGCACATGGAACAAATTTACTGTATCGCAAGGGTAAAGAACTGTGGTCATTGCGTGGCATGGCGAAGTAAGTTTAACTCCTGCATAGCACAATTATTGTTTGCAATTCTAGAAGGGCTTCAATGGAGAGGTTATTCGGCTCCCCATCAAACGCAAGAGATGGATGTCAATGTCTTGAGAGTGATGCTGAAAGTGACGCTCCTCTAGCATGTCATCCTCCTTCATTTTACACAAGTTGGCCTCGGCCTAATTTTTTAAATTTATTGACACGAAATGAAAGAGGTCATTTACCAAATTAATTTCATATGTTGTAAACAGCTGTAATGAGAATATTGGTTAAAGTTATACATGTACATAGTACATTCATATGTTGTGAACAGCTGTAATGAGAATATTGGTTAAAGTTATACATGTACATAGTACATTCGTGGGTTGGTTGGGTCTTCAACATAAAATGAACTATTTCACTTTTAAAAACATGAATTAGGCAAAATAGTTCAGAAGTTTAAAAATGTATGTCTACAAATATTTCGAGACTTAGAAATTGAACTGTGGTAAGAACCTAGCAAAGGCAACTTTAGGGCCAATCTAACTGCATCAAGTTAAATTTATCCAAATTTATCATCTTAAATATAAAAGGAAGCAGAGTACCATGCAACATTATGTTCAAATTTAAGAAAGTGAACTAGGCATAAAGGTTTATATGTTAACAAAATTTATTTTAGCAAGTGGTTCATACCTTAAGCTATGAATTTCAAACAGATAATGCAAAAATTAACCATGAAATTAACAATAAATTATCATAGTGATTAATGAATAACTTGAACATACAATACATGAGTTTATTTTGTATATGATTCAAAGTCAATAAAAATATATTTAACATGATCGATTAGTGGATGTGTTTCAAGGTAAGGTAAAGATCGATTTTTAAGGTCAAGAGGCAATATAGTATACATTACACCTTGTAACTTGGGACACTACATTTTGTTCAATATTTGCAACTTAAAAAGAAAGAAACAGTACATGAGTAGATGGTACAACGAATTCAACTTTCAGAACATGAAGGGCAGAGTACAATTTGGATGTTAAAAGGTGAACGGTTACAAATAATTCATATATTAAAAATTGAACTATTCTTATAATCCTGAAATTAAGATTTCAAATAGTGGAGCTTGCGTACACATGTAAAAGGGGCATACCCCAGGCAGACAGAACACTAGGTAAATTGCCCTTGCTGCAGCATAGTAATCAGAACTTCCTAATCCACAATTACCTCAACCGTTACTACATTGTTATCAATGATTTTTTTGAAATGTTGAATTTGTGATGTATAAGGTGTCTCCCATCCAATTGATTGTTCGCTACGGTATTTCTTCCAGTTGCAAGCTATTGGCGGCATAGGGGAACGATTCTTTAAGAACACCTACAAGATGACAACATTAAGTAACTAAAACCCTTTTATTCAATGTATTAAAGAACATATCAACATACCTGCACAAAGTGCCCCTCGTTGATGAACCCAATAGCAATAACTTTTCAACTCGTGGAAGCCGCCGATCAAGAGTAGAGAGGGAGGAAAGTAAGACATTGGTGCATAGAAAGATTGACAAGGACAACATTATAAGTGGAAGCAATGAGGTTTCCTATGTCTGGCATTGTCATCCACCTATCTGTTTACATATAAAATTAACCAATCCAATAATTAATTGACACGTAATCAAAAGTGCCAAACGTTGGCAATTACTCGTCAATGAAAATACACTGGATTAATAAGATAAAGTTGATTAAATACGATGTCGTATTACTTCTCAATTTAGAAAGGCAGTTCTTGGCAGTTACGAGCCATTGCTAAAATAAAGATTGGCTTCGAAGCCATAATATCAACTGCTAAACACACAAGCTCCACATATAAACTTGTGAAACAAGGCAATTGACAGTTAGAACACGTGGAATATTTTTGAAAGGAAGTTATCTCCTTAACATGTTATCATTTGAGTTTGTTAAGAAAACGTGCAGATTTAAAGCCTTTGGAAGAAGAAAGAATTCAAATTCAGACGTGGAGAAAGAATAACTGCCAACTCTCAGAGTGGAAGTTAGAGTTCAAAGCAAGCTAGATTCAAATTCATGGAGCGGAAAGTTCAAACTACAAGCAACATCTATATATAGAAGAAATTGAAGAGTGAAAAGCCCCGGACAAATCTTCAACAAACAGCTATAAAAAAAACTGATGCTTGGTTTGTTCATTGGCAAAGTAGTTTAGGATTTTGAACTCAGTTCGAAGTAGATTAGGAATTAGATTAGGATTTATCTCGATTGTTCTTGTAACAATCACCCCTATCTCGGTTGTTCTTGTAACAATTAGCTGTTCGAAGTTCTGTTACTCTGTATTTGAAGTTGGAGACGATTTCGAGGTAATTTTATCTTTGATTTATCAATCGAAGTGTCTTGTTTCTTTATTGTTCTTTGATTTCCTAAGTTTATTGGTTTGCATTTCTTCACTTGTTAAGAAAAATCCTCTTAATTGAGGTAATTGAACCAACAAAACACAATTGGCTGATTAGATTTGGTTTTTTTCCAAAGTTAATCTGAGGGAGGAGATTGAAACTCTCTCTGGCACGCTCGCATATAATCATTTTCCATTGCAAAGAAGTAAAAAGAACTAAACACACTATCCCTTCCCGCGGGAATTTCATTGTCAAAGTATGATAATTTGAAGTGTACTTTTTTCGCCCTCCCGTTCTCACAAAAAACTCTATTGTAAAGGGCCCAATTTGAACTCAACTACCAAATAAGCTTGTTTCTCACATCCATCCATTCTTCCTCCATGCCACCCATCAAGGTCGCTATTGCATGATACTCATAATTCCCATTGGACTTAACATCCTTAATAATATGAATGTATTGTTTTATTGCTTCCGCAAACTCACTCAAGTACATGTTCCAAATAAGATTTGCAACAACTTTGGGTTTGGAACTTTTAATTGCGCAAACTTTTGGTATTGCACGCAGTTTCTCCTTAACTGGATTCACACTTTGCAAGGACAGCTGCTATACAGATTTCACTCCTAATTTTTTGGGTTTGCGGCGTGGTTTCTTTGGCACCGGCTTCGGGGTTGACACGGAGGCCTCAACATGTTCAAACTCTGAGGAAAGCCTACGCGTCGAATTACTAATTTGGTCCTTTTTAGGGCAACCTCGTTCCCGCGCCTTATGTTGGGGTTCTACATGGGAAGTGCACTCAGGATGAACAAACTCTTTGAACTTCTTCATCATATGTCGCTGCTGCTCCTTGGTTGTTCCTTGTAACCTTTGAAAAAATATATCCCAATCAGCCTTGACCGTCTCAGTAATGGAAGGATCTCTCGCGGGTGCAACAAGAAAAAGCTTTTTTCAATGATCATGTACGATGGACAATGGTAGAGGCTTATTATCTATCTTGAATGGAGCAATCTCATAGAGTAGGGTAAACCGTGGGTGTGCCTAATAGAACATTCGCAAGCACGGTTCGATGCGACCAAAATTTCAACTTCATTTGCTTTCTTAGTAATCATTCTCATCGCCTCCTTCGAAACAACTCCCTTTATTTCGTCAAGCAAATGAATCATGAATTCGTGTTGCCAACATGATAAATCCCTCTCAAATGTGCCTTTCAGTTCAGTAATTTGCAAGTTGATCAACTTGTCAATCTGCTCTCATAGACGAGCAAAGTTGCATTGGGAGCTTCCAAGATGGTTTTTCAGTTTTGCATGTGCACACTCTGCCCTATGATCAAAAAAATGGCAACTCTTTATCCACTACACTTGGCTAAAAGAGTGTCCAAGAAATAAATAAATTGAACATGGATTGGATTTACCTGTTACCTGTATAGTTACCCAAGTGCATTACTTTGTCTATCCAAGCCACGACAAACCTTCCTTGTATGGTCCTAACCAACTTTGCTCCACATATTCAATGGCTTCAGAAACGGTCTGAAAATCCTGCTTCATCAATTTAAGGTGGGCATTGTACTGTTTTGGATTCTTTGACATCACAAGTAGGCCCCAACTAAGGTTAAATGCCTTCCACATCTGCTCAGAGAACTTCCTCTTGCACTTTGCAAACACATTCTTTGAGATATGCCACCTACATAGAAGATTGGTGGCCCCAGGAAAGACGTTTGTGATGGCATTCATAAGGGCCAACTCCCGGTCGGTGACAATAACCAACGGCAAGTTATTGGGATCCATGATACTTTTCAACCTTTCCAACATCCAACCGTAGCTTTCCTCCTTCTCAGACTCCATGAAGCCAAATGCCACAGAAAAAGTAGAGTTCGCCGATGTCATGCCAACAATCTCAAGCAAAGGGAAGTTATACTTGTTGGTTTTGTATGTCAAATCCATCAACAACACGAGCGGAAAGGAACGCAACAACTCAATAGAGTCCGGGTGTGACCATAACAACTGTGTCACGTGGCTACTCTCATTGCTCAGGTGCCACTCAAAGTAGTTGCTACTTGCTAACCAAGACATTAACTGTTGCATCTGAGATCTCCCAGCTAGTTCCTTCACCTGATGCTTCGCTCGTACATTGTAGATAGTTTTAATTGTTGTGCAATTGTGAGGATCCGTTAGTTTAATTTAGGTTAGTATATCTTGAGATCTAGCAAGACAAGATGACATATCCACCAACACCTCCTCCTCCTTTGATGACAACCTCCCAGCATACGCGTGGCCCTCCAAGTGACTATTCGATGGATGGTTGTGCTTGCCGTTCAACACAGTAACAATCCACCCTTGATAAGTTTTCACACATTTCAATTCAAAGGGGCAATCACATTTCTTTGACCCCGTGGTGCGCACTCTCTTCTTCACAACCCGATCAACTTCATCAGGCTTCTTCACACACACTTCCTATACTTCCACTTCGTTCACATGCAAATCTCATCCTTGGCCTACGACCCTTTCCGGCTTTCTCAGAGGCCTTGGTCACAGTCACATGACCGCGTGCTTCACTAGTACTTTTATCCAATCTTTTAAAGCATCATCCGTGGTAAATACCTGCGGCCATTATAAAAATAACAATCAACTCCATTATAAAAATAACAATCAATTCCCCAATAAAAATTTTGGACTTCCACATTTCAAAGGTATAAATATTAACACTCACCTCTTCCGTTGTAAAATACTCCACACAATCATATAGAGTAGGAGATGAGTCTATGTGGCTATTGAAGTGTCACACTGAAAAAACAATTAAAAAAATACATGATCCACAAACGTACATATTGATCAACAAACATCAAGTTTTAACAATTGAAGATGTGGCAAAAATTTCTTAATTAAAAAATGAACTGTGATCCATAATTCGGATATTCAAAATTGAATGATGAACAAATGGAAGAATTATAGGTTCAATTATCAAAACATCAAGATTTAACAATTGAAAACATGTCGTAATTTCAAATATTAAAATATGAAATATTAACTACTATTCGGACAAACAATTATTTTAAATCTTAATATCCTATAGTTTTGTGTTCAGATTTTATAAGTTGAAGAAACATATTAATTCATATTCTAAAATTTGAATAGATATATAAAATTCGGTTTCAAACAAATGAATATTGGCAGGAATTTAAACCTAGTTGTTTCGAACTTTTTATCATGTTTTAACATTTGAATTAAGGTACGTAGTTCAAATTTTATAAAATGAAAACCACGTGAAACTTCAACACTGGGAATCTGAATTTCAAATGACGAAAACGTGAAACTTAAATCTAGGTCTTACCTTTCTTTGCTTGTTTTTGCCTCCAAAACCACCATTTTCTTCCCATCATCTTCCTTTTCTCGACCTCCTTGCAACTTGTAAACAAAAAATTAACCCCCATTTTCGTTTTTTCCATTTCAAAAAAGGACCATTGTGGGTCAAATGTAGGTGAAGAACCTTCCATGGAAATCTCCATTGAGGGATGAGGAGTGGAGTGAAAGTTCTTTAGGATTGGAGGTGGGAGGTGGGAGATGGAGATGTGGGAGAAAAGAAGAGGAAGTTTTTTAGGGCATGTACTAGGAAGAAGAAGAACAAGATCGTGTTCTTTAGACAGGATGTTTTTTTTTTTTTTTTTGCAGTAATTGTATATAGTAGATGGGTTGGACCTAAGATGGAGACGGGTTGTACAATTTGTGGTTGTTTTCAAAAGCTTTTTTGCTATTTGCATCCACTCATTTAAGGAAAAAAAAAGTCATTTTATGCAAGGGTATTTTTGTCTACTATTGACTAAAAGTTAGTGGATTGAATTTAGCCATTTCTCTGTGGCGAATAGAATTTAGCCATTCCTCTGTGGCCAAAAACCAATTACACATACATGCATCTGAAGATTTAAGGTCCAAAATACCCTTATATTTTTTAAAATTGAAAATTTGAAAATTAGAACAGCTCCAACATATCCGCCCAACTAGGGTTTGTTTGGAACATGGGGAAGGGAAAGGAAAATGAGAGAAAATAAAAAGAGAGGAAAGTGAGAGAAAAATGGGAGGAAAATTACATTATTCACAATACTTAGATTTTTTATTTTCTCTCTTCTTTCTCTCCAAACCAAACCAAAGGAGGAAAAAATTTTAACTTTCCCTTCTTTTCCCTCACTTTCCTCAAGTTCCAAACATACCCTAAATCTTGTAAATTTGGAAGTCTTCCAAACCCTTCAGCTACCAACAATTTCGAAACGCTTCTCTCTCTCTCTCTCTCTCTCTCTTGGCGGCAGCAAGAGAGATGCTGGAGCTATTCTTCGCCGTGGCTTCTCTGCAGTCCCTTTGACCCTATACGTACCTCCAATTCAAAGCCTGAACCTGTTTGTGGAAAACATGGAAGAGGAGAGCTTTTTAGGGAATCAAGTTTGTGCACTGGTCGATTCTACCCTCGCCTATCCTGTTTGCGGAAACCATGTTGAGGAAAGACCATTATTTATTCCTAATTTAGACCTAGCAGTTCCTCTAACAGATCATGGGTTTGGCATCACCAAGGAGTGCAATTTTGTTCACCCTCCTTAAAAGAGAGTGAACAAAATTCTCCCTCATATTAGTTGAATTAGTATGAGCCTGACTATAAAGTGATGTCATGCTTACCTCTGTAATACACTTTTTGGTAAGCATGATGTCACTTTATGGTGGGATCCACACTTTTCAATTATTAGGAGGGAGGGTTTTGTTCACCTTCTTTTAAGGAGGGTGAACAAAATTGCTCTCATCACAAAGGCATTTGAGTGGCTAAAACATAGTTATGGAATTGATCAGATGAGAGGTTATTTTAAACTAAACAAACATTGCACTTTGAGTCAATTAATATTGCACCCTTTGAGAATACTGTTGTGAGATTTTAATGTACTCGTGAACCATGGAAGGACACGTTGGTGTTGTATACACTGGACTAGCATAGGGAGAGCATACACTATTATAACCTTGAATAGAATCCATGCTTTCGTTTAAAAGAGAAAAGAAACTCCACTACAGATTTTTTTCCTTTCAAATTGAACACAATTTACCGGAGCACTGACTCTAGCATACACTGACTACCTTCTTGGCTCAATTAAAGAGTATAATTAACCAAATTTACGTGTGTACACTAGTTAACCAAAAAAAAAGAGTATAAACTAATAAAATCAACTAAACTGGATGGCGACAAATAAATTAATAATCACAGTAACTCAAATGCATGGTCTTTTTTATTTATTTATTTTTTTCTAAGTAGCAAGAAAAAGAAATATTAACTACAACTAGTAGAAGGACAAAACCAATTCAGAGTTTTTCAATTTTCCTAAAAAAATAAAATTAAATTCCCGGCAACGGCGCCAAAAACTTGTTGTGAGATTTTAATGTACTCGCAAGTGCACGAATCGTACCGAAGTATAGTTATGCAAGAGTGAGGTCGAACCCACAAGGACTTGTTTTTTTAATAGGAAAACTAAATAATCCAAAGTTGATTAAACCCTAACCTAGTTCCAAAAAATTGTGAATTGATTTTTAAACTAAAAATGAATCTAAGAATGGAAAAAGAAAATAATTAAAATTTAACAGAAAAGTAAGTGAAGATTACCGGTTGAAACAGTAACTAGAGTTTCGGAATCCACACTCATGTATTCATAGTGATTTTTAACAAACTCTGATTTATTCTTCTCTAATTTTCTTTACAGTAATTTGGTGGCTAAACTCTATTACTGTGGAAAGTATCTTCATTAAGCTTGTTTTAAAGAAAAATCCAATGTACACTCTTCCTTGCCTAAGGTTCAAGACACAAAAAATCCAATGTATCCGTTAACAAACAAATCACAACGGATATCCAATACTTGAAATCAAAATCTAATAATCAGGCAAAATATTTAACTAGTAGTTTCAAATCATGGAAAAAGCATGTTTGAATTCATATCCAAAACAACTAAATTAAATTAAAAGGAGGTAAGAACAATTATCCAATGAAATTATGCATTAAGAAAAATAAATCGAGAGTTTGTTTTTAATCACTACTAGACATGAGATTTCATCCTCCACCCTAGTTTAAATGACTAGCCGCTCATAGATAAAAACAAATCAATCATTCGACTAGAATCCATAAAATTATAAAGCTTACAAATATTTCTTTGCTCGTGCTCTTCTATTCCCAACCGTATTCTTGTTCGGCTGCTGCCGCAGTGTAAAATTGAGCTCAGCCGAAGTCTTGTTGTGATGCTTATATAAGCACTTCAAAATAAATCTTCCCTATTCAAAAAGAATTACATATCTTTCACACCACTTACTTCTTGCCTTCTTGGACTTTATTGTTGGGGAAACTTTCTACATCTTCTTTGCCGAATCTTTTAGAATTATAGACAAGACCTTAATTCCTTGAAGTGCAATCAGCTTCCATTTTGGCCGACCCATGTGCAAGCCAGTCTTAGTTTTGGTAACTATTAACCTTGATGCAACTTCCTATTTGAAGTATATAGATGGACGGATTTGATCACAAGTTTTGTTTTTCCACCAAATAAAATCCAACTTTGCGTTCCTTTGAATCTAACAACAGAAATAAGAGAAATTATAATTTTTTTGTGCAATTTAAATATTCTCATGTAAATTATCAAAAAGCTAATATTAATGCAAAAACAGCCAGTAGGAAAGCAATAGTCATTCTTTTTATCCTCCAAGCTACTGTACCAACAAATGAGCTATACCATTTGATCCCTCTTCAGCCAAAAAGTTGTAATAAACTCAATCATGGAGGGATTTTCCGATGAATACATTGACTCTATATAACTTCTATTATTATACTAATTTTTACCACTTTACTCGAACATGTAGTCGGGGGGAATGGAATTTTTTTTGACTTCCAAAATGGGCATGCTGGATTATGCATCTATTTATATGGATAGATAAAATAAAGAACCAAAACATGAGATATTGGGATTTTCTAGTGTCAATATTTTGTGCTCATCAAATACCATTGAACCTCATGAGGAATTTTGACTTGCTTGTCTGATGTCTAAATCCAATTTTTTATTTTGGTAACATTGCACCTTGATTGCATTTACACAACACCCTCTAAGAATAATATTGCACCCAAATGAGGATGGAAAAAAGAGAGAGAAGATCTTGGTCCTTTTGGGAAACTACATATTGCAACTTGAATCACAAAACGTATTGCACTTTAGATGAAATTATATTGCACCATGTATGGAACTATATTGCATTCAAGTGAGGACAACTAGGTTCGCTTTGTGATGTCAAATTTCAACCATTTGGTTTTTTTTAAAAAAACTATTGCTCGTTTAATAAAAAAAAACGTTGCACCTTGAGTGAATTGACATTGTACCCTTTGAGAATACCATTGCATATAGAGGAAAGATTGAGTTGCTTGTATGATGTCTAAATCTAATTTTTATTTTGGAGAAAATGACAATTGCTCCTTAAATGAAGAGATTGCTATTTTTTTTGCACTCACTTAGCTCAAACTCATTGCACTTAGGTTAGGTCAACTTGTCTTGTTATGGTGAGGTCAAATCATATAGCTTGGACAGACTTTTCAAACATTTTACCGTAACTGAATTAAGTTTACACCTTTTATGAACCAATATTGCACCTTGTCTCAAAATTATTGCACTTAGGGTTTTGCGGAAAAAAATACACTCGGGAATATTTTGGGCAATGCAGTGATAAAATGCCATGTATGTGGAATTACTTTTCTCCATGCCATGTATTGGTCATTTCTGAGACCAATACAATCCGCCACTGGCTCTAGCCATGGACTAGTACTCTGTGTGTGTGTGTGTGTGTGTGAGTGAGAGAGAGAGAGAGAGAGAGAGAGAGTTTGTCTCTCTTTATCTGAAGGCTGAACCGTTTTTTTTTTAATTTTATTTTGTGTGATCTTAAATGCTCAAAATAAAAAAATTTCACTTGGAGAGTTTTGAAGCAGATTTTGACAGTAGGAAACAAAACAAAGGGGATTTTGGAGACCCAATATCTTCTTGGTGAAATTCAAACCCTAGGTAAGTTTTTCACCATTTTTTGTTATATTTATTTGAGAACTATGGCCTGTGGGTACGTAATTGAATGTTTGATGGTTATCTATTTCATTGTTGAGAAATATGGAACTGTTGGCTGTTGCGGTCTATTAACTGTTGCTTTGGATCTAGACACAGGCGGCTCCATATTGTCCTTCAGGTTTTCAATTGAACACCCTAAACAATTTTTTTTGTTTAGAATTCATGTAATTTTTTTTTTGTAGTTTTATTTAAATTTCGTCCTTTCTGAACACCTAAACTAAAAATATTTGAACACCGTACACATAAATATTTAAACACTTAACCTAAAAACAATTTAACAACGAGCTCCAAAAAATCAGTCCACAAACCAATCCAATGTAAAGAAACCAATTGAAAGCCATAAGAGGCTCCATGGGTTTCCATAGATGGCCAATTGAACAACCAAAACTCTTTTACATTTTATATAACATGTAATAATTTTATCTTGAGTTTATTTGAACACTTATTCAAGCCAGAGCACGAAATCTTTTTATTATTATTATTATTTATTAAAAACAACTAACTGGCTATTCTATAGAGGAAGATATATTTTTTTATAGGATTACAAGTGTATCATGCATCGTTTTCAAAGTTGTAGAAGTTACTTGAAAAGGAAAACTACGTTTGTTTATCAATATATATCTACTTTTTGTATATACTCGTTAATCTAATTGTTTTTTCCGATTAGCAAATTGAAAAAGCGAATCGCACAGTTTTAAATCTTGACCCCTCAAACCAAAAATCCTAGCTCGTCTTTGGGCGTTCAGCTAGTTAAGCAAGCACTTACTAGTTATTGCTCTTGCTGGCCTAGATCATCTAGAAGAAGAGAGTTCAGATATCTAGTCTAAATTAATTCAAACAGAATGTTTTTGTTCTTTTTTTTTTTTTGATTGGTATTTAGGGTCGATTTTTAAGTCATGCAGTTTGGTCCAGATTTTAAAAATTGGAATCAGTCTTAAATGGTTTAGTTTGGGAATTTATGTTCACTGTTAAGGTTCTCAACCACACCAAAACTGGCGCACACTCTTTTAGATACACTGAATAAAATTTTTTCCGTAGTCAATTAATTAGTTTTCAATCTAATGCTCCACTCAACCACCCCATTTTTTCACTTAAAATTAATTCCTAAAACTTCTATATGTGATAACATATTCCTATAATTTCAGTACACAACATAAAAAGCTTGGGCTTAATAAATTAATTTCCCTGAACTTTTGACTTGGAATCTAATTTCCTAATCTAACACTTTATTCCATGGTCCTATTCCTTCACTTATTATCGGTATTCTACTCCTCTTTAGTTGTTTGAAGTACTTTAAATAGTTATGGAGATGATATCTCAATTTCAAGTGAGCCATGGTTTAAAATTGAAATCGAACTGTATTTTAATGGTTTAGATTGGTTTGGTTATATGAATTTTATGGGTTGGTTTGGTTCTCCAAAAATATACTTTGAAGGTAATTGTTTGGCTCTCCCCCTAATCTCGTGTGTAGTAAATCCTTTCCATTGCACCACTATCAAAATGGTGAGGATCTCGACTCCTCTAATTCTCCTCAAAGACAGTTGCCACTGAACCAAAAACATCATCGGTTTGCAAGAGAACAGTTAAAAGAAAAAGAAGAATAGCAAAGTTGCATTCCATTTTCTTGCTACGTACAAAACTTTTAACTCTGTAGAATCGTTTTATATGACTATAGTTACGACAATCACAACCGGTTCGGCTGATTCCTATATGTTTGGACTATCTTTTCAAAGCTGTACAATATAAGGTGTTGAGTTAAAATTCTCTAACCGGTCTTAAAGCGTCCATCAAATACGTAATCTCATATGATGCGGTAATATGTAAATAACATGGGAGGTGTCACTGGCAGCTCCACGTGTATATGTGCATGGTCACACCTAGGGGTGCACATCGGCTCAGTGGCCCGCCCAACCCTGCCAACCCAACCCAATTTTTTTAGGGTTTGGGATATATATTTAGGCCTATAGGGTTGGGTTAGGTTGATATTTTAAGCCCGATTAGTTAATGTGATGGGTTTGGAAAAATCCTCAAGGCCCAGCAGGAGCCCGGCCCGAATATAATTTTATTTCATTTCAAGCTTTATGAATGTTGGAGAGTTCCACTTTCTGAACATTGTTATTGTCTTTTGAGAGACAATTTAATTATTAGAACCATAATGTTTTATAGATTTGTTTTTAATAGTATTGCGAGAACATAAAACTTTAAATATTCCCGGTTGTGAATTCTAATTTGTGATCGTTGTTGTTGATTTATTTATGTTTGCATTATCACGTTTTAGAAAAATAAATGGGCTTGTTTGGTAGGTATGGAAAAAAAACTTTAATCGGACTGGTGTTGGGAATATAAAATGAGGGATACTTTTGGAAAAAAAACTTTGCCCGTATACCCTACCTACATTGCAACACTTGCATTCGCTTATGAGGGATCCTTTTGGAAAATCATCAAATTTTATTTTCATTTTTTACAAATTTTTTTCTTATGATACATGTAAATATATTTTTACAAATTTTAGGTCATTCCATGATTTGAACACTTTGCCAAAATATGAATGAACCCCCAGTGCAAAATTAAAAGAGCACTCACCCAATAAATTACTCACCCAATTAATAGTCCTTTTTTTGGGAATTCCCACTTTTTAACAGGACATGCAATGATTACACTTAAATTCAAATTTAGTTTGGACTGTGAGATAACCCAATGCTAACGCCTTTGAAAGTCTGTCAGAAAGACAAGTTTTGCACGGTCTAAGAAAGGAATGATAATTCTAACTGGACTCGTCCGGCCATCCAATCTAGGACTTTCCTGGTTATTTCATTTGTCTAAAGAAGGTCACAAAAGAAAGCAGATTTTATAAATGACTTCATAATTGATTAGTACTGCTTTCCGTTAACCCTAGACAGGTTTAAAAATGATAGTGCATAGCAAAGCTGTTATTTTATGTGACACGTTTTTTGAGAAAAGATGCGTTGACATGAAACAAGTTTTATAAATCATGCTGCATATTCATGACATGATACAATATTGACACGACATGGTTTTCAAGATAATGATTGAATCTCTATTGATGAGAATGAGAATGGATTGATTAAATAAATGGAAATGAAAACGATAGTGCAGCTTTAGTGCCGCCCTTCATGATGTTGCGTCTGTGGTGTGGTTAGGGTTAAGTGTGTACAACAACATAGTGAATAAAGTTTTGTATCATGATGTTGCGTTCGTAATACCATACAATTGAAGCTATATATGTTCGTGTGTCCTGGGGTGAACAGACTTTGTATCATGATGTTGCGTCCGTGATACAAGGCAGCCGGACTTTGAGCGAAAAGGTTGGTGATCGTTAGAAAGGGGAAGAAGAACGGGCCAATAACTTTCAAGTGAACTGGATTGTGGCCCGATGGTCAGAACAATGCCCAACTTTGATAAATTTGAAGAAGAATGCTGACACAAAAAATATAATATGAGACACTGTTTACCTGTGCACGAGATACTCTGATCTACATTGCCATTGACACATTCACATTCATGAAATATACTGATTTCGATAAACTCCTGTTTTACTTTACGTGCTATATATATTGTTCTAGAATTGCTAGTTTCAGGTTTGGGTAGAGCTGTATGCTAGGCGTTTTTGCTCACGGTGTTAGACTTGTGTAACCCAAGCATAATACCACGATGTTGTTCTACAAGTTTAACGTATTATGCCAGACTATCAATATGTTTAGGCTTGGGTAGAGCTATCTACTGGGCATTTTCGCTCACGGTGTTAGACTTGTGTAACCCTAGCATAATACCACAATGTTGCTCTATGACTCTAACGTTATGATGCAGACTATCAGTATGAACATGATGAGTATTACAGCTTGGACCAAATGGAGCTGAAGGAGTTGGCGAGATGGAGAACTACTAGACCAAGGGCTAAGAGAAGCCGTAGATCCCACCCTTTTAGAATAAATGGATTTGGGGAATATTTGTATTCAGATTTATGTATATTAATTGTAATATTATCAACATTTCCAAAATTTGGGGCGTTACACCACTGACTTCATTTTCAAAGCTAGTCGATCCTTTGTGTGTGTGGTTCGAAGCTCATCATTGGTGCAGTAGTGGTGGTCAGTGGTGGCTTTCCTACGTTCTTGCAAAGGTAGTTCTAGAAGGCCCATTTTCAGGTGTACGCGCACTGGTCGCTTAGTTTGACGGCAATCACGAGCTAGCGGTGGCTCGTGGATGTAGTTGTGCCTGATTGAGTGAAGGGGTCATGAGGGAAGCCTAGTTGGATAAGGATTCCAGCTGACGGTTTTTTGTTTTTTGATTGATCAAAGTTTGCTTTTGCGTTTTGGGGGTTTTGTGGTGAAGATGGCAGTGGGGATTGGGTGGGGTTGAGTCCAGGCAGAGAGAGAGAGAGAGAGACAGAAGAGGATATGAAGACAATTAAATCATTTTTTTTTACCGTGTTGATGGTTTTTTTTTTTTTTTAATATGTTGTTGTAGCATTTGGGTAAAATACCACTCATGCCCTCTGTTTTAATGGACAAGCGGGACGGCTTTAGGAGTAGGGACTATATTGACACACATTTTAAACATTAGGAACACAAGGGGACAAATGTTCAAATTGGGGATGAAATTGGCCATTCGCCGATACATTGGAGACCAAAAAGGTAAATAAGCCCCAAACGATTGTTGACAAGTTAACCCATTATTTTATTATATTTGACATTAAAAGTTGTTTGGTACTCAACTTTAAGAATAGAGAAAGAAAAGTAAAAGTACAAAGAATGATAATTTAATATAGAAAAGTTAGAATAGAAAATCTAATTCTATGTGGTTTTAAAAAAGTGACTAGCTAAAGTATAAAAAGTATTTTTTAGGTTAAATTTAGTCCGAAAATTGCCTAGCCAAATAAAGATGCTCTCTCTCTCACGAGCCTACGTCTCCTTTATTGACAGCCTAACCCTCAGTTAGTATACTATAATATGCTTTCTTTTCAACAGTACTAATCAATATCGACGGGTGGGGCTTCTTCACCTTGTTCGGTTGGTTTTGGGTTCCCGGTTTTCACTTTTTCCTTATGGGTCCCTCAATGTCAGCCAACTAATTCTCTCTCCTTCGCATTTTTTTGGAACAAATACTCTAGTCCATATATTGTACGGGATAAGTTCGTGGAGCCTACTTCGAAAACTCATACAAATCATCCAATCCGTCCATTATGTCTAAAATTATTTTTCGAGTCATCCGACAGAAAATCAGGTCAATCTTATAACTTTAAATACTTGATCCAGTTGTCTAACTTTGTTTCAAACTTTTGTCAAAATTCAAGATCCTAAATTGTGAATGAAGAATTAGAAGATAAATCAACAACTTGTAGTTTTTCAAATGAGCTGATTTTTTAATAGATACTTAAAAACATTATTTTAAAAGTAATAACCGGTTTAGATCATTTATGTGGATTTTCAAAGTGGGCGGGCCTCACGGACCCATCTCATACTATATATGGAGTAGAGTATTGTTCCCCAAAGTGCAAAGGACTGAGAAAACAGTCGGCTGACATGAGGGGACCACAAGGAAAACTGGAAACCCAAAACCAAACGAACAAGGTGCTTAATTGCACTACTTCAACAGGGCATCGCATGCTTTTTCAGACTGTTAGAATTACAATGAATTTATTTTGTGTGGATCTCTGTAGCTTGATTGAATAGCAAGTCAGAATTTATTCCGTGTGGGTCTCTGTAGCTTAATTAAATTGCAAGTCACTTGAGTTGGAGAACAAATCTTCATACACAGGGCGAATGTCAAACTCATTTTGTTGCCGGTTATACCAAATAATTCTCGCTGAATCCAAATATAAAGTCTAACCTAAGACTACTTATCTTCGAATCAATTGCCTAAGACTACTTCCCTTCTAAGCAATTTTCATGTGGGGAAATGACCGACTGTTTAACATCACAATTATGCAAATGCAATGCAATGTCTTTGACCTCCTCCCCACACCCTCTACCAAAACCAAACAATAACAACAACAACAACAACAACAACAACAACAACAACAATAAACAAACAGAACAATGACCAATCATTGTTCTGTTAATTAACACCATGAAACTTCAGTCCGCCTGAATATGCACAACTATGGGCAATAGCAACACGTATTTAATTTTGTCCTATTAAAATTAGCATGTACCATGGAAGACAATACTTCAAAAGATTACTTGTCCAAATGCTATATCAACGGGAGTTCTAGATTTCATGGAGGTGCCAGCATCAAAATCTATCTTCTAGTTCTTGTATGTGGCCCCAATGAATTACGTACCTTCAATTCCCATTTTTTCTGTCACTTGAACAACAAAGCCGCCCACTGTGTTTTCTCATTATTTCAGCATTCCATCAACTTTGACTAAGAAGGTTCTGCAACTGACCATTCTGGACAGCAGTTCTGAGATCTGAATTACAAAAGAACACAATAAGAAAACAGTGTGATTTAGACTGAAAGTTTGGAAATAAGTCCCCAGGGTAGAGTGAAATTACAATACTTTAAGACCAGAGAACTAACCATCAGAGCCACCAACATGCTTTCCATTAACAAATACTTGAGGGACAGTGTGTCGACCCACCAGTTCTAGAAGAACGTCCTGAATTTTATACCCATCATCTACACCACAGTGAAAACAGGATCACTTTAAAGCAGAGCAAAAATAAACAATGAACCAACACACACACCAAAACACACTGAAGAGAAAATTCCTTCAGACAAATGCTCAGTTGCATAGATAAAGAAAACAAGATTGGACAAGAAGTACCTCGGAGATCAAGCTCCACAATAAAAGCTTGCTCATGTAATTCATTGAATATTTTCTTTGCACGCACCGAATACCTGATTCCAACTACATGTTATGCCTTGCTACAATCAGAAATAGAGCAACATCAGTAGCTCAACTTGCAGTTAACTGCTTCGGAGCCTTTGCTACTGCAAGAAGGCATCCTGCCTATCCTGGTTCTAGTAGGATGTGAACACATGTCACCAAGTTTCTGTAACAATTCTAGAGATGGCCAAAACAGACCTTTCCAGTTATTCGTTCCATGCAACTTTAGGTCCAAAAATCCACTTAACAATATGAGGACATCTTTTGGGTGGAATTTACTAAGAGAGAAACTCAACAGGAAAAAGCTAATTAACAGAAAATCATATGAAGAACTTGTAAAAGAAATGGTCATAATCAATGCATATATACCATGACACACGAAATCTGTAGAGTATGAATTGGCAGATTTATTGCAAATTTACAAGAAACAAAAGTACATCATAACACAAGGTGTATGTGAGATGATTAGCAAGTGAGTGAACTCTGATTGGCAATTTTAAGAACCATCTTCACTGTATAACATATTTCTGCTTGATCTGATTCTGAACATTCTCCAAGGCAAGTGTGAATTTCAGGCAGCAACGAAATAATCTTGAGTCTTGACCCAGGCACCGTTCTACAAGTTGGGGGTATTTTGAGCAATACGGAACAACTAGATTCCACAGTTAATCCAAGTCTGCAGTAAGTTGTTAGTTGTGTGAAGTGAAGTCCCACATTGCCTGGGTACCAAAGTAATATAAAATGTACAAGCGTGAGGGCACCCTCACTTCATGAGCTAGCTTTTGGGGTTGAGTTCTACCCAAGACCGTGTAAGAAGTTGATGAAAAAGTCTTTCCATTCCCATGTCACTGAATATATGTTAGATTGACCTGTGCCCAGTTTTACATATTAAGAGATGGAGGTGCCCTTCTAGGTAGGTGATAAACATTTTCTTTTGAATGTACGCCATTTTTCTTTTGTATGGATGGTTATAAATATGGAGATTTTTCTTGAAGACGGAAATGTTCCTTCGAGAATAGAAACAAAATTGGAAGAAAAAAAGGAGGGCATAATTGCATATTCTTAGAAACCATCTTGTATACTATATAGTTCTACAGTTGAAGTGTTAACAAAAGAAGGTGAACAGGGCTGCCTAAAACATTGAAGCTGACAAACAAATCTAGGAAAAGGTGAAGCCATCTTTCTTAGATGCATGAGTGGTGTTTCAGGAATGGCTGATGTTGGAACTATCTCCTACCTATCCTCACATTGGACCAGTAATGTAAATTGATGCTGCGAAGCTTTAGTCTTGTTAAAAAACATGACCCTCTATTTCTTTCCTCTCTCTCTCTCTAGAAACTCAACAGTCCCATCGCTTTCTTTCAAACTTCTCCACCTAGGGGGAGGCGCTGCCTCCTCTCTCTTCCTCCCCCCGGGCTCTGGTTTTTCCTCTCCACCCCTCTCCTCTCTCTCTCTCTCTCTCTCTCTCTCTCTCTCTCTCTCTCTCCCCTGCTTGCTAATCCTCTCCTTCTGCTGTTCCATTTTCCTGCCTTTCTCTACCCTTTCTTCGTTGATCGTCTGCCAGTTTTTCTCTTGGGGCTACTTGTTTGACTTAACGGCGAGGGCTTTTGTGGAGGCTTGTGGAGACGAGGCCCGTGAGGCCTTCCACCGTGTCTATACTCCTGGGTATTAACGGTTTCGTTTAACGGCTTGTGGAAGCCTCATGGCCGGCGTGTGGTGCAGACTAGATTGTTGTTTTTCTGCGACATGGGTATACATGGGTGACGGCATTCGACGGCTCACAGTGTCGTTTTTTGGTCTCCATGTGATCGGGTCTTGACTGTTTGTGAGGATCGGATTGGCAGTTGCTCGACAATCTCTGACGGA
Source organism: Vaccinium macrocarpon (assembly GCA_022606695.1). Taxonomy (NCBI): domain Eukaryota; kingdom Viridiplantae; phylum Streptophyta; class Magnoliopsida; order Ericales; family Ericaceae; genus Vaccinium; species Vaccinium macrocarpon. The sequence continues at coordinate 36,492,604 of CM040179.1, read as the reverse complement.
GTCCGGTTCATTCGGAGCCATCAGCGGTACGAGCTAGTTTCGCTATTTGGTTGATTTGATCTAATCCTGGTGGGTCTCTGGTGGTGGTGGTGTGCTCCAGTGGTTGTTTGGACGCTGGTTGGAGGCTATGGTGGTTTGGCTGCAGGGGATTAGGGTTAGGTATTGGGGTTGGTCTGGGGTTAACCCTTTTTGGATTTTGCTCATTGGGCTTCAATGTCTTTTTCTAGGCATTTTTTTTAGGCCTTGCTTTTTTCGCGTTGCATTTGTTTTTTCTGGGCATATTGAGGCCCTTTGGGTGTGGACTTTGCGTTGTAATTGGTTTTATTCTGGGCATTTTGATGCCATTCAGCTGTGGGCTTTTGCCCTTGGATGTCTTTGATTAGTTCCTTGCCAATCGTTGCTTGGGTCTTGAGCCGCAGATGATTTTCGTGGAGTGGTGTGCCTACCTTTTTGGGTTACACTTCTCGATTCGATGTTTTGCTCTTGCCCCGTTTAATCATTGTAACCTTGTTATATGATTAATAAAATTTGTTGCGGTTCAAAAAAAAAAAAAAGCTTTAGTATTGTTTGCTCAAAGGAGATCATGCATACCAAGCCTCTCAAGTCCTAGTACTGAGAGGTCACGACTCACTGTTCAGTGTCCGTAGCCAAAGTGGCAAATAACTCCAAGCATGGTTAAAGAGGAATGGTCTCAAAGTTAGGTAGAAGTGAAACAAGGGAAATAAAAAAAGAAGAAGAAGAAGACAAGTCTTAGGAATTGGAATGAAGCCTCATTCAACCATTGTGTCCTATCAGCTAAGCTATGCAGGAAGGCACTAGTCCTTGTGTGAGTTGCGTCCTGGTCTTGGTAGGTTAATTGAGCATTTAATTAATTCAAATGGAATAAGGTGTTCAATGAAGACATGGATTTGAAAGAACAAGGGAAGGTATGAAAGGTTGGTAATGGCGGTGTTAAAGCAAAGGAAAATTCCATGAAGGAGGACACTGATTCTCTGTGGACATTCTTCCCAATCTAACGAATACTGATTGGATGAAAAAGATTTTCAGTCATTTTGGAAATGTGAAGGAGGCATTTATACCAAGTAAGAGGAAGAAAAGACAAAAAAGAGATTTGGTTTTCTATGGTTTGAGAATGAAAATAGCTGATTTCTCTATAGTGAACAGAGATGATGCATGGTGTCCCAGATTCCAGAGGAAAGATTGATTGTTAAAAGAGCTTTCCTGATTGGGTAAAAGGAACCAAAAAATATGCAAATGGAACAACAGGAATGGAGGAAAGGGCTAAGAAGAAAAGGTGGAAAAATCATTACACAGGACTTTCAAGCAATTAGATGAGTGGGCATATGCCAAAGAGGTGTCAGGGAGAACGGAAGAGATAAAGTAATAGTAAAAATCCTGTAAATGAAGTGAACATTCATGAAGTTAAAATTAGCAAATGAGTGACGGAAGAGATAAAGTACTAGTAAATCCTCTAAATGAAGTGAACATTCATGAAATTAAGATTAGCAAATGAGTGAACTATGTTTTCAAAATAATGATTATTTCTTTGGGTGGTCTGAAGATGTTGCAACAATTAGCAAATAAAGACCAAGAGGAAGTCCTCATGGCAAGCGATAGAAGGTGGTTTGAACTTAGTTTGAGGTCTTGCACAATTGGAAGCTATGTGAAGGAATTACATCCCCTTTGGATTGAGTGATTTGGTAAGAAAATGGAAGAAAAGATTAGAGTTTCTCACCAATCACTCATTTGGATTCAGTGATTTGGTGAGGAATGGATAGAAAAGTACAAAACAATATTTTTTTTTTAGTCTCTTTCCCTTTCCTCATCATAACCTTTCTCACAATCCACAGGGAATGTAAATGCTTGGACTGAGGAGCTTCTCTATTTCATTTTTGTTATCCACTTTTCCCCTTTCTACTTTTCGAGTTCTAGAACTCACCAGAATAGAAAAAAAAAAAAAAAAAGTGTCATTAAAGGGAAGAGTTCTTTTCCAAAGCATCCCTCAAACTATACACAGATTGTTTACTTCGTCCTCAAAGTTTTAATTTTGTTTACTTTGTCCTCCAACTATCGGATTCCTATTTATTTGGCCCTATACCTAATAGACATCCAAGAACTGGACGAAAAATCTGGCCTAGGATCACCTGTCCCCATCTTTGTCTCCATCATTTTAAGGCTGCCACATGTCCATCACTAAACCTCAACCCTCCAATTAAATCCACTTCTGAATGAAAGAAGCATGGTAATGTGCACAAAAATCAAAATGATTCTTGGATCTGCCCTCTCTAATGCCTTTTGGCTTTGATTTAAGGGCATGATTCCGCAGCAAACATGACGATATAGGAGGACCACTGTTTCATTGGTATTATGTGAGCAGCCACTTTGTGCATTTATTGCCAAATGTTAGGTCTGTCTCCAATACATTTGTTTCAGTAGTATTCTGGGAGCAGCCACTTTATGCATTTGTTGTCGAAGGTCAGGTCTGTCTCCTATTCATCCCCCGCCCATAGCCCCAATTATTGGGGACTAAATGGGTTATGTTGTTGTTTGTCTTTCTTCCAAACCCTCTATCCCTCTTGCTCAAACAATATTTTCCACTTGCCCTACATCCTCCTCCATTATCTTCATCAACCCCAACACTTTCTATCAGATTGAACACCACTGCATTAGAGTAGATCCCAGGCCTACTCATCAAATTGGCACTTAATTTTGATCTGTTGGAGGTTTGCAACCATTGTTGGGTTCTATGCAAACTGCAAATCCCTCATGAAGTAGTATTTTTGTGTAAAATCTCACAATGGTTATACTCCACACTTTAAGCTATTATTGCAAAATCCCTCGTGAAGCAGTATAGTTTTTTGGAATTCAATGGTCTGAGAAAACCAAGGTCTCGGATTGTTGCAGATACGATTCATACGAAGATATGCGGAGGGAGGGAGTGTGTGTTGGGTTTTAATGAAGGGTTGAGATCTCTTGGAAGACACGTGACGGCCTTAAAAAGATGGGGACAGGATATCAGGGACAGGTGATCCCAAGCTAGATTTTCTGTCCAGTTCTTAGATGTCTGTTAGGTATAGGACCAAATAAATAGGAATCTGCTAGTTGGAGGACGAAGTAAACAAAATTGAAAGTTTGAGGATGAAGTAAACAATCTGTGTATAGTTTGAGTGATGTTTTGGGAAAGAAAAAAAACTCTAGAAGGTAAATAAACTGTACACTTTCCACAAGGCAATCACATACGAATGAGACCAGATGTTCAACACAATGTAGTGAAGTCTGAGACACTAATGGCTTGTTTGATAGGGCTGGCAGACAATATAAGATTAGATTAAATATCCCGTGGAACCTCATTTCCGGATCTCGAATTCAACTATGGTCAAGAAATTATAAACCCGAACTGATCCCACAAAACACGATATATACAATACATTTGGATGTGGTAGAGGTATTCTTCTTGCTATCTATCTGGTGAGATTAATTTATCCCACAAACTATATATCATCTCAAGAATTGTCACGCCAATCAAACTGGCCCTAAGGTTTGGAACAGATAATTACACATTGGCATATAATTAACTACCACACATGCACACCCCCACACACAATCGAATTTATTAACTATCCTCGTCTTAATACAGCTTTGACACCAACTTCCACTGGAATTTCTCAGTATCACGTACAGATAACTGAAACAATAAACAAAATTACTTCATACAAGCCCTTGAGAAACATATGCGAGGAAGACTAACACTAATTAGCAGACGGAACCCTAATTCCAGAGACCATGATAATGCGTCCTATCTTCTGAGTTGAAGATATGGTCATCGATGCTTTCCATCAATTAGATAAGGGAACAAAACAATTACAAGAATGAGAGAGAGAGAGAGAGAGAGAGAGAGAGAGAGAGAGAGACATACGGGCAATAAGATTTGGAGAAGATAGCAATCCTGTTGGAGTAGATGACATTCTGGACGAAGGCCGACGGGGAATTGGATGCCAAGGCTAGTTTTGGTCCACCAATACTAATTACAAGAAGTACAAATACTGCTATTACCCAAACCTTCACCATCTGCGTCTCTCCCTTCTTCCCTCTCGCTGTGTGCTTAAAACTAGTTGCCACTTCCGCGGCTCCGCCAACTTGGGTCAACGAAGATGGATGGATACGTGATATGTGATAGGTCCATTTCACCTTTAACTTTTTATACTAAATACACAAATAAAACAATTTTGACTATTAAGTACAACAATATAATTTATTTTCACTCAACAAATTATGATAAAAATAATGTTTACAATAAAGAATTCTCTTATTGTTAACAATATTATTTTACAATTAAAGTTAACAATATTATTTTACAATTAAAGTTAACAACATGATTAGTTTGAGAATGAACGGACTTCATTATATGTGCTTGATTCCTGTTGTTTTAAGGGACATTCACAAGTAGGTCACCCTTGGATCTCATAATTACCATCAGGTCAAGTCCAACTCTGGAAAATTTCCATCAACTCCCAAACCCGTATAAAAATTCCTAAATCATAGGGTACCCTATGAAAATGTCTAAAATCATAGGGTACCCAATGAAATTGTCTAAACCACTAAACCGTATAATAGGAAAAGATTAACCCTAAACCTAAACTCTGCAACTTTCTACCACTAGCAAGACCCTATGAAAGTGCTTAAAAATCCTAAAGGCAGCATTCCTATGAAAAGCAGCTTCAAAACCACTAAAACCCTATGATAGTAAAGTGCACCCTAAACCTAAACTCCGCAAGTACCTTATGATAGGGTACTTACAATGTGCAGACTCTATGAAAGTCTGCCTAAAATCTTGGGGTATCCCTTACTAGGGCAGATCCTATGAAAGTCTTTCTAAAAATCTTAGTGGTGCTTCATGATGAAAGTCCTAAACTACTAAAAAACCCCTATAATGGAAAAGTCTTGCACCATAAACCTAAAAACTCTATGCATACTCACTATTTATGGTCAAGATGCCTCTTACTAACTATGTGCTACATTAAAGTGCCTAAAATCCTAGTGCAGATTCTATGAAAAGTCTTTTAAACCACTAAACCCTACAATAGAAAAGTGAACCCTAAACCTAAACTCTAAAAAAGAGTGACTTAGCTTAGTGGTAATTAAAAAAAATGACTTACCTTATTGGTAATTAGACATATCTTTTCTAGACCTAGAGGTAATAATCCCTTGTTTTAATGGTATAAATTTTTTCAAAAATTTGTTTAGTTATCTTATGAAGCTAAAATATCATGTTTAATATCATTTACATATATTTGCCACATATATTGATTTTTTTAAAAAAAAACTGATCCAGGGGCCTTTTTTAAAAAATTTGCTTTAAGCCTCTATAATCTCAGGGCCGGCCCTGTATGTACTGTGCGTTATGTTATCTAATTTTATAGGTAACAGAGTTGAGATCAAATTAAGCTTGGGGAGGAAAATACAAAGAGCAATCACCCTGTCCAAGAAGCAACTCTACTGTTGGAATCCAAATCAATAATTCAGAGCAGACCAACTCAGATTACGAAAACCTGATAAGTGCGAATTCATTAGAGATCAAAGATGGGTTTTCTGAGAGAAATTGCAGTAGATACTTGAATGATGAAAATGACCTTAATTCTCATCAAAGATGGGTTTTCTGGTATGGAACGAAGTAAAATGGGGAAAATAAGAAGGGCGATTGGGTGTGGCCAGTCCTTCAGTTTTTGGGTGTGAAAAACACGTGTCAAGTGTTGGAGAGGGTGCAGGGAGAGGGGGGCAGGGGATCCGTGTCCCCATCTTCCTCTCGCGTAAAAATAAACGGACTCTTGCGTGTAGACGTGTAGTGTCTTTAATAAATTAGCAAAATGGATCAATTGATTACTCTGGTCAACTTCACCATCTTCAAATTTTTTATAAAAATCAAATCTAATTGAGTCTTTTGCATCAGTTTCCAACGCCATTAGTGTGACCACTTTTTTGCAATATTTTTTTTATTTTCTTCTTTTTTCTCCACCTGTTCTTCGTTAAAAACTGGTTATTTACTCCAATTCACTATTGGATCTAGAATAATATTTTATGAGAATAGCCACTTAATAGTAGCATCATTCACCGCATGTACCTCTTGGATTTTTTTCCAATGCCATATATATATCTTTGAAACTCAGGAAAGTTGACCTTTAAATGCTAACTTTATTCGTTGCAACCCTTCCTCTATTCATGCTTTTGGTGTAACTTTGCTTCGTTCACACACATCTTCAACAACATCATGTGAACATCTTCAACAACATCATAATACCATAACAAACTCCTTGTCACACCATGATCCAAAATTGAGCACAAACTCTGATACCAACTGATGCAACAAAGCCTCCTTTTACTGTTTGCAAGTAGAAAACAAGAACAAGTTTGAGCAAGAAGTGCTCCATCTATAAACAAACATATTGAGTAAATATTCAGTGTTCTTTAATCATAAACAACTCCCCTGGTAGCCCTAAGACTTGCATCCTTATTCAGAATAATAGCTTAAAATTACTGCAATGGAAATAAAATCATGAAAAGCTGAATCTAATCTTGAACAACAAGAAAAAAAAAAGAAATATAATTATTTCCCTTCATATATATATATATATATATATATATATTAATGACGGAATAATTTCGCTTCATCAAAGCAAGGATTCATGCATCATAACATCGAATTACTTGACAGAAAAGCAAGCCCTCGTCTAATGGGTAGCCATAGCTTAGCCAAGGATAATTAGTAATAATCTTATTGTCAAAACAATATTACAATGACATTTGGTAAGAAACGAGACAACGCTTTTTTTTTTTCCTTGCCATATGATATAAATTAACGGAATTAATGGGAAACTTAGTTAATGAGTTAAACAACCAAATAAGATTCGATATCTCTTAGCAAACTTGAACCCCACACCTCCCCTTCAAGAGACAAGGTGTACACCCTTTAGTGAGGGCACTGTAACTTGACAAAAAAAAAAAAGAATTCATTAATAGACGGCAATAAGAAAAAAAAGAGTTTTTGAATTGAAGTATAAAAATTAACACATTCGACAATAAAGTTAGTAAATTAAAGAATTTTTTTACCATAAACCACAAAGTGTTCTCATATTTTGAAAGCTTTTCATGATCATAGTTTCATTGTCAATAGAATCAAATGTCACTCTCGGTGTGATAACATGCATACTATCGCATCATCAACTATTTTAAGTAGCTATGAAACGTAAATAATGGAAACAATTAACTTATTTCCTACAATTCGATCTACAACTTTCATAAATTTCTAGTAATTGATAACATTCTTATGATTGCATTCCAAATTAATCTGCCTTCAATCACAACAATGTCATTCTTAACCTCTACTCCGAGGGAGAGTTTAAAGAGAACACCTTGTCCCAAAAGAAACACTAGTTAATTCAACCTGATTTGAATTAAAAACTTGTTATGAAAATAGATCATAACTAAATTCTAAAACCCACATCAACCAAAATCATTCATAACAAAGCTCGACCCAATCACTCTAGTCACCGATGACTTCTATTATTGTGCGTTGTTAAGTGAGAAGAAGTTCTCTTACACTTGACTATTGTCTAGGTAGATTTCGGAATAATCCATAACTAAAAAAACAAAAAACAAAAAATCGGAAATTCAGGTACACATTGGGCACACATTGCCTCCGCCACTGTGTACAACCAGATGGCACATCTGCGAGACAAATGTTTCGCATGTCTCCAAAAGACAAAGAAATATTATAATGGAAATTTTTGCTGATTTATATACAAATGCTCAAGTTGAGTAGTATTCTATAGTTGACTGCCGAGGAAGGGTACTAATATAGAAATAGCTAGGGATATATTGGCAATGACAGCAATAGATTTTCCAAAACGGAGTTGAAAAGTTCAAATCTCCCAATTAATAATGTTAGATTAAGTCAAATATTACTCGTTACTCCAATTCTTTAAATAATATAGAAATAGCTATGGAGACATTAGCAATGACATAGCAATAGATTTTCCAACTCGGAGTTGAAAGGGTCCAAATCTCCCAATTAATAATGTTATAGTAAGTCAAATGTTACTCTTTACTCCAGTTCTTTACACGACTACGGACAAAGGATTTGCCCCGTTTCCTTGGTCATCCTTCTAGGAGTATTGCGTCTCTAGTAATTTTTCTTTTCCCCTAAAAACCAACGCCAAGTTGGTATTCAGCACTGGGTGTCTAGAAAAGGAGAATGTTGAATCTAAGCCTAATCTTTGGTAATAATACACAACTTGATTGTGCTCAAACTCGAATCCAAGACCTTAAGGTTATTAACCTTTGTGCAGTCCTCAAAATGATAACTTAAAAATAATGTGAAATTTTTAAAAATAAAACAATTTAATAGATCTCAATGAGTTATATTAATTAGTTTATGAAAAATATTTGAATTTTTTTTCAAAAAAAGTACTCCCTCCTTCCCTTCTAAGTGTGTTGTTTCATAAATTCAATTTATTAAAGAGACATTATCATTATACTTTTCATATTAAAATTTACCTTCACTTAACAACTTTCACATTAACTTTTACATCCACTTTCCAAAATTAAATATCTTCCACTTTTACTTATTAATTTTCAAATGGGAAAACAATAATTTTACAAACTTTTACTTATCATCTTTTCAAAACACGCACTTAATAAAAAACAGCCTAAAATGGAATACTCGACAATAAATAAGGGGGGAAGGGTATTATTTTTTAGTCCTCATTTTGAACGAACATATTGGGACCGAAGGAATATAATAATAAGTGTTTTTAGAGAAAATAGGTTTCTTATCTACCGGAGGGGAAAAAAAAAGTAGTCCAGTAAGTACTCCTATCTTATTAATACTTAGGGGTGGTTTGGCTAAATATAAAAAAATTAGTTTTTTAGTTTTTTTGGTTTTGTTCTTACTCAATTTTTTTTGCAATTGTTAGTTTTCGGTCAATTTTTTGTGGTTTCTTGGTTTGTCTCGACGAGAGGAATCTAAAAAGTATAAAATTATTACCCAAACTTAAAGTTTTGTGAAGAAAGATGAAAAATAAACCAAAAAACCAGTTTTTTGCCATAATTTTTCGTCTTTATTCAAAAAACTTTAAGTTTAGTTAATAATTTTATACTTTTTAGATTCCTCTCATCGAGACAAACCAAGAAACCATAAAAAATTGACCAAAAACTAACAAATGCAAAAAATTTTTTTTGAATAAAGACAACCCAAAAACCAAAAAAACTACTCCCTCCGTCCCAATTTCTTGGCCGCTTTTAGGTAATGGGTTTTTAAAGGGTGTGAAAGCTTTGTATTAACTTTTCTATTTTACCCCTAAATCCAGTCAATATTACTGTGACCAAATTTGTGAGGCTAATTTATTATATGAAACTCGAAACATATTTAATATGGATCTTATTTGATAGATATCAATTAGTTTTATTATACAAAATTTCCAAAATTATAAAAATCGTTATAAATTAAAAGATAATAGACTAGCCAATTAAGATGGGAAATGTACTTTTTAAGGGTAAAATTGGAAAGTGATCCAATTTTGATGGATATTTTTAGAAGTAGGACAAATATTTTTGGACATCTCAAAAATGGAAAGAAAGACTAAAAAATTAAGACGGAAGGAATATTTTTTTTATATTTAGCCAAAAGAGGCCTTAGTACTCCAGTATTTTGTTTTGTGTGCGGATGTTCTGGCTAGACGTCAATTCTGATCATGCTTCGATAATGAGTGGGGGCCAATTTTGGGTTTGTAAAAAGTTGTAGGTTTTGTTTGGCTAAATTGGGGAAAATGGTTTTTTGGTTTATTTGGTTTAGTCCTTATTCAAATTTTTTTTGCATTTGTTAGTTTTCGGTCAATTTTTTGAGGTTTTTTAGCTTATCTCGACGAGAGGAATTTAAAAAATATAAAATTATTAGCCAAACTTAAAGTTTTGTAAATAAAGACAAAAATAAACCAAAAAACGTTTTGGTTTTTTTGGTTTTTTGGTTTATTTTTTTGTCTTTATTCACAAAATTTTAAGTTTGGCTAATAATTTTATACTTTTTAGATTCCTCTCGTCGAGACAAGTTAAGAAACCTCAAAAAATCGACTGAAAACTAACAAATGCAAAAAAAAAAATTAAATAAGGACAAAATCAAATAAACCAATAAATTATTTTCTCTAATTTAGCCGGACAAAGCCGTAATATTGGGGACTCTTTATTTTCTCCTTGTGCTTGATTTTATTTTTCATCCGAATATGATCTTTCTTTGGAAAGAAAATGGAAAATGTCATTATCAGGTAATTGATAGATCGTTGAAGATGGGTTCGAAACTTCTAATCACCTAACCCGACAATGACCTCTTCTCTCAATCCAAGCCAGTCATTATACTACTTAAGTATTCGTACAAAAATAAGTCAGTGGTCCAATTTAAAACCACTTGTGAATTTCACGATATAGTAACATAATCATGTCAAAATTAAGGGGTGCTGCAAAGGTCCATCAAAATGAAAAGACACTTTGCGACGCAATCTAGGCTACCATTTTCCGTTCGAGAAAAGGTAGGGAACATGAGAAACAGTCTTAGAAAACTGTTACAATATACAGGCGAATCACAGTCGTTCGTTGTTTTTCCTGTCTGTTTTTTGAGATTATTTTTCCTGATGTATATCAACCCTCCATCCATCCTAATGGCCTGGGAATGGGTGCATGGTCGGTGAAGGTCGTTGACTACAGAACCCTGTCTGCCTGCCTGGCCCACTATATCACCTTCATCTTCTTTTCTCATTTAAAAAGTGTATATTCTGGAATCAGACCCGATTTATTACCATAACCTTCTGGTTTCCAATTATGTGTATTTCTTTTTAAAACGAAATAATCAACCTAGCTAGTGGAACTTCATACTTGGAAAATTTGCGGCTGTGTGAAGTAATGCTAGAATGCAACTGATGCCTACGTGCACAAATGTGTGTGCACCAATCTTGCACTGATAGTGTTGGGGATGCCGTTGTGAGACCCAAACAATTGATCCGAGCCGTTCATCCTTCTTAAAATCGAATTCCGAGTGGGCCCATGCGAGATTTTGAAAGAAATGGGATGGTTTTGGATCGAGCTCATACAGGGGCATTCAATTGTCTCGATTCTTATGTAGGTCCACTTGGAATTTGATTTTGAGAAAGATGAATGGTGCAAGATTGGTGCACACACAACTGCGCAGAAGGAATTACATTTTCGGTGCCATATTTTTTTCACCTGCCGCACATTTGGAGTTACACTGACCTACCTACCAACAATTTGAGCCCTCAACAACTGTACCTGAGTTGGCGAAACTATGTAGCTAGAGTACACAGTTAATTTGTAACCTCCTCAATGATGGGAACTAAACCATGTTTATTTTATGTAAACGTAGGACGCTAACTAGGAGCTTAGACCATGTAATACCAATCATGATATAAGAATTACTACAGTCCATTTTTGATATATATATATAGAGTCCACTTCCGGTCCAAACTCCCTAATTTTGTTAAGTTTCGGACCTCATTGATTCCGATCAAATTTCGACGATCCGAACCGTCCAATGTGTTTAAAAGGCGTTTTTAGGGTTCCCGCGAAAAATCATCAAAAAAAAAATACCGGGAAGGGCTTGATCCGATCCGTTTTTCACAAAAATGGTATATATACAGTTTTGTAAAAACGGCTCGGATCAAGCCCTTCCCGGTATTATTTTTTGATGATTTCTCGCGGATACCCTATAAAACACCTTTTAAACACGTTGGACGGTTCGGATCATCGAAATTTGATCGGGATCAATGAGGTCCGGAACTTAACAAAATCCGGGAGTTTGGACCGGAAGTTTGGTGTGTATACACACACACACACACACACACACACACATACACAACAAATATTCAATAAGGACTCCCTTGTTTTCTATGGTGAGGGACTTTTTTGTTCGGGATCAAATTTTGACTATACAAGCCGTTAGATGTGTTTAAAATGTGTTTCTAGGGTTCAACACGGTCTAACATGTGGATTCGTCCAAAAAAAATACCCGGAAGTGCTTGAACCGAGCAGTTTTCGATAAAAATGTATATGCACGTTTTTTATCGAAAACTGCTCGGATCAAACTCTTCCAGGTAATTTTTTTTTTTTTTTATGAATTCTCACGTTAAACCTTAGAAACATGTTTTAAACACATCTAACTGTTCGGATTGTCAAAATTTGATCCCGAACAAAAAGTCTCTCACCGTAGAAAGTAAGAAAGCCCTTATTAGATATACTTTGATATACAACAAATAAATATACACACATGCACACACACACCCCCATCAAAGAAGGAACCATTTTTCTTTACCCACAAACCAAACCGAACCTTATGTCCCAATCAATTTGGGTCAGCTACATGAATCTTTCTCCTCCATTAAGTTCTGTCAAGAGTTGTTTGCAATAAACCCTTTTTCTTTACCCAAAAAAGAAAAAAGAAAAAAAGAAGAAGAACCCCTTTTGCCCAACAATAACGAAACCTCACCTATAATACATAATTTGAAAATGAAACAGCTATAGCTTAGATTGGGAGAATTAGGGTACTTTGAACTATTATTCACAAAATTAAGAATTATATAGTACTCCTATGTTAAATCACATAAAAACATCGGAATGGAGAATAACAGTATCAATAAAATGTGAATGGGAAAGGACTAGCATGTGTGAATGGGAGACGTGTTAGACATGGTCTTAAGGCTAATATTTCTTCCCTTGTGAAGATATAACTAGAGTGTACTTAAGAGCTCACAAGCATTTCTCATCCGATAGATGTTCATGGCCATCTAGATGTTTGAACGAGCATTTGAACGAGTCATGAACCACATTACCCAAAACTATATGAAATAGTACACAGTGTATGAAATAGTATACTATTTTAGTGTTCTCAATTGTGGACTCTCTTGGCTTTCAATTTGTGATTTGATTCGTTAATTTTTTTCATGAACGCTGAGTATATAGATTCTTCATGCGAAAATCAAATTAATTAAGATAGTCGTATGGTCGGATATCATTTAGAGTCATTTAGGAGTACTTCACAAAAGCAGATGGTCAATATGATTTAGTGAAAGAATTGTTAGATAACAATCATGTGTCTATCAATACCCGATCAATGTGATTTTTTATGTCCATGATTTGTTCAACATTCTTGAAAAAATGAAATACTCATATCACAAATACAAATCCCTTCCATTTACTTGCGTCCTCAGCCGTGTTTGAACACTATGTGGACACATGGAAGCTGTTGCTATACATATACAATATATGTTTATGTTGTATAAATATGAAAATCACCTGGCTTGTGAGCCCATCTGAGTCGAGCAATTTTTTTCTCAGTCTTGGCTCGTTAGTCAAACTGATAAACCTTAGATATTGTAAATAACAAGGCTTATATTGCTCGTTTTGATCACACGTGCCCGTGTATTAGTGTTTTATATAATTGATGTTGCGCAGAGTGTGTTTTTGGTAGTTTCAGGAAAAACCAATGGAATAATGCGCATTTTGAAACGTTTTGGCAAGCATCCCAATTATCCGAGGGCCAAGTGCCCCATGGCACTCTGCCACCGAGCCAAACAAGCCAAGAAATGAAGAGTTGCCGAAAGCTTGGGAAGCCTAGAGGTCACAAGGTCAAGCCGGAAGGCCAAAGGCATATCTGAAAGCTCCCAATAATTTTCGGTGGAACGAGATCAAGTGCTACCCGTCCCGAAGCTCGTACGATGTTTGGAAGTGGTTTGGTAGCACACAATGCCAAAGAGTGGCAAACAAAGAAAATGCAACCTTAAAGGCCTGAGTATTGACACCAGTATTGATAGATATCAATACATTTTGAGCACAAATTGAACAAACCTTTCTGTATCGATACAGACTCATCAAGGTATCGATACGGACTTTTTTCCTAGGAATTTTTGTATTAGGTATTGATACCTACAGACTTGTTCCGGGTAACTTTTGAGCTACTTTATCACTTTCCTTTTATGGAAAGTTTTGCCTTTTATGTTTTTTTAAGGATATTTGGAGGAGAAAAGGGTGTGTGTATAAATACCATTCTCTCTCTCCCTCCCAGTTTTAGTTTTAGATTTAAGTCTTTTACTTCCTTTGTTAGTTCTGTTGGCGTTTTCCAGGTTTTATCAAGCCTTTCGGAGTATGTAATTTGCTTATTGGGGTTTTGGGAGATAGAGTGCTTAGAGCTTGAGTCTAGATGTTCCATTTGAGAGATTACAAGCTTCATGATTCAAGCCAATACCATGTCAAGTGTTTCGAAGCTCAATCCGGAAAGGTATACTCATGCATATCATGATTGCATTTAGGATTTATCATCATGGTTTAGGTCTCATGATTTTTAATTAGTCAATTGCATTGATTCATTTCCTAAATCATGATTTTCACAAAGGCATTTAATTTCTAGTCTTTTGAATCCCTCATTGCGTTCATAAGCATTTGATAGCCCTTGTTTTCCCCTTGGTGTTTGTAAGCGTCTAATAGCCTGTGTCTTTGTTGTGACTGCTGGGTTCACAAGCATTTACACGTGTCTGGTATCACTTTTAAGTGACATGTGTCATGTTTTGAGAGGCTTACATGAGGGATCTGAATTTGTGCACTATATAAACTCTTTTTCTCTCATTTTAGGGTACACACTTCATTGAAAAATCAGCCCCCTTTTTAGAGAGAGAGAGAGTCTCATCCCTTCCCTCTTTGGTGAACTTGATGTTCTTGATGATTTGAGCTTACTCTTCTCATCTTTCTTCAATCTAGAGCTTTTCCTTTCCATGATCCACTTTAGGTTGATTTTAGATTTCAAAAACCTTCATAAAAATCAAATCTTTTTTATTCATCATGTTTGGGTGCCTTCTCGTCTACTTGGCCAGACGATCCGGAGCCGTGGAGATGAGGAGATCGAGATGGTGATTCTCGTGGGTTCATGAATTGAAGGAGGAGCACGGGGTGCTAGTTCAAGAATTGGAGCTAGGAAAACAAGTTGCTTGTGGGTAAAATTTCTTGTCTTTCAATTCTTGTACCTTTTGAACTATGAAATATAAGTAGAGTAAGACCGTGGTTTTATACTTACCCTAAGTAGTTTCCACATATATTGCATGTTTTGTCTCTTTATTTTTCTTACATTGAAATTGTTGGATTGCTTGAATAGTCATGGGACTTGGGTGATTGGCTTGGACAAGATGTAATCAATTTTTAGTTGTTAGTCCTAGTCCTATTCAACTACACACACACACACACACACCTCCTCTAGGACTTGTTTTGCCTTTACATAATTTCATCCTACATAGCTTTTCAAGCTATTCCTTGAAGAACACTAGTAAGATTTCATGTTACTTTAATTTCTTGTTTACTAATATTGGAGCTACTACTTAGATCTTTATATAAATCAAGTTTATTTTCACGTTTGCCATGTTCTTTATTTCCTTTACATATCTAGTCATGTTTTCCATTGCTATGAGTGAGTAGGTTACATAGGCTAAGTCATGGGGTGATTAACACTCCATGACTTTGGTTCAATTTGTTCTTCTCATTAGAAAGCATACATTTCTTGTTGATCAAAGAGTTATGGTTTAATTTTATGTACCAACATTTGGGTTAATCTTTTTTATCTCACGTCGTCAAAGGTTGATTCCACTTGACACGTGTGATGCTTAGAGTAAACATCTTTTCTAGTCAATTGGTTTCAATCTCCAAAACTTCCATTCAGGAGCATTTGATGATGTCCCGAGCCAGTAATCAAGAGAGGACGGATTAGCCATAGTCGTGGTTGTTAAAATCCCCTAGTCTTTGCCTTAGTTTTAATTAGTCTTTTAATCTTTCCAAGTCATTCTCAAAGGTAAGAGAATTCCACCAGACAAATCACCAATTTAGTTGGCCGCTTCAAGGCTAAAAACTCACTCGCAAGTCAACCATCACACAAGGCGCATTTGGTCTCTATGGATTTGACTCCGGTCTTACCGGGTATCATGCTACACGACATCTAGCCCTATGCTTCGGGCCTCTTAAATTACAACGCAAGTTAAGGTCACAAGGATTTTTGGCGCCATTGCCGGGGATCCAATTGTCCGTTAAGCATGAGTTTGTCTTGCGCCACGCAACTATAAGTATCCCATTTCATTAGTGTAGTGTAATTTAGTATATCTCAGTTTACTTTCTGTTCAAACTAGTAAACATCTTAAAGGGGAAACCTCCATACCAAAGGTGCTTTAAATTGTGAGATTTAACAAAGCTCAAGAAAGTGTACCTATTTTTAATTTTTTGTCATATATTAGCGAGGTAGCGGACTATCCCCTCGGAACTGTTTGTGGTGAGGCGGTCGTACAAACCCTCATGTCTGCTAATTTAGTATATGCAATTCTACGTTCGAGATCCTAACCATAGAGTTGTCGATTTTGAGAATCCCTTCGCCGATATGGCAAAACGAGAGCAGCCACCACCTGTTTTGTCCATGCGGGATTACCTTAATCCCGCACACCAAGTTCCACCATCAACGATTGTCTTTCTCACTGCTTGCGACCTTAGATTGTATCATAGATGGTGTCGCCCCAAGCGTAGGGCTAGGTATCGCGTAGCATAATAACTCGGAAGTCTGAGATCGAATCCATAGGGACCGAACGCACTTGGCGTGAGAGTTGTCTTGCAAGTGTAGGTTTTCGGTCTTGAAGTGGCAAACTTAGTTTGTGATTTGATTAGTGAAATTCTCTCGACTTCGAGAACGACTCAGAAGATTAAAAAGAGTAATTAAACTAGGGCAAAGTTTAGGGGATTTTAACAACCATGACCAAAGCTAATCCATTCCTTTCTTGATTACCGACTCGGGGCATCGTTAAATGCCCCCGAATGGAAGATTTAGATTTTAAAACCATTTACAAGAAAATGTGTTTACCAAAGATTTGAGTTTTTCGGTTCATTTGGCAAACGATTAAGTTGAAATCGAGGAGAGTGAATTATTAGGAAAATTAGGAGAGAGAAGGGTATTTTGGGATTTATTTGAATTTCAGGATGTAACTATAACTACTCAAATCTCATAGGATGGAATCATAATGATCTTTTTTGTACAGGATGCCTAATTAACTCTCCCATAAGTAAAACATTAAGATCAACAACCCAGAAAAAATTACTATTCCATGATCTATCAACATATAATCCAACCCTTATCAGCATCGACGGGATAAGAGGACTTCGGGTCACTAGACTTTTAGTGTCTTCTAGCACTTCAATCCTAAAGGGACTCTATCTCCTAAATCGTCTACATAATCAGTCATCATTTGATGAGCACAAGTAACATAACTCTTGCACTCCATTTTATTTGAGCTTACTCTACTTTCTCCACAATTATATTGGCTTAGGCATTGGACCTAGGGGTATTGGCCGGCACCCCATTAGTGTGAAGTTCTTCCTTGCAAGCGACCCAAATTGAGCACACCGAGAATCGATTCATCAAATCTCTTGGAGGATTTCAACTTAAAACCAATTAATCAAGTTTGGGTGACTAAGGTGAGAGAAGTGAAGAATTGACTCGAGCGGATACATGTGGAGATGCGAATGGATGAGGTGAAGAATTGACTCGAGCGGAAACTCAACCACGTGAGGTGACATCACCCAAGACCTAGCTCAAACACAATGTTAGATCTCTTGGAAGATTTGAACCTAAAACCAATTGGCATTGGTGAAATAACATTTAGATTATATTAACCAAGCTTGGGAGATTAACGTAAGCAATGTGAGAGAAAGTTTGACATCTAAAATAATTATAAGAGGTTGGTTTGGTAATCAAGGCTCATAACTTTAAGGAATTCGCTCGCTGCTGTAATTCTCAGGTGCTTTCGTTTGTGAACGGGTGGAAGAGAGATCTGACCTTGACTTGAACACCTGAGTCATAAAAAAAAAATTTAAAAAAATTTCTCGAACCTACAATATCATTTTAGCAGTTCCCTGCACATCTAATATTCCAAATTTGCTTCGTCTATCACCTTTGCCTGGTCACTCCATTTTATTTTATTTTTTGAAAAGCAAAAATTTTCATTAATCTTGAAATTGTTACAAAACTAATAGAACAAGGAAACAACAAACAAACAAATGTCAGCCCAATCTGAGACCTACACCATGATTGGTAAGAAATCAATCAAGGGTACCCCCACCTAATAGGCATAAGCCCAACACCCTAATGGGTCCTAAAAGACCCAAATAAAACATTCAGCTCATAAGAAACACCCAAGGCCTAAATATGCCTAGATAAAATGGGTCAAGCCGAACCAATAAAACCCTAAAAAGACTCCCATCAAAGCACTGCCGCTCTTGCCGCCAACACTACTGCACGCCGTCTACTTGAACAGGAAAACGATTGTTGCCACCACCACCGTTGGAACCCAGGGAACAAGCCCCTGTTGTTGCCCCAAGGACGGACCAACCGCCCCACTCCAAGTCGCCAACGTACCCAACAAACCCCGCCACCATTATGGGCACAATCACCACTGCCCCAAGAACCACCAGCAACCCTGTCATAATCCAACGACCAAAACCACCTATTGCCGCCGCCGAAACATCACTGACCCATGAGGATCCACCCACCACAGTGGCCAGATCTGCCACATCCAAATGTTAGGATTCCAACAACGCACCACACGCAACAGAAGCAGTAAAATCGAGAGAAACACAACACACAATATACGTGGTTCGGCCAAATCCGACCTACATCCACGGGGAGGGGGGTTTCACTATAATCCGGAGGAAATCCGTGATCTTGTGTTACACACTCACACTCTCATCTCACAATAATGAAACCTCACATTTCTCTCGTGTATCTCTCTCTCCGGGAGAAGCCACAACCGGCTCCCCCTCGCACACTCTCTACCTCTCTCTTTACATTGTGCTACCACACTCTAAAACAAAAAGCATCACAGAGTATTTATAGAGTACACATAAAAACCCTAGTCACTCCCTCTGGGCCTAAGCCCAAGTGGCCCACACGGGGTGGAATCCCAACAATCATGCCCTCCACACCGAGTGGGCAATGTCATCTGCAACACCCCCATGTTGCCTCCTCCAATCAACTACCTCTGGCAAGCGCCTGTGTCACTAACCAATCAAGCATCCATGCACCACCAAACATAGTACATAAACCCAAAAGATTGTATCTTTGCAAAACCAGACTCCGCAGCCAATCAGAAAATCCCGAGTACCACATCCCCTTAAAAAGAATGCCTCCACTCACACACCTTAAACCTGAAGTGTATGCGCTCACCAACAGAAGCACCCGCGCTCTCCAACAGAAGTGCATGCACCCCCTCAACGAGTGCCTGCAGCTTCATCGCCGCGCTCTGCCACTCTAGCATCCTGTCCTATCAAGAGAATGCAGCAACCCTCTGCCCACACCAGAGGCTCACTCCTCCAAATGATCTCACACACCATCTGTGATGAGGCTGACTCCTTCTCTGACACTGCATCCCCCATCGAGTACCTCTACACCCAAAAACCGGGATACTCCTCTCGTGAATCCGGGATGTGAACAAATCCTGCTATATCTCCGTGGCTCAAACTGATCTACCGCTCTGACAGGCGCCTGTGTCATTCCCAAACAAGCATATCTGCACCCCAACTGAGCACACTACTCGAATGAATGTATCCCTGCAAGCTAGATCTTCCGCAGTTGATCACAATCATGCACCCCCTAATCCGGAGTGCCCGCACTTAGGCATCCAAAACCCAAATGCTTTTGCCCAATCACAGGACATTATCCGTGACTCCATCTCTCCATACTACATGAGCTCATAACTGGAAAGATAATCCGCCACAAAAACACAGAAGAAAGAGAATATTAGTATGCATCATCTGATCTCCATCTCAATTCCTCTGTCTGAAACTCCCGTGAACATATCCTGAACAACCCATTGCATCCTCATTGCTAGCTAGCATCTTGCACACTCCTGATTCGACTCCCATCGCATCCAGTACCATCCCGGTCATGACTCCTCGGTACAATCTTGCGCTTATCCTGTGTGCATCTGCAATAGTTGTTATCCCTACTCACATCTCAACACCCATACTGCTTGACCATGCCTGACATCAGCTCCAACTGTCACTGCACTCCCACAAGCCTGTATGGTGGCCCATCATCCAATCCAATGCAACTCGAATCACAACTGCAAATCCTGATGGTAGGGCTTCAAATTCGATTGAACCAGACTGCCTCCAATCACTACTGACCAACTCCGATCTGTCACTATAGTAAGCGTCTGTGTCATTACCAAACAAGTGTATCCGCACCCACCAAACAGAGACGCAACACCTGAGAGAATGTATCCCTGCTCACTAGCTTCTCCGACTGATCACCACAGCTCAAATGTCGCGAATCCGCAATCATCCGATTGCCCCGGTCAACCTCCGATCTCTACAAAGTCTGTCCAATACTCCTGATGTGTAGCCATCCAACTCCGCTCGTCTCTTTGTCACCAATCTGTCACTTATCCGCCACTCCTGCCACTATCCTGGTCTTCTCGCCACTCTCCGCCAGCTCTCCCGGGTCTCATCCTATCCCTTGGTCCATTCATGTTCCATTCCCAACTCTCCCACCACCCCTTGGACTCCCATCAGATCTCCCATGGTTTGCCTCCAACTCAACAACATCCCATCTGATTTATCTGATCGCGTCAGATCCTTTCCAATCTCTCCGGATGTATCTAGGACTGCAAAATCCGGCCTGAATCACAAAACCAAGCCCACCAATGGATCCGGAACCGTCCAATTAGCTAAGAACAAGCCGCTTCACAACCCAAAACGCCTCCAAACACTCAAATCCAGCTCAATCCAGCAACAAATCCTACTTCTGAGCCTCTTCACGAAAAACAGAGCACGTGGTTGGATCCGGAACAAAAAACCAAGTCGGGAATTGGTCTGAACCGTCCATGAACCGGTCAAAATCGCACTGAACCGGCCAAAAAACATAATCTGGTCTGCCTCCGAACCATTATCCGGTCTGATCCGGTCTGAACCCGGTCTAACTTTCCCCTGAGCCGCGGTCTGCACCGGTTTTTGACCCCTTTGAACGCCGGTCTGACCCATTTGACCTGACCTATGATCCTTTCTACCCTTTTGACCTGGACGTTGACCCTTTTGACCCTAACCCTTAACCTTTATGACCCCTTTGATGACGTGGCACTGACCCGCTGACGTGGCACCTCAATGGCATCTGACGTGGCCGATGACCTGGCGCCACGTGGCTGTCTTCCGAACTCTTCCGCGCTGGTGTTCAGGCGGCGCGTGGTGGCGCGTCCGGCGGTTTCCGGCGACCGGGCTTCCATCACCGTGATCGTCTTTCCTAGATAAACACAACCCATGCGCAAATCTTACTTTCAATCACGTTTTATGAGAAACCCACCAAATCCGCCACTCGCTTCCGCCCGCCTCTGTTCAGACCACTCGTGGGACCCTCTCCGGTGACAAAAAATGACTCTGAGCACTCCGTTGGACTCGTCTCTGAGAGTAGCACCTTTCCCTTTGATCAAAAACAAATTTCATCACCTGTTTTGTCCGACCAAAGCTTCAAACAATACTTCAATGGCCTCCGAGTGATTTTTCGACTGCTCTGCGCTCTCCGGTGCTTTAACCAAAGCTCTGATACCAGTTGTTAGGATTTCAACAACGCACCACACGCAATAGAAGCAGTAAAATCGAGAGAAACACAACACACAATATACGTGGTTCGGCCAAATCCGACCTACATCCACGGGGAGGGGGGTTTCACTATAATCCAGAGGAAATCCGTGATCTTGTGTTACACACTCACACTCTCATCTCACAATAATGAAACCTCACACTTCTCTCGTGTATCTCTCTCTCCGGGAGAAGCCACAACCGCCTCCCCCTCACACACTCTCTGCCTCTCTCTTTACATTGTGCTACCACACTCTAAAACAAAAAGCATCACAGAGTATTTATAAAGTACGCATAAAAATCTTAGTCACTCCCTCTGGGCCTAAGCCTAAGTGGCCCACACGGGGTGGAATCCCAACACCAAACCCACACAATGCCTCCCAGCAAACCCCAAAACACCTCCATATTAAAATATCGACTGTGGTGAGACTTGGCCCACGGATGACACTGATGCTATTTGACTCTCCTTAGTACTTTCCAGAACCAAATGAAATATTGCGAATTATTTTCAGAAATATTATGGCCTTTTTTTTTCCTTTTCTTTTTTTTATCCTCTAAGGCCTTGTTTCCTAAACAATAAAATTAAGATATGATCAAATCAACACTTGATTTTATCCAATGAGGAAGAGGTTTGATAAAATATAGTAAATTTTTTGCAATGTTGATTTTATCAAATATTGATTTTATCCCAGTATTATCGTTTGGGCAACAAGGCCTAAATCATGGGCAATAGATTTAACGGCATTTTGAAACTAGAAAATCTCAAGTCTTTCTCGGGCGAAGAACAAGAGGGGATCCAGTATGAATAGGGAGAAATACACAAAGCTGGTTATATCCCTAACTCTCAGCTGAAACACCCAACAGTTATCTAAGAACAAATCTCTATGAAACGACCTACAGAGCATCAAACGTCTCAAGAACACGAAAGAGACACAAAAAAAAAACCTAATATCAAATCCCATGAATTATAGACTACCGATGGAACAACCAAGAAACCCTAACATACTACGAGGAACCTCATGGGGCTCTCTCAAATGGATTCACTCAAGAATCCAAATCCTAATAGCCCCCAAGGCCTCTATTAATAAGAAAGTACAAAAAATTAAGTTAAAACTCTCAAAGACACGCAACCACATCTGTATGGAAGTCGGTCATAACCGTATAGACCATTTTGATTCCTGCTTGGGCGAGATTTGTAGAAAACCAACTGAAGACCCAAATTTCCCAAACTCGCCCAAGCAGCCCTGAATCCTGCCTGGGTGATTTTTTCCAGAAACAAATCCCCGGTCCAAATTTCCAAGTTGCTCGTGCCAAACTTCTTTGCATTCTTCGAACGTCAATTCAAGGCACAAACTTCAACATTAATATTTTATTGATTTAAAAATCGTTTGAGACTTTTGTTACATAACCACGCTAATTTCAAAGTTCAATTTTTTTATACTAGCTTATTTACTTTTAAATCAAATTCGAAGGAGTCACTCGTTTGTTTGGTTTATGATCAATGTTTAAGAAGTTCAAATAACTCGAATCGGCTTAATTATTTATTGCTCTTAGCTAGGTATTGGAGATCAACCCACCCCTTAAACGTTTGAAATCAGCTAATCACCTCTTTTATTAGAGTAATTTTTGAAAGAGTTTTATTATATACTAGTATATATTTGGAGTCCTAAAAGGCAACGAAGTTAAAATAGCAAACTTTTGGCTCGTAATTAAAAGTCCCCTGGCCATGGTCAACATTTCCGGCCATAGTTCATCCAATTCTCTTTTCGGATGGGGGCTCTACTGGATTTATACTACGTAACTCTATCATCATAAAACCAATCTAGAACACTACTAGTCAAAGATTTTGGGCCCGATAAGTGAAACCTCAGAAATCTTCCACGCGTTATAATATAGAGTTAGGGGTAATGATACGATACAGACACCCCTTACAAGTTACTCTATATGAGATTTTGTGACTCCACATATGTATGAGATTCTGTAGCTAGAAATATGAAAGGGCGTTCAGTATGCACCTCATACAAATGGACGGTCAAGATTGCACCGCATACGAGTGTGAGATTTGTGCCACATTTAACTATTGACCATATGCGATAGTGTGTATATTGATATGAGAGTTTGTGAACTCAAATATTTATTATTGTGATGACCGATATGAGAGTTTGTAGACTAAATATGAGAGTTGATGTTTCAATATGAGATTTTGTGACGGATCAAATATTTATTGTTGTGATTACCGATGTAAGAGTTTGTGAGACTAAATATGAGATTTCGTATTCCAATATAAGATTTTATAACTATCCGTGTGAGGTCCACACCAAGTCCGCATGCACGGTTCCAATATGAGATTGCGTGGCTCCACATATGAGATTTTGTGACTATTCGTATGAGAATGCGTATCATACACCCTTTTATATCTCTAGTCAAAATCTCACATGGAGTAATTTGTAGGAAATGTGTAGCGTAGCGTTTTCCCTACGGGCAGTTAATACAAGTACTTTTGATTCTTGAATTAAACTTCGCTTTGAAAGAAAATTGACAAGGTTTTTGTTTTAATGAATTTCGGACTAGGTTTTCTTTTTCTTTTCTTCCCGAGTTGATACTTGATACGTAAAACTGGACACGTAAATGTAATAATTAAAAATAATGCAGTATACGTAAACGAATCCAAATGTCAAAGTGTTCCTAAACTGGCGGATTATTTAATGGAAAACTCTGTGGTATACTCCTCTAAAATGGGCGTACCATACAGCCCATTTACGTATATTTTTTGTATTTTTATATATGATTTTAGTCCTTGTTTAGTTTGGGTCTTGAGACAAAATTTTGAATTTTTTATCTCTATTTCCCTTCAATCATTATCCCTATTTCCAATCATTAACTCATATTTCCAATCTTTCTCTCTCCAATTATTACCCCTATTTCTCTCTCCAACCAAAATCCAAACCAAACAAGATTTTAATATTTTTGGCCAAGTTACAAATTGTTATAGATTCACTATTCACATGACTATCTATAGTAGCCTTGTTACATATGATTTTGGTATTTGTTACAACCCGTTATGGGTTCATTAAAAAAAAACACAGTCGACGTTTTCACGTTATTGTTTATGGAAATTTATCAAAAGATACGGAACAATCACCAAAATCATGCGTAACAAGTACTAAAAATCTATGTAATGGGATGTTCAATACACCCCTTTTCAAGAGGGCATATTGTAACACCTCCCTTAATCAACGAAGCCTTTGAGAAGAGAAGAAGAGGGGGGAAAAAAATTAAAACGATTGTGGCCTCTAAAGTACTGGCGGGGATTAAAACGATTTTGGCCACTAAAGGACCGGCGGGGAAGGACAGGTTGGGAGACCTGTAGTGACACCCCTGTTAGTAAGCAATCACGTCCATCTGTTCAACAATTTACTATATCCTGATTCAATGTAATTATCATTTATGTAAGACATTTATATTTGAGGTAATTAAATATCCATCCGATTTTGGGTGCAAATTAGATTTCATCCCCCATTATTTATGGAAATATGTTTTCATCCTCTCGTAATGTGATTTATCCTTATTTCCCTTCCTATATACTCCCTCCGTCCCTTTTTAAATGTGTTACTTGGGATTCTGTGCCATTTTCAACGGCTTATAACTTTTAATGTGAACCTCAAAACATATGCATTATGGATCTTGTTTGATAGATCTTAATTATTTCTATTATACAAAATTTTCAAAATCATAAAAGCTATTATAAATTAAAAGTTATAAGCCTTTGAAAATGGCACAGAATCCCAAGTAACACATTTAAAAAGGGACGGAGAGAGTATATATTAGAGGATGAAAAATACAAAATGGAAGTAATTTTTGAAATTCAAAAGAGGGATGAATATTGTTTCAACTAATCTAATCAGATGAAGTTCAAAAAGGGAATGAAGTTTACCAAATTATTAGGGATATTTGAAAAAAGAAGGGTAGTGCCTATGGTGGGATATTGGTTACCCCATGTTTCGGTGTTAATGGGGAAGTGGTTACCCAATGTTATCAATTTCATTACAATAAACATGGTAAAACTAAACAATTTGAAAAAATGAATCATGGTCAAATAAATTTTGAAAAAATTTTCGCAATGTTTATGGTAAATTGACTCAACGGGTTAGCTTTGTTTTAACTATCCCAATTATGGTAAAATGTTTCAGACAAGCTTTGCTTACCATGATTACTCGATTTTACCATATTTTATGTTTTGTATTTGATTTTTACCATGATTAATTGAATCATGGTAAAAAAAATATCAGCAACATTATCTTGAGTTTGCCCATATTCTAATCACTATTCATTGGTAAATATAAACTTATGGTACATTTACATTTATTTCCCCGACAAAATTTGAGAATTTCTCATGCTTACTTTTAGTCATTTAAGATTTTTTTTTTTCAAGTTTGAATTGATACTACATTTTTTTTAATAAAAAAAAAAACTTCTATAGCTCCTCTTATTGAAATGAACAAATAATTCAAAAACTTGACACAAACATAAAAAGTAAATTTGCTATTTTGCATAAGAAAATAAAAAATAAAGTTAGGTCAAACCCCACCACACTCATCATCTTTTAAAGCCTAGGAAATATATGCTCACAACATCTTCAATGATCATGGTATAAATTTTTAAACATCACATTGTTTATGGTAAAATTAACTTGTAAACATGGTAATAACGGTTGAATAAACAACTCCAATCATGGTTAAAAAAAGCCATTTGCATAATCCAAATGTCATGGTAAAATCGAATAAAGAAGAGAAATCATGGAAATATAGAATACTTTTAGAAATCAAATCATGGTAAAAATACAAAAACATATGAAAGTGTTTCTGGTAAAAACAACCAATAGAACTCAAATCATAGTAAAAGTCCTAAAACATTTAACAGTGTTTATGGTAAAAACAACCAATAGAACAATGTTAATGGTAAAAACAAGCAATAGAGCTCAAATCATGGTAAAGATTCATTACAATTGTGGAAGAATGGAGACCATCACTTTTGAATCTCTCACTTAAACTTCTCTTTGCAAATAACATCCGTGTATACCTACGACTCAATTCCCCCGGCAACATCGAAACCCGATTAATTACACACACAAAAACATCGGAACCTTATTATAAATTAAAAAAAAACTACAGCTTTGTGTTTCTTGTTTCCATTTTTTTTTTTTATCTTCAACCCAATTTCATATTGTCGAGGTGTGAAGCTTTGAGGAGGCGTTGCCACACACACACACACACAGACACACACATACACACAGACGAATCTGTCATCCTCCCCAGAGTTGAAGGCGGACGATGGCTGATTGTGGTGGTGGCGGTGTCCTTCCATCACCGTCGTGCCTCGAGTTTCCATCTCAATGCAGAGATAGAGAATTGCTTCTATTTTTTTTTTATCTGGAAATGGATGGTTTTCAATCTTTTTATTTACCAATATAGGAAGTGTAAATTTAGAGATTGGTTTATAAAAAGGGATGAAAATAGTGGCATGAAAAGGGATGAAGATAATGACGTGAATTAAAGGATTGGGTTTCATCCCCAATTCTGTTAATTGCAAACCAGGACCTCCTAAATTTGAAATTGGTCCTATCTACCTCCTACTATTAGCAACATTTAATTTAGTCCTCAAATTGATTTTCTGTTAAAGGGCAATTTAGGGTTTATTTCAATCTCGGGATGGAAACATAATTCCTTAAAAAGCTCAAGATGATTTTCTAATTCTGAGTGAGTAAAATGATGATTATTTAAGTGCCCCTTTATATTTTATGTAAGATAATTTGGACCGTTGATTGTCAAACGGATGACCGTAATTACTTACTACAAGAGTGCAATGATTATGCTCACTACAGGCACCCCAAAGTTCTGACGTTAATTTCTCGCCAAAAACAGTTTTTGACTAATATTTCTATGTTTGCAGATCCCCAATATATTTAATTCTTCGGGACACATGAAATAATTTGTTTCAGATTTTTATAGGCGAAACGACAGATAACAAATTGTGA
This sequence comes from Vaccinium macrocarpon, assembly GCA_022606695.1. Classification (NCBI taxonomy): domain Eukaryota; kingdom Viridiplantae; phylum Streptophyta; class Magnoliopsida; order Ericales; family Ericaceae; genus Vaccinium; species Vaccinium macrocarpon. The sequence continues at coordinate 36,464,871 of CM040179.1, read as the reverse complement.
ATTGTGAAACTAATTCAAAATATGGTGCATTTCTGTCACCGACACAGTTGTGTTTAGGGTTTTCAATGTACATGTACCTCGTAACATGAATGTGGAACTCACAGGCATCAAATGACTCCCAACATATATATACGAAAATTTTCTAATCCAGGACTCTCGGAAATAAGAAAAACAGTATTTTTTTGTTTTGCAAATTGTATTTTGGAAATCTGAGTTGTCCAATGTTTTCAGAAGGTGATTTTAATGGTCCATGCGAGAAATCTTCAAAAAAAAATCCCGGAAGGGCTTGATCCAAGTAGTTTTTTGCAAAAACTGTATATTTTACAGTTTTGCAAAAACTGCTTGGATCAATCCCTTCCCGGTATTTGTTTTTGAAGATTTCTCACGTGAACCCTTGAAAACACCTTTCTGAAAACATTGGACGGCTCAGATCGTCAAAAAAATGATCGGATCATGGAGGTCTGGAGTCCCGGACTAGATATATATATATGCTTCTAATTCAGACTTTTAATTTCCGGACCTCATGATCCAAACATTTTTTTGATGATCCAATCCGTCCAATGTGTTCAGAAATGTGTTTTCAAGGGTTAGCGCGAGAAATCTTCAAAAAGAAAATACCGGGAAGGGCTTGATCCAAGCAGTTTTTGCAAAAATATATATATTTACATTTTTGGGGAAAACTACTTGGATCAAGCCCTTCCCGGTATTTTTTTTTGAAGATTTCTCTCTTGAACCCTTGAAAACACATTCTGAACACATTGGATGGATTGGATTTTCCAAAAATAATTTGCAACACAAAAAAATCATGTTTTTCTTATTTCCGGGAGGTGTGGACTAGAATCCATTTATATATATATATATATATATATATATATATATATATATATATATATATATATATATATATATATATATATACACCCCACGGTTCCAGTTAGGGATCCTTGACTAAAACAAAATGGGTATTTTTTTTTGTTGCAAATTGTTTTAGGAAAATCCGAGCCGTCCAATGTGTTCAAAAGGTGTTTTCCGAGGTCATCCCGTGAAATCTTCAAAAAAAATACTGTGAAGGGCTTGATCCAAGCAGTTTTTTGCAAAAATTGTATATTTACAGTGTTGCAAAAAACTTCTTAGATCAAGCCCTTCCCGGTATTCTTTTTTGAAGATTTCGCGCATGGACCCTTAAAAACACCTTCTGAACACATTGAACGGCTCGGATTGTCAAAAAAATGTTCGGATTATGAAGGTCCGGAAGTCTGGATCCCGGACTAGAACCGGCTTCTATATATATGCTCATATTGTGTCCAGACATTTGTGTGTAAATCAATATTTTCAACCATCCGTGGTTTGTACTATATATCTTTTACATGCTTCACACATGTTCTTCTAAACTTTATTTTATGGCAAGACCGAGAAGGGGATAAAATAAAAATACTCACGTAGGTTCGAATTCGTAGGGGTGAGAATGACATGATTGATTAAATTATATCCTACATAAAAAATTGATCCCATTTGCATCGACATCTTGACAACCAAATCGATCCGTGAAACTCCGAAACCATCCACAATATTTAGCTAAGGTTCGGTTCCGATTTTAGACTATGATTCATTTCAAGTTAAAATACCATGATCACAAATCAGTTATAACGTTAATTAAGTAGTAAAAACTACTCCCATCCAAACCTATTCTTCAAGCAGTTCTACTGGAAGTTGCCAACAGCTAAGGGTGAATTTCTGTTACGATATTTTTGGTATTTTTTTTCTCATAAGTTAATCTACTCATATATCTTAACTGATTTGATAATTTGTAGTAAAAAACACTTAAAATACCGAAAAATACCAATTGGGAGAGCAAATCCGCTCTCGCGTAACAAGGAAACCTAAAATAATTGGGAAACGTGAATAATAGCCTAGACTAAATAGGAAGCACAATAATAAAACCCTAATAACATGGTAACATAATATTTCTTAATAGTGGGCTACGTTTGAACTAAACAAGACTAAGGTTTTGTGAAAATTGGATCGATCAGAACGAAACCAGAATGATTGACATAAATTTACGAACCAATTAATATGATTTGAGTATTTAAGGCCTATTTGGTAATTTCATTTTCACATTTTTGCATTCATGTTGCAAAATACATTTTGCACATATCTTTGAAACACTCCTACTAAATTCAAAATAAATTCTCACCGTAATCCAAAAACTAGAAATGAAAAACTGAAAATGAGACTCTCAACCCGAAAACCCGAATCGATCAATTCCTGAACTAGTTCAAAATAGATGATCTATCCTTTCACTAGTGTCTGGAAGTTGACAATTATAATTGTTGACGATGGGATGATGGAAAAAGACGCAAGCTTGAGGGTTACAGTGATTGATATATCTTATCTTAGGTATTAAGATAAATAATCAAGTTTGGGGTAGAATAGGTAAGCAGTGACTATATACTATTAATTAAGATTACATGTTCCGTATAGAAATGGAAATTATAAAATGGTGGAAGGAACCCGTCAATGGTTCCAAGGTCGAAGCATGACAATGACTCGAGGAGATTAGTAAGTTCCAGATCTCACCATTTGTCATGATTACTCTGGCAATTTTTATTTTTATTTTTTGTGTTTTTTCCCTTAATTTTTTACTTTTTGCCAGATTATTGTCACATGTTAACTACGTTGAAAGGAGTCATAAAAAGTAAAAATTTCGATCAAAAGCAAACAAGAAAATTTATTAAAGATGAAAAGATTTTGATGCACTTGTCTTTTTCATATTTAGTGTTGTCTTATCTAAATATTTTATTAAAGATGAAAAACTATGATCCAAACTTTTTTTTTCCAATAAAGACAAAAGTAAGCCAAAAATTCACATTTTTTTTGTCTTACTTTCGATTTTACTTAGCAAATTGAGAATTCCAATCATAATTTTTTACTTTAGCAATTGCTCTCGTCAAGACAAACTAATAATACACAAAAACTTGATACAAAACTAACTAACGCGAAAAAAAATAAATAAAGACGAAAAAATAAGTACAGTGACTTACACTATATCGCTCGTCTAAGTTACTCAAGAATGCAATCTCTCGACAATTTACAGCTAGATATTACCTTAAATTTTTTCGGTTGTTTATATGTCTTAATAATCTGTTGAGAGAATTGTCATCCGTGGAACTATTGTGACACAGTAGCAAATTGAAGTGATACATTGATCACGAACATTGGACATGTCGAAGCAATCTCCGTCTGAATGTATTCTTCATTTGTTTTGGTTCTTTCTTATGTTCTTCTTGTTTGTATTATGTCTTTTCTTCTGTTGAAGTCATTTGTATTCCGTAGGTTGTAGTAGCCAATTTATAAACTGGAATTCTCTCTTTGTTGCCAAAAAACAAAGGTTACGCTTTGAAGTTTTAGGAAAGCTTGGTCTACTTTTATTTGAGTGGGAGAACTTTTGCTCCCGGTTTATGTTTGGAGTATCTCTTTTGATCATTTTTCTTTTATGTGAACGAAGGAACATTTATTGGAAAAAGGACAGAAAAAAGGAATGGAACTGAAAAATCTGACTTCTTAAAAAAGAGTTTTGATCCGCGAATTCTCACGTCAATCCCGATGGACCCAATCCCCCATTTGGGGCAGGAATATGGAGGATAAAAAACAAAGTCCCGTTGAAGATCAGGACAGGAAGAGGGCAGAGAAGGGGTTCCGGGATTGGAGACAAAGAGAGTGTAGTGGGCCGAAATCTAGCAGTCTCAAGGGGGCTTGTTGGTCAAGCCCAGAAGGGTCAAGGTGATGTAGCGCAACTTATGAAAATGAAATCGATTGTGCAAGAGAAACGCAAACAATAAGATCGACCCTGAGATACTCCCTCCTTAAACGACCAAAATATGAGTAAAACTTGTTTTCTTTAATTCAATAATAACCAACCACTGCCGTATGGCTTACAAGCATATAAATAAGGTGAAAGAAACCCTAATTAACTTAGGAAACCCTAAATCGGAATAAATACGAAAATTACCAAAAAAGAAAAGTTCTGATTTGACTAATAAATCAGAAACTAGAAAGAATTATAAAGTTGCCAAAACAAACGGCAAATAAGTTTCCTAACAAAAGATCTAAAAATTCCTATAAACGGCAAAATTGGGCTTTTCGGAGCCTAAATAGCGACGAACGCCTGAAACTCATCGTGCATCATCTTGTGAAATTCAGTCCCCTTTGACAACGTCGATTCTTAGGCCTTTGTTAGGCCTACGTGGATGCAACTGGTCCATCCATGTTGACGCAACCCGGTCTTCATCACAAGGTCCAAGCAAAGCACCAAGCCCAACTTAGAAACAAGCGTAATGGGCTGTCCGAGACGGGCCCATCCAAGACGAATCGGTATCTCGTCCGAGTATAGTCATGATCCGGACGACTCATCCAAGACGGAACACTTCCAAGATGATTCGGAAGGAAGGAGCGAGATATCGGTGACGTCCCATGTGACGTCACCTAAGGCGGTTAATGCTCGTAACAAATTTGGGAAGGCAAGTGTGCATGCTACAACTATCCCTACGTCGTACGTGACGGAATCCGAAGCAGTTACACTACATGTTGAAGCCTCATTGGAGAATGCGTGCATGTAATGATCATAGATCTGGCTCGTGATGCTCGGTGACATCATCCGAGCCAGATTACGAATTTACCCCTATACTTGGGGAGACTATATATACGAAGACAAGGAGCTCTAAAGAGGTACACAACACTTTCTCTCTCTACAACTACTCTCTCAATACTCATTTCTTCTCCGATCAATTACTAGACCATCAGAGTGCCTTCCCTGGCCACATTCTGGCCAAGTTTGGCGCTAACGGCGTGTGCTACTTGTGTAGGTATACCAAAGGGTTCGCTCATCACTTACTCGGGCCAAGAAAACGTTTAAGAGATTCATCTAAAAATTCAGGGCACCACAGTTAGTACTATCCGGTCACTGTCTGTCTCCATGGCCAACACTAGATGTTTGCGTCACTAAGGGCCGCCAGGGACTTGGAATTGAAAATGAGAGAGAAGAAAAAAAAGAAAAAAGAAATGGCAAAGTGTATTAAGTAACCAAAGATCAATATACAATTTACAGTAATGCACATGAGGATGTGTTAGTACATTAATTAGGGTGAGTTCTCTAATGGATATTATCAAGATTTTGATAAAATTAACCGTTTGATTTATCTATTCGCAAAGACATTTGATAAAACAGATTTTATCACATGTTTTCACGAATGGATAAAATCAGAAGGTTGATTATATCAAATGTTGATAAAATCCATTGGAGAACTCCACCTTAATTGGAAAGCAAAGTAAAGGATTAAAAAAAAAAATTCACCCGTTGAGTCGTCTTAACTTTAATTCATAACATTTTGACATAAATTCATAACATTGCTATATGTTATGACTTTTTATGTTGATCTTATGGTATTTTAATTTATTTTTTATATGTACCATTGATCTCAATTAGTTTTATTTAATAAATTTTTCAAGATAAAATATAAATGAATTTCAAAATTCTGACAAAATTTTAAGTTGCACGATAGCTCAAACGAAAGGGATGTTTGGGACGTAAGGAGTACATGTTTACTTTCTTTGACTCCTCAATACTTGAAACACACATTCAATATTGTATGGTATGATCGGCTTGGTCTCTGTATATTTCTATGCAAATTTCAAATGCCCTGAATCTAAATGAAGTTTAATTAATTGCCAAGTTGTATCTGCCTGCCGGGAGTAAATAATTGACTAATGAATCCTTTTTTTTAATAAAGTGCATGACAATACAACAAGAAGATTGCGCCATATCTCAGTCCTATGACCTTGTTCTCTTTCCCTTTTCTTCCCTTTTTTAAAATTTTTTTTCAAAAAGATTCTTTCTATTAAAAAAGATCCTCTCTCCACTCATTAACTTATTATTTAATTTCTCTCTAATCATCATCTCGTTATTCTCATTTTCAAAAATTCAACCAAAAAATATTTCAAAGATTCTTCTAAAAAAAATCTTTTCAAAACCCTTCCAATCATAGTCTTAAATCCCTCACCCCATTCCTAGCCTACTGTTTGTTTTCCGTCTTATATACATAGTATGAAGGAAAATGCAAAGTACCTAAAAAATGTATCTAAAAAGTTATCCAGAATTTATGATTAGGTTTAATAAGTCAATTTTGGGTACTTTTTATGGGTATGTAGCAGTCTACAGATATAATCGTTTAATAAATCAAAAACAAATACTCCTATGTAGTAATAGGCAACCAAAAATTAAATAAGTGCGGTGGAGTTACTACGACACCACTTCAGGACCCGATTAAGAGTGTGGCTGCCACTGCCAGAAATTCTAATACGAGTGCTCAATCTCATCTTATTCCAAGAGATAAATCGGAAAGTAAAGTTAACTTGAATGCATGGACAAATGTTAACGCTTTGCTCAACAATGAAAAAACTAATAGGCTGCGTAAACACCTTAAGAGGTTTCCAGTTGAGTGTGTGAATGATCAAGTCGTGATTCCGCTTAAGATTTCTGAAAATGGGGCACTAAAATGGAAATATGCTATTGTGGGTTACTTTGTGGATAAAAATCTATCTTACTTTCAAGTTAGATCTTGGGCTCAACGCGTTTGGAAAATTGATGTTGAGGATGTGGTCACCTTGGACAATGGATTTGTTGTGTTCAACCTTAGGAATGAGAATACATTGGATTCCATTCTTGAGAACGGTCCATATTTTTGTGGGGGCAAACATATTGTGATTAAAAAATGGCATCCCGGAATGCAACTTACTAAAAGTGTCTTCTCTAGCATTCCAGTGTGGGTTAAATTCTACAATGTTCCCCTTGAATTGTGGACAGAGGATGGATTGAGTAGTATTGCTAGTGTCATTGACAACCCTCTTTACCTTGATGATTTCACGCAAAATCATAGCAGATTGACGTTTGCTAGAGTATGTGTTGAAGTTGATGCGGCGAAGGAGATTCCCAAGACCTTTGTAGTGAATTTGGGTTATGGTGAGCCTTTCGAAATTAGAGTAGAAGTCCCTTGGAAACCTCAAGCTTGCAATGTTTGCAAGATCTTTGGTCATTCTACTAATACGTGCACAGTTAAGCCCAAAGGTTCACATCTTCCAGTGTGGAAACCCAAGGAGAAAGTAGGACAATATGTCCCAGTGGTTCAATTGCAAAATGTCAAGGAGAGTGTAGGACAAGATGTCCCGGTTGCTTATGAGCGAAGTGCAAAATATGGGCTAGTTAGTGGAAGTAAGAATGATTGGATAGATGTGGTGAAGAGGAAAAATCAAACTCCGGGCATGCCTATGGCCATATCCTTGTCTAGAAGTGTTTCTCCTACAAATAACGCGTTTGGCGTTCTTGAGAAATGTGATGATTCGGGTGCCTCCGCAGTGGAGGTGACAAAGATGGATGTTGCAGGGGCTGTATCTTGTGATGCTACTCCGATTCTCCTTGGTCAAGGTAGTACACAACAGGAGCCTCCCCCCGTGGCTCTTCGTCGATCTGCTCGGTTTCGAGAGCCTCCACGGATTCCTTTGGAAGGCGATTTCATTGGACCTCGACATAGTTTGAACCAAGTTGTGGGTGTATCCTCAACTTCTTCATCTTCAAGAGATCAAAACAAAAAGAAGCTTAAAGAAAAAATCAAGATGTTAAAGGCTTCAAGAATTTAGTTCTTGAAGCTAGCTTGGCCTTTCTTTTGTTTTGGTGTTACTTCGTTGAAGTGTGTTTTGAGCTTTGTTGGTTATTTATTTGCCGTGGTTTAGTTTTAGATTTTCTATTTTCTTTTTCTTTCTTTTCCTCCTGGGGTATGTCCCTTGTAGGCTGTATATTCGATTAACCTTCTTTTCTATTTCAAGCTATTTTATCCAAAAAAAAAACCAAAAATTAAATATTTTACAAGAGAGAGCATGTGTGAACACATTTACCAAAAGAGATAGAGGACGATGTTTACACCACCGGTGTAAAACCTTCTTTTTCCATAACCTATGTGGGTCCTACTGTGAATTTATTGTTTTGATCTAAACTGTTCATCTTATAGGGCCCGCAAAGTAGTGCATCAATTCAAAAAATCAGTTTGATCGATATCAATAGATATATAAAATTTTAAATTTTGTTTTATTAAATGGACGGTAAATGACAGTTTAACTTTAAAATTCATTATCGTCAGACCAAATTCAAATTTTGATATACTTATCGATGTCCAATCAAACTAATTTTTTTTTTTTATAGAAATATAATATTCTGGGGGCCTTCAAGGTAAATCGTTCAGATAAACAAATAATATACAACGAAGCTCACAAAGTGGTGATGAAATGGGGGGTTTCAGAGCGGCAGTATAAAGAATATTTTCCTTAAAAAAAAGTGTAAACATAGGTAGAGTTTTCGCACCAACTAAGGCCAACAGGGAAACCACCCCATCCCCCCCCAAAAAAAAAAAAAAAAAAAAAAAGTAGGTGTAAACATAAGCACAGTTTTCACACCAACTAATGCCAACCGGGGGGGAAAAAAACAAAAATTGTATATAACCCCCATAATATCTTCCAAACACCCAGCAACATCTAGAGTTGCATTTATAGTCTCACCAATTTACACAACAAAACACACATAATGGAAACCAATTCTGTATTAGAGACGTTGCAACAAAACACGCCCATGGCAGCAGCACTAGTACTCTTGTTGATCATCGTCCCTGTATTGTTCTTGCTCCTTGTATCACGGGTCCACCGTAAACTGCCTTATCCACCGGGCCCAAAAGGCTTGCCGGTGATCGGAAATATGGCGATGATGGACCAGCTAACCCACCGTGGGCTGGCCAATCTTGCTAAGAAATACGGCGGCATATTCCACCTCCGTATGGGGTTCCTCCACATGGTGGGCATCTCATCCCCCGAGGTGGCTCGTCAAGTACTCCAGGTCCAAGACAACATCTTCTCAAACAGGCCAGCCACCATCGCCATCAGTTACCTCACCTACGACAGGGCGGACATGGCGTTCGCCCACTACGGTCCATTCTGGCGCCAGATGCGAAAACTCTGCGTGATGAAGCTGTTCAGCCGGAAGCGAGCGGAGTCGTGGGAGTCGGTCAGGGAAGAGGTGGACTTTATGATCGGAACGGTGGCGTCCAGCGCCGGGTCAGCAGTAAACGTTGGGGAGCTTGTTTTTTCACTGACTCGGAATATCATATATCAGGCGGCGTTCGGGTCGAGCTCGCACGAGGGACAGGACGAGTTCATTAAAATATTGCAGGAGTTCTCCAAACTTTTCGGTGCTTTTAATATAGCTGATTTTATTCCAGGGTTGAGTTGGATCGACCCGCAGGGACTCGGGGATAGACTCGCAAAGGCTCGGGCATCACTTGATGGGTTCATTGACTCCATTATCGACGATCATATGCAAAAGCACAAAACAAAGAATAGTACTACTGATCATGAGGAGGAAGCAACAACGGATATGGTGGATGAGCTACTGGCTTTTTTCAGTGATGGTGAAGCAAAAGTCACGGAATCCGATGATTTACAGAACGCAATTAGACTCACCAGAGATAATATCAAAGCCATCATCATGGTAAGACGTCTAACACACACACACACACCCACCAAAAAAAAAAAAACATGAGAAATTATATTGGTGGTTATGCATCAATTTCTGAGCCTATCATTTTCGGGGGGTTTTTTTATGGTGAAGTTTTTTATTTTTATTTTTTCAATGTTTTAGGAAATTATTTTAACAAAAACATGAGAACGAGCTTCTTTGTTTTTTTTTATTTAATTTGATCGGCGAAAAATCAATATTGTCGTACTAGCTTAGATTAACACCTTGAAAAAGTAGCTGAAGAAACCTCCTTTTCGCATTTAATGTTGTTGGGCCATATACCTCGTGAAATAACAGATCTTTGTTTTTATTTAAATTACATTATAAATAAAAGTATCAATATTAGCATCTATACTTTAACTTGCAAAGTTATCCAAAATCTCAAAAATCAGTTTCACCAAACAAATTTTTCAATTTGAAGATTTTTTAATTTTGCTAAAGAAACTTAACAAATTTGGTGACCTACTGTTTGCTTACCAAAAGAGGAGAAGGGAGAGAAGATTAAAAGTTTGAATAGAAAGTCTGATTCTGTGAATTTGTAATAAAATGACTTGCTAATATTAGAATAAAAAGTCTGATTTTGTGAATTTTTTTAAAAATGACTTGCTAAATCAATATTGTCATACTAGCTTAGATTAACACCTTGAAAAAAGTAGCTAAAACCTCGTTTTCGCATTTAATGTTGTTGGGCCATATACCTCGTGAAATAACAGATCTTTGTTTTTATTTAAATTACATTATAAATAAAAGTATCAATATTAGCATCTATACTTTAACTTGCAAAGTCATCCGAAATCTCAAAAATCAGTCTTACCAAACAAACTTAACAATTTGAAGATTTTTTTAACTTTGCTACAGAAACTTAACAAATTTGGTGACCTACTGTTCACTTACCAAAAGAGGAGGAGGGAGAGAAGATAAGTTTGAATAAAAAGTCTGATTCTGTGAGTTTGTGATAAAGCGACTTGCTAAAGTTTGAATAAAAAGTCTGATTTTGTGAATTTTTTTAAAAGTGACTTGCTAAATTATAAAATATGTTTTTGAGGTTAAATTTGGTGTTTTTTTTTGTGTGTCAGATAAAGATGCCCTAACTTATATACAATACAATGAGATCGATGATTTTCATATTGCATTTTTTGAACAGATTTTCATATTGCATAAGGATATTGATTTTGAACTAGTTTTTATTTTTGTGTTATATTATTTCTTTGTTGGTACACTTTTTTATACAAGAAGGGATAATGTTATCTATGCATGGAAAAAAAAAAATTCTCTCTATTCCAAAAAGATTGTTTCAGTCTCCAAACCGAGAATTTAAAAAGAATAATACTCCCTCCATCCCTTTTTAAGTGATTCACTTGAGGAACGTGTATTTTTTGCAGTTGCTTAAAAATGTATTTTCGTGTATCGTTTATAAATTTCTTTTGCACCAAATTAAAGTACTTAATGAACACTTTAATTTGATATAAAACAAATTAGAAAGTTATATAGAGAAATATGTTTTTAGGATTTGAAATTGCACGTTTTCTCATTTTGATCACTTAAAAAGGGACGGAGGGAGTATATAGTCAAACAAAAAATCGTACCTTAATTTATAAATAAGAAAAAATTACTGATATATATCTAATAACTTGAGACAAAAACTTGCCCTGTTCGTTTGGAGGTTTTCCCCCAGTTTGGCACTATTTCAGTTTTGATTACATCATCACTTTTTTCACTTTTTCTCTCTATCTTTCTCCACTTATTACACCTGCTTACATCATCAAAACAAAACAAAACAAAACTACTCAACCGAACAGAGCCTTTGAGATTTTAAATTCTTATTTTGTAGAATGGACAATCTTTTGAAACGAATGTAAGGGGAGTGAAGACAATTAAAAAGAGTACGGATGGGAAAAAAATAGAGTGCAAAAAATCAATTCTACTATATATTTATGATTATGAAATAAATAGGCGGCAAATAATAAATTAAAGATCAGATCAACATGGTGTATAGTGATGACAAACACAAAGGTTCCACATAGGAGTATATTAAAACCATTGCGGGTGGGAGCGTGTTGTTTTGATTTTGGTCTTGTTAATTGGTTTCTTAAGATAATTAAAAGTGGTAGAATAATGGTGGAATGATAACTACGGATTTTCTGTGGTGTTTTATTTGCTTTCTTTTTTAAAATCATACACGCAAGAAATTTAAAGACTAGTGTTTTGTTGTGATATTGATAGGTCCTTTCTATATAATATCAAGTTTTCATGTCTTTGGTAAGGAGTTAGGACTACCATTTTCTCCAAACAAAACTTTTTTTATATATTAGAAATATTAAAATCGTTGACGGCTGGCTGTTTTACACGCCTCTTCCGGTTTGAGGAGAAAAGTTACACACAAAAGCAAGGAGAAACCACTTGTTTAAATTGACTTTTGGAGACAGGAGAGTAAATTAGATCGATGATATATATTATATATAGCAGTTCTATATTTCAGCGGGTCCAGTTTAATAAAAGGATGACTTTCCTTTTTAGGGGGCCTGTTCATTCTGGCCTTCGCCCGCTTTTTATTCGGCTCATATCTGGCGCGCCGTAACTGTTCCACTAGTAAGACAGTTTTTAGAGAACACTCTAGATTTTTAAGATTTAACCGGGGGTTCCACTAGTAAGATTGTTTTTAGAATAAATTTATTTTTTATGAGTTTTTTTTTTTTTTTATATATATATTGTGAGATAATAATATGTCTTGATTTTTAAAAAAAAATTGTATTTTTTTTGTTAGTGGAACACCTCCTAAGTGAGGTCCACATAAACTGGTTTGGGCATACAATGACTTTGTTCGTTTTCTAATTTTAGTTTAGTATTAGTTTTGATAACATTATCATTATTCTCATTTCTCTATCTATCTCTCTCCACTCATTACACATTTTTACATCATCAAAACTAAACTAAACTAAATTATGCAACGAACACAACAATTATGTTTCTTGGTTTATGGAGAAAAACTTGGGTGCAAATACGGTAAAAACTTTACGTGGTGTTCATTTGGCACATCTAACTCATCCAAAAATATATTAGACAGTCCTTTCACTTCTTATATTTCTCTCTCCAAATCTAAACCATCCAAATACACTTAAATGGTTCGAATGTACCGAGAGACATCACGCGGTATCCTATTTGTACCAAGTTATTATAGCCATTTTCTTGTAGTACGGATTACTTTTGAAGCTTTTGCAAATAACTAAATAATGGGTCGTCGTGTGCTGTGGTAATGTTGTCGTCACCAGGACGTAATGTTTGGAGGAACAGAAACAGTAGCTTCAGCAATAGAGTGGGCCATGGTGGAGCTAATGAAAAGCCCAGAAGATCTGAAGAGAGTGCAACAAGAGCTAGCCGAGGTAGTGGGCCTGGACCGTCGGGTGGAAGAGTCTGACTTCGAGAAGCTAACATACCTCAAGTGCGCCCTCAAGGAGACCCTCCGCCTCCACCCTCCCATCCCTTTACTCCTCCACGAAACTGCCGCCGATGCTCAAGTCTCCGGCTACTTCATCCCGGCCAAATCCCGGGTCATGATCAACGCCTGGGCAATAGGGCGAGACCCTAACTCATGGTCCGACCCGGAGACATTCAAGCCTAGTCGTTTTTTGAACGAGAACATGCCGGACTTCAAGGGGAGCAACTTCGAGTTCATCCCGTTCGGCTCGGGTCGGAGGTCTTGCCCAGGCATGCAACTCGGACTGTATTCGCTTGAGATGGCTGTGGCTCACCTCCTCCATTGTTTTACGTGGGAGTTGCCTGACGGGATGAAGCCCAGTGAGCTCGACATGAGCGATGTGTTCGGACTTACCGCCCCAAGAAAAACCCGACTTGTTGCGGTGCCCAATCCACGACTGCTCTGCCGATTGAATTGACCCTCCCGGGAAATCATTGACCTGAGTCAGTGAATACGAAATTACATTTTACATTCAAAGGGAAATGCATCAGTTGACAGACGAGAAAGATATTCAGTGGGGTTTGGAAAAGAAAAGGGTTACTTTGGTGGGGTTTGGTTTGGAATGATCTCTCCTGTGGATATTACTAAAAGAATTTCTGTTTCATTTGGCTATGTGTGGACTTTTGTTCTGTAATCTTTCTCTATTTTGTGTTATGGCTTCTGTCTATTTATGTGATACGAAGCAAAATAATAAAGGGTGTACAAGAAAAACATTTCGATTAAGAGCAAAAACAATGTGTTTTGCTTGATCTATTTGTTAATTACTCCTACCATTTATGCTTGTTATTATTCCTGTCAATTACTCCTTCCATCCCAAAGTTTTAGTCTACATTTTTATTTTTAGATGTCCCAAAATATATAATTTTTTTGATAGGTCAAAAAGTAAAAAAGGGCAATTTTGAGGACTTGTACCTTCTGAATTGTAATTAATGTGTTTCTTTAAATAGTTACAATTCCAGAACTAAAATTTATGGGATGGAGGAAGTATAGCTATTACTCACGTTAACTTACTGGGTTTCTTTTTCATGTTGGTATCAATGTCTGCACGGATATAAGCCGCTTTTGGGTTTCTTTTTCATATTGGTATCAATGTCTGCACGGATATAAGTCGCTTTTGGGTATGGTTGCCACTTGTAATTGTCTCAAAATTTAAGGCTGGGATCGAGGGGAAAATACTAATTGAATATTGGAGGAGTAGAGCTTATCTTTTTGAGTTGATGATCTTGTTGACCTATTCCCAACCACAAAATGCGGCAACTAAACTACTACCTCTCTCTCGCAACCAAAAAGAAGAAAAACACACTGTAACATGGCAGCAAAGGTGCTTATTATATTGTTGACTAATTGATAAGGGATAGGGTTGTTGAAGTTACTCCTAATACTAATACAAATAATATGCTGTCAAACTTCCTCTTATTACTCATGTTGACATCCTTTATTCTATGTATGTCGTGAGTGCTTCTGTGCTGTGGGGTCTATGAATTGAGTGTTTGACCGACCAAGTGATTTAAAATAAAGACGCGTTTCAAGCATAGGACTTTCGACCGATGCAGCATAATATCCGAAAATACCGGAGTCGAACCACAGAGATGGACGAACGTGTGCAGAACTCAAAGATGACGGGTTCACAGTTTATCTTGACTCTTTGGTAGCCACCCCATGTTTAATGAGGTTGATTTACTAACTCAATTACAAACTAAATTGATTAAATATGGATTTAAAAGAGGAGTACAGCCGTGGGAATCCAGCGTCCACAACTAGTCTAACCAATGTTTACTCGGGCAACAATTATTCATTTTATTGATTTTAGAATTAGAAAAATGATCCCTAACAAATGCGCACCACCTGTCACCAGATTTCGTACGCATTCGAATTCCGGCGATGCCTGGGTTTTGTTTGTTAAAAGAGTTTTTGTCTCCTAGAATTGCTCAAAAATTAAATTAATTCGAACCCGAGGTAAGAACATTAATCAAACTAGCCACAGGGCGCCTTTGCCCCTTGGCCGCACCCTATTAAACTACTCACTCATGATTTTATTAGAGGCTACAATACGATTAATGTTAGATCTAAACATGCTTTGAACAATTGAAATAAAAGCAAAAGAACGATACCACAAATTACAAAAGATTAACTAATTCGATTATCTCAGGAAAACATCAATCCAAAATTGAAAAAATCCAAAGAATTCGCACAATACTCGAATCTGAACTAATCCTGAAAATAGACCCAAAGTTAAAGAAAAATAAACATGAGTTATGAATTCATCACCCTAATCTTGAGCTCTAAAAAGTATATTTATACTAATCCCCATCAATTACAATTGAAAACCGGAATAAAAATGAAATTCACTCCCACCCAAACGACCACGTTTTCAGCTATTTATAATGCCCTCGGTAGCCATTATCTCTTGCATTTCACCGTTGACCCCCAATCGCCGTTGACCTCTTAGTCCTGCGGTAGCGCTACACCAAAAGTGGTGTAGCGCTCGCGAACTCTCTATTCCGTTTTTGTGCCATTTTTGAGCGCTCCACCATAATTCTTGTAGCGCTCACGACGATCCAAAGTGTTTCCCTTGAGAAATTAACTTCACCTCTTGGTCTCCAACAGCCTTTCATGCCCTCAAGCTCTATCATGGCCTTCAAGTCTCTGCAATCCAATATTGGCACTAAAACAACCTTATTTTCCTGAAAATTAACAAAAATATAAAAACATACCAAAGCAACGCATCAAGTGAAAAATAGGGAATAAATTAACTAACGTGTTAAAACTACCCTATTTAGGCTTATATATGCGATATTGTGTGCCTATCATTGAGCAAAACCAACATTGCCAAATCTAACGAATTAAACTCCGTTGATGCACCGAAGTTAGTTGGTAAGAGCACTGAGATTCTGAGAACTACTCCACTAGTAATCTCAACATTCAGCCTCCCCTTTTTTTTTTATTTTTTACTGTATTTTTTAGTAGTAGAAAAACAAAGTCACGTACGTGAGATTCAAGTCGACCATAAAATATTGTGCTATGGAGTACTATTAGTTTTCTTGGTAGGATTAAAGATTGGTCACCAGATATGCAAGCATCTAAATATGCAACTCTACCTCGCCAAATCAATTATTCCATACTCTTGAGTCACTACCGAAATGTATTCTAACTTTTTTATCAACCACACATTGTATTGGACTCCATGAGAATGCATGGAAAATATCCCAAAGACATGGAATCGGCCAACATCAATGGCCCACTTGACATTGCTACCCGCACCTACAATTAAGATACTATTTCCTTTCTGTTGATCCCAAAAAGAAAAATAAAGAATACTTATAGCTTAATTTCTGGAAACAAAGATCCCACAAAACATGTGCTGAGGGAACAAACACCGGCCAAGTTGGAGAGAGGATCAAGTGTTGGATTTCTTCCAGCGCGGGAGTGGGAGAGGGAGAGGGAGAGATGGAACTTGTAAGGTGTAGTTTTCAAGCTCCACACTTTCAACAGCTTAAGTGGGAAATTAAATCACAAGTGGGAAGTCCGCAATCAACGTAACTTTCTTTGTTGGGTCACAGAGATAAACATTTTGGTATGCCCACTCATGAAATACAAAAGATAAACATTACATGGGTGGGGCTCGTGCTGCCCCAAATGCAGAGAATCGTGATCTACAGCTTTGGAATCTGCAGCTTAAGGTTAAGGAGATGGTTCCATTCCAACAACCTAACTATCCCCACGCGTTTCCTTGTTTCAGTGAAAAAAAAAAAAACCACTCCATAAATACCCTTAAAAGTTTTTTGGAACTGCATCCACCGGAAAAAAATGGGATCAACCAGATTGTGGCTGAAAAAAGCGGATAAACAGGGTGTGAATGTATCTATTATAGTATTGCAGGATTGATTTTCGCGAGAAGAGCTACGTATGAGACATAGCAGCAATGAAGGCCTGTAGAATGTAGATACGACACGTGTCCATTTAATTTATCCAATTTTTAGTTTTATTTCCATCTTCTAAATTCCAAAAAATGAATGAGTTTTTGAGTGATTTCATATTTTATGTAAGCAACACATTTGTTTGCAGAGAATCGTGATCTACAGCTTTGGAATCTGCAGCTTAGGGTTAAGGAGATGGTTCCATTCCACCAACCTGACTATCCCCACGCGTTTCCTTGTTTCAGTGAAGGAAAAAAAAAAAAAAAAACGCTCCATAAATACCCTTAAAGTTTTTTGGAACTGCATCCATCAGAAAAAAAATAATTGCTTGGATCCATGATTTCTGCATTTTCAAAATATTGATTACATTTGCCTATATTATCTTAATTATAGTTTTTCATATAATTTTAATCCTTTCTTTATTCAGTTGTCTATATTATACCGTAATACATTTGCAAAAGTAGCAGTATACCATACTTAGAATCCGAAATATTGAGACATGTGGCAACAATGCATGAAAGCCCGTAGTACGACATGTGTCCATTTAATTTATCCAATTTTTAGTTATATTTCCATCTTCTAAATGCCAAAAATATGAATGAGTTTTTGAGTGATTTCATCATATTAATTTTATGGAAGCAACACATTTGTTTGCAAACAATCAATGACTAAATCAACAAAAAATGAATGATTTAATTTGTACATAAAGCAACACCTCTTGAGATGGAAATTAAAATTGTAAACTATTCATAATAAAAAAAAGATAGTAGGATAAATTAAGCCAAGTATAGTAGGTATAATCCATAATTTTTCATATTTCATAAATCACGTTTATAATTTGGCAATGATTTTGGGAAAAAAAAAATTGCCTGAATCCATGATTTATGCATTTTCAAAACATTGATTACATTTTCCTATATTATCTTAATTACAGCTTTCCATATAATTTAATCTCTTCTTTATTTAGTTGCCTATATTATACCGTAATACATTTGCCAAAGTAGCAGTATACCATACTTATCCGAAATATTGAATTTTCATATTTGTCTATAAAAAGAAGTTCATTCTCTAAATTTCCTCTATTATTTCTCATCATCTTTTCCTTTTTTGTTATTGCAACTTGCAGGATCATCATCTCTAGAAAAGATTACTTTACAAGATGATCAATTGGCTAGGGGTGCTCTAATGCTCTCCAAAGGAAAAGATGATGAGAAAAAATATACTTCCATATAATGTTTTAAAGTTTTTTTCCACTAAATTAAAGTGCTCATGTCGAGCATTTTAATGTGGTATTAAACTAATTTAAAAAATTATATAAAGAAATATTTTTTCCCGAGGTTTAAATTGTACATATCCTTATAGTGCATTTAAAAAGGGACGGCTTTCAATTTTTAATTTGCTTCTCAGAATTAGATTTAAGACTAAATTTACAGGTTTTTTCCTTTTGGAAGTTTTTGTGAATTTCTTTGAAAATATATCCGCATACTTATACTAACACAAATCTTTTTGTGAGGATCCTCTTAGTGCCACAAGTTATTCTAATTTCATTAGGAAGAAATATAAAACTTGGATTTACTATTGATGGAAAATCTAATTTTTTATCCAAAGGAGTCAAATGATAAAATGGTTAGCTTAAATTTTTAATTTGCAGGTTAATCGGGCAATAGTTTCTCGAGCTCTCTAGTGGCGATGATGAGGCATCAAAAGGCAAATCCAGTAGTGACATTGTAGCGAGAGCACAATCTGATGATCCTCCATCCACCCACCTCCACAAGCAGAGTACTAGGTTTGGCATCGGAGTTGAGCAGGTTTTTAGTTTTTGGTTTTGTTGTTTTTTCAGACCGGTAGTGTGTTATGAATACTTTAGTTTGTGGTAATGGCATATACTTTTTGTTTGCTATAAAAAAAATAAAAATAAAAAAGTTTAGTAACATCTGTTAATCCCAATGTATATGTAATAAATTCGTTTAGAAAATAACAATTTAAAGGGTAGGAGTAATTGATATAATTTTCATTGTTGTGCTATTTTCTTCTCTTATTTTTAATAAATTAGTATTGGACAATGCCTTTTTAAACAAATGAATACATACACAAAAGATTTATTATATTTTCGGCAACACATCAGTTAATTATTGTTATTTTACTTTATGTTATTCACGATCCCGTGCATGAGCACGGGTTTTATGCTAGTATGTGTGTGTATATATTTGTGATCTCATTGCATCTTCTTTTTTAGGCATAGAATCGTATCGTAATAATAATATTGTAATCATATCCCTTTGTAATCTTCTATTTCAAGCTTGTGTTAGGCTGTTAGCCCTGTATCAATTATTCAATTCATTAATACGATTGTGGTTCAAGTCGGCAGTGTCACTTTTGGTTATTTGCACTTAGGGCTATAAATGAAATGAGCCCTTTGTGAATTATTAAATACTCGACTTGGTAAAGGCTCGTTTGAGTTCGTTTTGAATACTAAACAAACTGAACCTGAACCTCAATTTTAGGCTCGTTTAATAAACGAGCCGAACCTGGACCTAACAATATTCGGCTCGATTAGGTTTGCAAACTTGGAATATATATGAATATCTCATAAGAATTTCATATATAATCTTGAATATGTATAAACTTTCATATACATAATGAAAATTTTATAATTTGTACATGTATGAACTTAAAAAAAGAATTATAAACTTAAATTTTATATGTATAGACTTCTTTATGAACAAAATAAAAAATTTATTTGAAGTTCTAGACTTTTATGAGAGCATATATATCTAATATTTTTCATTCGTTAAGGCTCGTGAACAAGTTCGAGTTCGATCCAAACCTCGGCAAGCTCGGCTCGAGTTTGGCTTGTCAAATTTCCATTGAGTTCGAGCTCGGCTCGAGATTGTTTAAAAACTTAATGAACGAACCTGAACATTCTAAAGCTCGACTCGATTCGGCTCATTTACAACCCTGTATTGCACCTTCTTCTCTGGTATTAATTTATTGTAAATTCAAAGTTCAAGACGATTTGGCGTTTGTTTTGATGGAATCTAGGACGTGAGATGACCAAAGTGAGCTTTCAAACAGCTCACACAATGTATGGTGGGCACCAGGCATGCACATTGTAGGGCCATTGATTCATTTGGAGGGTGGGAGATCTAGTGGGGAATGGACTATGAAGACAGCTAGTTCGACCTCAATTAAAGTGGAGCATTAATTAAGCATGCATGTGTAGTAACTGGACTTAATTAGCCCAGCCCCAACAAATTAAAGGAACATATGTATGGGGCAGGCTACAAGGCTCAAGCTTGGGGGGGATGGGGAGCAACCAAAGTCCCGAATATGACATTGGGGTGGCCAATAAAAGAACAGGAAAGAAACAAAGAAGTTAAAAATGATATTTCGTACATGTATTAAATTTTTAGAATTAAAGGTATTGTGTGATATGAAAACAAGTTAGTCATGCCATATAGGCGTATTTTTTAGAGTCAATTGTTATAAGATCCACTATACCTATTTCCTAATATTTCTAATCCACATAACATTCTTCTAACATATCTAGTCAATTGATGGGACAAACTTACAATTTTACCCTCATTGCAAAAACGGCAAAAACACACCAACTACATAGGAAAATAGTATTTTCATCATCCATTGCTCTCTCAGCTCCTTTCCTCTCCACCAATTCCCTCCTCAATGCCACTCCACTGCCGCCCACATCCGTTGCCTTCCGCCCACATGATTTCTAGGAGTATACATATACTCATCAAATCCGTAATCAAGATTCCTGAAACCTTGTCCCTCATGTACACCATCAAAATTTGGTTCAAATGAGATATTAGTATTTTGCTTGAACACTTTTTTAGGTTTAGGGATTTAATAATCATGATTTTTTGCAGGCTCATACCAAGATTCTGGTATGTCTTTTACATTTATAGGCTCTTTTCCTGACCTTGACCTGAATTTGCTTGTGCTGGCCTTTCCTTTATCCTTCTCAAGTGAAGGCAAAGGATCACTTTTAAGCCCTGATTGCTCTTCCAATTTTTGCAACATAAGCCTTTGGGTCTGAGCCAATTCTTTAAATGTAGCAATCATTTCAATAAATTGGCTAGATGACATACTCATTCCAACTTCTGGATTCTTTGGGTCATCAATTTGCACAGTTTTATTATTCCTAGTATTCATTCGAGAAGTCTGGCCATTTCCTGTATTTAAGTCCTGACCAGCACGAGCCTCTGGTCCTATTTGAAGGCCTTCGACTTGTTCATTCTCTTTAGGATTAACATTGTTCTCATCTTTTGGCGTTTGGCCAACCTGAGAACCATCCACTTGCTTCCTAAGCTTTGGAGCCATTGAACACTTTCTGGGGTCCCACCAGGCGTGCCTAAAAAGATGTGTTTGGTTCTTTTTACTTCTTTGCAATTGAAAATGATTGTGTGCGAGCGTGCCAGAGAGAGTTTCAATCTCCTCCCTCAGATTAACTTTGGAAAACCAAACCTAATCAGGCGATTGTGTTTTGTTGGTTCAATTACCTCAATTAAGAGGATTTTCTTAATAAGTGAAGAAATGCAACCAATAAACTTAGGAAATCAAAGAACAATAAAGAAACAAGACACTTCGATTGATGAATCAAAGATAAACTTACTTCGAAATCATCTCCAACTTCAAATACAGAACTTTGAACAGGTGATTGTTGCAAGAACAACCGAGATATGGGTGATTGTTACAATAACAATCGAGATAAGTCCTAATCTACTTCCTAATCTACTTCGAACTAAGTTCGAGATCCTAAACTACTTCGAACTGAGTTCGAAATCCTAAAACTACTTTGCCAATGAACAAACCAAGCATCAGTTTTTTGATAGCTGTTTGTTGAAGATTTGTCCGGGGGCTTTTCACTCTTCAATTTCTTCTATTTATAGACGTTGCTTGTGGTTTGAACTTCCTGCTCCATGAATTTGAATCTAGCTTGCTTCGAACTCTAACTTCCACTCTAAGAGTTGGCAGTTATTCTTCCTCCACGTCTGAATTTGAATTCTTTCTTCTTCCAGAAGTTTTAATTATGCACGTTTGTTCAACAAACTAAAATGATAACACGTTAAGGAAATAACTACCTTCCAGAAGTATTCCACATGTTCTAACTGCCAATCACCTTGTTTCACGAATTTACACGTGGAGCTTGTATGTTTGGTAGTTGATATTATGGCTTCGAAGCCAATCTTCATTTTAGCAATGGCTCGTAACTGCCAATAACTGTCTTTCTAAATTGAAAAGTGATACGACATCGTATTTGATTAACTTTATCTTATTAATCCAGTGTATCTTTATTGACGAGTAATTACCAACGTTTGGCACTTTCGATTACGTGTCAATTAATTATTGGATTGGTTAAATTTATATGTAAACACCATGTCAACGGGATTTTCTAGGCGCACATGGTAGACGGACCAGTGCTGGTAGTTAGGGATGGCAATTTCCACCGATCCAATCCGATCCCCGATCCGAATGGATCGGCGTTTTGGAGATCTACTTGGAGATTGGGTCGGATTTGGGGATTTTTTAAATAAAAAAAAAATCGGGGATCGGATCGAAGACGGGTAGAAGTGTATTGGTCCACCATTCACCAATCACCCGTCGGCCGCCGACTCTCAAGTCACCAGGTTCTCTCTCTCTCTCTCTCTCTCTCTCTCTCTCTCTCTCTCTCTTCCCACTCGATCTCTCTCTCAAGCCCCATACCCATTTCTGAAACTGATTTCTCGAGCCCCATACCCATTTCTGAAACAAAAATCTCTCTCGATCTCTCATTGTGTTGATGTTGTACATTGGGTCAAAGTGACATATTCCAATTTCTGAAACAGATCTAGACCTCTGGTGCTGTCAAAGTTTGGTGTTCATTGATGCTGTTTGGTGGTTGGCTCTGAATCTACTTGTTAAATTTGGTTGTGGGATGTTGATTGTTGTAGTAGCACATTTGGTTGTTCATTGGAATCTGCTTGTTCGGTTATCATGATATGCTCATGAAATTTTTTTATTTTTCTCGTCAATTGGGAATTTCCTCGAATCCCCGGTTTGGATCCCCGCTCCCCATTTGGGGCGGGGATGGGGGAGGAAAAATAATCCCCATTGGGGATCGGGACGGGGAGGGGTTCAGGGATCGGGGACGGGGATAGTAGTCTCTGGCCCCGCCCTGTCCCCATTGCCAATCCTACTGGTAGTTGAGGTGTTATACAATGGCATTAATTGAATGTGAAGTGAGATTTTTTTATTTTTGTTCCTCTGTGACTGAAGTTTAACACAAGAAAATTTTGGGTATAGGGAGGTACCACGTGGTACCCCCTCTCGGCACATCCGAGCCGTCCAAACAATGTTACTAATGGTCCAAATTGAAAGTGCCTTCTGGATTTTAAAAAAAATAGAAAAGAAAAGAAAAGAAAAAGTATGTTTTCATCTGAGCCGTCCGATGCATTTTTGGATGGCTCGGAAGTGGCGAAGGGGCACCACGTCACTCATGCCCTATTTGCAACCAGAATTATCTCATTTAACACATACTAGTAAAAATCTAGAAGATGTATAGAATGTTGGAAGTGTACATTCATGTGTATTTGCTTTGTGTTGAATTCGAACCATTTGATTATGTAATCAGATGCATTTTTTAAGTCTGAAATATATATCTCCATTTTATCCTTCAAAACTGTGAAGTTTATTAAATGGTTTTAAATTATTTATATCTTTCAATATTAATCTTGCTTGATAGATCTCAATTAGTTGTTCTATACAAAGTTTTAATCTAGATTTTTTATTTTGCAGTCTCACGAATGTTGATTTTGTATCTTCATGTTGATAAAAAGAAGAACTCATAAATGGGGGTGTAAATAGCCATTTTGTAAATATATTATCTCAAATATGCAATGTGAATTGTCTTACACGTGAGTGGATGAAGATAACCACCTTTTTTTCTCTTCTTTTCTTTTTTGTTTTTTACACATGCAAGTCTACAGCTAAAAGCAATCCTCATTAAAGAAAGTGTGCTTTGGTGCACAGTGAATAAATAAATACAACAATATTGTTTGGGTGGATGAGGATTTGATCCGAGTAAGTTTTTAAATATATATATATATATATATATTTGAGATAACCACATCTGATTCCAAGTATACATTTTTTCAAAAAAGATATAGTCTAGATTATCATTTTTTGTCAATCCAGATAACTACCTCTTGTGATTTCAAATAACCACATCTAATTCAAAGTAAGCTTTTTTTAAAAAATAATACGGTTCAGAGAACCACCTCTTTTGAGTCTAGATAACCATATCTAATCCTAAGTAGATTTTGTTTTTAAAAGATATAATCCAGATAATCACATCTTGTGAATCTAGATAACTGATAACCACATCTTGCGATTCTAGATAACCACATCTGATCCCAAGTAGACTTTATCAAAAAGCTATAGTACATATAACAACATCTTGTGAGTTTAGAAACCACCTCTTGTGATTCCAAATCTTGTTATCTGCTCCAGCAACTTTCTCGGTGAAGTCCAAATTTCCTTGAATTATTAATAGTAAAATTCAACACAAATGCTATAATTTACACAAATGCTAGAGTAAAGTTTTTCTTGTTTGATTAGTTTTCATTCCTATTTTATATGGTAATCATCCCACATGCCTAGCAACTCACCAACAAATCATGGTTGGAATTAATAATAACAATGTACAACCCGACTAGGCTCTCCAATTTTCTCAATTGTCCTAATAATAAGTAGAACTTCAACACAATTAGCTTTTGTGTGGTATCAACTACAATTTAATTACCATTTGTGGAACAAGGGTAGTGACGAAAAAAAGCACTATGTAACCGTTACAGCGCTATGTAACTACCAATATTTAAGATTTTGTTTAAAACTCATATGCTTAGACATTGATTCCGCATTAGTATATGACTAGATATGTGAAACATTGAGATTCTACAATTGGTCACCCAACGCTAATCCGGGTGTATATGAACCGAACACTTAAGTTATCAACAACAAAAAAAAAACTTATTTTTTCTTAACTCACTCTAATTGTATTATCCATGAAACTAGAGTAGAGCCACATAGCTCCAACACGAAGAAAAATTTTTGTGAGGCATTTGATTGAACATGTTGCAAGCTGAGTGGAAAATTGCCTCTTAATTGTGACCAAATTATTGCGTATGAAACTCAAGCGACATTTGTTTGTGTTAAAACCCGTTTTGATCATTTGAGCGTTGAGATCAAATTTCGAATACAGAGGTGTTGGTGATATCCTCCTCTACTTGCACCTATTGGAGCAATTAGTGATATTGTTCGACACCCATCATTCACAAACCTCGCCTCAACTCTAGTTAATCGACACCATAATTCACATTATTCAATCTTTCAAACTTGTTATAGATATCATTCCCTGATGTTCTTTTTGTGGGGCATTTCATCAAACACATGACGCGCATGAATTGTGATGAAAACAATGGCATCACTAGCACCCAAATAATAGCAACAGCAGGAACTAAATCCAACAATGGCAGTATCAACACACAAATGACATTAGTGATCCCCAATGGCATGAGTATTATTCTATAGTCAGTAAATAAATGACATACAAGACTAGTAAACAA
Source organism: Vaccinium macrocarpon (assembly GCA_022606695.1). Taxonomy (NCBI): domain Eukaryota; kingdom Viridiplantae; phylum Streptophyta; class Magnoliopsida; order Ericales; family Ericaceae; genus Vaccinium; species Vaccinium macrocarpon. Next base: position 36,439,245 of record CM040179.1, on the reverse strand, counting down.
GTAAACGAAAAACAACAAGCTATTTATGAATTCAAATGGTGAAGAGAGGGGTGTTTAGATTCTCCACTTCCCTCTCAAAGATGGACGGAATTTCAGGGGTCGCAGAGGCGGAGCTGCTATCGAACATGGAGGAAACAATCTACAACTAAATATTGTGCTGGGTCAAGGTTGGGATCAAGAGAGAGAAGGTGGAGGTGAAACAGCCATGGAAGGTGGTGATGGCCAATCTGGAAACGAAGAAGCCATGGAAGCTTTGACGAGTATACGGCGCCCAATCGAGACGAACAGTCCCTCCCCTTCACTCAATCTCTGTGTGAGTTTCAGTGAGGGGAAAAAATAGAAATACTTGTAGGGGCATTTTTGTACTATGAAAAACTAAGAATGGACCTTAGACTTTAGAAAACTCACTTTAGTGGACATGAGAGCTTTTGAAAAGATGAGGTGAACTAGGCAAGGACAAACATGGTATAATGGACCTTACATCAATTCTTTTATATTTTTAAGGAAGTAAATTACATAGAAAAATCAGAATTACTGGTGTAGTATAATAATTATAGAAACTTGAGGGGTTTTTTTTTCCTCGATAGAAACGTGAGGGTTACCAGGGCCACTCTTCGTTGGAAATTTTTTAGAATTTCAAAAGAATAAAATTGGGGTATTCGGACAAGGCAACCGAAAAGACCCCTTCGAGTTCATCGATTTTGGACAATACAGTATTAATTGCGGTTGATTAATACCACATGTTTAATTCTAGATTAATAGATGTATCAGTTTTTTTCCAAAAATTAAATTATCGTATTGATTTCCCCCTATTGAATCCTCGTATTGATTATTATATTGGCTCCTCCTTTAGCTCTATTAAGGGAGTATTTGGTTTTATTTCTAGAGACCGAAAAAAATCTTTCATACTAAGTCCTTCGATTGTTGTTTTTGAAAGAGAGTACAAACACCAGTTTGTTCGACATTGTAATCCAGTAAATGTTACTGATCGATCGTTGAAGCCGTTATATCCTGGGAGGCAAACGTCAATAAAAAAAACCTCAACACCCGAAGTGAGGTGGTGAATTTGCTTTAAGGAAACCATGTGAAACACAGGCTTTGGTTTGTTTATTCTTTTTCATTATAATTTCGGGTTCTTTTATTTCGTGTTTTTATCACTTTCCAGGAAATGTAAAATCCAAAGTTGTTTTTCGGCATAGTTTTCTAACAATCTTAGGATCTTAAAGCAAATTTGTATTTGGAAAACAGCTTTAAATTAAAGTGCAATTTGATTTCTTGGAATTGGTACTGCTTAGTTTTGAAGAATATGAAAACATTTCACGGTTTTGTTTCTAGATTTTAGGTTCTGTTTCTCGCAAAAATAAGTACAGGTTCACGGATCAGAAGGTTTTTCGATTACTGGGCTATGTTCCTTCTCTTTCCGCATAACCTTTCATAGTGTTACTGTGGGTTTCGAGAACAAGCTTAGGAGGCTAACGATCTGTCTATATTGGGTTTATCCTTTTTCCCATAATAACCAATCTTTTCCAGTAGAAATGTTGTTAAACTGTGATGATTGGTCACTGCTAGTGCCAATTTTAGGTTTTCCTCTAGAAAGTCAGTGGAGTCTCTTGGAATTGTGCCTTGAATTTTTCTTTTTGGGAGAATTTCAATTGTGTTTAGGATTTTCTGTTGTGTTTAGAATTTACTATTGCAATTAGATTTCCAATTATGTTTAGGATTTACTATTGATTGTGTTTCTTATAAATAGAGGCTTTTAGGGATCCTTTGGCTATCTCTTATATTGTGGCCTCTCCAAAGTTACGAATCATAGCCGGATCTTGGTATCTCTTCTTCACCATTGATAGTGAACTTTCTCTCTCTCTCTCTCCTCGCCCATTGACGTACCTCAATCTTGGGGGAACCAAGTATATCTCTGTGTCATGTGATTGCTTGTTGTTTTGTTTGCTTTCTCCCAACTTAGTCACATTGATAGCGTTCGTTACAACAAACTGGTATTAGAGCTTCTGGTTGAAAAAACTAAGGCTTCGTTTCCGATTGTGGCTATGGCAGCTAAGTTTGAGATTGCAAAGTTTGATGGGCAGAGCAGCAGCTTCAGTCTTTGGAGGGTTAAAATGAAGGCTTTGCTAGTTCAATAGGGATTACACAAGACCTTGCAGGGGCAGGAAAAATCCGGCGTCAACGCAGAAAATTGGGAAGACATGGATGCTAAAGCTCTGAGTTTGATTCAATTGAGTCTAGCAGACGATGTTCTTTGCGAGGGGGAAGAAAAAACTTCGGCAACAAGTATTTGGCTGAAGTTGGAAGGCATCTATATGACGAAATCACTAACGAACAGGTTATATCTGAAACAGCGGTTGAATACTTTTTTATATGCATGAAGGTATGTCTATTAAGGATCATTTAAATGAGTTTAATCGTATTTTGATGGACCTGAAAAATATTGATTGTAAAATTGAGGAGGAGGACCAAGCCCTAATTTTGTTATGTTCTTTTTCACTATCGTATGAAATTTTGTTACAACCTTATTGTATGGGCAAGACACCATATCCATGGAGGATGTTAAGACCAGTCATCATTCGAAAGAGTTAAGGAAAAAGGTGTCAAGAGAGGTTGATGATCATGCGAAGGGATTGTTTGTTAGGGGAAGAACGACAGAAAAGGGTGGTACGAGTAATAAGGAAAGATCCAAATCAGTAATTAAAAATAATAAAAAGGGAAAGTGCAATTATTGCAAGAAACCAGGGCACTGGGCAAGAGAATATTTAAAACTCAAAGAGAAGGAAAAAGAGGACTAGAAAAGGGGTAAAAATATTGCCGGAGTTGCCGAAAGTTCGGATGAGTTAGGTATCGTTTTATCAGTTACAATGAAAGATTTTCGGTGTGATATCGAGTGGATTTTGGATTCTGGGTGTTCATATCACATGTGTCCGCATAAGGAGTGGTTCACCACTTACGAAGCGGTAAATGGTGGCACAGTTTTAGTGGGCAACAACATGCCCTGCAAAACTGTTGGTTGTGGAACGATCCAACTCACGATGCACGACGGTACTGTGAAAACTTTATCGGATGTTCTACATGTTTCGGAGTTGAAGAAAAATATTTATCTCTTTGGGTGCTCTAGATTCCATTGGTTGTACTTTCACTGGGGAAGGTGGAGTTTTGAAGGTCTCAAGGGGTGCTTTGGTGTTGATGAAGGGTCAGAAGCGTAACAATCTCTGTTCACTCATGGGTAGTACAGTTATGGGTTCTGCAGCAGCGGTCGCTTCTTCAAATGTTTCAGGTTCAGATTTGATTCGATTGTGGCATATGCATCTTAGTTATATGAGTGAGAGAGGGATGACAGTTTTGAGCAATCAGGGTTTACTTTGTGGGCAGAAAATTGAGAAGCTAGATTTTTGCGAGCATTGTGTCTGCGACAAGTAATGCAGGGTCAAATTCAGTGTAGTTATTGATCACACCAAAGGTACGGTGGATTACTTTCACTTGGATCTTTGAGGTCCCGCTAAGGTAACTTCAAAAGGTAGTTTTCGATATTTTATGAGTATTATCGATGATTTCTCTCGTAAGGTTTGAGTGCATATGCTAAAACATAAAAGTAATACTCTAAGTACATTCAAATAGTTTAAAATTTTGATAGAGAATTAGACAGGTAAGAAAATAAAACGTTTGTGAACTGACAATGGTATGGAGTTTTGTCTTGGCAAATTTAATAAGTTTTGCATTGATGAGGGCATTGTGAGACATCACACAGTGACGAAAACCCCCAGTAGAACGGTGTGGCTGAGCAAATGAACAGGACTCTTTTGGAGAAGGTGCGTTGTATGTTGTCCAATGCTGGGATGGGGCAAAGAGTTTTATGCTGAAGCCGTTTCCACAGTATGCTATTTGGTGAATAGGTCTCCGTCGACTGCTATTGAGTGTAAGACTCCGTTTGAGGTATGGTCGGGTCACAAGGCTAATTATTTCGTACTGCGTGTGTTTGGGTGTCCAGCTTATGCTCATGTGAATGAGGGTAAGTTGGAGACACGTGCCAAGAAGTGTATTTTCTTAGGTTATCAGGCAGGTGTGAAAGGGTACAGATTATTGTGTCCGGAAAATTCTAAGTTTTTAATTAGTAGAGATGTTACTTTTGATGAAAACTTAATGGTTAAATGGTCTAAGCAGGTTAAAGATGCATTTGAGGAACCGAGGGACCCAAAGCAAGTGGAGTTGTTATGTGAATCTGTTGGCTCAGGAAAAAAATGACAGTAATCAGCCAATTGAAGAGGAGCTCAAGAGTTCAGACACAGATGATGATGTACCAGCAGAGCAACCACGCATTATTGCTAAAAATAGGCCAAATAGGGAGATTCTGCCTCCTGAAAGATATTTAACTTATTCTGAAATTGTGGCCTATGCTTTATTAGTTGCTAAAATAGTGGAGTATGATGAGCCTTCTAGCTATGCGAAAGCTATTTCGAGCAATGAGTGTGCACAGTGGTGTGTTGCTATGAATGAAGAGATTGAGTCTCTTCAGAAGACCCAAACATGGGAGTTGGTGGAACCACTGAAAAATAGGAGGATTGTTGGGTGCAAGTGGGTCTTCAAACACAAGCCAAGTATTCCAGGGGTTGAAGAGGCACGGTTCAAAGCTCGGCTAGTGGTGAAAGGATTCAGTCGAAAGGAAGGTGTTGACTACAATGAGGTATTTTCACCAGTTGTAAAGCACAGTTTCATTCACACTTTACTTGCTATTGTTGCTTGTTATGACCTTGAGTTACAACAACTTGATGTCAAAATGGCGTTTTTGCATGGGGAGCTTGAGGAACATATTTATATGTGTCAAGCAAGAGAGATTTGTTGTTTTGGTAAGGAAGATCATGTGCGCTTGTTTCGTAAGTCTTTATATGGCTTAAAACAGTCTCCTAGGCAGTGGTATAAGTGGTTTGATACATTCATGATAAGCCAATCATATTCTATGAGTGAATATGACAGTTGTGTGTATTTTCAGAGACTTCCAGATGGTTCATTTATTTATTTGTTGTTGTATGTTGATGATATGCTGATTGTTGCCAAAGGTGTATCAAAAATCAACAGGTTGAAGCAGCAGTTGAGTGGTGAATTGGAGATGAAGGATTTGGGTGCAACAAAACGGATTTTGGGTATGGAGATTAGCAGAAATCGAGTAGATGGCAAGTTATTCTTGAATCTGAATTCATATGTTCTCAAAATACTTGAACGCTTTGTCATGCAGAACTCGAAGCCAGTCAGTACCTTTTTGGCAACACACTTTCGACTTTTAGCAGAATTGTCACCTCAGTCGGAGGATGAGGAGAAATATATGTCTCAGGTTCCATATTCGAGCGCAATTGGGAGCCTTATGTATGACATAGTATGTACTTGTCCTGATATTTCACATGCAGTTAATGTTGTAAGTCGCTATATGGGGCGACCAGGAAAAGGCACATTGGGAGGCTTTGAAATGGATACTTCGGTATTTGAAAGGGATTGCAGATGTGGGTCTTTCATATGGGGTTTCTAATTTGGGTAATCAAGTTGTTGGCTATGTTGATTCAGATTTTGCTGGTGACCATGATAAAAGGAGGCCTTTGACAAGTTAAGTGTTCACTCTATCTGGAAGTGTCATTATTGGAAAGCAACTTTGCAGGCTACAGTCGTGCTGTCTACAACAGAAGCAGAGTATATGGCCATTGCCGAAGCTGTAAAGGAGGCATTGTGGATGAGGAGAATTCTTTGCGAGCTTGGTATTGCACAAGGAAATACTTCAGTATTTTGTGACTCTCAGAGTGTTATACATATGACTAAAAATCTGATGTATCATGAACAGACCAAGCATATTGATGTCAAGTATCACTTCGTTCGAGAGATCATCTCACAGAAGCAAGTTGAGGTGAAGAAAGTGGGAATGGCAGATAACCCAACGGACATGTTGACTAAACCGGTTTTGGTTACCAAGTTCAAGCATTGCTTTGGCTTGGTTGGTATTTGCAGTTGATCACCCCTTAGGGGCATTGTGGCGAGGTAGAGGCAGAAGAGGGTTGCTATAATTAGTGATTTGGGTTCAATGGAATTTAAGTCAAGGTGGAGAATTGTTGGAATTGTGCCTTGAATTTTCTTTTTTGGGAGAATTCCAATTGTGTTTAGGATTTCCTATTGTGTTTAGAATTTTCTATTGTATTTAGGATTTTCAATTGTGTTTAGGATTTCCTATTTATTGTGCTTCTTATAAATAGAGGCTTTTAGGGATCCTTTGGCGATCTCTTATATTGTGGCCTCTCCAGAGTTACGGATCATAGTCGGCTCTTTGTATCTCTTTTTCACTATTGATAGTGAACTCTCTCTCTCTCCTCGCCCATGGACGTATCTCAATCTTGGGGGAAGCACGTATATCTTTGTGTCTTGTGATTGATTGCTTGTTATTTTGTTTGCTTTCTCCCAACTTAGTCGCATTCATAGCATTTGTTACAACAAAGTCTTTAAGATCTATTTGGGAATATTTTGGAAAACAGATACGTTATTTTTAAATATAGTGTTTCAATTTTAATTACCGTTTGATAAGGGTAATTGTTTCTATTGATAACAGTGGGTTACAAACACAAATTTAGGGGTAACATGCAATCTATTTTGCATATTCAGAGCACACTTGGTTGACTTGATTTGTGTTTGAATTAGTTTATTCTAGTAATATAAGTGCTCTGTTTCGGGTGAAATCATTTTTCATTCAAGACAAGTTTGGTTTTATCAGTAAACAAGTTGGCTGGATACATTCAGATCTGGGGGTGATTTGTCACCACTGGACACTACTAAGGGAGTGTTTCACTAACTAGTTTTTTTCAAAAACTAAGACAGGTCTCCTCTCACAATATATCACATAAAAAGATGTGAACACAAAAACCAAGGCAATATTAAAACAAAACTCCCTTAGCGGAACACCTCCTAAGTATTTTGTGCAGATTGCCATTGTGTTCGTTTCTCCTTATAGTTAATTGGTTTGAGCTAGTTGGTACACATTGTACCGGTTTTTTCGAAAGGGAAAAAAAATGACAATATAGTGTTGCAGGTTCATTTGTTTAATAATTGGTGTGATCTTAGTTTTTCGGAAAAGATGTCGTCTAAATCGACATTCAAGAGGTGGCAGCAAGAGACGATGAACCTCACAACCCTGAACCTTGCGAGGTTTTTGAGTAAAACGCTTTCGTCGTTGCCGAAGACATGCAAGACAGATAGCATTTGGAGAAGCGCAAGAACGGTTTTGTCCTTGCCGAAGGCGTGCAAGACAAAGAGCGTTCCTGAGCCGGTTGCGATTGGCAAGAAGCTGTTCATGGGCCTTTGTGTCCAACAAATATTTTGATGAAACGGTTGGTATCATTGATTGGACATTTGTGTCAAAGACCATTTGACTCTATTGGAGTATTCGGAGGGTTTCACGAGGCAACTGAAAGGATCCCTTCGGGTTCATTGATTCTGGACAATATGGTATTAATTGTGGTTGATTAATACCACATGGAAACTACAATGGAAGAGGAGAGACCGTGGCAACATCAATACATCATGGCTCCCCACTAAGGTGATGCAAATGTACCTAATTCGTAAGACTAAGAGAATGTTAACCTCACCTTTCTAAATGTCGAGGTTTTGAAGGCTTCAAAAGACCAAAACTGGACTTCAAAGAACTGCACTGTATGAAAAGGTCATCAAAAGACGAAAACGAGGCACAGCCAATTAATGGACATCATGTAATGGACTGCCAAAAAGGGGATTTTCAAAAGATAAATACAAGCAACAACCAATTAATCATCCTACGTACATGACATGACGACCGATTATCAAACTTATAGAAGAAGTGGTGTGGTATATCAATAAAGATAATCCTACGTTTAACTTGACCCTTGTGTGTCCCATTCTTTTTAATAAAGTCCACAATTAGGAGGCAGTGCTTTAGGCATCGTCAAGAAGCATCAGACTTAATTTCAGTGACTCCAAAACGAAATTAAATACCAAGAAGCAGCGATGTTATTATCAAAAAATTAATTATTAATGCATGGTATCCCTTTTAAAAAAGATAACGGTTAAATCATGCATCGTATGATAGAGGATCCACAAGCAAATAACATTGGCAGAGTTTAGACTACCTGTGAGCTTTGAACTTTAATTTGGCCTTGAATTTGGATAAATTGGACTCCACTATCAGCTCAATCTACAGATGATAGAAACAGACAACTTAAAATGAAATTGACGTTGACAAAACAAATTTGTACTTCCAGAGCAACATTTTCCTAGCTGTAGTTCAAAACTTCGGTGATGGCCTCGGCATGCTTGCTTGGAAGAGACTGAAATTACACGGAAGCTTAAAAAAGTCTTTTTCTTTTTTTTTTTTTTTTATAAGGAAAACTTTTATTGATTTTTTTTTAATAAAGAGATTAAACAACTAGAACATACAATAAAATAGCAGAAAATAAATCAGGAGGCAAGACACGCGATATACGTGGAAAACTTTGGGTTCCGAATAACCCTATAACAAAACCACGGCCTAGTCTACTATTTTCTATTAATCAAAAAAAGAGTTACAGTGTGAAACAGCTTACCTCAAGCCTCACCCTTAAGTGTTACCTATTGTTGCCAACTCACGATGCTCCCAGAGCTTCTTTTTTATTCAATAGCTTGCCACGAACCTCAAGTTCGATCTCCGGAATCAAGTAGCTCTGAATAGACTCCTCGTCAATCCGGCCAACAGCAACAAGGCACCAATGGATCACCAAATGAAATGATGAATGATATGCGGAATGAACAGGACAATAAAAAACGTTCGGACAAATGCAGGAGGCAAGAACATTGAAATAGATTGTCACAAAATGCTATGTACGAATTGATTTGATTGACAACTCATACAAAACAATAAAAACTCTACCACTCAAAACTTATGTTTTCTTTTCTTTTTTGCAAAAGTGTAGAGATCAAAAACTCAACGAAATAAGGACGTGTCTATATATAATAAAACCAATTCCCAAAGATTTATGGTTAATAAATTAAAGAGGAAACATGAAACTAAATAAGGGAGGCCTATAAAAATGCATTTTAAAAACATTGAACGGTTCGGATCGTCAAAATTTGGCTCTGAAAGGTGAGGTCCGCATTTTAACTTCAATAAGGGACCCTTATTGGAAGTTTATCCTATATATATAGGTGGATTTTCTAGTCCACACTCCCGGATTTAAGGAAAAAATGGAGTTTTTTTGTGTTGCAAATTTTTTTTTGGAAAATCCGATCCGTCCAATGTGTTCAGAAGGTGTTTTCTAGGGTCCACGCGAGAAATCTTCAAAAAAAAAAAATACCGAGAAGGGCATATATATATATATATATATATATATATATATATATATATATAGGTTCCACTTCTAGTCCGGGATCCGGGACTCCATGATCCGATCATTTTTTTGACGATCCGAGCCGTCCAATGTTTTCAGAAGGTGATTTCAAACGTCTACACAAGAAATCTTCAAAAAAATACCAGGAAGAGCTTGATCCAAGCAGGTTTCGCAAAAAATATATATTTACATTTTTTGCGAAAACTGCTTGGATCAAGCCCTTCCCGGTATTTTTTTTTGAAGATTTCTCGCGTAGACCCTTGAAATCACCTTCTGAAAAGATTGGACGGCTCGGATTTTCCAAAAACAATTTGCAACACAAAAAAAAACACGTTTTTTCTTATTTCCAGGAGTCCCGGATAAGAAAATTCGCATATATATATATATATATATATATATATATAGGGTAAACTTCTAATCCGGATTTTTAATTTCTGGACTTTTTATACAAAATTTTTTTTGACGATCCGATCCGTCCAATGTGTTCAGAAGGTGTTTTCAAGGGCCCCTTGTAGAAAATTTTCAAAAAAAAACACTGGGAAGGGCTTGATCCAAGCAGTTTCTGCAAAATATATAAATACAGTTTTTGCGAAAACTACTTGGATCAAGTCCTTCCTAGTATTTTTTTTTGAAGATTTCTCGCGTGGACCCTAGAAAACACCTTCTGAACACATTGGACGGATCGGATTTTCCAAAAAAAATTTGCAACACAAAAAAACCCCATTTTTTCCTTAAATCCGGGAGTGTGGACTATAAAATCCACCTATATATATGGGAACACTTCTAGTCCGGTCTTCCCGTTTCCGGACCTCACGATCCAAATATTTTTTTGACGATCCGAGCCGTCCAATGTGTTCAGAAGGTGTTTTCAAGGGTACTCGCCAGAAATCTTCAAAAAAAAATACCGGGAAGGACTTGATCCAAGCAGTTTTCGCAAAATTTTTATATTTACAGTTTTTGCAAAAACTGCTTGGAACAAGTCCTTCCCGGTATTTTTTTTTGAAGATTTCTCGCGTGGACCCTTGAAAACACCTTTTGAAAACATTGGACGGCTCGGATTTTCCAAAAACAATTTGCAAAACAAAAAAAATACACTTTTTCTTGTTTCTGGGAGGAGTGGACTAGAAGTTTTGGGTATATATATATATATATATATATATGTTTAGCCGATTTCCAAAGTTTCTGAAATAGACCACGTTTCTGTTGTGGTTTGGTAATGAAATTGAAAATGGGATCATGCATATATGGAAAGATCTAGTAATCTAATACTCCAAGGAACTGTGTATATTGTTCTCCAAAAAAAATATTGCCATAGATACCACCATTATTTGTTATGTGTAATTCTGCATTTAGTAGGTAAATAAAATTTTAATAAAAAAGATGCAAAAAGGAAGGACATTATAAATCTTGAGTAGAGTAAACGGAAATTCCTAAAGTGTTTTTAGGAAGCCTATAAAAGATTTGAGAAATGAAAATTTTATAGATTAAGCATGATGTGGGGGTCAAGAAAATAATTCCCTGTTATTATTTTTTAAAACTAATTTAGAGCATTTTAAAATATGATTAATTAAAGATAAATATATAAAAATGCTATGCATGAAATGCTGTGATGATTTTACTTGTGTTGAATTCAAGCAGTTTCGCACGATCAAAAAATTGACGGCAAAGGAAGGAGCATTGCGCGAGAAACTACCCCCGGCCTATTCATTCTACCCATTACAATTCAAAGAAATAAAAAATCAATTGAACTGGTGTGTGTTTTGAAAAGCCCCGGAAAATGCCAAACTAAAATAAAATAAGAGACGCCTTGTGCATGCCTCCAATTTCCTAACCTGCACACAGTCAAAGTTCCCCAATAATTTAGGATTTTCTTCCAAAACTCATTATCAAGTATGGCTCTAAACAACGACTCTCTCTTCCTGAGAGCCTCTCTCTCTAAAACTTAGAGAATAGCCTAGGGTTTCATCCCTATTATCTATCCCACCGCCGCCCCTTTCTTCCTTTACCACGGTCCTCCCCCACTTCCCTCTTCCCCTCTTTTCTTCCTTGATTTCTATGAGGGGGTGGGGGCGGCCTTCTCGCCCCACCCCCACGCCTCCTTTCACTTGATCCGCCACCATCCTTTCACCTCCCCGCCGCCCTCCGCCGCCTTCTTCTCCTTTCCCCCATCGTAACCCCATCACAGCCTCCTCACATCCCTATTCTCTCACCCTTCTTAGCCCCCTCTCTGCCTCCACAGATCTGGTGTTTTTTCGATGTAGAGGTGAAACTATGGTGGATGGATCCCCCTCCAGCGAATAAATATCTCCAATACCATAGGCGGTGGTTTGGAGTGTTTGGTTTTCACCCGGAGAAGCAACTCGGCTTCAGCTCAAAGCTTTTTGGCGTGACTCGGCGTGATTCGACTACGAGTTGTCTCGGGAGACTCAGCTTTGTTTTGAGTTTGTGTCAAGTTGATTTTCTGCTAGTTTTTTTGTTGCTCTCTTTAGAATTTTAGTAGTGGTATTTTCTGTTTGTCTGGTGGAGCAGTAGATTGCCATTGTCTCTACCCTTTTTTTTACTGCGTTTTCTGCTTTGTGGTTGTGGTTTTGGTTCTCCTTCTGGGCTTATTTAATCTTGGATTTGGATTGACCTTGATTTAGGGGCTGGGTGCTTCTCCCAATACTCCACGTATACTCGAACCTTGATGTTCGTTTTGTGAAGAGAGCATTATGCTCGTGTTAGGGTGTAAGCATTAGTTTTCCTTGCATGCTTCATTGTACACTTCCTTGTCCTTGTATTTGTTTGGAGAACCTTGTAAGTGCCGGATGGCATTTTGATGAATATAGTGATGACTTTCGGATCAAAAAAAAAAAAAAGTATGGCTCTAAACAAATCGGACCCCAGATACTTCCAACACTATTCAGTTCATTTGATAATTGAACTCCAAATAGAAAACGTAAAATCAAAAAGGGCAACCAATCAAAACATCACATACAATAGCTAAGGGTGCGTTTGATAACGTTTTTGTTTCCTGTTTTTTGTTTTTGTTTTCTTTTTTTTTTTTCCAAAAGTAAAAACGAAAATGTGTTTGGTAATTTATTTATGTTTTTGTTTATTAAAAACGTTTTTAAAATTTCTGAAAATTTTCAAAAAACAAAAAAGGTGTTTTGCATTGTTTTTAAAACAGGGCTGTTTAAAAAACCAAAGCCCGAAGTTGAGCCGGTTCGTCTATTTACCACCGAAAAAGAAAAAAGAAGCCCGATTGTTTCAGAGCATGAACGACGATCCTGGTAAGCTACTCTCAGTGATCTCTCTCTCTCTCTCTCTCTCTCTCTCTCTCTCTCTCTCTCTCTCTCTTTGTCTTCTTGGGTTTTCAGTTGGAATCGATTAGTTGGATCTTCACATTACTAATCGATTTATGAAATCGATTAGTTGGAATCGATCATTTTCATCTTTGAAATCAATGTCTAATCCATTTTATTCTAGTCAATTGCTACTGAATGTTGTTACAAGAAATATTTTGGTTGAAACTGTTTATGGAATCTGGTATACATTTTGGTTTAAAAAACATGCTTTTATTTCTCTCTCTCTCTCTCTCTCTCTCTCTCTCTCTCATTCAATTTGAAGAATGACAAAAACAAAAACAAAAAAACAAAATGATGCTACCAAACATATTTTGTGTTGTTTTCGTTTTTTACTGTTTATGAAAATTTTATTACCAAACATGTTTTTTTGTTTTTGTTTTTATAAACAAAAAAGAAAAACGTTACCGAACGCACCCTAAGGTGTGGACGAGAAAAGGCGGTTTCTGGTGGAATGGACGAGGTGAGAAATGGGTCTGGAAAGAAATAATAAAGAAATGGAAGCGGAAGAGGAAGGGTCGGGGAACAAGAAGTCGCCAACAGTTGGGAGGCAGTTAATTTTATGAGCTTTTTATCAGAATTGTTGTCCGCCCACATAAATGCCGACTAATAATAATAACATGTGGCGGCCATTCTCCCACCCCAAATTCAACCGACAGTAGGAAAGAATTAGATCAGACTCATCAAAGATTAAAAGATAGATAGAATCAACGAAGTTGAGGTCGATCCTTGAGTTTGTTTGTTAAAATGTAAAAGCTAATTTTCAACCTTCGTCTCTCCTATTTCCTCTTCCCGAAAAGAGTGCGAAAAACAGAGCCAAAACACCAATATATATGTATCGCCCACCGTGGGGCTCGAACCCACGACCACAAGGTTAAGAGCCTTGCGCTCTACCAACTGAGCTAGACGGGCTTTTATTCCTTTATGTCTAATCAGTTTTATTTAACCATAAAATAATGTGGTAAAACTCCGAGAGCATAACCCTGATTGTTTTCTCAAGTGATATCCATTTCAAAAAAGAAAACAAAATCTTACGGTAATATATCAATGGCGAGGCATCCGTTCCAAGATGGTATTATTGGTATATTGCTACTGTGCTCATATGATTACATTATCGCAGCGGCCATAGCCGTGGCTTGTACTATTACTCTTTTCAATTTATCCAATTCATTCAACCAACTTGATAAAATACATTCACTTGAAAAGATAATAACGAAGCAATAGAAAAAGGATCCCCGTGAACCCCTTCTTTTTTTTTACTGTCCCGTGCATAAAATGGGCACAATGCTAGTTTGGTCAATTGCACTGTCAAAGAATTAAAGATAGTAAAAATAAACCATACAAACACTAACATAAAATTGTAACGTGTTCATATAAAGATCAGATCTACTATAAAAAAATTTAAAAAAAGGCTGGGTGGGAACAAGCCCGGGCCTGTGTTTTGCAAGGCCCCAGGCTTATTCTCAATTTGAGGCCCTTCATATATATATGTATGTATATATAAATTTATATATATATATATATATATATTATTTACGAGAAGGGGCCCCAAAAACCGGGAGGCCCCAGGCCCGGGCCTCCCAAGCCTGCCCACAGGGCCGGGCCTGGGTGGGAAATCGATACCAAATCTCTCTTTCAAGGGTCATACATACAACTCATACCATCGCACATTATGAAATATACGTAGCAACACAAAAATATATAGGTCAGAAGCATATATATATACCTTTTTTGGGGTACTCCAACGGAATTGAATTGAGCAGTTTTTTTGGGGAATAGGAACAAAACATAATCCTACATAATTAATCACAAAGTTGAGTAATTTTCCACAGAGAGAGCCACACAAAAATATGGCCAAAAGAAATATCTTTTTTTGGTACTCGTATGTACTCTTAATTGAGTGGTATAAATATTGTTTTTTTCACGAACAAAAACATAATTCTACATAATTAACCAATAAGCGGAGTTGAGGAAGAGGGACATCACAAATAGCCTAACAGCACACTTAATCAACCATCCAAAGTATTTTCCAGCCGGTAGAGAGCGAGAGAAGTATTTCCCAGCGGAGAAAGATAAAAAAGAATTGGGTAAGCCTCTCTTCTTCTTTTTTGGGAATTGGGTGTCCCAGGCGGCGAAAGATAAAATTGATGATTTTTGGAGCAAGAGTTGAAATCCAAATTCAAACATTTACCTTCAGCATTCAAAAATCACTAAAAGAATTTAGGAAAAATTTCAAAAAAGCCCCCAAACTTTTCCCTCAATATCAAAAATACTCCCAAACTTTAAATTTTTTCAATAATACTCTCAAACTTTCATTCTGTAATCAAAGTTGCTCCCCACCGTCTGCATCCGTGGATGTTAATGGACCCCAAAAACCGTTAAGTGGCCCAAAACAACATCGTTTTGGGCCTTAAAAAAAACCTCTCTTCTTCGTCCTCTAATTCTCACAGGGGAGAGAGAGAAAGAAAGAAAGAAAGAAAGAAAGAAAGAAAAAGAAAGAGAGAGAGAGAGAGAGAGAGAGAGAGAGAGAGGTGGATCCTCCGAAATGTTTGGATCCATGCCACCACCCGTGTGAGACCACCCCATTCCACCTCAAATCTCGCTATGGCGTCTCCAAATGCGCAACCCATTGGCACACTGAACTACCGCGAGGCCTGCGGTCTTGTTGCCTACAATGGGATCCTCTTTAACCACAAATCCATCCTTGCGGCGTGGCGAGAACTTTGTAACTCTTTAACCATGAATCCATCCCCGGATCAAGATTGGGTTGTAGAGCAAACTCTTTTTAGAAATTTGTAGGCAGCGGGAGACTGGGGGTTTGTTGGAAAACTACGTGGAGGCCATGTGGCTTATGCTACAGCAAAAGAAGCCAGATGACTAGGCGATAGGGGAAGCCCACAAGGTGGAGGAATTTCTCAAGGTGGCATTTGGGTATGTCGAGTTGAATTGGAAAGACCACGTGGTGATTGACAAGCGGTATTTCTGGCCGGCGGAGGTTGATCTTGATCCGGGTTAGCGGTTGAAACTGGTTGTGTTCAAATTTTAGAGAGAGAGAGAGAGAGAGAGAGAGAGAAGAGAGAGAGATTAAGGGTGTTGCTTGGAGAAGACCACCACTCACCGGAGGTGGTTCCGCCCCTCTCTTTCCATCTTTCTTCCCTGTGAGAATTAGAGGAGGAAGAAGAGAGGTTTCTTTTTCTTTTTTTTAAGGCCCAAAACGATGTCGTTTTGGGCTATTTAACGGTGTTTGGGGTCCGTTAACATCCAACTCAGCATTCCCGTTAGTGAGTTGACAGATTCAGATGGTGGGAGCAATTTTGATTACGGAATGAAAGTTTGGGAGTACGATTGAAAAAATTTAAAGTTTGGGAGTATTTCTGATATTGAGGGCAAAGTTTGGGGTTTTTTGAAATTTTCCCAAGAATTTATTATACATTAACTTATGGCTACAACTTCTTTCCCGCAAACCATTTTATTGCTACAACGAACAAAAGCATAATTGTACAGTCTGAAACTGAAGAACAACGGTATATCCCCATCCAATGTAAGCATTTAGATGCCAACACAATACCAATAACATTATTTCAGTTAAACATCATCCAAAACATTGAACATAAAATAAAAAATGTTCCCTTCGATCCTTTCCAATTGGACAATTACTTTAGGAGCTCAACTGGAAGGAGGGAGGGCTGCTGTTTTGTGATGTACCAACAACACAGCTTTGGTCTTGCTTCTTGCTTAGTTTCTTGATGCCTCTTATACCATATGATATCAGCAATATTTACTTCGGACGCCTTCGGTATGGATATAAAATGTCATCGAGACGATCTTTGATTTGATTCCCTACTCTACGCAGGTTCTTGGCTACCCCCATTGCAACCACACTCGCATTTCTGGAAAATCTGCACAAAATAGAGTCATAAGCCTTGCAAGAGTTAAACGTACGACAAGTAGGGAGAAACATTGACTTTCAACTGATTAAAAGGATAATAAATAAACAGCTTGCCTGTACAAGAACTCATCCCCTGCAGAATGAGCAGGCTTATGCATCTGAGGCGGTGGAACTCCGTGAGCATCTTCAACAAGGAATCACCATACATTAGTCTATAGGGAAATAATGAACTACAAGCCGCAACACATTCCATAGTGAGCGAAAATCATCAAAAAAAAATGTCATCAAAAGGAGATATTCCATACCCCTAGAAGTACCACACACAAAAATAGTGAGAATGGAAATCTTACTAGTTTCACATAACCAGCAAAGTCATACAACTACACAAGACAATTTGATGATGCCATGAGCTAAGGAAGCAACAAATTTCTAGCCAGCATCACCTCTAAAATTCAATCCTTGATGAATAGCTGGAAAAAAACATACACTGACAAGCATACTTGCAACATGCCTCTTGGAAACCACCTTACACACCTCAAATTAGGCGCATCTTAAAGCTTGACCCAATCTTGAAGAAAGTAAGGCTGACAGCCTGACATCTGAATATACCTTTGTTGTGACAGAATTGGTGAAAACTTGTTCAAGTTTTTTTAGCTATAACAGAATAGGAATAGAGAGGTAAAAGGGTAGAGTTTCTTCTTGAACCCTCTACTTCCAAGCTCTCTTCCATCTTGCAAATTTAGGCTTACGTAATGACCGTAAAGCTGCACTGCTAGCTAGGGAGCTTCCAAGGCCATGACAACAGCTTGTCAATGCATTTACCAGACTAAAATTTTCATACCAAATGTCACAATCAAACACAATGGCAAATGTAAGTATTCACAGGCTACCTTCTTTGTTCTGGACACCAGCAGGAACAGGATCGACAACAGTATTAACCTTTTTGTCTACCAAAACCTGCACAAAGAGTTTGTTATGCCATGATAACATTTGTTCCATAACAATGGAAGTACATACTACAGAACAGACATTTCAGATTACAGGAGGAGAAAGAATGCGAGCACATAAATCATATATGTTCAATACCCCCCACCACATATTTACACAGCAAAAAATCGAATCTGATTATACCATTATACAAAGCAAAATATTGTGATTTATTTGGGTTTGAAACTTCAAATCAGAGTCCCGGATCTTTCAATTCTGGAATCTATAGATTCAAAATTGCAACGAACGTTCTCACCCATGAAGTAGGTAGAGGGCTATATTAGACCGACGCTCTACACATGATACGGAGTCTACCTATTTCTCAAATGGCCATATGGAGATATTCTGGGGACCTCTAGACAATGCAAGAGGATCATAAGCGGCCACTGCCCCTTCAGGACATCGTCCTCAGTCTAATACCATTTGTCTGCACTGGCATACACATCAAAAAGCATGATACATAAAGTGATGGGTATAGCCACTGTATAGGTTCAAGCGATCTCTCAAACAATGTCAGTCTTTACTCTACCCACAACCAACACAATGGAGAAACCAGGCATCACCCTTTTTAACTTACTGACAATAGATGCACAAAGTCGTCAGCGATAGTACTTGAAGGTATCATACAAAAGTAACTTATTTTCATTTCAGCAATTCAGCTTTACGTACTAGATTGAGCAATCAAACAACTCACAACCCTGTAATTCATCCCCCATATTCATGACTAATGTATGAAAATATGACATGCCAACACTTTTTGGTCAAAAATATCTTCTTCTTTTTTCGGTCAAACATATCTTCTTAAACCTTTTGCTTAATTTATGTACATAGCACGAGTTCACTGTCAATTTGTAAACAAACAATATTATTGCGCTATCAAAACAATATTGGTGCGCGCAAACTGGCCAGGATATCCGGTTATCAAAAGGAAAAAAAAAAAACAATATTGTTGCTTTTGAAATGACTAAACTTAATAAAATTCTAATGATAACAAAAAAAATCATTTGCATCTCTAATGACATTATCAATACCCAATAATTGAGATGAGCAACATGGTATGGATAGCATAGCAAGACTGAAACTATAAGGTATCATTGCAATATGAAGGACCAAAATAATATTAGAAAAAAGGACAAAATATTTTTTTTGATTACCTCGAGGCCTACACAGATCGGCAATTCTGCTTGCATCTCTTGAGCATCAACTGAACTGCCTTTCCGATCCGAATATACAGAGTAACCAACACAAGCATACTTGAAATCTGCAAGGCTTCGACCCTCTCTAGAGGCTTCAATCTCAGATTCTCCAACTATGTAGTGTGGTACTAGTTATCAAACATAAAGATCAGTATCCATTTGTAGTAGTGAAAAACATCTCTATACACAGTAAACTCATTAAAAAAAAAAAAGACATTGTTCAATACCAAACTATAAACTCAAGGTTTGTAATGTAAGAAAACGTCCTCCAAAGCCTAGTGCCCGAAATGCAAACCTTCATTTCCTTTATTCGCAAAGGAAAAAAAAAAATCTCAAAAAGGTTTTGAGAATAGCAGCAAAACAACTTTCCCTCCACAAATTTAGCACCTCTGGAGTTAGTTGAGGTATTGATAGTCATTACACATCCTCATGGTTAATCTAACACAAAGACTTAGAATCGTTGTTAATGGATTTTGTACTTGCATGCAGATTCAGGGCACATCTACTTGTTCACTTCTGATGACATGGAAGCTTTGGACTTTGGTTCTCTTTGGTTTGGGGTGTCTAGGGTATTTCCAGAGGTAGTGTCACAACTTCTTCATTCTAGGGGAGGAGGAGGAGAACGAGATAGTGGAAAATGGCTGCTTGTTTTTTTGTGTGGTTCAGTTGGCGAAAGGAATCAAGGTCATTAAAATGGCTTGATAAGTCCTTGGCTAGAGACTTCAAACTCTAGATTGCTAGTAGCTTGTCCAGACAGATCTCGAGGGAATCCAGTCTTTTCGCTAGACCATTTTCTTTATAGATCCTATTGTTATAAACAGAACCCCATAGGGCCCTTTTGTTATAGGATACTTTGGTATACAGTTGGCATTCCCCTTCGTCCCCTGTGCTCATATAATTGCTAACTTATAAACGAATAAACATCAACTCTAACCAGCAATAGTAACTCCTGTACTATACTTATCAAAAAAAATAGTAACTCCTGTACTATGCATGCAAGATGCACTGATTTGTAAATGTTCAACAAATATCAAGGGGGAAAGCTGATCTCTTTCCATTCTCAGATTTACATACAGAGATTTTATACTGTATCTTTCGGCTAGGGATGGCAATTTTTCCTGATCCGATCGAATCCGATCCGCTCCCCGATCCGAATGGATCGGCGTTTTGGAGATCTGTTTGGAGATTGGGTCGGATTTGGGGATTTTTTTAAAAAAATTTCGGGGATCGGATCGGGGACGGGTAGTAGTGTATCCCCGCCCCGAATCCGATCCGATCCGTCCCCGAATCCCCGTTTTGTATTTTATCATATATAAACATAATTACAGGGACCTAAGTGTATACATCCAAGCTTCTTAGATCTAGGGTTCCACCTACCTACACGTATACTCTCTCTCTCTAACCACAGCTAACTCCCACTCATGTCTCTCTCCGTCTCTCTCTCTACCACTCTCTCTGTCACTCCGAACACCTACCGCCATACCGAAGAGTCAACGACACCCACCGCACCGTCTATGCCTCTACGCCGACACCCGTCGCACTGTCTATGTTCGGAGAAGAAGACGCCTCTACGCTGACTCACGGTATAAAAAATTAGATCTCGAAGCACTGTCTATGACAGAAACGTTGACGGATCTCGAAGCAACATCTATGCCTCTCACTCTCTCTCCCTATATTTGTTTTGGATTATGTGGTTCCACAGCAGCCGAGTGCTAGACTGCTAGTCTTTGATGAAGGTACTAGTTGTGATTGTTGTAGTCTTGTGATCTGATGAACCCAGATCTCCCTCTGTGGATTTGTTGAATTCTTGGTGGCTATTCTTGGTGTTGTTTATTGTGTTGCTGTTGTTTTTTTTTTTTTTTTGATCTATTATTCTGCTGTTGCTTGGAATTTCTCCGAATCCCTGGTTTGGATCCCCGTTCCCCATTTGGGGCGGGGATTGAGGGGGAAAAATAATCCCCATTGGAGATCGGGGCGGGGACGGGGATGGGGGAGGGGTTTGGGGATCAAGGACGGGGATAGTAGTCTCCGGCCCCGCCCCGTTCCCATTGCCAACCCTACTTTCGGCCTTCAGGACATTGCTATTCGAATCAAAATACTATCAAGACATCAAGTAAATGGTGGAACTTGCTCACAGTTGCTTACAGCGAAAAAAACATTTTCAGATGCATATAGAAGAGAAAGATTACCCTCAAACAAATATTCGTATTTAGCACAAAGTACCAGATAGAGGGAATGATATAGCAGAATTGACTCCTAATCAGAAGAAAGAAGGAAGGCCAAGAAGAAGGCTCAGCAGCTAGAAGCAGAACAAACAAAAATGGCTGATCAAGAGAGAGAGTCACACAATACATACATGCATAACTACATATATGTACAAATGTATACACTTCAATTCTAAAATAGCTGAATGATAACATATGGAGCTGTCATGTCAATAGCATCAAGTCTAAGTTCGTTTCACCAGATGCTAGATGGGGCAGATTAGTATTTTTTGACTGCAAGACAAATTCTCATCCAACGATCAGAAATGGACCACTTCATCAAACCTCCTTCCTTGTCAAATACCGCAACCAAACATGGACAAAATCCCTCTTCCCTGGTATATATAAATCCATCCAACCACATCAAACTTAATCATATGCTTATATATTCAGGTCTGGCACTGGAAATATTAATTGTCCCCTTCTCCCCAATCCTATCCTTCAACCAAACATCGCCTTTGTGAACTACATGAAATCCAACTCCAGGCTACATTAACAAGTTCATCTAGAACACACCCAGGGGTTGCCCCAGCGGTTAGGGCGAGTGCCTGACTTTAGGGGTAGTCCCTTTGGTCAGGAGTTCGATTCCCCGCAAGGTGAGTACATGTGCTAAGTGGGGGGCTGTGACTGGTGTGGGTTGCGCTAGCTCCCTCCGAGGTTTGGGTCGTGCAGTGGGTCCAATTAGTGGCCTGTTGTAGGGCTATTCCTTGGTTATCAAAAAAAAAACACAAGTTCATCTAGAAGAAATCTATGGGCTACTAGTGAAAGGGAAACACAATAAACCAGAACAAAGGTCAAAAGTAGCTTTGGAGCCTTGGAGTGGTTGAGGGAATCCAGCAAGACAATATCCCAACTATTACGCAAATAGTAAAGGTTATCACTATAAGGAAACTCAAATGACTATATACCATCAACTGTGGTGATGGATCTCTGTTTTTGCAACAGAGCCACTCCATCCATATAAACAGCCTAAGAAATACAAATGAAGCCCAATTTTAACTGGCCCCAACACGCTATTCTACAAAATCTCAGTCAACTTCTACCAGAAACAATCAAGTGAGACCAAAACAAGAAGATTAACCCAGACAAGAAGTAGAGGATCCAACAGGTTATCGGTCACGCTGAAGCCTTATGAGTAAGGAAGGAAAGATAAAGAATAGACTGAAACCTAAGCAGAAATATAACTTCGTTAAGAACACAATCAGTAAAATCTGTTGTTTGTTTGCAAAGAAAGATGGGATCTTTGTCGAAGGAATGCTTAATTTACATGACTCGTTAAGTGCCCATCAGTTGAAACCATAAATAATCACAATAATTCAAAGCTGAATCATCGAGTAGCCTATAGACAGACGATTAAGAAAGTTGAACCCGTGTGTGCGAAAAGTAGGATCTTTTTCCACACAAAAAATGCGTAATTTACATCACAGCCCAAAAGCAAGAGGAAAAAATAGCAGCACAGATCGTCGTCAATAAGAAATGGGTGAGCCAGACGGATGCAGATATGTATGCCGACGTAGGTGTGTAATAAGTAGTACCTTGAGGGAGGGAGCGAGTGATGCCTACGCATAGAGGATTGAGAGAATTGGATTTGAGGGTGGATGAGTAATACACACATCCCTTGCATGACTTGGCCTTCTTTGCCGGATTTTCATTGTGGATTTGATTGCTGTTGTTCTTGTTAGGGCTTTCTTCATCTCTTTCCTTCTCTTTACCCGTTTCCTCCTCCATCTCTCTCTCCCTCTCCCTCTTCCTGTGTGTATATACACGGGGCGATCCTCTCTCTCTCTCTCTCTCTAGATTGTACTCCATTTGCCTAAATATAATTTCTTGTATATAGTTTTGCGAAGCACGACTTTACCTGAAGTCCATAAAAGTGAGTCATCAGAATTCAGACAGACTCGAAATGGGGTACCAACCTAGACCTCTTAACCCTTGGTTCGACTGTTTAAGGGACGCCAAACAAGATTTCAAAGAAGCTAGTAGTAATTTTTTTCTCCTTAGAATTGCGAGTTGCGACACACACGACATATTTGCAATAAATTTTCTCTCTAATTTAGCACAGCATTTTATTTGTAGTAGTATTTATTTGCTGTTCAATGTTTATTTCTAAGAGCCACTAACCGCATGTCGCAATTTAAGAAATTTGATTGCACAAATTTTTTACTTACCGCCATTGTCATTCAGATATAAGTTACTTGAAAGGTTAAAAATAAAGAACTTGGTGGAACAATTTTGAAATCGCCCAATTTTGATCTACCTTTCTACATTAAAATATATATTTCCAACTCATTCAATTTGGTTTGTGTCCCTGCATTTTCTTTTCCATCTATTCCTTTTTATTCCCGCTCACAAATCCAATGAGAAGTACTCCATAGCATTGGAGACAAATACAAGCAGAAGAAAATCAAGAAATGTCGTGTCAACCATCTCCCTTACCTTACCTACTACAGCCTCTTCATCAACCAAAAAAACAAAGTCGATTAGTATATGTGAATCTGCATAGGCAGTAATTTGGTTGCAAGATATAGAAGAGAAACCATCTGAATAGGTCTTCTTTGACAACTAACAACAAAATATCTACAGTCTCTCTTAGGCATCAATGTCATTCTATCCTGCCAAGCTATTCCATGCATGAGGTCCATATCTGCCCATAATCGTTCTGCAAAACAGCCAAGCTATCTGAAGCAAAAAAATTGTATTACGCTATTGTAACTGAGTACTTCTCAGTTACAATTTCAACATCAGCAATATGTAGATGTCACTTGTTCTACCACAAAAAAAATGATTTTACAGTAATTCTAATGCACCGGATGGACAGGCACCTCCTCATCCTCATCCTCATCATGGCTGGAAGTGGTCACAAAATGATCCCCTAGGGCAATTTCCGTTCTCGTAAAACTTACAAACTCGCTGCCCTTTTGGAGGAGTACTAAAGTAACTTTCTCCACCAACACCGCCATCACCATGTATTGACTGCCTCCTCCATGATGACTCCCAGTCACTTGGACCTACAAATTTCTCCCCTCCATATAGTGGAAAGCTCTCAGACCCCATAAATCCAGCTGAAGCGCTCCAGTTCATGTTTTCATTTCCCAGTGTTGTCTCCAGACCAGCTCCCCACCCCACGTTATTTATTCCTCCCAAACCCAGGTTCATATTTCCCTGCGCTGTTCCCCAAATATTGTTCATGGGTTTCTGCTCTGCTCTCTGAGAAGTGTCTGGTTCCCTGTTTGGACCAGCTTCAGTTTTGTTAGCTGAAAAATAAGTGGGCTGCTTTTCTACATAAACTTCAAAGGTCGTAGAGGATTTCACACAAGACCTTTTTACACGATCAATAGCCTGATCCTGAGCCTGAGCCTGAGCCTGAGCCTGCGCCGCACAGAGTGGTTCACCTGTCATCGTGAATTGACGAGGTATACTTATATCCCCCGTGGAGCTCAGAGCGTCACCTTTGCCTGAATCAAGCGTATGGCTCAATACGCCAATGGAATTGAAACAATTATCGTTAGGGTTCTGAAACAATTCATCATCAGAGTACATTATTGAAGTAGGGGAAGCCAAGCCGCATTGAGACTCCATTGCATCAACTTCAGCCAATAGATCTGAGACCGATTCTTCATCCAAAGTGCTAAACTCAATGGGCTCAAGCCGCCACGTGGATTCATTGAATACAGGATGTGGTGGGGAAGGAGGAGTAAGTTGGTCGCACTTGGAGGTCGGAGTAGCTGCGTGATCATTGGCCAATTCAGGCGGTTTTAACGAAGTCACAGAACCAAGGCCTGAATCCCCTTCCTCAACAGAAGGTTTTGCACGAGCAGGGGAACATCCACTCCATTCATCAGCTGTTTCACGACATTGTCTCTCGCCACCCACAACCAGACTAGAAGCACTGCTCCAGCTAGAGCCAGATTCTTGAACAGGACATTTTGAGGAGGCTGGTTGTTTGTTTTCAGCAGCCTCAGTTTTCTTGTCCCCATCCCCCAGATTCAGTGGGGGACTTGGCAGATTTTGCATATTTGAGTCAGCTTTCTCGTCACCACTCAGCTCTGGTGTGGGACTTGGCAAGTTATGCAAACCAGAATCTTGAACAGGGAGAATCAAGAGAGCAGAAGGCTCGGCTTTAATAGCCTGACCTTCCAAGTCCCCATTGCTCGTCTTTGGTGTAGGACTGGGGAGATTTGGGATATCAATTTCCAATTTTGGTTCTGATGAATCAGATGACCTAGCCACAGAATCTCCATTCTTTGAAGACAAATTTATTGGTAGAGGCCTCCAATTTACACCAGATGACTGTCCCGGATAGCCCTGACCATCAGATTGGTTCTCATGAGAAGCTTCACCACTAGTCTCAAATGTTGTGCTTTCATGTGAAGTCCCATTTCCAAGGTTTGAAGCAGAGCTACACATCTTTTCCTCTTGTCCCTTCCCTTGATGTAAAGAAGTTCCATCCTGCTGCTCGAGTGGACAATTTGATTGCAGATGGTCAGAATAAACGTTGTTAAACTTGAGTGAGTCTAAGGACTGAGAAGAACTTCCAGTGTGACCATCAGTTTTATTAACAGGTGCTGTCCAGTTGGAGGACTGAGAGCCCCAACCATCACTAATCACGGATTCATTGTTACAAGCATATGGGGCTAGTACCTTACTACCCTCCATGTCAGTTGTATTCACACTGCCACAGCTTCTATCATCAAAGCAACATAATCTACCATCACGAGGGGCAATAACTCCCTTAGATCGTAAAGAGTTATTAGACTGCAATGGTAAGACTTTACAGAGCTTCCCGCTCAATAAATCAGTCAAGAGAATGGAATCAACTTCTTCATTGTTTGTACACCATATCCTCATTTCAGGAGGGAAGTATCCAGTTGTACTCCACTTCCGCAGCTGCACAACACAAAATGGTCCTTGAATTTTTCCATTTGGGTCCCGGTAGTGCCACAATTTGTCAGTTTCAATATCATTCACAGATGGTGCACTCGCAGCAGAAAGAGACAAAATGGAAGTTTCTGGTGCACGCACACGAAAAGATTCAGACCTCAGCACAGCTTGATTATTTCGACCACCACCCACAGAACCACAAGAGTCAATCCGGTTTCCTGGTTTCTCCGAACCATTTGATGCGCATGAATCCTTGCCCTTGTAATGGGAGTCATGGGCTCTCTGTACAACCCTGCTAGGAGCTCCATTTTCCAAATAAAATTTAGTAGGAAGGCTTCTATTTTGCCCACAGGTATTTAACTTTTTCCACAGCCCAGTCGCAGAATTGTTTTTACTATCACCAGTCTGTGCAGAGATCGACTCCCTCCTTTTTCTACCGAACCCAGAATATCTTGGTTTAAGATTATCACCTGCGTATATCACCAGGAAAAGTAAATATGAGATAAGACTTATCCGTATAAAGGTCAAGTTCCATATTCACTAGGCAAAGCAAGGGACCTTGTTTCTTATTGTCAATTTCTCTAGCATCTTGATCTGAGTCACAATTCGGATCCATATTAGGATCGGCATGAACCTCAGGAATCTCACGCAACCTGCGCTGACGTTCCTCTGGTGTCTTCAGAAGCTCTAGTTTCTCTATACATTCTCTGAGCGTGAACTTGTCAAGGAATCGTAAATGAAATACGATAGTTTTATTGCTATAATTAATACTCAAATATATAAGAGAGAAGACAAAGGAACCAATTCCTTCAATTTTATCAATGACGAGACCATTAAGCAGAACATCCATATCATCGGATTTGCCGCTTGATGGTATAAACTATTAGTAGGAATCCCTGGTAAAGAACAGAAAAGCAACTTTGGAATAACTTACAATCAGACTAAAAGTAACTTCCATCTATCCATCATAAACAGGTTCTCCTGTTGTAGTCGCCTGAAGCTACGAACTGTTATCCCTTAAGCCATTAAACCTATTTATTTCGCGAAACAAAGATTCACTACTTCCAATTTGTATTTAGTTTCATGAGATACCAAGAAATGGCTCGACAGCTCAGCCAAACTATGAACGGGCAACAGCCCTCAACCCTGTAAGTTTGGTCTCAGACTTGGTTCTCATACTAATTTTAGGCATGATGGGTACAAGCTTACTAAAACTTGAGCTGCAACATGTTGGCATTGATCTTTTTCCCCCAGCACCTTGACTATTTTCTCCAGAAGTGTTCTTCAAATCTTAATTTGCTTCGCCCACAACCTTAGAAGAGCTCAGCATAAAAAACTCAAACACTGCAGTCATCGAACTTCAATAGAAATGAACAAATTACCTAATCTAACCTGCTATTGTAGCTACCTGTATGGTCATAGCTACCTGAATGTTCATTACGCTCATTCCTCAGACCATACTCCTGTGACGCGAAGTCCCACATCGCCTAGGAACCAAATTAATATGAAGAATATAAGCGTGAGGGCACCCTCACTTCATGAGCTAGCTGTTGGAGTTGAGTTTTACCCAAGACTGTGTAACATGGTATCGGAGTTGGGTAACAGAGATGGGAAGGGTGCGCGTCCCTGGCCTGCACACATCAGGTGCTGCCGAGTAAGCACGCTGCGCGTGAGGGAGGGTGTGAAGAGAAGTCCCACATCGCCTGGGTACCAAATGAAGAATATAACCGTGAGGGCACCGGCACCGGCACCCTCACTTCATTAGCTAGCTTTTGGAGTTGAATTCTACCCAAGACTGTATAACAACTCCAGCTATACCAATTTAACCATGCAAAAAATGCCACCTTTCAGTCTTTAGGATCAACATCCGCCCTAGTTTAGCCTATCTGAACATTTGACCCATAATCTAAATTAGTTAAGGTGAATCCATCAATTATTGAGTTCAGTAAACAGATTAGGGTGACCTAGTTTAGGCTCGCAGGGTCATTTGTTATTGGATGAGCTGAGCCCTAGCTGCTTTAGCATCTATGTTTGTAATTTTTTAAAGGGTTTTGCTAACATGCACACAATAAGCACACAAACAAACACACTCCCATACACCTTTTACACTTTTCAATACACTTTCACCTATTCCTATACACTTTTCACACATTTCAATACTTTTTTAACCTTAACATGTGCCTATTGGGCACACGTTAGCATTTTCCTTTTTTAAATTTCTTGTTTGTTCATTAAACCATTTGACTCTGGCATGTATATACAATAATATTTCCAAAAGGAGACTATGAACCACTGTTTCAAGGTTTTGTCTCGCACTAAGCTGGTACTAACAACTCCTGATTACATTTTTAAAGCAATTCTTAGACTTACTAAGCCAAGGCAAGCTATGCTGGTAAGCTCATGAACATGCAGGGATGCACTGCTGGGCTTCTCATGAACGCTAACCTAGCCTGCACACACCTTTAAAGTGACCGAGCCAAGGCCAAACACCCCAACCTCGACTTAGCCCTTTGTGTCCATGTTTGAGGTCACGTAGACTCGTAACCAAACTCCCTCGGTTCCATTTCCAGACAGAGACAAAAGTCTTACCTACCATTTCCAGAAAGAGACAAAAGTCTTACCTTCCTTTCTTTCCTTTTTTTCATTTCTTTTGTTCTCTTTCCTTCAGCTGGTTCTTCTAACAGCCATCATCACAATAAAAACAAATAGTTCAATCTGATTACCAAATAATTCGAGTAGATGCGAAAATCTTTGTATCATGTATATGATGTTATATCTTGTGATATGAGCTATGAAACTTTCCGAAAACACTATAAACAAAGGATATCCCTTTTTATGCCCCTTTTCACTCGCTCGATCCCGAAGATGATTCAGCCGTAACACCTCTGTTTCCAGCCACTAGTAAACAAAAGCAAACAGGGAAAAAGAAGGCAATAAGAGGGATCATCAAAGGAGCAGAAAATTTTCAGAAATGAAGTATACCAACATGTGGTAACCGTGATAAGACAACAAATTGATTGAGAGAGAGAGAGAGAGTAGATAACAAATCTGCACCATTATCTGGAGCCTGTGCATTATAATTGAAAGCTAAACAACTTACATCATTTTGTCTCACTTCCTGAAGTGCAACTGCTTTCTCCTTTACCTGGCCCTAGAACCATAAATGGATATTCTTAGCATTCTTACATATATATTACAATGAATAAGTAGCATATAAATATATACTTACTACGGTTAATCGTTTAACAAGCCCACATTTAATACTTTGACGTAAACGTCTGCATTCATCCTGAAAAAGTATATTACAACAGAACAGATAATAAGATGATGTCTCATGACAAATACCAAGTATATACGTACAAAAGCACAGAGTTATGCAATGAATCTCCAAAATAAAGAACTTCCGAACGGAGTCTAGATTTAAATATCTGACTTAGTGCAGATAAACCTAATCCAATCCATATATCTCCGACTCATTTGCAGAAAAACTGAGTCGGTGGTATGCAGCACAAATCAATATTTAGTCCACCTTGGAACAAGAACAAATTACAAAGGTATTTGTTCCAACACTAACATACCTGGTATTTGGGGATTATACGTGCCTCTCATAGCTTGTGTTTAAGACCAAGTTTAAATTTCACGTATGTGACACACTCTGACAATAAGCATTAGTTGTCCTTGTACCCCAAAACCACTATTTAGTGCACATACATAAATATTTCAAAATTTCGACCAGTATCACCCTATCACTGTCTATTCTTCTCTTTTTCTTTTTGAGTTACAATCTCTGGTTGAACAGAAACAATCTCAAAATAGAAGAAATGGTTTATCTAACTATTGGTGAGTGTCAAAAAGATGACAATTAAGGAATAATGGAGTATGAAGTCAAGTATCATGTTTAATCACCTCAGAAAAGGCTTGGTTTGAAATCACATCAATGGATATGGTCTCTTTCTTGTCCAAGTTTAATATTTCCAGCACAAAGTCTGCTGTCTTTTCCCCAATTTTATAAGGTAAAGCCGCCTTACTCGTACCTAAAAGACAAATATCCACATCGTAGATTATCAGGTGTCTGTATAATTAACCCATTTTTCCTAATGAAGAGACTATATACTATTTACCATCAAGATAACGATTACGTAAAAATGTTATAAAAGTATACCTACAACTTGGACGAGCCTATACATATCTTGCTTCTGATCATTATTGGAAATTCTTATCCGCACAATTGAGCCAACCACCTTTTCGTGGAATTTCCCAGAATCCACAACTAGGTTTTCCATCAAATTACGACGCAAATAAATCAAGTTAATGTTGTGAACATCAATTGCAGCATATTCATCCAGATTTACTTGTGGACCTCTCTCCTCAACCTTTGTGCGAGTTTTATGCTTCCTCTCTTTACCAGTCATCAGCAGGTTTTCATTGTTCCCACCGACCTCCACCTGGCTCAGAACACCATCAATAATGTTGCCTTGAACAACATCTTTCTTGAAATCCTCTTTTATACGAAAGTGAAATTCAAGAAGCTTTAACATTTCAAAGTGACCGACACGCGGTCTTCCGAACAGATTTTTAAGCCTGAAATCACAAATGATTTGGCTTTTTCTAGAGGGATCCCGTAGATTGTTTCTCTTTATATAGTCTAGCAAAAGAGTCTGTACATCAAACTGAGATAACACAGATGTATCCCCATTCTTCATGTGTGCAACAAACTCCAAGAGGTCCTCAGATGCCCACTCCGTGGATTCACTTGAAGTATTGCCTTGGTTACAACTTGATTTACTCGTGGGTGGAGAGTCCCCATTGTTGGGTAACTTTGGCTGTTCTGTTGTCCTCCTTTTGGAATCATTTGACTCCTGGTGTCCAACAGAAATGTTGAAAGAAGAAGAAGAAACTTGATTGTTATCACCACCATAACGCATTTTCAAAGATTTGTTACAAGCCACAGCGCTGGCTGCTTGCCAGGGATTTTTAGCTTGAATAAGCTCTTCTACAGTTAGAGAGAGTTTCTCCTTCAAGTATATCCAGTAGACCTTGAAAAGGTACTCCCAGCTACTCTTGTCATCAAAATCTACTTGAGGCTGCACAAGGTACACACATAAATTAAAAGTGGCATAAGAATGTATGAAAGAACTAATAAGAAAGCAAGGTACATGTTTGATGCAGAAAGGGAATTCATTCAGGTACTATTGATTCAGACATCAAGAACCATCCAGGCACCTCTTCATCTTTCTTGAGAAGACTTTTCTTTTTTATCTTTTGTTCTGTTGTGTAAACGAAAAATAAGAAGCATAGGCTTAAACATGAGAGACTACATGCATTGCCTCTACATGGGACGCTAACAGCAGGTACGTGTATGTTGGAGAGAGAAGCAGGCCACCAATACTCATAGTTTGTAAGTTCTACTATGGTCCCAAGCCCATCATGCTTTTTTGAACTTAAAATGTCTCCCCCACACTCCAGCCCTCATCTTCCAGCCCTCATGCGGCCCATCAAAGGGACTTAAAATAATCAAAACAGTTCACTGATGAGGCAGTTTAACAATTCACTTAGGTTCAATTGACGCTGAAGTCCTCAAAGCTAAACCTGATTGGACCAAGTTTAGAATACACACACACACAGACCAAAGATAGCAAATTTGAGAATAGAGAAAGACCTTCATTATGCTTGTGTTCATTCAAATGACCACTACCTTGAGCCAAGCTCGAAATCAGAGGCAATTACAATAAAAGTTCAACATGGGAAGATGGAGAATTATCCTACCATTTCCTTGTTCCCTTGATCATTGTTTTCAATCAGCATGATAGTCCTCATACATGTTATACAAAATCCTTTATTCTCTCGTACAGCCAAGTAATCAGCTTTTTTAGTGCATGCCTTGCACAATGAATATGTACAAGTGTAGCACATGTAATGCGCAGCCTTCTGACAGATACTACATATATGCCATCCTGAAATGCACAACACAACCATGAATTAAAAAGGAGTATTTGATACAACCTTACTATTAGCATTCATGATAATAATGGAAATCCAATAAAGAAAAGTATTTGATATAACAGGCAAGAAATAACCAGAGATAGGAAGAAATAAATTCAGTAGATTGCCCAACTGTTTTAGTAATAACAAACATGGGCATTAATGGGTCTATTCCACTTCTAGAATGGCACTAACGAAATAATGGTACACGTGCATTAACCAAAATAAAGATGGATAAAATTGTTGGTCTTTACAGGCATTCAACTGTAGCAAGGGAAAGTTCAAGGGGAATTGGGGTCAATCTAGGCCTTCTCCTCCCACTAGCATTTCCATGAACAGTAATCTCATACCTCCTTCCATCACATACGCTGGACTTCATTTTATGTTACCAAACCACTCTAGTCTATTCACTACGAACGTATCTTCTGTTGGTACTTGGTACTACCCTAACTTTCACAGATGCTTCCATTTCTAATTCTCTTTCCTAGTCTTAACTCTTATCCATCTTGACAATTAAGAATCCCCATGATGATATAAAATTTACAAAGTACTGCATTTACTTGAAACCATGTTTCAGCATCATCAATAAATACACCAGTGTAAAGTATTATAGCACAAGAAATTAAAGGAGGATAACAAAACTTGACTACAATTCAACAAACTCTGTTTGTTCCGGGAAGAAAATTGGAACATTAATTCCTAAGCATGGCCACATGTAGTGGTATGTCCAAAAGGGGCCTCTTTGCAATAATTGTCAAAATATTGGTCAGAAATTCCAAAGAAATCCTTCGAATATATCACAGTTGCCATCAGGAAGCATATCAAGCCAGTGTTTGTCATTGATGATTAGAGATGATCCCATTGCTGGTAAATGATAATTAGAAAACCTGGAGGGAAAAAAGGATACTTGATACACAACAAAATCTCTACAAAGAAATCGATATTTTATTTCTACAAACACATGGAAGCTGAAGTCCAACCAATGACCACACTGAGAAGACAAGAAAGCGAAGATGCTTGCAAAGATGCTTACTTCTGCCCTGGGTTACCTGGATTGTGCATCGGTGTAGTACGTGGAACAGGAATGAGATCGCAGTACGCCATATGCTTCAAACACGGTAAGGTCGGGCTAGGCTTCTTCAGATCATTTGTTCGGAGTGAAATTAGTTCGTTCCAAATGCGGAACATTTTCAGGACAATTTTAGAACTAGTAGCATCTATTTTAGACATCCTACTAATCAAATCAATAATGGGATTAATTTGTGACCTATTTTTGTTCTATGAGAGTGTACTCCTCATCTCTGCCACTTTTATTATCAGATCTCTGGAATCCCCGTTCCAGATCGAACCCCGATTGGGATCGTTTGATCTAGATCGGAATTCATAACAATTATAGCGTCTTCTCCCACGGTTATTGCTAGGTTTCAAAACCTCCCATAAGCCATCAATAGACCTCACTTTTGCATATGACTTGTCAAACTAGTTGACATCTGACTCAAGCACCAATCACCAAAGCCATTGCATGTTGTGGTTGTATTGTAACATTCTCCAAAATGGTAAGGTCCTTGATGGAATACTGTCTTGAAGCACAATTCAATATTTTGGTTTCCGTTAGAGGTAAAATGTATCCCAAGTTGTCAGTTAATTCTCTATATTCACATTCATGCAAGTGTGAAATTAGGACCTGTTTGTACCCAAATTTGGCACAAAATCTTAAGAGGGAACAATGTGTTATTTTTTGGAAAGAATTGGGCTAAGATTGCTTCAAAAATTAATCGGCTGCACTAATTTTATTTATTACAAGGCTCAGTTAATTGTTACCATAAAGCTTGGCCCATTTTTATGTTCATCTGGTTATGTCGAGAGAGCCCATTTTGGCCCATAAAAAGGAATTTGAAGTTGTTTGGAGGATATTCTAGAACCAAAAGGAAGGCCAATTGACTAAGTCAAATTTCGCCCCATTATCTTTCGTTAACACGTGCAAATGAGGGGCATTAGGTAGGGAAGTTACCCCACGCCCCATGATCTCAATTGGTTCTCATTTTAAAGGGAGTGGAGCATATTGTAACTTCCAAAAACTGCCAACAAGGGGGGAAAAGCTCATACACGAGACACTTGGCAATCACACAAGGAGGGAAAACCCAAAGCTGGGGTGAAGATCATGGTGCTATGCCTATAAATACCTCAATTGAGGATTAAAATAGGGTTCCAACACCACAAGAGCCACGCGCTTATATCCAAGTTACTTTCCAGCAAAGTACCTTTATCATTTTCATTTTTACTCACTTCGTTGAGTCTAATGTCAATCTAGCCTAGCCTAGTTTTATTTCCATTTCTTTGTAACCCAATCGATTCCTTTAATCCAATTCAATGAAGTTCGATTAGTTCATTTTTGTTGTTCTTTTTTCCCATACAGTTGGGAAATTATTGAGTCCTCTTTTGTTGAGGCAAATGTTGAATCTTTATACGGTCTTACCCTTAGGCCGAACACAATCGCTCTTGTTAGAAGTTAGATCAAGGCACGAACGCCTACACACAAATTGGACTGCAATCCAGTCCTAGCACACCAGTGAAACCACTCAGTCCTTCGAGGTATTTTTTCGGAAGAAACAGGACCTTAATTAACCATCAAATGCTGCGGATAAACAAAAGAAGGCGAACATAACCAATTAATATCTACATTACCTTTTTAGGCATTATAGATTGTAGATAACTCAACTCGTAATATGGCAATGTAATGAATACTTAACACTAAAATTCAGTATCATGGAGGAGAAAATAACACATTCAATCCAAACACCGACAGAAAACATATATATCAAATTTAAGAGAGAATTAGATGATAGCATAACTTAACACCAACACATCAATCAATACCTAGTACGAATGTATTTTGCCTACAAAATCCTCCATTCCCTCAATTCTCAACTCTCCGCAAAAGTAGGTTCTCCCCCTTTCTCTCTCATGTGACTCCTACCTCCCACTCATCCACTCTCTTATTTTTACTCTTTTTTACTTTTTCAAATTAAATCTCTCACCATAACTTCTTTTTTTTTTTAAACCGGCTCTAACCATAGGTTGCCACCACATTCCCATTACCAGCAGGTTTTGAAAGAAATTATCCCACATTTCTCTCGCACTCCTACTTCAACCCTATTTTGCTTTTCTCCAAGTTACTCTCTCATCACATCTTCCTTGCCAATGCAACCCACATTCCCACAATATTCCCCATGTCCCCACTCAACACCCAATACACATCCAACACTCCACATGCACCACCAGATTGCACTTCCACCAGCTTATAATGTGCACTGCTACACTAAATTTTCCCCATTTACAGTTTTCAACTCTTAAACAACTAGATCATCTTATTCAACATACATAGACGGGATCTCTCTTCATGGACTCTTCCTTAATTCCACCACACGTTCCACCAGAATTCAACCCCTACAAGGCTACACTCCTCATGCACCACCAGATTGCACTTCCACACTTCCCTATCTTAATGTTGTTTTTTCCCTTAAGATTCTGATCGTGAGTGTCAAAGTTCAGCTCCTTTCGGTATGATTGCTCAAAGATTGGTTCAACATCTACTCCTTCCGCTACAAAAATTTGTCCGACCATTTTTTTTTATCGCCCCGTGCATCAAACCGGCACAACACTAGTACAACAACAGTAAGTAGTAGTTTTCTCAATAGACTATATAGCAACATACCACAATTCCACTTAGCCTTTGATCGAAAAAATGCCTCATCCCGCTTAATACAAGCTGGATGGTATGCCTTTGGGCAGCCCCTAAAAATTCAACAATCAAAAAATAGTATAAGTTGTCATTTTTGAAGTACTGCGTCACTTTAGTTAGTAGGAACTACAGTAGATCCAGAATTACAAAGTAATTCTGAAATGTGCAAAAAAATAGAAAAAAGACGCGAACCAATTCCACTCACCGGCGATCGCATAGCACAAGGCTCCCACCATCAAAACATATAAAACAAACATCCTCCTCTTCTTCTTCTTCCTTCATCTTCTTGATCGGCGGCGGCCTAGTCTGACCTCTCGGCGGCCGGCCTCGCTTCTTCTTAGCACCACCCTCTTCATCCACGTTGACCTCCGTCTTGACATCCACAACCACCGCAGCAAGAGCGGCAGCCTCCCCATCGCCGGCAGCGGAATCAACAGTAAGCGAAGATGGATCATCTCCTCCAACGAGCTGCGAGTCGTCCATTTTTGCAATCGGCTCGCAGTCAATTCCGTCCCCGCTTCGGTTCTCAATTTCGGGACATGACCTGACAAGACACGAAGATGACTTATCTTCTCCTTCCATAGAAGAATCCTTGGCCAGGATTATCGCAAAAACCCTAGATTTTCTGTCAACGCGGTTCTAGGTTTTGATCGTGGCCACATCGATGTGGACAGCCCGACGCCGTCTTCAAGTGGTAAATATGAAGTTCAGACCAAGACGAAATCACTAAGGAAGAGAGAGAGAGAGAGAGAGAGAGAGAGAGCGTGTGGGAGTTCGCGATTGGGGTGAGTTTTGTGGTGAGCTGTCTATTAGCTTTCGGCGAGACAGGATGGAAGCGTCAAACACGGCTCCTGAGTTGGGTTTGGGCTTTGGGGCTGCCTCGGTCTCTCTCTCTCTCTCTCTCTATATTCTCTCTATATGGAATATGGGATTGATTCTTTCCTCTCTCCTCTATAGTCTTTTTTTTTTTTTTCTATTTTCTTTTCTTGAACTGGTCTCTCTTCAATAGTCTATTTTGTAGTCTTTTCTTTTCTTTCTTTTTTACCAACACGTGATTGGCATTTAGTAGCACAACACGGAGTCAGAGTCAGAGACAGACTCCACCCATCACACACACACAGGTGGAGTTTCTGTGCCAAGCGGGTAGTATGTCTGAGCTCATATCTTAGCCCTTTAAAATCCTCTTGAATAGCTTGGATCTAAAAAAATACTACATCCGTCCCAATTTTATAGTTCATCGTTCTATTTTAACTGGATAAAAAAACGATTATATTTTTCAATCGGTAATACATTTTATATGCAATATGGATCTTGTTTGATAAATTTGTATTTGATATAATAAACAAAGTGTTCAAAATCACCTAAAACATTGTAAATTATAAGATATAACACTTTGAAAAGTGGCACGAACTCCCAAAATGGACTATAAAATTGGGACGGAGGGAGTAAAGAAGCGATATAGTAGGATAAATCCACACAATATTTTTCATTGGCCGAATGTGCACGCCCGGACACCGCGTAATTCTCACTCTGCATACAAAAGAAAATCCACCCAATCCACCAGAAACCGAAACCACAATTTATGACTTCTATATTTCGGTTCCACTTTGTGGCTATCACTGCCACCCCTCCCTTAATGTTTTGCCATGTGTAGTGGAAAACCAATGAAAAAAGAAGTAGACCAACTGTTCTAAAAACGACAGTTTGGTGGCCAAATACTAGTAATATTCTACTCTTTTTTACTACTAGATTTGCAAATTCCATTCTTTTCCCCTCTCTCTCTCTCTTTTATTTTATTTTTTACTGTTTTTTATTTTTGCTGTTTTGATTAACATTGTCAATGCAGAATCCTAGGTATACAGCTTAAGTGGTAACAGAAATGAACCGTAAACTCATACATTCTGAGTTCGAAAATTTGATAAACTCTTGGAGTCAAGCCACAAAAGGAAAATCTCTTATAAATCCTTTCGTCTAGGCGTGAATGACTTGCTTTTGACCGGACTAAGTCTTAAAGCATGAACATGAGGTATTCAGGTAGTCTAAAATAGAGATTTGGACAAACTAGACAAGAGGAAGAAGAAAATGGAGGTGCAGCAGGTTGTCTATTTCATTGTTTATTCTACATTTTCTTTATATTTGCTACTGTACCTCTCTATCTTTAGACGAACCTGATTTTTTTATTATTTTCTCTCTCTCTCTCTCTCTCTCTCTCTCTCTTCCCCAGCTAGCGACGAAGGAGTCCCAATCACCAGAGTTGCAGTACCGACAGCGACAACGAAAAAGATCGACGGCGACAGGAGCTCCAATACCGACGGCAACAGGAAGTTGCAGTATCGACGGCGAAGGGACGGGACGGGATTTTAGATCTACAACCATGGAGCTTTGGATTGGCGGGACCAAGATCGACGGCAGTGAGAGCTTCGACGGCGATGAGAGCTTCGACAACAGTGAGAGCTTTGACAACGAGGGAGTTGGACAGTGAACAATGCTTTGGCGGCAGTGATATATACAAGTGTATATATACATGTGTGTCTGTGTGTATATTATGTTATTTTAAAAAAATGAAAAATAATATTTTAATAAAAGTTAAGGTAAAATGGATAGATTGTTAGAGTGTTAACAATGATAGGGTAGCTATATGTAAGGGGTGGTTTGGGTAAATTGAAAAAACTAGTTTTTTAGTTTTTTTGGTTTTGTCATTATTCAAATTTTTTTGTATTCGTTAGTTTTCGGTCAATTTTTTGAGGTTTTTTGGCTTATCTCGACAAGAGGAATCTAAAAAGTATAAAATTATTAGCCAAACTTAAAGTTTTGTGAATAAAGACGAAAAATTATCCAAAAAACCTCTCGTCAAGACAAGCCAAGAAACCTCAAAAAATCGACCAAAAACCAATAAATGCGAAAAAAAATTGAATAAAGAAAAAACCAAAAAACCAAAAAATTAGTTTTTTCAATTCACCCAAACCAATGTACACAAGGTATTTTGGCCAAATTTTTGGCTTAGCTACTATTGTTGCTCCTAGAAGGAAAATAAACAAAGTACGTGTAAATTAACTTAGACACTCCAACCATCAATATATATATATATATATATATATATATATATATATATATATATAATTCTGTAAATGTGGTGCTCTTTCAATACGTGGGAAGTTGGTGCAGTGTACATATAAAAACACCTACCAAATAGTCCTTCATGTGGGCCGGTCCCAAGTTGTTGATTGCATAATGCCTCAATTATTAAGAAGTAGTTTACTTTTCGGTTGATTGTTGCGTATAAATAACAATGGCTTCCTCCAAACTGAGAGTACCCAAAAAAGTTGGGCCAATTACATTTGGTACCCCATGGTTTTCCAAGAACTTCCTGTTCTTCTGCGCTAGGAAAGCAACACTTGAGATTTACGTGTTGCGGTTTTCAAGTTCTTTTTTGTATTCCCAAGCAGCTCATGCCAAATTTATACACAGACCCTCTAGGGCCTCTGCAACGGATTCACACAAATACGTATTATATACTTGTGTCGTATTCAATATTGGTCATCATATCTACTACCAAAACTCAATAATTATAAAAAGTTTGCAGCATATTTTATATTACATCATCTTCATGGATAACCTCTATATTGACAACTAAGATAATTATGATATATATAGTTGTTTTATACATATATCTTTCGACATCACTTCCTATCAATACAACCTCATTTTGATATGAACCATCTCCACATATCAAAATCGTTAATCTTCTCAACTATCATTAATTGTTTGTTTTTTATCCAGTATATTGTACAATATTCTTGTCCAATAGTTAATTTCCGTATAATATTTTATTTTTGGGAAGGTTAGCTCCTTCCATTAGCATCCTAGGGCCTAATTATTTTCTCGTCATTATTATTATTTTTTTTTGTCTAAAGACTTATCAATTTTTTGTTATTTGCTTTAAAGTCCTCTATTGGTTAATGGTTATGTCAATCACCCCATTCCACGACCAATTGAAATTGTTAAATCTAATCGAAAGCATGTAAATTATACAAGACTTACAGAATGAAGCACAGCGGAATATTCAAGCTTTCGGAGATCGATGAATCGAGACCCGCACTACAAGCACAATCCGTAACCACGAACAAGAACCCGAACACCGTCTTCTATTCTCGTCGCGTAGAGAAGACTACCAAAGCCTACTCTTACTATCCACACCGCAAATCCTAGGGTTGTAGATGGAAACCCTAGAGAGATAATATATTGATACGAGAATATTTTGGGGAGAAGTAGAGAACTAGAACTCTGGTTAATTTCTTGTGTCACTCTCATGTATCTGCAGGACTATATTTATAAACAAATTAAGTCCCAGAGTTTAAACTCACTTTAAACTCTCATAACAGATAAGAGATAAGAGTCCATCTCTTATTATCCTTCTAACTAACCCAATCATTTGACCTATGTGAATGATCCGTGTGTATTGGGTCCGGTTGAACCGGCCCATAAATACTTACATCTCCCACTCATACACATTGGGCTCAAATATCTCATCCGTATCAATCTTATCAATTCTCTCCTCATACAAGGAAATGAGGCGTGCGACAGACGAGAAAAACAAGCTAGGTAGGAGTACCATATTAAGCTTCCATCAAACTAACAAGGTACATCACTCCAAAAGATCTCGTCATTTCCCTAGACAAATCTAGCCACATTGGATCGAGCATCTCCAATCCCTCTTGAAGTCTCAAATTTGAGGAGCTATATGCTTTCAACCCCTTGCGTTGGTGTGCTTCAAATTTTGAAATTACTTTTTATTTTACTATTATAGAGTAGATAAAAAGATACAAACTTGTGCCGGCACAAAGCACAACCAACCGCACAAACAAATGTGATACCAAAAAGTCTTCCTCGAGCCCTCATGTCAATTCATTTTAACCTTGCTGCTTTCCCAGTCATGCTCCATGGGACCCTGACATTTCGTGGTCTTAGGTAGTTAAGCTAGAGTAGCAACACAAAGTCTCTACTTCATGACATAGTCTCAAGTCAAGTAAGGGCAACGAGTAGTCATATAATGACATTTAGAGCTCACACCGTGATAGGAAAGGGATCCATCTATCACTCTTCTAAGTATGGTCGACAATATCACATTTGGTATGTTCACATGCTACGGTGGAGTATCTATAAAGATTGTGTCACTCCAAAAACACCGTACATATATAAGTCCAGTCGCTACTAAAAGCGCCTGACTTGAGACTCTCAAACTTGTCGCATATACTGCGCCTCTTTAGGTCTTCATCTGGCTCAAGCAAAGGCAATAGAGAATCTCTGTTCAGTCAATAGTGACCTCATCTTGGTCCAACCAAGGCGACAATACCTTAAACTCATCATCTTTAAAGAGTTATGTCTCATCTCGCTCACCCATCGGCGCCGAGGCAAGTTACCGTGTGAATCGTCAACCTTTTGCCTTAGGACACATAACTAACATTGTAAGTGCTTAACTTAAACGCAACTTGATTTTATAATCACAACCAATTAGAATATAAAAACCAGTGCATTAACAATAAATATCCAAAAAGGTGTCTCAATAAAGCACAACTCAAATCCTACGAAGTCCCAGACTACTAACATGTGTCTGAAAGACATCCCTCGCTATAGGCTTGGTCAAGGGATCAGCCACCATACTGGTCGTGGATATATGCTTTAGGACCACCTCTCCTTGCGCAACTATATCTCAAATGTAGTGAAAACGAATATCAATGTGTTTGGATTTTCCATGATATTTGGGATCCTTGGCATAAGCAAGAGCAGTCGTACTATCACAATATAGAGTCACAAGCCCACTTGATCTAGGCTCTGTGTCAAGGCGTTGTAAGAATCTCCTCAACCAAACAGCCTCTTGGACAGCTAAGGAACAGACTATGTACTCAGATTCCATCGTGGACAACGCAATACAAGTCTGTTTCTTGCTGCACCAGGAAATAGCTCCACCTGCAAGCAAGAATGCATACCCTGAGGTGGACTTGCGCTCATCTATGTCGCTACCCCAGTCTGCATCACTGTATCCTCGCAAGCATAAATCTCCACCATTATAGCATAGCATGTAATCTGCAGTACCACGCAAGTATCGAATTATCCTCTTCACAGCCTTCCAATGAGCAAGTCCAGGGTTACTTTGAAATCGACTAACCAAACCTACTGCAAAGCAAATATCTGGTCGAGTACACAACATAGCGTACATCAGACTCCCAACTGCCCTTGCATAGGGGACGTTAGCCATTGCCTCCTTTTCTTGATCAGTTTGTGGGCATAAAGCAAGACTTAATGTGTGTCCCTTCTCGATAGGAGTGTCAATGGGTTTGGAATTTTGCATTTAGAAACGCTCAAGTACCTTTTTATATAGGTTTCCTGACTCATGCCAAGAAACCTTCTCGAGCGATCTCTAAAGATCTTAATTCCAAGCACAAAATCAGCCTCACCCATATCCTTCATCTCAAAGTTTGAGGACAACCACTCTTTAGCGGTGACAATCATAACCATATCATTCCCCGCTAAAAGGATGTCATCGACATACAAAGAAAGGATAAGAAAACTTTTCTTGGACCGTTTAACATAAACACAATGGTCCTCTTCAATCATCGTAAACCCATTAGAAACAATGGCTCGATGAAATTTGAAATACCATTGTCTAGATGATTGCTTCAAGCCATAGATGGAACGTTTCAGCTTGCAAACTTTGCGCTCATGTCCCTTGGCCTCAAAGCCAACTGGTTGATCCATATAGATCTCCTCATCTAGTTCTCCATTGAGAAATGCAGTTTTATCGTCCATTTGAAAAAGTTCCAAATCCAGAAATGCGACCATAGCTAGAATGAGGCGAATAGAGGCGATTCTCACCACTGGGGAGAAAGTCTCATCATAGTGTATACCCTCTTTTTGGGTAAAACCCTTCGCCACAAGGCGAGCTTTATACTTGTCGATTGATCCATCTGCCTTGCGCTTAATCTTTAAGACCCACTTGTTATCAATGGTCTTGCACCCAGGCGGACGATCTACCAACTCCCACACCTGATTTTTTTTCATAGAACCAATCTCATCCTCCATAACAGCTAGCCATTCTTTACAAGCAAGTGAAGATAAAGCCTCATTGTATGAGCTTAGCTCATCTTCCTCTTGAGGAGCACACATGAAAGATTCCTCTTCAATCTCAAAACGATGACAGGGTATATTTCCACGTTCGCTCCTACGTTGTGGAGGATCTAGGGAACCAGTAGTCTCTAGTGGAGTACTCCCACTAGGTGGCAAGTTACTCCCACTGTTCTCGGCGACCATAGGATGAAGATCTATATCCCCACCCTCGCTAAGAACAGATGTAACTTCCTCAGACATCTCATACAGATTAAGATCCCCCCTCATATCACCTCTGCTTGGAAACTCATGTTCAATGAAATTCACATCTTGGGACTCAATCTTAGTCAATCCACCATTAGGTTGTTCGCATATCATAACATACCCTTTGGAATGTTCAGGATACCTTATAAAGATACCCTTTTTTGCCTCTCGGATCTAATTTTCCAAGTTGTTAAGAAGGAATGCGCACATAACCCGCTGACCCCTAGGGCCTCAAATGGTCAAGGACTGATTTCTTACTTGTCCATAGCTCATATGGTGTAGAAATGACTGATTTGCTCGGCACATGGTTAAGGATGTAGGCTGCACTTAATAATGCATCTCCCCAAAAACTAATAGGAAGATTAGCTTGCGCCATCATCGACCTAACCATATCTAATAGCGTACAATTCCTTCTCTCTGCAACACCATTTTGTTGTGGAGTCCCAGGAATCGTTAGTTGTCTTTGGATACCTTTATCCTCACAGAGCCCTTTAAATTGCTCAAATAAGTATTCGTGTCCACGATCTGTCCTTAGAACTTTTAGGGTTCTCTCTATTTGATTCTTAACTTCTTTAACAAATTGAATGAAACAATCTAATGCTTCCGATTTATGAGAAATCAAATATACACATCCATATCGCGAATAATCATCAATAAATGTGATGAAGTAGGTACCCCATGTCGTGCCCTCACATTCATGGGTCCACAAATATCTGAATGTACTAGCTCTAGAGGACTTGTAGCTCTCATTGCCTTACCAAATGGTTTTCTTATCACTTTTCCTACCATGCAATACTCACATACTGGTAGGTTGACTTTAGCGAGTGGGCCTAGAAGGCCTTCTCTAGCTAACCTAGTCATCCTATCTTGCCCAATATGGCCTAACCTGGCATGCCATTTAACAGAGCTAGAAACAACATCATCATCATAAAAAGCCATAAAATGTATTATCCAAAACATCCAAATCCAAAACATAGAAACCACCAGAAATAAATCCATGCCCAAACGGCTTATTATCTTGGTAAATAGAAAAACCATCTCTACTGAAATTAAAGGAGAAACCTAAGTCGACTAAAGCTACTATTGATATCAAGTTGCGTCGAACTCCAGGAGCATAAAGTACGTCATAGAGAATAAGTGTAAGACCACTTCGCAGCTTCAGCTGATAAGTGCCAACTCCTAGCACATCCTCGGCTGAACTATTCCCCATAAAGACACTCTGGCTACCAGCAGGAATCTGGCGATACTCGATAAATCCTCCTCGATCTCATGCTACATGTTTTGTTGCTCCTATATCCACAATCCAAATAGGATTAGTATGAACAATCAATACATGAGAGCAAACTAAGCAATCTGTGTGAGATTTAAAGTAAGATGGTACCTTCTGCTCAGTGCACTCACGAGCGAAGTGTCCATTCTTCTGACAGTTGTAGCAAGTCACTTTGGATTTATCCTTCTTGCCTCCTCTCTTACCTCTACGGCGCTTAACACGTTCTTTTGGCGCATTATCTCCAACTTGTCCCTGCTTAGCTTTCCCACCTTGCCATTTGCGCTTAGACCCATTTGTCTTGCATTGGCTACGCTGAACGACGAAAGCCTCATTGCCTCGCCTTGCTTCTTGGCGCTCGGCTTCAAGCTCAAGATGACACGCCAAATC
Source organism: Vaccinium macrocarpon (assembly GCA_022606695.1). Taxonomy (NCBI): domain Eukaryota; kingdom Viridiplantae; phylum Streptophyta; class Magnoliopsida; order Ericales; family Ericaceae; genus Vaccinium; species Vaccinium macrocarpon. The sequence goes on along the minus strand of CM040179.1, from coordinate 36,394,567 downwards.
ACTAAAGGTTTTAACCATTTCATTGTGTGTCATTGTGAGCTTGAAATGCTCCCATGGCGTATCAGGCAAAGACCTAAGCAAAGCGAGAATTTGCTGCTCATCAGTTCGAACATTACCATCAGCCCTAAGGTCGCGTATCATGGCTGACATAACCCTCAAATGTTCAGGCATGGAATGTTGGGGGTTCATTTTATAACTGTCGAACTTCAATGTCAACGCGCGCAACCTAGTTACTGTTGTGCCACCAAAAGCAATTTTCAGCTGGTCCCACATCTCTTTGGGATTGCGGGCGCTAGCTTTCAAACTCGCCAATGAGATCATTGTGCATGCTCGCTAACATAGTAAAGCGCGCACGACGGTCTTTCTTAACCCAATTTTGATAAGTTTCCATGTTTCGGCGGTGCTGGGCAGTGGTCCTTTCTTCCGGGGTAGTCATGGTATTGGTCAAGGTTTCAAGTTCATCGTCCTCATTAAGGAGATACTGGAATTTCTTGCTCCACATGTCGTAGTTTTTCCCATCCAGTTTCTCCCCCTTAACGAGATCGGCAACAATTGTCTTTGAGGCCATTTCACTACATTCATTTGCGCATTGGAATATTTTTAGCACATTACAATTAATTTTATCCCAAAACCCTATTAAGAAAATAATAATTTTAACCATAGGTGGGGATCGAAAATTTGCTATGCTCGTAGTAATCACCCCAACACATGGTATAAATTATTATTTCTTAATCGATTTTTAGACAAAATAATCGATGAATATACACCAAAAAGAGGACGGGACTAAGTATTTTAAGTCCCTAATTAATATTTTATGCAAGTATGGGAGACACAAAAATTATACAAAAATAAGTGCAAAAACACACCCCCTTACAAATTAAAACCAAATGATGGTGTTGCACTTATCTCCATATAATAAATTTGTCTCCGGTCTCTATCATCAATGAGAGCCCATCTCCAAACGCATACAAATATTAATCCCTTAAATCAACCATCCATGCCAACATGCAACAACACATAACGGGTATATATGCATGGATGGTTCCATCATAGTCTCCCACTAGGAAGACGGATACAAGTCAAAATAATCTAGGGTCCAATTTTTTGCACCGTAACGCAGTAATAAACAATTAATACAATTACTATGGATTAGTAACTATTTTCCAAAAAAAAAAAATAGATGCATGAGGATATAGATTAGAATCTATATCAATCTAATCACAAAGACTAAAACAAAGGACAAACAGTCTCAAGGTTTTTGGCCCTCTGCCATAAAAATCGCTTTCACAAAATCACATAGATTTGGGGTGGCTCGGTGGATACATCAGTTAAAATAGCCAAGGGTTATTCTTTAATTTGGTTACTTAATGAAAATCAATTACCAATCAGTGGTAAAATCACATGAGTCCAGCAAGCTTGTTCCTAAAATAAAAATTGATCACAATATATTTATTAAAAAAAATTGATCAACTTTTACCATCGCCATTCAATGATCGAAAAGGTTACAGTGGTAGAATGGCACACAAGCCCCATGGCATGAACAAGGATTGCTGTAACTAAAGAAAATTAAAAAAATTAAAAAATAACCCACTTGGCAGTTTAATTTTCAACCAAAAACTAGTGCTTGTGATTAAGTAGGACACAAGTGCTCTATTGCTTCGATGCCTTGCCTCTGCTAAGTCGGCGCACACATGAGCTTTTTTTTGTGGCAATTATTCGATGGGCGTAAATTAATAGATAATCACCCAACACTAAGCCAAAATCGAGTCTGTTTTTCTTTTATTCACTCCTGCATCCATTTCTTCTTCTTTTTTAAATGATAAAACATATATCAAGAACACGATTCGGATCTGGAAAATAAAAACAGAAATATAGGCGATCATGCGAGAGTGAGCCATAATGGCTCTGATACCAATGTTAAATCTAATCGAAAGCATGTAAATCACACAAGACTTACAGAATGAAGCGCAGCGGAATATTCAAGCTTTCGGAGATCGACGAACCAAGACCCCACTACAAGCACAATCCGTAACCACGAATGAGAACCCGATTACCGTCTTCTATCCTCGTTGCATAGAGAAGACTACCAGAGCCTACTCTTACTATCCACACCGCAAATCCTAGGGTTGTAGATGGAAACCCTAGAGAGAGAATATATTGATACGAGAATATTTTGGGGAGAAGGAGAAAACTAGAACTTTGGTTAATTTCTTATGTCACTTTCATGTATCTGCAGGACTATATTTATAAACAAATTAAGTCCTAGAGTTTAAACTCACTTTAAACTCTCATAACAGATAAGAGATAAGAGTCCATCTCTTATTATCCTTCTAACTAACCCAATCATTTGACCTATGTGAATGATCCGTGTGTATTGGGTCCGGTTGAACCGACCCATAAATACTAACAGAAATTTATTTGTATCTCTTTGCAAGCTACTCAGATCTTTTATAGTGATCATTTAATGTTTGGATTGTTATAATTTATCGTTATATAGGTTTAGCAAGGTATAAAAATATGTGTTTGGGTCTCACAATGTTGGATCATTACATACTCATCCACTGGTATGTGATTTGTGATCTTTACATATAGTATTCAATATTGTGGATCCCTCATATTTGACATAGGGATTAGCATTATAGCATTGAGTATTTAGCGAGTAAATAAAACAAATAATTGTTATGCTTCGCATGGACCCTATGCCATGCATGTAAAAAACAATGGAAAGTCATATAGCAAATTGAAGGAGACTAATGCGCGCACCATCCCACTTATTATAAAGGCAATACATATATGTTTATATGAACGTACGTCTGAACTTCGACCTAAGATCAAGAACAAGGTAAGGATTAAAATCTGGCCTGGCCGTAGATGTACATACAGAGGGTAGACCCACTTTTGTTACATTTTTTTTATTGGTGAAAATTAGTACCAGAAAGAAGGATTGAACAAGAAAGCTATTGTAGACTAGCTAGAGAAAGTTTTTACCCAAAAGTACGTCAAGGGCCATGGTGCTGCATTAATGGGTGAAACGTTGTGCTGTTGTGATTAATGCATCGATGTAACATCGTTTTTTTGTTGTAAGGTATACAACAAATAACAATTTCAGAACATTAAAAAAAATATCAACTCCAAGGTGATGGTTTTGAAATAAACCATGCTTATGAATTTCTACCCAAAACTGCAGTGGTGTTATGGCTGACAGCTTGACGTACGCGAAAGGATCCCCATCAACACTGCTCTCAATCAAGGAAGGTCGTGTGTGATTGGATTAGTTAAGTCAAACATTACACGGTTTAACCTCAAGGTTTGGCTCGGTTGTCAAGGTTTAAGTCTCAACGGTTTGTTCTCCTTAAGGTTTGAAACCTTCTAGGTACTTTCAACTTTTATGGGGTTGCATGGACCTTGCTCCGAGTTTAAATAGATCACTTGCTAGTGGACGGTAGATTTAGTCCCTGCAATACATAAGTAGGCTTGAGTACTCTGAGGAATAGGGGAAAAAAGGTTATATAGTTAACCTCAGTCATCACAAACATGGCATTCAGTACGTAGGATAGGACAATAGGTACCCAAATACAAGTTGAGTCTACTGCATGCGTGGCTGATGAGGAAGATTTGGGGGATCTTGGGTGACTCACTCAAACAACACACATGCTATCGTTTATTTGCAGGGGTTCCAAATGGAACATCTGTATGAACTAATTTCAAAAGAGATGATAGCACCTAGATTTCAAACATAAACGTGCAAGTCTGCCTTACTACTCATCCGCTGTTTAAATATTCATGCAACACTTCAACTTTTCCCCATATAACATCCCTACACTTTTAGTTTTTGCCCGGATAACATCCCTCGTTTATAAGTACCATCCCTTATTTTTCGGAAAAAAAAAAAGCCTTAGCTTAGTGATTCATGAATAAGGGTGGTGTGTAGTGAGTAAAACTCACTCACTACATGAGGGTTTAGTGTTCAGGGATGACTAGTTGCTTGAACCTATCTTGTCTTCCTTGCCTTCCTAGCCTTTGGATTTGTAGGCATTAGCATCTCTAACTATTAGGGCAGCTCAGCTGGAGTTAGTAGCTTTGGGGCAAGTCAAGGCAACTGTGGTCTTACACCTTTAGTAGTTGCTATAACCGGCTTTTGAAGACAACGAAAGGCTCCAGTTGCCAAAGGAAATTCATGAGCAATTTCATTCGTTTCAATGCTGCAATCGCAATTAAGGCTTAAGGCTCGAGTTAGGCTGTAAACAGTGCGCCGATCGGCAATTAATTGAGTTAAGAGGAGGAATGGGTTTAGTGTTGCTTTTCGACAAGACATTTTGCTAAAGTCGGATTCTGTCACACCTCAAAATTTAAATGAAAATACATAAGATAATTCCACGTGGACGGTCAACAATTCCACAGTCCAAGTCAAGTCCAAGTCCAACACCTAAAACCAATGTCAAAAGAAATACAATAATTTATGGGTACCCATATCACAAACTGATATTAACAAGTGTTATAGTTATTACAAATCCAAAATCAAAAGATTTACTATAAATAAGTTACAAAATTATCTCTTCAAAATTCATAAGTTCAAGATGATGAGGTAACTCCTCTTAAAGCTTTCAAAAGATACATAGAATCACTCCACGCAAATCCATGTCATGCTCTGTGTTTGGTACCTGAAATTATTAGGGTGAGCTCTCTAGCGCAGTAGAGAAAAGTCTACCAAAATTGAACGCAATGAAATATTAATGCGAGATGAGGAATGAGAGTGAAAGCTACATAATGATACCAAAGAGTTTACAAGAGTCTGATGGAATAAACATGAGTATACAAATCCCTTGTTATCACCCAAGTGTGTCCAATATGTACCCGACACGTACCCTTTCTCATTGGTGTCCAACTCGTTCGATTTGTCTTGTCATCGATTTATTCAAGTTAGATATTTAGAAATTCTAGCGACACGTCCTTAGGACAACCTTGGTATCATTCTAGGCTATCTTTTCGACCCCGTATAATTTTTCCCTTGGCCAGGCATAATTCCTCGCGACATGTCCATAGAACTACCTGAGTATTATTCCAGGCTACCTTTCGGCCCCGTATCACATGTTTCAAGTTCTCATTTCACTCCACGTTCGTTAATTTCGCAATGATGTCATTGTATCACGCACACCTTGGATTGTCTTTCAAGTTCACACATTTCGTCAATATCAACTAATTCACACATGTCAAGTGTATAACCGTGTATGCGTCACATTAGAAATCAAACAAGGCCACTAACCATGCAAGGATAGGCTAGAAACAAGCCATTCAACAAGTTTTGATGCTTAAGGAACGGATGTCAAGTACTCACCCAAACAAGTGATCAAAGTCAAGGAAAACAAAGTTTTATGAGTTAAGGGGGTTTGGATTGATCCAACTGGCTTAAGAAATGATAAGATTGATTTGGATCGATCCAACGGGGCTTAAAAATGAACATAAGGCTTTTGGATTGATCTTACTCAAAGGTAGATCGATCAAACTAAAAAATAGATTGATCCAAAGGCCATTACGAGTAGATTTTTGACAAATTTTCATGGGGTTCCAAACCAAACACTTCCAAGGTCAAATATCAACAGCAAAAGCTACAAGAAGATGCTATAACAACCACTTTAAGTAGGAAACTAATACAATCATACATCAAGCTCTAATCAATTCAATGAGATGAGAATTTAAAAAATACCTTAAAATCCGATCAAGTAGGCATGGTAAAAAAAACATCATGACATAAGATTTTGATAAAAAAACAAAAAGCAAACATGGTAAAAAATAAAAGAAACATGATTGATGGGGTATATTTAAGGATCATGGTAAAACTTTTATTTCACTTCCCTTTATGAATTTGGCCCGCTCATTCGGCTTGCTTAAAAATTTTAACCATGATTACTGGATCAAGGATTTTTGGATTAAAATATAAATAATTACAACAAAAATCATTTATGTTTTCATCCCAAAAATCTTTTGTAACACCCCGTATTTTAGTAAATACATATTTAAATAACGCTTATAAAATTATACTATTTTATCACATAAAAATGGTTCTAGTATTATTTTTCAAAAAAATATAATATATATATTTAGCTATTTTTTAAGCCAGTTTGGTATTAGATTTAGCATCGCGGAGCAGAGCAGGACACATAGAAAGGATCCTTGGTGACCAAGGAAAGAATAATCTGGAATGAGACATTTGGCATTCTATTATAGGGTGGATAGATATGATGTAATTATGCCATAAATTTATGAGATATCCCTAGATTTTGTAAGAGTACATCCGGACATTCTCCAAGCAAATAAGATCTCATGGGATTCATTAGAATTAAGAAGATAATTCTAGATGCTATTATTGCTCTTAGTATAAATAGGCCTCACTTCACACACATCACACATGTACACGGCACAGTAAGAGGAAAAAATAAGAGAGAAAGAAAAGGAAGGAAAGAAGAAAAAAGAGAAAGAAAGTAGTAGGTCATCAAGTCAAGGGCTCTGATTTAAGGTAAATCGGGTGGTATACAATATGCTCCTCAAATCCTCGGTTTATTTCTTTGTTCTCCCATTTTATATATCTCTTGCTCACATTATGCTTTTGTTGGATTCCATGTTGCGATTGATATTGCTTTTTGTGATGTTTTGATCACGTTAAAATGCTATGAGACTATTTGGTACATTGATTTTTTAGATGGAGAGAGAGAGAGAGAGAGAGAGAGAGAGAGAGAGGGGGGGAGAGAGAGAGAGAGAGAGAGAGGAATGGTCTGGAATCGAGAGATCGAGGTCGTGGAGAGTCTGGAATCACCTCCTCTTCCTTTCTCTCTCTTCCTTCTGTCGAAGACAAAAAAATGAGAGGGGAGGAGTGACCCAGTTGTGTAATAGGATCCGGGTTTCCACTCGCGTGAGTGATTTAACCTGGAAGTAGACCTGTGAGCTCTTTTTTCCCCATAGCCGTTGGATGAGATCCAACGGCCCAGATTGGAGGTCCTGATTTTTTCATTTTCCAGGCGCCCGAACTAGAAGGAAAGTGTATATATATATAAATTTTACCTATATGTAACATTCATTTTGGTCCTTAATCTCCTCATGTATATAATAAAGGGAAAAAGTGGATTTATTTGAATTTTGAGATGGAAACGTAACTCCAAAAAGAGCACATGATGAAACTCTAATTTAAAAGTGGTTGGAGAGTGATTATTTAAGTGGCCCAAATTTTTATTTACCCCCAAAAAAGATAATTATTTTTGCCAAAGCACCCCTAAGCTTAGAAAAAAGTACAAATGACAAATCATGCTGGGGCTTCAACCCAGGTCCGTCAGGTGAGAACCAAGTAACCACACTACATACGAAAATGGTGAAAATTTCAAAAAGCACCTAACCTTTCTCCTAAATCAAAAAATAGTCACGTGAGCTTTTCATTTTGTCAAATAAACACCTGGACTATTTTAAATGTCATCAATTTCACCCCTGCCGTCCACTTCCATTAAAAATCAAATGGAATCCATCCTATAATTACACTTTTTCCCTTAGAATTGACCCAATTCTCAATTTTACCCCTTCAAATATATTTTTTCCCAATTTCGACCCCTCTCTCTCCTCTCTCCTCTACATTGGAATTCTTGAGACATTCTTTAAGAGCGATGTAGGTAGCGATTGTATAGGAAATTTTATTATTTATTTTTGAACTTATTTTTTTCAATATCCAATTCATTTTTTTACAATGTTTTCAACAAAAAATATCGAAAAAGTTACACCCTCCTTCCCAAAAAAATTTCGGTCCGATAAATGAGGACTTGAAAATAATACTAAAAAATCAATATTTTTAATTAATTTTTGTGCTTATTTTTTTCAATTAATTCCATTTTTTCTTTTTTACAGTATTTAAAAGAAAAAACAGAAAAAATTACTCATTCCTTCCCAAAATTTGTCCGGTCTGATAATTAGGGACTTGAAAATAATACAAAAATTTCAAGAAAAATTCAATTTTTTCAATTATTTTTTAAATTTCCAATTCTTTTTTTTTACAGTATTTTTTTAATTTCTAAAAATCATTCAATTCAATAAATGAGGACTTGAAAATAATACAAAATGTTCAAGAAAAATTCAATATTTTAAATTTTTTTTTTACTTTTCTTTCAATTTCCAATTACTTTTTTTTTCAATTTCCAATTACTTTTTTTTACTGTATTTTTTTTCAATTTCCAAAATTTTTCCTATCCGATAAACAAGGACTTGAAAATAATACAAAAATTTCAAGAAAAATTCAATATTTTTTGTACTTATTTCTTTCCAATTTGTTTTTTGTTTTTTTACAGTATTTGTTTTTCAATTTCTAAAATTTTTCCGATCTGATAAGCAAGGACTTGAAAATAATTAAGAAAAATTGAAATTTTCTTGAAATTTTTGTATTATTTTCAAGTCCTCGTTTATCGGATCGGAAAAATTTTGGGAAGGAGGGAGTAAATTTTTGAAATTGAAAAAAAAACTGTAAAAAAAGAATTGGAAATTGAAAAAAATAATTACAAAAAATAATAAAAAATATTGATTTTTTTTGTGAAATTTTGGGTAGGCGGAAGTAATTTTTTTGTTTTTTTTATTAAATTACTTGAAAAAAATGAATTACAATTTGAAAAAAAGGCCACTTAAATAATCATTCTCTAACCACTTGAAATTATAGTTTCATCGTGTGCACTTTTTTGAGTTACGTTTTTATCCCGGAAAAATTCAAAAAAAAACCCAATAGTGCCCTTTATTAAATATAAATATATATTTGGAGATCGAGAATTAAAACGAATGTTGCATATAAAAAGCAGAAAAAAATAGACTAATTTTAACATTTGGAGGCCTCGTCTACAATTAAGGGATTCAGGGATAGAAAAAAATCCCTCATATTATGCTCTACAAAATCATGCCTAAATGAAGTAAAGCAAACCCAGAAGTCAAATCTCTCTTCCTTTTTCCCAAATCAACAGACGTCCCACCACTCCTATCCGTCCGCCATGGCCATCCCACCATCCCAACCTCGGCACCCCAAAACGAACGGAAACTTCACCAATCAGAGCCCAAATTGGTGTCCCAAATCGTCCAACTTCGCCGTCCCTTCGTGGTCAGAAAACTTCACCAATCGGAGTCCCAAATCATCGTACCAAAACCATCCCAAGACGATTTTTGGTGTAAGTTTTTTTTTCGAATGTTCATCCCTGACTTTTTTTTTTTGGGAAATTGAAAAAAATTCATATAGTAGAAGATCTATCAAACCCTATTGGTTTTTTGGTGAGTTTTTTTTTTTTTTTTTGTATCTAAATTTGTTGTCGTGTAAAAAATTGATGTAGCTTTGTTTTTACTGTTGTATTTTTGATCAACTTCGGTCATTGATTTCAACTTTTTCGTTGTTTGGGTGGCAAAAACTGCCGTGGGAAGAAGAAGAAGGAAAAAAAAAAACTTGATTTAGAGTAGTGGATCTTGGCTAATTGGGACTACTGGCCCCAATAAGAAAACTTCACTTCACTGATCTTTGCGTCACAATGGTTTTTATTCTCCCTTTTGGATCAAAGTTACTATGGTTCGCTTGAGTTTATTGGGAATTGGATTTGGGAACACCGATGGTCCTAAATCTTCACCCGTCGTCGTCCCAACTCTTAAAACAAAATGTTGTCAGTTGAGAGTCGACACTGTGCATAAATTTTTCAATGACAAAGTCAATTCCTGGAGTTTGGAGAACAATTACAGGATGAAAAAATTAAGGCAGCGCGGAATGGTCAGAGCACTAATTAAAATTATGAAGATCATTTTGTTACATTAAACAGTCAACCGTTAGGTTCTTTTGTTGAATGATTTGGAAGAATAATTGTCTTGTGTTTATCTTTTTGTGTTGATTAGATTTTGGTTAAATTGTTGCAAGTTTTGGGGAATATTGATGGTATACCTGTAATGGAGTACCAATGGAGTATTGACATCATTTTGGAATACTATGTTGTGGGTCTATAATATACCATGTTCATTGTTCTGTGTTTGTTTTTTACCATGATAATTGGAAGATGTGATTATATTTTTCACCATGATCTGATTTGTTAAACCAACAAATATTACCATGTTTGTTATTCTATATTCATTTTTACCATGGTTACCGGGAACGAACTTGTAAATCAACCATATTTTTTGTGCCAAATTTCATATTTTTACCATAATTATTAGAGTATATTGTGGAAAATATATTTTCCATGACTAAAGTTAATAAGACATAAATTTACCATGTTTTTTTGTTACCATGACTATTTTTACCATAAAAAAATGTGCAATGTATATAGAAATTTAAATATTCTCCATGTTAAAATTGACTATTTATGACTTTACCATAATCAGTGATATGCAAATGGATTTTACCATATTAGTTGAGTCAATTTACCATGTTTAAATTGACTATTTATGATTTTGTCATATTCAGTGGTGTGCTAACGGATTTTACTATATTAGTTGAGCCATAGGTTATGTAACTAATGAAATCTATTGATTTTTTCATCCGAAATTTAAGGTAACATGATAATTCACATCAATTTGAATTTTCAACTTTTTCAAATAATTCCTTGTTTTGGGTAATACTCAGTTGAGTTATGTTTGGGAATTAAATCATCTCACAATTTTGAATCCTCTCAGCATTTAAAAATTCCTTTTATTTCAGGCAACAAAATTATCCCCACCCATTTTGGAACCCCCCACAATTTCAGTTATGGCAATCCAAATCCCTAAAAATAAGGCCGGAATTTGTTTTGTTATATTATATGTAGATATTATATATATTTCACACGTGTCAAATTAAGGGTAATAATGGTAAATCATACTTAAAGAGGACCAAAACATAACTCAGAAAGTAGACAAGATGAAAACACATGTGATGTCCAAAAAAAACTACAAAAAGTAATTTAAAAAACAAGTACAAAAAATAATAAAATTTCCTACACAATCTCTACCATACATACCTCTCAAAGAATGTCTCAAGAATCCCCATGTAGAGGAGAGAGGAGATCTAGAGAGCGGTCAAAATTGGGGAAAAAAATTTTCAAGGTGTAAAATTTAGATTTGGGTCAATTCTAAGGGGAAAAAGTGTGATTAAGGGATGTATTCCATTTGAGGATAGCGGGGGTGAAATTGATGGCGTTTAAGATAATTTAGGGGTTTATTTGACAAAATGAAAAGCTTAAGTGCCTATTTGTGATTTTGAGAAAATGTGAGGTGCTTTTTTGAAATTTTCCCTTCAAAATGAGTAATTGTACTCGATTCTACTCGATTAGGAAGAGAGGGCCGGAGGGGGGAAAACATCGTTGTTTTTGTTCTCTTGGGAGGACGGGTTTATGCTTCCCACAAAACAAGAAGCGTCACTGCGGCTGCGTGTATAGGTCGAAAGGATTAGAAGTTTCTTTTTCTTTATCAACCATTCTGGTTAGAGGAAGACAGCAGAAGGCCTTCCAATATCCCCCCTTCTGATATCAGGTTATGTCTTTATCGGTGTAGCAGATTGAGTTCTGTTATTTGTTTATTTATTTCGTTTCTATGTTTGGGTCTTGGTAAATGAAAAACTCATTTACAATTGGCTGCAGAACTCACCCAAGAATTTGTTCGGCTAATGCTTGATGGTGAAAAACAGTAACAAAGCTGGCTTTGCACAAATTATTGTTTTTTCCAACATCGTAATTTGTGTTTAGCGCCCATAGGGGGATTATGAGTGGTTTTTTATTGTTGACGGTTATGCGAGAGGGCACTTTGTAATCAGACATGTAAATACCCTATTGAGTTGTTTTATGGAATGGACCCGCAATTCTGTCGTTCAATCATGACTGTTCATCTCGACAATCAATGATACAAAATTTGCTGAAAGTGTCCCATAGCCATCTTTCAGCAAATCTGCATGATACTTTCAGTAAATCTGGACCGTTGTTAACACTTTTGGACAGCAGACAAGTGGTATCCTTACGGAATTGGGGCTATTAGGAATTTGTGATATCCTTGCATTTTGTTTATTGATATTCCCGTTGGTAGAAGGAATTCAAGTTTCTCTCTTCTGCTCTCACATAATTGGGTTAGTTTATCTGTTGCAGATTTACCTTCTCATTGGCTTTAAAACTCAGAAAACATACTCATAATTGATATATGCTATTGTAAAGATGACCTTATCTGGATTGACTGGTAGCCCAGCACAATATTGGCTCCACTTCAACAAGAACAATAACATAACCCATTTAGTCCCCAATAATTGGGGGTATGGGCGGGGATGGATAGGAGACAAACCTAACCTTTGGCAATAAATGCACAAAGTGGTTGCTCCCAGAATACCACTGAAACAGATGGATTTGAGACAGACCTAACCTTTGGCAATAAATGCACAAAGTGGTTGCTCACAGAATACCACTGAAATAATGGTCCCCTTATACCGTCGAGTTTGCTGCGGAATCATACCCTCAAATCAAAGCTAAAAGGCATCAGAGAGGGCAGACCCAAGAATCATTTTGATTTATGTGCATATTACCATGCTTCTTTCATTCAGCATCCAAAGCATTGGCGTTGCACAATACAATACTACCTCCACTTACCTGCAAAAAACTGTGGTTAGTGTTTTACGCGAATTTCTTTTCCCAGTAATGTGAAATCAAGAAAGCTGACATGTTAGCAAAGGTATTCCTCGTTGCTTCAATTTTTTTTTTTTTAAGGATTTAGTTTTGGATGATTTCAGGAATGGCAGGATTACATTTACGTTCTACCCATTGTGATTCAATAGAAATGACTGGGCCAGTTCTATTCAGAGATGTAGCGTACGAAAAGCCCCAATGTTTTGCCGTGCAATGAATGCGAGTTTGGCGATAGCACAAATGACTCTGGTAATAACCTTTTCTGATTATTGTTGATTTGTTTTGACTTGATAATTTACCTATGTTTATTATGAATCAATAGCCAAACTTTTAATGCTTATGTCATGGTTCTGATTACACACACAATAGAGATTTGGAGTGTTTTTCTAGAGGGAATTTTTGCTAATTGAAATGACTGTATGGGAATTGGAAACCTTCTTGGTCTTCCCACTTTTATTGCTGTGATTCCAAGCCCACGAAGAGTGTAGGTCGACGGTGAAAAGCATTTCTAAACATGCCGAAGAGATCAAGTGGCCAATTTGAAGTGAAATTGTCCCTTTATGCCAGTTGGTCTGTATTTTCATGAGGTATACTGTTGGTACTCTTAAATTTCAATATAGTTTGATTGGAGAAACACTGAACATTGAAGAGAGTTTGGATAGTAACTCAACAGACTTTCACAAAATGTTTTAGGCTACAGCAACCCTGTGACCCTGTCAGTTACTTACACTCCCAAAACTGCCTCAATGGCACTTCCATGTTCAAATATGGCAGTCCTTTTGACCATTACAACCTTATAAATAGGTTCTTTCTTTAGCCTACATTTCAACTATACAAAAAAATCGAATAATTTATGATGACTGCATCAGGTGGATCCATGCTATCATTGGTTTATTAAACTTCTTTTTGTTAGGTTGGTGCAACAACATAATGTAACTCAATGAAATATTGCTTTCATTTATAATCCTCTAATATCTTTTTCTATCCCCCTAAAAGATTGCATTAGTGCCCTCATTCCTCTTTTCTATCTTGACAACTCTTGTTCCCACAACTTTTTACCATTTTGGGGCCCTACTAATAATATTGTTCCTTTCTTCCACCTTCGAAGGATGGAGGGGGTTCCCATCTGGTGATCCCAAATCCTTTTGTAAGTCGTTTGGAGATTCAGATGGAGTATTTAGAGCCCCTCAACCCTCAGATCCTTACCAAGATTTGTCCCTTCGTTGTGGAGCCCTTTCTTGTAGTGTTCTAAAACTCGGATAACTCGGCCGAGAAGTCACTCCTCGGTACCCAACCAAGGCGACTACACCCTAGTCGGCGAGGTTAGTCGGTGGACGGTCTAGTCGGAGATAAGTCGGTGTTAGTCGCCGAGTAGTCGGTGAGGCGGCGAGTCGAGATTAATCGACGACTTGGCGAGTTGGGTAAAAGTCAGAAAAAATCGGGATTAAAATAGAAGAGAGGCGCCTCTCCACCTTCGGAAGTTTGATTAGTAACACACCTCGCGATCGTATCTCGATCTCTGCTCATCTCCGATCGTCGTCGCCGTCAGATCTCGTCGTTGTCATCGTCGTCTGGTATTAGTACCGTCGTTGTCGTCGTCGTCTCTCTCTCTCTCTCCTCGTCTGTAGTGATTGGCATAAAAGAAAGAAAAAATAATGATTAGCTAACACATGCTCTTTGCAAGAACAGCCAGAGGTCTTGGGAATGAATAGAAGCGGTGGTGTAGGGCGGCGGAAAAGAGGAAAGCAGACATCGAGAAATATTTTAGGGAGAGAAACAAAAGTCATTCGACTCTTTTGATTTTTTTTTGTGTTGACTGTTATTGTTTGTTTGTTGTTGACTGTTGTTTTATGGGTGCAAGTAAAGGCAAGTTAGTGCTATACAGCTGTCACTCCTACTCCTATACAGGTGTGACTCAATTGCATTAATTACACTTTACTCCAATATTTTTAAGAAATATCACATTTACCCCAGAAAACTATTAAAAATTACAATTAGACCCCTAAACGAGTAATTGTTGGGCGCCCGAGTACTCGGCCTAGAAGCTAGAAGGTACCCGACCGACCTGGGACCACCTAGCGAGTTTTAGAACCTTGCTTTCTTGTCGGTGGATAACCTCTTTTTGACCAGTCAATCTTCTAAGGGCGTAGATCGGTTGGTTTGTCCTCGGTGATAAGCCCACCTTTGAAAAGAACCAGGAAAGCAAGCCTTCAAGATAGAAGTGCCGCTGTGCTAGTGGAAATAAACTCCTATTTCTCCGCCTTAAAGATTGCCTTAGAGATGGATTGTTATTCTCGTAGCTCTACTTTCAGAGGGGATGATACTTCCTAGAGAGGAGCCCTAAAGCCTGAGCCATTCACTCGTAAGAGAACAAACAGTAGTCAGTGATGTAACAACGGGCCTTAGCCTTCCTCAGAAAGAAAGGAGAAGACAGCATACTTGTTCTACATGAAATGGCCATGGAATCATCAAGCACTCCTATATGTCTGAAAAGTGAAAAGTAAAGAAAGTAGGGTCCGTTTTTTAGGAGGACATAGTAAAAGGGTCTTTACTTAAGTAAGGACATCAACTTTTTCTTTAATGCCGAAAGGACAAATCACCTACACATTCCAAAAATGCCCCCACTAGCCAATGAAAGTGCCTAAACCCCAAAACCTAATGAAAATGCTTGAACCTAAATCCCATTGTACCCTAAGAAAGTGCTTAAAACCCTAGGGTACCTATGAAAGTGCCTAAACTACTAAAACCCTATAATTGAAAAGTGCACCCTAAACCTAAACACTAGGGTACCCTATGAAAGTGTATAAAATACTAGGGTACCCTATGAAAGTGTTTAAACAGCTAAACCCTATAATTGGAAAGTGCACACTAAGTGCCTAAACCCAAAATGCCTAAACCCACTATACCCTATCCCAAAGAACCCCTTAAAATTGAACCCACCCCCAAAATTGAAGAGAGAGAAATTAATTTGGTCCCATCCATTAATCCTACACATGAGAGAGAGAGAGAGGGTCTGATAGTGACATGAAAGAGAGAGAGAGAGGGTTTGACCGACTGTCAGACAATGATGGGTCATTGTCGGGAAATTCCTGGGGTCGACCCGACTGTCAAACAATTGCTTTTGTCTGCGGAAAATTTCTCTGCATGCTTGAGTGGTGTGGTTTATTAAGGATATTTTTGTCTAGTGTTGTCCTTGACACAAAAAATTTTCTATCAATGTATTGGATGCCTTAAAATAAGTTAAGCTGGACTAAACACCATTTAAAGCCCCAAATTTGTCCTTTAGACCAATTTTCTGAAGAAAGTAATGCCTAATCAACGTGCTTCGTTATTTTCTTGCTCTAAAGAAATGCTAACGTGGTCATTGTATGTCTAAGCTAGGGCTTTTCATTTCGGAAAACAAACTCATCTCTAAACCGTATATTTAATTGACTGAAAACAACATTGTGCGCAATTATGAGAAATAATTTCAAGGTCATAATTAGAAAGTGCACCCTAGTCCAAGGGTGGATCCGGCCCTGGTTGCACATTTGTTTTTTAATCGCTGAATTGCTCTACTTATCACCAAACTAGAATGGAAAACAAATTTAGGCATGTCTTGGAATATTGGCCTATGCAACGATGACTTAGTAGTTTATTACTTCTTTGTTGGAGTAATCGATTTGTTTTATTGGTGAATTAGTTGTATGTAGAATGATCGGTTTTGGTTGCCTAGGTGATCTTACAAACACAACTTGAAGCATAGTGGTGTTGTTCCTGTGCTAGTGGCAACTACATAATTGTGTTTAGATTTCCACCTAAAAAACACGGAAGGGATAATGCTTTATTGTAGTTGCATTTGTTCAAATCTTGCTCTAGCTGTTGGTGTTCATGTATGACAATCCTATATTTCGTAAAAGAAACAATTACGTGTGACAAATCCTATTCCTTGTTATCTACGACGCATAGACTACGAGACTACAATACTATTTCTAACTGTGGTTTTCCATTGCAGTTTGCTAGATGTTTCACTATTTCTGCATTCTTGAATTTCTAAAGTTCTCTGTAATTGCTATTCATGTTGTGAAATTCTAGAGAGAGAGAGAGAGAGAGAGAGAGAAAGTGTCGAAGTTTTTCTCATTACCAGTGAAATAACTCCATGCAACATATGTATACACAAGCTAAGAAACAAGGAGACTAAACTACCCTTAGGAAATAAATACATGACATATACAACCCTATAACTTAGCACTCCCCTCAAATTGGTGCAAAGATATATCTCAAGCCCAATTTGAACACAATGGGGTGAAAACTTTCACCACTCAGACCCTTAGTAAATACATCAGCTAACTGGTCTTCAGATCTCACAAAAGGCATGCAAATCCAATCGTTGCTCAGCTTCTCCTTTATAAAGTGTCTGTCAATTTCGATATGCTTCATTCGATCATGTTGGACAGTATTATGAGTAATGTTAATGGCAGCCTTATTGTCATAGTAGAGCTTCATAGGACAACAATCAAGGAATCCCAAATCACGCAATAAGGTTTGGAGCCATAAAAGCTCGCAAACACCATGAGTCATAGCTCTGTACTCGGCCTTTGCACTAGATCTAGCTACCACGGATTGCTTCTTACTCCTCCATGTAATCAAATTTCATCCAAGGAAGGTGCAATAGCCAGAAGTAGATTGCCGATCATCAATAGAACCAGCCCAGTCTGCATTAGTGAAAGCTTCCAATCTCAAGTGACCATGATTAAAGAACAAAACTCCTTTACTTGGGGCAGATTTAAGATACCTCAAGATATGATAAACTGCATCAAGATGACTAGTACGAGGTTCATGCATGAACTGGCTCACGACCTCCACAGCATAGGAGATATATAGTCTAGTGTGAGAAAAATATATCAGGCGACCCACAAGTCTCTGATATCTCTCCTTTTCTGTAAGCTCTTCCACATTGGTACCAAGATGATGGTTGGCCTCAATGGAAGAATCGGCTGGCTTACATCCTAATATACCAATTTCTTCCAAGAGATCAAGGATGTACTTCGTTTGAGAGATAAAAATGCCTTTGTCAGATCTAGCCACCTCCATTCCAAGAAAGTGCTTCATAGACCCCAAATCCTTAATCTCAAACTCTTGAGCAAGAAGAGCTTTAAGGCTAACAATCTTATTCACATCATCACCTGTCATGATTATGTCATCCACATCAACAATAAGAATGGCAATCTTACCATTACTTATCTTGATGAATATAGTATGGTCAGCATGACTCTGTTTGTATCCAAATCTCAGCATGGCTTTGAGAAACCTGTCAAACCATGCTCTAGGAGATTGCTTCAATCCATAGAATGCCTTCTTCAATCTACACAGCTTTCCCTCGATCCGAGATGAAGGAAAACCCAGTGGAATAGCCATGTACACCTCCTCCTCTAATTCGCCATGGAAGAATGCATTTTTCACATCAAGCTGGTGAAGAGGCCAATTTAAATTGGCAACACAATAGAGTAGAACTCGCACAGAGTTCATCTTCGCTACAAGGGCAAACGTCTCCCCATAGTCAATACCATAGGTTTGTGTGAAGTCCTTGGTAACAAGTCTTGCCTTGTATCTCTCAACTGTCCCATCAGCTTTGTGTTTCACAGTGAACACCCACTTGCACCTCTCAGGTTTCTTCCCTCTTGGAAGAGATACTAGCTCCCAAGTGCCGTTCTTTTTCAAAGCCGTCATCTCCTCTACCATAGCTCATTTCCACTTAGGTATCATGAATGCATCCTGCTAATTCTATGGAATAGATATAGAACAAAGAGACGAAACAAAAGCATGTTGCAAAGGAGTAAACGGTCATAAGAAACAAACTGAGAAATGGGATGTTGAGTGCATGATCTAACTCCCTTTCTAAGAGCAATAGGAGCATTAAGATCATCAACAACAGTAGGGAAAGGATCATTACCAGATGAGTCAGCTGAAGATTCAGGAACTGAAGTAGGTGATGAAGATTGGCAAAGTGGTACCGCACATGTAGGCTTGCCTTTTTTTTTTGAGAAAAGGTTTGCGAATTTAGCCTATCCAGTCTTTCCCGAACATCATGCTCTGCTCTTTCTGCAGCTAAAGGTTCTTTCTCCCTCTCACCATGACAAGGTAAAGGATAAAACCACGACTCAGGAGTATGAAATGTCAACCACTGTGTTCACTTCATATTTTCAAAAAAAAATTCAAAAAGATTGTTTCTTCATCTCTCATCTTTCCAATCATTAATTACATTTTTCTCTCTACTCATACTTCTCTCTCCAATCATTATTTTCATTTCTCTCTATCTCTCTCTAATTATTATACATCTCTCTAATTATTACTTTTTTCCAAAACCCATCCAAACACTATATCTCAAAAATATTTCTCAAAATATTCTTTTCAAAATTTTCAACCAAACAAAGCCAACATCTCTTCTTGTCTATTATTCTTCCCCTGAAGAGATGAAGTGGACAGAGGTTTGTTTCCCCAAAAGTGACATCCATGGAGACAAACGTTTTGCGAGAGTGCGGCTCATAGCATTTATAATCCTTCTAAGTAGGAGAATAGCCAAGGAAAATACACTTGCGGGATTTGGGATTCAGCTTACCATCTGGGTGCTTGGGAGCATGGACAAAGCACACACAACTAAAGACTTTGGGTTAAAGAGAGGAGACCCGAGAACAACCTAAGAGAGACTTAATCGGAGTTTGGAACTGAAGAACACTAGATGACATGCGATTAATAAGAAAAGCTACAGTAAGGACAATGTTGCCCCAAAAATGTTTAAGGACATGCATGGTGAACAATAGAGAGCGGGCTACCTCAACAAGATGGCGATTCTTGCGCTCGACAACTCCATTTTGTTGTGGAGTGCCAACATAAGAAGTCTAAAAAAGAATACCAAAGTCATTAAGATATGCCCGAAAAGTCCCATCTATATACTTAGTCTCATTATCACTACGAAGCACTTGAACATTAGCATTAAATTGAGTACGCACCATTTGGTGAAAAGATTTAAATCATGAAAAAACCTCATTTTTTGCATTTAATAAGTACACCCAGTTGACATGAGAATAACAATCAATAAAGGTGACAAACTAGCAATAACCAGACAGAGATGTGATAGGAAAAGGACCCTAAACATCAAAATGAATGGCCATAAATGGCGAGTCACTTCTTTGATTGACCGAAGCATAAAATGGGCGCTTATGTTTCACAAGCTCACAAGCTTCACAAAGGAACTGACTCCGAGAACATTGTTTCGCCAAATTGGGGAATAATTTTTCAAGAATCCCAAATGATGGATGACCTAATCTAGTTGTCACGCCTCAAATTTAGTAAACCAAATACAAATAAAATCCACGTAGGATCAACCCAAGTCAAACATCTTCCCATAGAAAAGTCAAGTCAAAGTACAATGAGTTCCACTTGGTATCAGAGCTTAGGTTCGAATACTTAGGAACTGTGGGAAGACTTCGAGTCTTGGGGCTTAAACCATTGCATAAGTTTTCTCATGAAAAATCATATTTTCTCATTCATTGTGTGCTTGTGTGACATGCATGATCATCGCATTGGTATATCTAGGTGCATATGAGTTGAAGAGCATAGTGTTGAGTTGTTACCCGTGTTGGGTTGACGTTGAGGCTTTGACCCCATTTAAGATAATGTTAGGTTTAACGATTCTTCTTTCTTATAATCTTATTAGAACTATGCCACCGAGGAGAGGTGCTAGACGTGGTGCAACCGTTAGAGGGGGTCGAAATGCTAGGCGTGGTAGAAACGAACGGGTTAATGATGAGGTTAGTCAACATGGGGAACGTTCGGAGGGTCGAGATGAGAGGCGTGAGGAAGAGGTGCAACAACCGGGAGCGCAAAACCCACTGAATCCATTCATGACCGACTTTGTGACGGTGCTTGCGGCGCATAATCTCTTGGCTCAAACACCTAGGGCCAATACTACTACTCGCGCTATGGAAGTGGCTAAGGAATTTCGTCGCATGGACCCACCTAAGTTCGACGGGCTTAACGTTGATCCTTTGGTCGCCAATCATTGGCTATCAGAGGTGCGGAAATTATTCTATGTGCTTGATATTACCGAGGATAATCTAAGGGTTCGTCTTGTAGCATGCCAACTTACCGGGGAAGCAAATGAGAGGTGGCAATCGGTTCTTGCAGAGTGGAGGGATGCTAGGAAGGCGGCTAGAGCGGCACGAAATGTTGATGAACCGGACATTGAAAACATAACTTGGGCCAAGTTTGAGGTGAAGTTCAAGGACCAATACTTTTCGAATTCATATAAAGAGCAACTTAGAGAGCAATTTGAGAGGCCTGAGCAAGGCATGACGACCGTTTCAGAGTATGCCATGAAGTTCCAATCTTTGTCCCGTTTCGCTCCAGAACTAGTGAATACGGAGGAGAGGAAGGGCAAGAGATTTGTGAGGGGTTTGGACCCAAACATTAGGAAGTTTGTGATGAGCAGTAAGCTTGAGAGATTTTCTGATATTGTGGAGTTGGCTAGGAGTTTGGAGAGCGAAGAGGGTGAACAAAAGAATGCTAGGAGATTGGAGTCTAGACCATCGACTTCTACCGTGAGTGCACCGACGAGGGGTTATGCAAACCAAAATAGGAAGAGGATGAGGGACTCGTTCCAATTTATGCCGAGCTGTTCGACTTTTAGGGCACCTACTTCTTCCGGGTTTGGGGGAAATTCGTCGAGGCCGCCGAACACTTGCTATCAATGTGGTCAACCGGGTCATATTCGCTCACAGTGTACTCAGCCTAAAGCTCTTCCACCACCACTGCGTATTCAGACTTCGGGTGCTTGTTTTGGGTGTGGCGGATTTGGCCACGTAGCGAGGTTTTGTCCACAGAGGGGAGGTAACCGTAGTGAGTTCGGCTCAGTTTAGCAACCGAGGCAGGGGCAAGGATTTGGTCGACACCAGCAGAAGGGCAGTCAGAGTCAACCACATTTTCGCAAGACCACTTTTGTTCAGGGGTCACGGGTTGAGCGGGGAGCGAGTTCATCCACGCCAGTGCAGACTATAGCGGGCTGGGTTTTCAACGTTTTTGCAGCCACACCACCACCACCTCACATGACTTCGTAGACTCCAGACGCATCGGTTGTGAGGGGTACATTTCTTTTATTCCACTCATTAGCAAAGGTTTTGTTTGATTCAGGAGCATCGCATTCTTTCATAGCTGCATCGTTTGTACGTGCTTTAGAGTTGGAGTCCGAGGAGTTTAGTCCGCCGTTGTTTGTTGACACACCATTAGGTGGTAGAACTCTATTAGATTGTATATGTCGAGATTGCGAGTTGGTTATCCGGGATCGTCGTTTTGTGTTTGACTTCATAGTTTTGGACATGATGGGGTTCGATCTTATTTTGGGGACGGATTGGTTATCGACCTTTCACGCTACTATCGATTGTTTTAAGCGTCGGGTTCGGATTTGTCCATCGGAGGGTAATTGTTTCGAATTTTTCGGGGAACATCAGAAACCGTTGGAGCTGTACCTATGTGAGCCGCGGGAAAGGGAATCTATCACTTGCCTCTTAGCTAGTTTGATGCTAGATGAGGATATGTCTACACGTGGGGAGTTACCTCGGGTTGTTTGTGACTTTCCGGACGTTTTTCCGGAGGAATTACCGGGCTTGCCACCCGAGCGGGAGGTCGAGTTTACGATAGATTTAGTTCCAGGCACCGCACCTATCTCTATGCCTCCTTATCAATTCGCACCAGCCGAGTTGAGAGAGTTGAATAAACAATTACAAGAGTTGCAAGATGTGGGGTTCATTCGTCCGAGTACTTCACCGTGGGGAGCTCCGGCTCTCTTCGCACAAAAGAAGGATGGGTCGCTTCGTTTATGCATAGACTACTGTAAGCTCAACCGGGTCACGATTAAGAATAAGTATCCGATGCCTAGGATCGACGACTTGTTTGATCAACTTCGGGGTGCCAACTGCTTTTCTAAGATTGATTTGAGGTCCGGATATCACCAATTGAGGGTCCGCCGTGAGGACATTCCTAAAACCGCTTTTCGTACTCGATATGGCCATTATGAATTCGTGGTCATGCCATTTGGCTTAACCAATGCTCCTGGTACATTTATGGATCTTATGAACCGCAGTTTTCGTGCCTATCTTGATCGGTTTGTGGTGGTCTTTGTGGATGACATCCTTGTTTACTCATCTTCCGAGGAAGATCACCAATCTCATCTTTCCATTGTGCTTGAAACCTTGAGAGAGCATCGTCTGTATGCCAAGCTTAGTAAGTGTGAGTTTTGGTTGGTCGGTGGAATTTTTGGGGTCACGTGGTATCGCGGATGGGGTGTCCGTTGATCCGAAGTAAGATCGAGTCGATTTTTGAACCGGGGCGTCCAAGAGTGTTTTGAGATGAAGCTTTTTGGGTTTAGTAGGTTATTATCGCTTTGTTCGCGGCTTGATTTCTCACATTGAGCGACACCAATGACTAGATTGACACGAAAGGGGACACGGTTTGTTTGGGACAATAAATGTGAATCGGCATTCGAGGAGTTAAAGAAGCGGTTGACTAGTGCGCCTGTTTTGATTGTGCTCGAGCGAGGAGTTGGTTACTCCATGTATTGTGATGCCTCGCAGGAAGGGCTTGGGTGCGTGTTAATGCAACGGGGTAAAGTGGTAGCGTACGGGTCGCGGCAACTTAAAACTCATGAACGAAATTATCCTACGCACGATTTAGAGCTAGCAGTCGTGGTCTTTGCTTTGAAGAGTTGGCGGCACTACTTATACGGTGAAAAGTTTGAGGTGTTTTCCGATCACAAGAGTTTGAAGTACTTGTTCTCGCAAAAAGAGCTTAACTTATGCCAACGTCGTTGGATGGAGCACATGGAGGACTACGATTTCGAACTTCAATATCATCCAGGCAAGGCAAACGTGGTAGCGGACGCATTGAGTAGAAAACCGGCACAACTAGCGAGTTTGGCAATCGATGAGTGGAAAATGATGAACGAGTTGGGTTTTTACACTTTGCATTGCGAGGAAGTCTACGAGGGAGTTACTTTATGCAATTTGACGGTTCGATCAACTTTATCGACCCGCGTGGTTGAAGCCCAACAAAAGGATGAGGAAGCGAGTACCTTACGAAGCAAATATTTTAGCGGGGAGGCACCTATTGGTTGGATGATTCACGCCGACCAAAGTATTCAATTCCAAGGAAAGTTATTTGTACCAAATTCATGTCGGGGTGAGATTTTACAAGAATTTCATCATTCGCCATTAGCCGTACATTCGGGTGGAATGAAAATGTACCATGACTTGCGTAGGCAATTTTAGTGGCCGGGAATGAAAAGGAATGTGGCGATTTTTGTGTCCAAGTGCTTAACATGTCAACAAGTGAAAGCAAAACATCAACGACCAGCAGGTGAGTTGCAACCTTTACCGATAGCCGAGTGGAAATGGGAGAATGTGACGATGGATTTTGTTACAAGTTTACCGAGGTCATCGAGGGGACACGATGCTATTTAGGTTATAGTGGACCAATTGACGAAGAACTCGCATTTCTTACCGATTCAAGTTACCGATTCGATTGAAACCCTTAGTCGTTTATACATCCGTGAGATCATCCGATTGCATGGGATTCCGGTGTCCATTGTGTCCGATCGAGATCCAAGGTTTACGACACGATTTTGGCAAGGCTTATAAGCCGCGCTTGGCACGAACTTGTTGTTTAGTACTACTTATCATCCTCAAACCGATGGTCAATCCGAGAGGACGATCCAAATCCTAGAAGATATGCTTCGAGCTTGCATGTTAGATTTTCGCGGAAGTTGGGAGGATCATCTACCGTTAGTCGAATTTGCATACAACAATAGTTATCAATCGAGCATCGAGATGGCTCCATATGAAGCCTTGTATGGGAGGCCGTGTAGATCACCCGTGTGTTGGAGCGAATTGGGAGAAACGACGTTAGTGGGGCCCGAATTGGTAGCCGAAACCGCCGAAACGATGGGATTGATTCGCAAGAGACTCAAAGCAACACAAGAGGCAACGACTGAGAAAGTCAAAGTGATTCACCAACGTTTGTTGACCGCTTAAAGTTGCCAAAAGAGCTATGCCGATCGACGAAGACGACCGTTATCGTTTGATGTGGGCAATCACGTGTCCTCAAGATTTCACCGCATCGGGGTTTGACTCATTTTGGGCGAGGGGGTAAGTTATCTCCACGTTATATTGGGCCGTTTGATATCATTGAGAAGATTGGGGAGGTTGCGTATCGATTAGCATTACCGCCGAGGCTATCGGGTATTCATGATGTGTTTCACGTGTCTATGTTGAAGAAGTACGAACCGGATCCATCACATGTGCTAGAATGGTCTGAACTTGAGCTTGAAGCCGATGCATCTCACAGGGAGAAACCGATATGAGCCATTGATTCGCGGGAGAAAATGCTACGGGGTAAAACAATTCGACTTGTGCGGATTTTGTGGAACAATTTTGGTAGCGAGGAGTCAACGTGGGAAAGGAAGGATGAAATGAGAGAGAAACACCCAAAGTTATTTTCCGTTTAAGCTATGTGAGTACATGTTTAAGTTATGCATTTTATGAGTTTATGAGTTGAGTACATATTGCATATCATGCATGAGCATGTAGCGGATTGGAGTGCATTGTCGATTCAAATTTTGAGGACAAAATTTTTCTAAGGGGGGTAGAATGTAAGGACCCGTGTTTTAAAATAATTTTCCGGAAATATCATTGGGGAAATGTGAGGAAATGAAAATAGTGTGATATGGGGTCAATATGAGTTGGTGATTGCATTTGGGGTGTCTTCGGAACACATTGAAATGTTAGCGGTGCTAGTTCAATTAGTGATATGTATATATAAGTGTGTGGCTGATTTTTTTTGAGCCAAAAATCACTCTCTTCTTCTTCTCAAAAATCAGCCCCTCCTCCTCTCTCCTCCATTAACACCACTCCAAGCTCACAAATCTCCCTCTCCATCAAACCTCTTCACAAATTGACCTTGGAATATTGTTCTACGCGTGATTTGAAGTCCGAAACTTACTCTTCTTGCACCTTGAAGCTCAAAAACGGGATTTTTCAATTTGGGAATCTAAGAATTCAATTTTCTCAAGTTTGAAGCTCAACCTTTGAGGTAGGGAACAATCTTCTACCTCCTCTAAGTGTATATTTGTTGAATGATTGCATTGTTGGTGTTCTTATTCCCAATTTCTTGTTTAACGTGATTATCTCCATGGAATTGAGTTTGAATCATGAATGAGTTTGAGTTTGTGTATTGGGTTGATAAATTCATGAATTGGTTGTAGATATATCCCTCTTCTATGATTATTTGTTGTTTGAAACCTCATTTTTGCCTTGGATTGAAGCCCCATTCATTTGGAACAAGCTGTCAAAATTTCACTCGAAAGTTGTTTGGATCGATCCAAACACATTTGGATCGATCCGAGATAGTCTGGTGGTGTTTTGAACCATTTTGGATTGATCCAAAGTTGTTCGGATCGATCCAAAACCTTATGTTTGCTTTTGAACCATTTTGGATTGATCCAAAGTTGTTCGGATCGATCCAAAACCTTCTGTTGGCTCCCGGACCATTTTGGATCGATCCAAACACAGTTGGATCGATCTAGATTCCTTTGTTCAGACAGATTTTTTTTCCAACTTTGCGAGCACGCCCCGGCTTCGTCCGAACTCCGATTGAGGTGATTCTTGAACCGTTGGAAAGCGCTATGAGTCTACTTTCAAACCCAATTGGTCTCATATTCATAGCCTTTGTATTTTGAGAGAAAGGTGTCTTTTCCTATCAAGGTGTTAGGTTTTCTCGAGGTTCATAACTCCATTCTTATGTTCCTATGCTCCGGGCCTTCATTGGTCTTTTCTAAGCTTCTCAACTTGACTTTTAAGCTTTGGTAATCTATCGTGGAATGAATGATATTTTGTCATGATTTCACACGTTCTTGGACATATATTAACTTTGCCTTAACCGACACACTACGAGCTTTCGAACTAAATAAATTACATGGATGTTTTTGGACACTTGATTGTTTGAAAAACTTTTGAAAGGGATAATTTGCTTATTCTAGGGCCACCATTTGGTGCGTCCCTAGCCATGGGTGTTCGGAGCCTATGAAATCCGGCAGGGGTGTTCGGAGCCCACGAAATCCGGCAGAGAGATTCATTCCCTATTTAAATAAATGGTTATTTGTGAAGATGTGAAAAGTGAAATGTCTTACAAAAATGACGATGTTTTGAAAGGATTGAACCTACGACATGAAATGTGACGTTTTTGAGAAAATTCGTGGACACTTGGGTTTGATTCAATCTTTGGGGCACCCATTGGGTACTTTATCATCAAGTCAATCTTTTCGGTCTATGTTAGCCTATTCATTCATGGGTATCACATCTTCATGTGCATGTTTCATCTTTTATACCCTTAGCGATGGTAGAAAAGTTTTTCTACTGGGCTAGTGAGCTCAACCTATCATTTTTCAGGTACTCGGCAAGGCACGTGATTGGAGTGCTTGGTGTGTGGACGCATATCATGAAGCTCATTTGACATAAAGTTATTTTATCCTCTCTATCGTTAATATATTTTGGGGAGATGATCTTGTAACTTTAATTCCTTCAATGTTTTGACTAAACTTGGTTATGTAATAACTCTTAACTCTTGAATACTTTGCATGTGTATGAGTACCTCAACTAGGAACTCATTGTACTTTGACTTGACTTTTCTATGGGAAGATGTTTGACTTGGGTTGATCCTACGTGGATTTTATTTGTATTTAGTTTACTAAATTTGAGGGCGTGACACAATCTACGATGCCATTGATATAACAAAGAAAGAGCTGAATCCGTATCTGCCGCAAGAGCTTGACCACATGACAAAGGTGGACAACCTGGATTAGGTGCAGACACCAAGAAATAAAGGTGCCCATGAGCTTTACTACTGCCAATCATCCTCCCTGTATCCAACTCCTGAAAGACACAATGTGTAGGAAAAAATGTTATGGAGCAATTTAAGGATTGAGTAAGACTACTAACAGCTAGAAATTTAGTAGAAAAATTTGGAACATGAAGAACGGAAGAAAGAGAAATCGTGGGAGAACAACGAATAGAACCTTTCCCCTAAATTGCAGATAAGGAACCATCTGCGACTCTAACGTTATCCTTACCAGAACAAGTAGAGTGAGAATAAAAAATGGACGAAAAATTGTCATATGATCTATAGCACCAGAATCTATGATCCACGGAAGAGAGCAAGGGGCAGTAGAAGCATTAGCATGTATCTCTTTGTGAGCAAAGAAGTTGGAGGCAGTGGAAGTGGAAGTACAAGCAGTGGTAGATGAGACATCAAGCCTAGCCAATAGGCGACGGAGAGTTTGTAACTCCCCTTGAGAAAAAACATTAACTTGGGCTGTTTTGAACACCTCCATCATATCTCCAAACAAACAATAGTAACAAATTGCTAAAACCCTCAATAAGAGAATGTAACAGCCAGATGACAGTCCCAAAAGAGAACGCAAAATAAATCCAAATACTGTTTGAACAGTAGGCAACCCTCAATAGTAGCAAACAAAGCCAAAAAAGGCAAAAACTTTTCTCTAACAATTCCAATCTGTCCCAAAATAGCCCAGAAGTTTCCAAATAGCAATGAAATACTAAAAACTTCAAGGAAAAAAATGGCGTAATAGGTAGATAACAGCTAGAAATTTAGAATTTCAAGTGATTGTGCTTATCTAATCAATTCTGAAGCCAAATAACGGATACCCAGTCAGATCCAAAGAAACTTAGTGGAGTTCAAGTGGAAATAGAGTCAACCCAGACAACCATAAGACCAAAAACGAGTGTTGTACAGTCCAGTAGAGTCCAAATCAAGACTAAAAAACATCAAAACCAAGATTACCAGTCGAGTTAAAGCAAAACCGAGATCACCCAGGTACTGTAGAGAGTCATATGATGCTCTGTGGTGGTTGCCGGAGTTTATTGGTGGTCGCCGGAGGTTGTTGGAGGCTCGCCGGTGGCTGACGAGCACCGTACGATGGTCGGTGATGGTGGTTGAACAAGCCCAGTTGTTTGAACCAACCCAGATCGAGGTCTTCACACTAAAGACCCAGTCGACTCAGTGTACCACACTCATCTTCAAAGAAATGACATGCAATAGTCTCTATACTCGATCAACTAGAAGAAACACCACCGATCAAAGAATCGTGGCTCTGATACCATGTGAAATTCCACACACAGAGAGAGAGAGAGAGAGAGAGAGAGAGAGAGTGTTGAAGTTTTTCTCATTACCAGTGAAATAACTCTATACAACATATGTTTACACAAGCTAAGAAACAAGGGGACTAAACTACCCTTAGGAAATAAACATATAACATATACAACCTTATAACTTAACACATGTGCAGCTATATTTCCAAGAATCAACATAGGGGACCCCTTATAAACGACTTGGAATAAGTAGGGAAGCTTCAGAAGAAGAAATCCAAGCTGCTAGGAATTTCCTAATAAAAAGATAATGGAGGGCACAAGCCGTGTGAATGCAATTGAATCAGCTCATGACAAAATAATCATGCAAAAGTTTTATGAACAGCGACACCCAAAAATCGATATCAAGAAAAAGGGGTTAGGGCAGTTACTCAATCCCGTATCGTGCAGGCAGTCACAAGCAGGTTCAAAACTCCGTCTACAAGTTTCATAATAAAAACTTTTGCTGCTTTCGCTATACTTGGAGCTCTCACTGTTCTTTTTCCCACGGGAGATGGTCCAACTGTTCAGGTAGCTGTTTCCCTTATGGTTACCATTTACGTTATAGATGATCGGTTCAAAAGCAAATGGCGTGCTCTATTTTACGGGTATGATTCTGACTTTGGCGTTAATACTTCTATATCTGTTAATTCTTCCTTGTGTTTGAGAAAATACAGAATCACGATTTTTATGTAGATCATCATTGTAGCAGGCTGAACATCAGAAAACAATTCCTAACATATTGAAAAAAGTATGGAAATTTTTGTTTTGAGGAAAACACTGAGTCACGATTGTCATGTATTTGATTCTTGCAGATTGAATATCCCAAAATATTTCTACCGTTTTGAAATGTGGTTGCATAGGCTTAAACTTCCTACTGCTCCTGCTAATTACCTCACTGATTTGTCAAAACTGGAGTCTTTGATATTCTAAATTTCTTCTTGTGTTGCAGGGTCGGAGCTTTTTTGTTCTCATGGCTGTTTGGAACCTTCTTGATGGTGTCTGTGATTCCTCCTATACTGAAAGGACCAAGGAGTTTGGAAGTAACTACTTCAGTGATAACCTACGTGCTTCTATGGCTTTCCTCTACTTATTTAGAATAGTGCCTTAGAACTCCAAATTTTTGTCAATGGGACTAAATCAAATTTTATGTCTTTAATCTTGACTTGGATGCAGAGTTGTGTTTTGGTCGGAATGCTGAGCCTATGTCTGTATTGTTGTCTTCTATACTTTATGAGTAGGGATCCGAGATTATGAGTAGAATGTAAGACTGGCTTTGTTATGAGTTGAAAGAGATTTTTGTGTTGCTACCAGGTTCAGGTTAACGGTATGGATATTGTTCGTGTCTGGATGTAATGCTTCCTTTGTCATATTCATTTAACCTCTTTTATTTTTTATTTAGTTAGGCAGTGGTTCAGTCAAATGATACTCTTCCACTCTCTCATAGATAACGCATATGCAGACAGATGAATGAGCAGTTGCAGTTAATTGATTGGTGAAACTTGCTAGTTTGTTAGTCGACAGTTGCTTTGGACTGCATGCCATGCAGCAGCACAAGTGGATTGCACCCACCTCAAAAATAATTCTGTCTAAACAGTGAATGGGGTTCGGACATGCTTAGAGACAATAGTAACCTAGATCTCTAGCTTGGTTACACGAACTGCATTACTTCCTCTACACGTGTGCATCTATAGTTTGCATGTTCATATCGTAAAGAAGAGAAACAAAGGTGAAGATGGTGGAGGAAAAGCAGAGTCTAGTCACTACTGCTATTTCATCATTACTAAACGATGCCATATTCTCCACTCCATTACTGGAAATATAGGGAATTCGAAAGGTGTGAGCTCCCTTATTATAGAGATTAGAAATGAGGCTGTTCACAAACTCAAAATTTTCCAGTATTCCATAAATGTGCAACAAAATGAGAGGCCACGGACACAACAAATAAATCCGAAACAATGTATGCAAAACTATGACAATACATATGATTTTTTCTGTGCTGTTCAAATTAGTGATGTATACACAAAAGCAACTCATACATCCCATATATACAATGGATGAGCTGTTACGCATAAGTTCGTTTGTAATCCGCTTAAAATACGGAATAGATAATGATCACTAACATATACCTTCCCCAACCACAACTCTCATCACATAGAGCTCCTAGCTAAGGATTGGCACTGAGACAACCACAAGTCTATGTGTTCAATTATCTGTTGCCTAACTTTGTGAACAGCATCAGGGGAGCTGCAATTCTTGGCATCACCTGACAGAAATAAATAAATAAATTATCAACTGAAACATCAAAGTCCTACATGGACGGTTTGACGGTATGCTATGCATCCCCATAAAAGTTGCAAAAAGTAGGTATCATTACCTTCAGGAACTAAAGGAACTTGGGGACATCCACGGAGATCAGTTCCGTGTCCACAGTTGTGACAAGCAACGGTATAGGAAGGCACTGTAAGATTGCCAACAAAGGTTCAGTAGTGCAAAACCATGACTCCAAAATTAATCAAATGGAAAATGACAATGCCAATTTCTATTCCGATAAAGAACATGAAATATACTGTTGTCACTGAGTCATTGATGCATGATTCCGTTCAATGTACCACCAAAGGATTCCTATGTAGGCAGAAATATGACCTAACATACACACATCACCAAGACACACAAGAAAAGAAGAAAAAATATGCTTGAGGTTGCAGCAATCCCAACTAGAAAAATCTAGGCTATTATGTACAAAGAGCTGATCATCAACTGGAAAGTTGAAATTAACACACGGGTGGACCGCATCTACTGGCTGGGGTGGGATCAAGGCACAATCAACTTCCGAGCCACTCTTCACCACCAAATACTAAAAAATTACTGTGCTCCTTTTAAGACAGTAGGTATCAAAAATTCTAATCAGAAGATGGACTCACTATCTGTGGTTGATGTCTGTTTGGATGCATGCCGCCAGGGATCCTGCGAGCCATTAGTGAAAACTATTTTCGAACCTGCGAATTCACAATTGCATCAGAAGACATCAGCCACGGTTGAATATGTTTAATAATTCCAATTGAGTGCTAATATGCATCGACTTAACTGCATGTTGACTGACATATATGCATCCAAACTCTGAAACTATATGCCCACCAAAAATAATATTTCTTCCATATACCCTTGTGGGGTTAAAGGCATAAAGGAAGGTGAGATACAAAGAAACTGTAGAATGAATTTACAGCTAGAATGCAAACACATTATAGACCCATAGTTTACAAAAGGAAGTAGTCTCTCCATATCCTTGCAGGTTGGAGCTTTTACTTCCGCATCACTTTCTCCCAATCACTTGTAAAGCCATAACATGAAGGTCCAATTTCCACTTTATGTTACTCAATCTAAAGCAAAACCTATCCAAACCGTCCCAGTTTCACTGATCTCAGAATCAGAACCCACCTTTTATAGAATTTCACAGAAGAAACACCCAATTCCAAGAATCAGCCCCCTATTCGGTAGGCACCAATCCTTCAGCTGTTAAAGATGATTCTTCAAGCTGCCCAGCAGCCAGAATTTCGGCCTATAAGCCACACTGAATTTCTTACACCCTGGTCAATCGCATAAACAGGAAACAAGCTATGTCTCTGGACACCTCTCCCACCATCCACCACCAATACACCTCCCTTCTCTTGAATAATTCCCCTCTTGTTATCCTTGTCCAATCGACTTTTCACTCTCAACTAAACAAGAACCTCTGTTGCTAATCTTTACTAGTTATTAACACATCACACTAGTGTCTTCTTCCAATCCCCCATTGCATCGTTTAACATACAACCTTTTGACAATTTTACAAGGTTCCCTTCATTGCTTCAAACTCTGCAACCGAAGCTTTTAATATTTTCCCTCTTCTACAGTTGTCTTTTAAAATGTGCATCTAAAATAGTAGGTTTAACAAATTTTTGGTTAATAAAAAGTCTATTTGAATCACATATCCACATCCCCCAAGGATAAATGTTCGTCTCTCTTTTCTAAAATATTGTTGTGATCACAAAGTTGGACCCACTTATAAACCCGCCTGTTCATCTAATCCTTCCCGAGGTGCATAACTACGAAATATACTCCCTCTGTCCCTTTTCCAATGTCTGCCTCTACATTTTTGGTTGTCCTAAAGTAAGTGTCCATTTCCAAAAGTGAACAAGAAAACCAGGTACATAAACCATTTACCCTTCTTTTGAGAATTGAAGTACAAATTCAAAAGAATCACAGTAAATTCTCAAGGGTATTTTTGAAAGTCAATGATGTTGTCCACTTAAAAAGTAGGATTTCCAAAAACAGACAGGAGTAGAAGTAACTAAACTTTTCCTATTATTGTTGTGCAACCTCATTTCAAACTATCTTCAAAATAATTTCCTTCTATGCATCATACTTATGATATTACTATGTTCAACTTTACCAATGATAGGATTTATGACCTGTGTCTTCTACCAGCTTATTTAGTACTCCTGTAAGGGCAAGTTCAATGGTTATGAAATGGCATGAGCCATTATCAAAAAATGGTCAAATTACAAATAACCCTACCCCAATAATGTGCCATTTCCCCAGCCATAATTGGCTACACCCATTTCGCCATCCATTTTCACCCAAAAATGGCCCCAGCCATTTCTGCCACATCAGCAAACCAACCACCAAAGCCCTGCCTCCTCTTATAAGTGTCTGGTTTGGGATGCAAGGGGAATTACTGAAAAAAATGGCATTCCAAATGGCAAGGCACCATTGCACCAACATTGCCATTTTTTGGGAATGACTTGTGCCAAAATGGCAAAACCACTGGAATTGGGATCCATTGTCCTTCCAAGAATAATCAACTAAGTTGATGACTTTGCCCACAAGTGCTTTTACATATCAAGGCGACAATCTAAGCGTAGTATCACAATCAGCTTTCTTTGTGCTCATACATAGTATAATTGTGATCCATTTCTCACAGTCTCTCTCACCCCAGTCTCTCTCACCCCAATCAAGCATTGCAACGGAGGTCGTCAACAATTTTTTTCCTGATCCGATAGTAGATTTGGCAAATCACTTACCAGAAACCCTTCAAACAAGTACTTTATGAATAGAGGGAGACAAAGCATGCAGTAGTGAAGTCTCAAAACTATATCCAATATTACAACAACTATGTCATGATAAAATAGCTGTCCCAATTTGATCACCAAACATATCTGTCAGAATCTGAAAACAAAGTTTAAGGTGACTAGCATTCTTGCCATAGATAAACCAAACACTTACAACCATTCCCAATAAAAACAAAGAACAAGATCATGAAAGACGAGACAACTAGACTAGATCAAGGAGAGTGATATTATGACGTTTATTATGGCTAGTAGCCAAAACCTAAAGTTACCGCGAGATATATAGAAACAATGATAGATGTCTAAACCTGCAATTTTTTTGCCGCCATAGTAAATATTTGTCCCATCGACATCAGGATAAATGCCTTCTCCAAAGACATTTTTGCAAAGTTCCAGATGGTATCTGCCACATACATGTCAACTGATTTATGTAAGGCATACATAGAACCTACCAGGCAGTACCAAATAATAGGGAGTAGGGACAACTTGTTGAAACCTAGACATTTTGATGATCTACAGAAGTGAATATGAGTGCAAGATAAGATAAGGAAAGTAGAAACAAGATAAGGAATGGGAGATAATTTTAAAGCTACTAGATAAATGCCTTGTGTCAACTTTTGAAGAGCGAACGCTATCATTTGAGGGTGCCACCTGGAAATAAGCAACTTCAGTACATACTTGAAACCACCATAAGCGGTCAGAACTGTCGCCATTCAGAACAGTGTTTTTCAGATGTTGTTGATTATATGTTTGAATGCTAACTCCAAAGCTCCCAAGGTAATAGTCCTTTACATATGCAGCATATGCATCCTGCAAAAAATTATCAGCCAAAGTTAAAAGAAGTATAAATTATGGAAATAAAAAATGACTAGACATCTTGCTTGTTTCATCGATGGCACACCCTATGTTACACGGACTCAATAACGGTAGTCAGTTGTGTCTGCGGGTTTCATCTAGTTCTCATTTCAAACTTATGGAGACACAGAAAATTCATAGAATCGTATTGATAATGAATACTCATCACTTTTGTACACCGTTACATTATTAAAGTTCACCTAAGTTGGAGCAAAATGTCCATCCCCGGGGAAAAAAAATACCAAAAAACCCACACAGAATAAACAAATAAGATAAGAGCAAGTGCAACTTACCTCCCACTTTTATCATTGTAGTCTAGCTACGAGCTAGAACCAAGGACTTACCAGAACTACTATTACTAAGGAGTTTTGGTAACTAAAGAATGCATAAATGGGTGGAAGAGCATGGGCATACCACCAAATCCTTGCCATTATTCTTTGCCTGAACAAGAGGGGAGCACAGTATATCTGGATTTCCATATTGAAACTGCAAATTGGGAAACGCAAAAGTCACTTATTGAATTCTTAGATATTAACCGAGACACTGGGAATAGCTCAAGCACCAACCGCAATAACTGCAGCGTCCGCCAAAAAGTACATGAAATCAGCATCAATCTTAAGCTGCAAATACCCAAAAGGCCAAATTCAAGTTAAAGAGTGTTAACAAATTACTTACAACAAAAAAAATAAAAGAATTCCTACTCATGCTTTATGATGTATGACCAAATAGTATAACTGGGTCTAGTCAGTTACATCAATACAGCCCCCGCGATGAGTTTGGGTTGTGCCATTTAGATGAAATGCCTTATGTCAATCACTGGAACGGAGGATATTGGCACATGCTACCAACTTGTCCACTTTTTGGACATCATCAATAGTATGACTTCATGCTCAACTTTAAGACGATAAGAATGGCCACAAGATGGAAAACCTACATATAAGTTCCCTATATTAAACAAGATCATAAGAGATGTTGCCAAACAGTATAGAACTCATCGCTCGATAATAATCATATTGAACTTAACGTTTCTACAGCCATGGTGGTGATTTTGTGGCCGTTAAACTAACATTGGGGATCCAATCTATGAGAGTGGAGGGGCTATAAGTCTCCCTCCATCAATTACGGCTGCCTAAATATCTCCTCCCCCAACCAAATACCACCCTGGCGCTGACATTTTCCAAGTCGGGCAGAAATTCGATGCAAAGCATAATTTTAACCACTGTACTTCAACTCATGTTTATAGATGTACAGTATTGCACTTTGCCAGTAAATAAAATACGCACCTCAGCTGCCCCAAACAAGGTCTTTAATGCTTTGCCATCTGTTGCAAGCCTTTGTTCCACAAGTGAATTAACTTCTTGTAATGCAGCTTTACATTCTGGACCAGCTGACTCACCAATCTGCACTAGGAAGATCATACTGAAAGCTCCAACTTACCAGTTCAAAACAATTAACTCAAAGCTAGAGACCAGGCGCATATGAACTACCTGCTGGTCGAATTCAGTGAAGTTGTAAACAGCAAGGACAACTGCCGAACTCGCAAGACTTCCACATGTCAAGTGAGGGAATTTCAAGCGGAACCATGCACTAAGAGCTCCTGGGTATGAAACACCAAAAACGAACCAGGGATTTTCAACATTGGATCTATTGAGCTTTGCATTTAAGGAGTCCTGCAATGTAATACATTACAATTTATAATAAGCTGAAGGAAGATTCAGGATTATAACCACCAAATGCAAAGTTTATGCTCCGAAGGGAAAATGTTAGTATGGTTCCATTATAAATCTTCAAGTTATAAATTGTAAACTTCCGATAACCTAAACCAAACTGCATTCCAATTAAATAAAAGCATCTATACCTTCGCCAGTTATATGTGATGTATCTGCATATGTGTGTGATATGATGCATGCATATTGTCTTAATCACAAACACACACAAACATGCAGACAGTTATCTGCATAGTGGTCGTGTGCCGAGAAGCAACAGCATTAGAGAAACAAGTGGTATATTGATGTTTACTCAGATTTGGAATACGACCAATGCCATTTAGAAGGAATCTGACTGCCTGTCCGATCCCAGGTATTTTTCAATACCTAAGGCATATCTGAGAATATCACATACAACGCAGAGAATGCATAACTCATTCTAGAGCTTGCCTGCTATACCATTGTGCTCTATGTTATGAGACTGTAAGTGCATGATCAAAAGGGTGCATACAGACTTTTTTTAATCATTACACCAACTAATTAGTCAACATGAAAAAGAATACTGTGTAGGGAGGGAAGTGAAATAAAGAAGAACAAATAAAACTTCATAGTGTATTGACAGAACACAGAGCTGCACATGAGCCAGGTATTAGGCTGCTCGTTGGATTGTTAAATTGGGTGAGCTTTTGAGAGGCAAAACCAAGCCTAATATGCACCTGAAAGCTTTTTTTCTTTTTACCCTATTGAACTTGAGTTCGTGAACAAGCTTGGTTAATGCTCTACATCCAACAAACTGTAAACTTTTACCAACACTGATCCTTGATCTCGTGGATATTATCTGTCCAGCTATTTTGTCCCATATAGTTTCAAAATGGCAAAGATTATGTATGCAATCTCTTCCTTTGATAAGATGTGACACAACAATGTGCTACAAAGTTCCTCCACACTCTGGCTTCTATTTGGAGGCAATGGGAGGAAGAGGAAGAGGAAGAGGAAGTGAGGAACAGAACTAGCCTCACTTCAGCAAAGATCTGCATACTACCAAAACAAAAAATCATGGCAGTCACATTTGGAGGAACACTGGTGCTCGAGTTCTGAAACAAAAAGGGAAGTTCTAGAAACATGCCTGGTAATATTGGCGGAAGACAGCCAAATCAAAAAGAGCCTGCTTGGATGATAAATATTTAAGATTTACTGTTGCCAAGGACTTAAAGGGGGAACTCTTCCCATAGTAACGATGCTCAAGAGAAACCACAGCCGCTCCAAACTTCTTCGCCAAAACCTGTTAAAAATTATGATGTTCAAATTTATTCCTGGGTATTTAGTATCTCAATACAAGAATCCATTGCAAAATTAGAAATGAGAATCACAGTGACTGAAAAATGGCAAATAGGCCTAGCGGTGTGACAGGTCTTTACTACACGGTCTTGGGTAGAACTCAACACCAAAAGCTAGCTCATGAAGTGAGGGTGTCCTCACGCTTATATTCTTTATATTAAATTGGTACCCAGGCGATGTGGGACCATCCTCACGCGCAACATGCTCACTTGGCAACACCTGCCGCGTGCAGGCCAGGGACATGCACCCTACCCATCTTTGGTACTCAATTCTGATACCATGTTACACGGTCTTGGATAGAACTCAACCCCAAAAGTTAGCTCATGAAGTGAGGGTGCCCTCACACTTATATTCTTTATATTAATTTGGTAACCAGGCGCTGTGGGACTTTGCTTCACAGTCTCAGGTTCAACCAACCAGAAAACCGGTTGGCCAAACCTTACCTAGAGGAAACAATGTCAACCATAACCCAGCCTCCCAAATATAAATGACTTTCCTAATCTCTCAACCATAATGTCCATATAATCGAGTAATATTTACATAAAGGACTCAGGAACTTAGGAATAGAGGATCATCAACTGTTTCTTAAATTTACATACTTCCCAAAAATCAAAGTGCCAAGAAACGAAGCCATGGCAGGCTTTTGCATGCAAGCTGATAAAACCGACCAAAACATCTTGCAATGCAAGGAACAAAGCAATAAGGCCGAGATATAAATCATGACTACCGACTTGCCACTTGTCATTTAGCAACTTACCAAAACTAACACGAACTACTTGCCAATACAAAAAACAATAGGATCCACTGGTATGTATTGGCAGGATTCAAGTTTATCACCAAAAGCATTCGGCTACTTAAGCAACAGTCCAGTATCTAGTATCTACACACTTCAAGAATCATTTTGGTGCTGCATTACATCTATTCAAGGTGTACAACAAAATCGTCAAACAAAATTGGAAACTTACAACCATCTAATCCCTGCTAACCATAGAACGATAGCTGTGAAGTAAATAACAACAAAGTAGACTTATTTGGCAGGTAAACCCCTAAGGTTTTTAGAACAATTTTGAAGTAAACTAACTATAACATACGTTGATGTAGTCGTTCGATATGCCATTGCATGCAGATTCACCACATATTTTCAAAAAGATTGGCCCATCAGGAGGCAGAAAGTGGTCAAGGTATTCATAATACCGCTGTGCAAATTGACGGTGATCCTGCAAAAATCCAGTATAAATAAAGAACCATCGTATTGTTATTTATGAATTCTAAGGAAAGTCATTTTAAAAAAATCATAACGCTTAAAATATCAAGCATATCCACGTCGTATTGTTTATGAGGAAAAGTATACATCTGAACCAAATAAATAATTGCGAATATCTCAAGATATTTTCCTCTTTCCTTCAACGGATAACATTGCACTCCTTAGAAATTGTCACCATTTTCATGCCAAAAGGTAAACAACATCTTTATTAAGAACAGCAAATGCAACATCCACAATAGAAAGTTAGCCAGCTGTGACAGAGAGAGGGGACAAGTACAAGAAGCTATGCTCTAGGCCACAGTCCACCAACTCATATGACATGATCATCATGCAATCAATTACTTCTCTTTTAATGGCCCGGAAATTCCATTACTTCCAAACAATCTATGCGAAAAACCTCATCACACAGAGTCTTACTTATAAGATACATGAGCTAAACTCTAATACTAGAGTGGCATAATGGCTTTCCTGATCATTTGTCCTTATTCGGTCCCAATGTCAACAACTAGAAACCATTTTCAGGCAATGATACCAAATTGTCACCCTTGACAGAAATTCCAAAGGTACCTTTTGAGGCCTTTCATTTTAGTCTTGCTTGTGTGACCGATGGCCATCAAATGTCTGATAACTCTATTTGTATTAAAAGCTTATGAAAATAGCCTTTCAACCGTGGAAACAACGTAGCTTAGTATTGCAATTTTGAAAAAATAAGCCAATATATGAGTATGCAATATAACATCTACAATAGAGGCACAAAAAAAGATGGGTCTTCCAACCAAAATTATAGCCTTTAGCAGTAAATAAATCATATGGGTTCTGCATAAACAACCGAGCCAATTACGTGCAATAAATCGCAAAGTTGGTCCTTTTCCAGTCAACTGGTATAATCCAGGCTATTTCTTCTTTCCCCACAATTCCACTGATACTTGTTTTTCCCTTTTGCTCAAATTCACAGCCGATTGAATTTTAATCAATACTGGTAAATTGCCATGTAGGGGAATAGAATCCTTTAAAAATGAGAGAGAGAGAGAGAGAGAGAGAGAGAGAGAGAGAGAGAGAGAGAGAGAGAGAGAGAGAGAGAGTACATAGGGAGAGAAGTGATCGAGAGTCTGATTGAACCAGAGTTCCTGAGTGGTCAAGTAATTGCTACCGTCGGTCAGGCGATTCAGGATCCGAGATGTCAAGGCGGCATCAGATAGTGTTAACATCAACAGCAACGAAGCTGCGTACGCCACCACCATCATCTCTCTCTCTCTCTCTCTCTCTCTCTCCGGATGGAGTAATACGGAGTATGTCCGAAGCGTCTTCCTCTTTAACGAAGCGTCTTCCTCACGGAATATGTCCGAAGCGTCTTCCTCGTCCGAAATCGCAGCACCAAGCGGTTAGGGTATGTTTGGAACACGTGGAAATCAAGAGAAAGTGACAGAAAATAATAAAATGAGAGGAAAGTGACAGGAAATTGCGAGTAAATTGTCATTATTCAAAATACTAAGATTTTTTATCTTCTCTCTTCTTTCTCTTCAAACCAAACAAGATGTAGAAAAAATTTTAATTTTCCTTTTTTTTTTCTCTCACTTTCCTCAAATTTCAAACACACTAGGAAAAATGACCAAAAAATAGTTTTTAAAAGTATTAATTCCAAATGAATGGTATGGGTTTTGGAAATGACCATATTTATTACAAGGAAAAAAATAATTCTGCATAAGTGGTAAGTCATAAGTAAATTGTCCAAAATGCCCTCCACTTTTTCCGCAAAAGTGAACTGCAGATCTTATCCTTTCTCCCTCCAATTCGATACGGAGGCAACGATCGACGACTTACCCACCTAGACGACCTCGATCCTCACCACCACCACGTCGCTGCCCACACCACCTCCACCTCCGGCGGCAGTGACAACAAGGCATCGAGAATGAGGGATCTGTTGTCGAGCTTCTACTCCGCAGATCCTCCTCCTTTTCAGATCAAACCCCTTTCTCTTCCCCATCCCCATTCGATACCGATCAGAGAGAGCATGAGAGGAGGCGACTACACCCCAGGTGACCACGATCCCCACCGCCGCCAACCACACCGCTTCCACCTCCAGCGAGAGAGGAACAACTTAGAAGTTCTCTCTCTCCGCACGAATCGAGAGTGACCCATAGCCTTACCACCAAGGTCTCCCTCCCTCTCTCTCTCTCTCTCATGGCATTTCTCATGCCCTTTTGCTCAATCATCTCCCTATTCCCATTTCTTTATTCACATCCTTCGGTCCTAAACTTGCACAATCAGGTACTTCCCACCCGTAAATTTTCTTACATACTCATAATTGATGCCCGTATATATAAATTTACGTGTCATACAGATTGCATGAATGTATCCGCGTCGGTATGTATTGGTACATACTACTTGTTATCGAGTAAAATATCATTAAGTGGTTTGAACTTTTGCAGAAAAAGTACCAATACCCAGTTTTGCTTTCGGTTGGTTGGACGAGAAAGACAATTTTTCAGCCGGTGATGTAGTAACTATAAAGGTTATAGTGTTGAGAAATTACAAGAGAGACAATTATGGATATGGTTTTAATCCTAATGTTACAATGAATGGGAATATGGGCAATAGTTCTTTGAAAATGACAATTAGGGTCGGGTTATTTAATGTGTTGGTTACAGATGACAATTTGAATGTTCTGGACTTGTTGATGCATTTTCGCATCACAATAGGTTTGATCTCAAGTGCCCATTTTGAGTATTGCATGAATGGCTCCATAGTATTCTCGTATCCGCTTTTGCGTTGCTTTGTCTACTGACAAGCCCTTAATATTGTAGATATTCAGGCTTATCTTAACTCTTTTTGTTCACACACACACACACACACGTTTTAGCACCTTATATGTTTGATATGCGCGTAGTGTTGTTTTTTATAGTCACAGGTTAAAC
The DNA here is from genome assembly GCA_022606695.1 of Vaccinium macrocarpon. Classification (NCBI taxonomy): domain Eukaryota; kingdom Viridiplantae; phylum Streptophyta; class Magnoliopsida; order Ericales; family Ericaceae; genus Vaccinium; species Vaccinium macrocarpon. The sequence continues at coordinate 36,352,526 of CM040179.1, read as the reverse complement.
ATGCAAATAAGTGCATTTTGGAGTATATTGGGAATCGTCCCAAGTTACAAAGGGTCACGTGCCCCATGGCACGCCAACAACGGGCCTCACGAGTCATGAAATGACGATTCGGCTGAGGCCTGAGAGTGCAAAAAGTCACAAGTCGTGCCGTTGGATGGAAAGCGTGCCGCAAGCTCACAAAGACTCCCGGTGGAATTCGGGAGTAACCAAGCATGCACGAGACCAAGAAACACCTCCCCGAGAGTCCCACAACTCATTTGAGTGTTTTGAAGGAAGCCCGGAAACACAGAAGGCCAAGGGAATGACCAAAGGCATCATCAAAGCAAGAGTGGATCGATCCACTCAAGTCAAAAAGTTCATTAGAGAATAGTGGATCGATCCACTCAAGTCAAAAAGTTCATTAGAGAATAGTGGATTGATCCACTCCATCCTAAAAGTCATCAGAGCATAGTGGATCGATCCACTCCACCCCAAAAGTCACCAGAGCATAGTGGATCAATCCACTCCCAATAGTGGATCGATCCACTCAAGGCCAACACTAAATTAGTAATAGTGGATTGATCCACTCACGTCCAAATGACCACCAGAGCATTCTGGATTGATCCACTCTCATAGTGGATCAATCCACATCAATCCGAAAATCAATTTTCAACCATTTTTTGAACATTCTATTAATGGCAAGTCTCAGTTGTTGTGAGAGCTTTATTAGATATTATGTAGAGAGAGAAAGGGTAGACTATATACACTCTCCTCTCTCCTTCTCTCCCAAACATTCTTTCATTTTCTAGTTAAGTTTTGCTCTCCATTGGAGAACTTTTGGAGCTTTATCTCTCTAGATTTCCCGTGTAACCATTAATCTCCAGTAAGTTTATCGTTTACTAATCTTGCTACTCTTGTTTAGCTCTTTCAATATATATAGTTAATTTTCAATTCTCTCAAGTATTTAATGTTCATGTTGTTCTAGCTTCTTCTTTAGTAAACACTTGGTTCTATTAGTTGTTAGTTAATTTCTCAAGACTTAAAATGGTAGGCAAGCTTAGGATCTTCATTAAAATTAAGTTTATCAAGTCATTTGTCATGTTCTTTATTTCCTTTGCAAAATTAGTCTTGTTTTTCTTAGTTATTTTGAGTAGTCTAGATAGGCTCGGTCATGGGGTGATTAGCAGTCCATGACTTAGGTTTAATTCGTTCTTTTCGTTCTTCTCGCCAAATTGCAAACACTTCTTGTTTAATAAAGTCACAGGTTCATCTTTATGTATCAAAATTTGGGTTTGTTAATCTCATTGATCTCTCGTGGCTGAGGGATAATTCACCTAGGTACGGGTGACGCTTTGGGCGATGTTAATCTAAAAGTTTGTCTAATTGACTCAAGAACCCTAAACTTTATCAAACATCATTTCTAGTTCAAAGAGTTAAGATCAATTTTATGTACCAAAGTCTAGGTTTGTTAATCTTTTTGATCTCTCATAGTTAAGGGTTGATTCTCCTTTTCACGTGTGATGCTTGGAGCGATGTCAACCTAGATGTTTGCCAAATAGTTAGAAGAATCCAAATCTCAACAAGAGAGGAACGAATTAGCCTAAGTTATGGTTGTTAAAATCCCCTAGACTTTGCCTTAGTTTAATTTGTCATTTTTAATCTTCCGAGTTGTTCTCAAAGTTAAGAGAATTCCATCAAACAAACTCCAAAAGCCAACTTTGCCGCTTTTAGAGTAAAACCATCATTTGCAAGACAAATCTCACGCCAAGTGCGTTCAGTCCCTGTGGATTCGACCCGGTCTTACCGATTATTATGCTACTATCGACCTAGCCCTACGCTTGGGGCGACACCATCTATAATACAATCTAAGGTCGCAAGCATCTACAATATATCCAATGAAACGCCATTGTGGTATTTTTTTTAGACTTATGTTTGTTAGAGCATCTCCAACTTGCCTTGCTAGTTGAGATCAAATCAAATCTTTTTGGATGGTTTTTTTTTTCAAAATTGAACTATGCATGCAACAACATTGCACTGTAAATGAAAAACACTTGCACCTTGCACTAAAATCATTGCACTAACGTGCTTTGCTGGTGCAAGACTTGGTTACTTATGTTCTATATTTACTATGCCATTATCATGCTTTGTTTTGATCTTGTATTTGTGCATTTGTGCTTTGCATGTCATTTAAAATCTGTTTTATCTTCCACAGGAAACCCTGCTAATGATCTAGTCAACATTATCAATAAGAACCGAACATCCCGAAGGCTTCAATAACTCAATAAAAGTTCTAGTCTTGTGTGCATTGCCTTGCAACTTGCAAAAGAATGCAAGGGGAACTACATATTGCACCCGAAGCATGGCGGTTGGCTTGCTTGTGTTGTGTCTAAATTCAACTTATTTGGGAAAAATAACCATTGCTCCTTTGATGGAACAAAATTTCAATTTAAGTGAATAGTTTTTGTACCATTTGAGAATAACATGAGTTGCTCTCCATTTTTCCTAACTAGCACCATAATGGTTACGAATTGATTTGCACCTTGTATAAAATAACATGCTACTTATAAGACAAATTGTTGCACCTTGTAATAACATGACTTGTTCTTTGTTTTCCCAAACTAGCACCATAATGGTCCAAAAAATTTCTCATTGGAGCAAAGTTTGTATTATAGAATGCAGTTTTAACCTCTTTTTTTTTTTTTAAATAACCTTTGCTCCTTGCATAAACAAATTTTGCACTTCAAGTGAAAAAAATGGCACTGTTGGACAATAAAATTGCACCAAAATAAGGACCATTGGTTTGCCAATCCTACTTTTTTGCATTAGTAAAACAACATTTGCTCTCTATTAATAACTTTTGCATGTTAAGTGATGGAGTATGGTTAAATTGCATCTATTTTTTTTCAAGATTTTACATATTGCACCCTATCTTCCACATACTTGCACCATTATTCCAAAAAGTTGCACTCCCTCTCAAAATGTTTGCATTTATGTTAGACAACTTGCCTTGACAGGGTATGGTCAAATCAAACCTTTTTTTTTGCCCGAGATTTTACATATTGCACCCTATCTTCCATATTCTTGCACCATTACTTGAAAAAGTTGAACTCCCTCTCAAAATATTTGCATCTATGTTAGCCGAGTTGAAAGCATCTCTCCTATTTTCTTGCGTCGTTCATATAATTTAGACTCACGTCGAAGTGAAGCAAGCATAGTTGAAGAGCAAGCATAGTTCATATAATTTAGAAGAGCAAGCATAGTTCATATAATTTAGACTCACGTCAACTCATGCTAATCTCATAATCGAAACAAAAGTCTTCATTTATAAAATTCATCCAATATGGACTTCACATGTTCTAATTGAAACAAAAGTTGGTCTTCATTTACAAAATTCATCCAATACAAAGATTCATTGCCTCATTGCCTACCTTAAGCTCTATATACAAGCAAAATAATAATAATAATAATAATAATAATAATAATAATAATAAACAACACTTGGTAAGTTGGACTCTTTCTTCATTCCACATTAGTAGAATGCATGAACTTGTTTAGTAGTTTGTTAAGTTGGTCTCTTGCTTCATCTCTTTCTTGGTAGGAAGTCTTTGGTAGATGCAGAAGTTGTATCTCCTTATTCATCAAGCTCGGGATAAAGTTTCCATCACTTTGAATCTCCTGAATATATTTATTTTGGAAAACCATTAGCACTAAGCTAGTGTGAGAACTTGAATAACTAACTTACTGGTTTCCATGGATATATACGCATATCTAAGAAAAACTCTTTATGAATTATGCATAAGTTTCATAAAATACCAACTTTGAAACTGAAAGCATTTCTCATCCCCCTTCTTACAAGTACCTTTCACAATAGTCAACTGATATGAGAGAGAGCAAACAACATGGTAAGATGCATACATAACAAATTAAGTGTCCAAATATTCCCAAATGGTTGGCTTACTCAGGGCCTCATTGCCCAAGGAATGAGGATTAGACAAGAAATCCATCGACAAGAAATCGTGTTGAATTTGGAAACAATACAGTTTTAGACTCCTGAAACTTATGCAGAAGTTTGTGAAATAGAGCTACTTTCATCCACATGGGGATTGCCTAAGTCAGACAACCTGAGAGGAATAGGATAAGGACAGAATTATGCAACTCAAAATAGTAAAAAGAATGAGAAAAAAGAACCCTAAAAAAGAAAAGTAAAAAACACAAAATAACACCAAATTTACATGGTTCACTCAGTGTGAGCTATATCCATGGTCTTTGTACCATAATGAGGATGAATACAATAACTTAGTGGATTGTGATTGAGGTGCGTATAAGCTAAATCGGACAATTGTTTTATATATATAGGGTAAACTTCTAGTCCGGACTTTTAATTTCCGGACTTTTTATACAAAATTTTTTTTGACGATCCGATCCGTCCAATGTGTTCAGAAGGTGTTTTCAAGGGGCCTCGCGAAAAATTTTCAAAACAAAACACCGTGAAGGGCTTGATCCAAGCAGTTTTCGCAAAAATATATAAATACGCTTTTTTTGTAAAACCGCTGGATCAAGCCTTTCCCGGTATTTTTTTTTGAAGATTTCTCGCGTGGACCCTAGAAAACACCTTCTGAACACATTGGACGGATCGGATTTTCCAAAAAAAATTTGCAACACAAAAAAACCCCATTTTTTTCTTAAATCCGGGAGTGTGGACTAGAAAATCCACCTATATATATACACTTAGAACTTGGGCAAAAGTCAATCCCAGATAAGTGTACCAATTGTAAATTGCCCTACCTTGGCTTGAAGCAAGAATCGAATATGTGGCCATTATTGAGAAGAGTAAGTCAAATCCATTGACAAAATTCATCGACTATGTGGCTAATTGTAAATTGCCCTACCTTGGATTGCCTAAGTCAAATCCATCGCCTCTGGCCTCCACCAATTGGGAATTTCACAAGGTGATGTTGTTTTGATCCAACTGCCTAATTCAGTTTACTTCCCCATCATTGTCTTCAGAGTCCTCTACTTGGGTGCTATTGTAACTACCATGAATCCTTTGAGTACTCTCTCTAAGATCAACAAACAAGCACTTGATTCAAAACCAACTCTTGCCTTTTCTATGGACTTGAAGATTGTGATGTAGCGTAGTATCCTACTTAATTGTAAAGATGCTAGTTTCTTAATTGGTTATAGAAAATCCAATTCAATTTAATACAATGAATTTGCTTTCTTTACTCTATTATTGTTGAGATGTTAAGAAAGTGCCATTTTTCTTAACAACAAACCCTTTATGATTCTGAATCTGAAGCTTCACAGACTCGATCGAATCACTCCAAAACATGTATCAGACTCAATAATCCAGAACCAGACACATCGACATATATCACAATCAATTCGTCTAACTACTACTCATGAATGTTACCAACGGAAACTGCATTCTCAATTGGAAACGGACAAATAGAGATACTGGCCAACGACATTCTCACTACTCAAACAAATCCAAGCCTAAGAATTAATTTATTGAAATTTTCTCAATAAAACAATCAAAAGGCCAAAGCTTTTTATCAAGATTCAGACATTTTTTACAGAAACCCTATACAATCTAGTATCTAACAACTAAACTGTACATATACGAAGAACTTTAAAAAAATCCAAATTTGGGAAACACTAGCGAACGAATTGAAGCCAAACCATGAATCCCGTATAAGATTGTTAACGTCTAGCCATCTAGGTGTGGGAAATTGAGTGAACCCAAGAGGAGAGAGAGAGAGAGAGATTCTTACCGGAGAGCAAGAAACAAAGAAATTAGGTCCATTTGGAGCTGATATGTATAGAAAATGATTAAGGCGATCAATCGGCGACAAATTGATGGAGGTTCCGTCGATGACTGAGTTAATTTACGCAGAGTGCTTCTCGTCTATTTTTGTGCTCCAAGGTGTGGTTGCTCTAGGGAGAGAGAGAGAGAGAGAGAGAGAGAGAGAGAGAGAGAGAGAGAGAGAGAGAGAGAGAGAGAGAGAGAGGGATGTTGAAGAAGAGAGGCCAGTAGAAAACCGTGGGTTAGGTTTGAGAAACTGATACTATTACATTGAGGGTATTGTGGGCATTGCAGGTATAAATTGCCATGTATCTAACATTTCTTTTCTCCTTCCCATGTCTTTGGAATTTCCCAAACCATGACCACCTTTTGGTCATTATTTGCTCCTAACACCATGTATTGGTCATTTTCCCAAGCTTTTAAAAGGTTCCTTCTGCGAGAGGACTTTTCGCGTCCAAGGAGGTTGTACTCTCTCCATCCTTTGGATATTGCCATTTGCTGCATAATACTCTAGTATTGTTTTCCGATTTTAAAAAGGGCTATTTAGCCAAAAAAAAATCCAAAATATTTCACATTTTTAAAGTAATGGACAAGGAACTTTTGCAATTGAACATAAAAATAAAAAACAGTTTCCATTTTTAAAAGGAAGGACAAGGAACTTTTGCAATCAAACATAAAAATAAAAAACAGTTTCCATTTTTAAAAAGAAGGACAAGGAACTTTTGCAATCGAACATAAAAGAAAAAAATTAGTGAAGTGTCACTAATTTTTAAAAATTCAAATTTTGAACATAAAATTCAAAAAAATTATCACCTCACCTCTAGCCGACCACCACCCCACCTCTGATCGAGCACTTCCAGTGACCAAAAAAATTAGTGAAGTGTCACTAAAGTGTCTCTAATTTTTTAAAAATTAGTGTCTCTAATTTTTTAAAAATTAGTGGTGACCTCTCCAAGGAATCTAAATTTTATCCTTAAGAATGTCAATGCGTGCATTTGGTTTCTCCCCAATGAATCCCCAACAAAGGCTAAAGTCTTCCGTCTAACAAACTCCAAAAACACAGTTGATCTCTTTTGCGCAAACCCATAAATCAATGAATTTAAAGAAACAATATTTCGTTCAAGCATTTCGTGAAATACCCGGACTACATCCGCTTAACACACACATGAATTAAAATTAAGAAAAGCATTGTACACAAACCAGAACTAGTTCTTCACTAGGCTTAATAATCAGGGCACGAAGTGCTCTACCAACCAGAAATTCAACCAATTCAAAACATGATTTGAGGTCAACCGTGAATGCAAAATCTCTTGGTTGTATAGACCAAACATATTTATGCACCACCTTTTGAATAATCATTTCTAGAATCTCCAACTGCTATCAACACCCAAACCGATTTAGGAATTTTTTTCTTTTCTAACCAACAAAAATAATTAGTGAAATGTCACTAATTTTAAAATTTTCACTTGAATATAGAGCAGAAGAGTCCGAATGAATCGTGTACCCAAAGTAGGTCATCAACAATTAAATTGATGCTACTGCCACTACTCATCCGATGGGCAGTTGGATCCTCATCCCTAGCGGTGGAGCCCAATGGGTGGGTTTGGTGGATCTAGGCCTGGTGTAGAGCCATCCCGAACAAAGCTCTCGCTGCATACCTCAGAGTTATTAGCACAATTTGATTGAGGAAATTCGAAATTGATTGGATATTGTGGGTTAGGCATTTGCAAAGAGCTATGGATGGAAATTTGATCAAACTGGTGTTTGGTTTTGGAAGCTTGTTATAGAATTGAACAGGTGAGAAGCAATTGTGATGAGACTGGGAGTGTAATCAGGCGAGCAACAAATGTGGTTTAGATTTTTGTTTGAAAAGGGAAAAAAATGTGTCCTTACGACACAACAGAAAAGATTCGTGTCTTTTTGTGTGATACCCTAGGTTTGGGATTAGATGATGTTTAGTCCTACATTGGTTGTTTAGATGAGTTATTTTGGATATATAACAAATCATGTGGGCTACTACTAGTACCTTAGGCTTAAGCATACCACCTTGATTTGATCCATAAGCCACACCACTGTTTACATATAAAATTAACCAATCCAATGATTAATTGACACGTAATCAAAAGTGCCAAACGTTGGCAATTACTCGTCAATGAAGACACACTGGATTAATAAGATAAAATGCACCAAATACGATGTCGTATTTAGAAAGGTAGTTATTGGCAGTTACAAGCCATTACTAAAATAAAGATTGGCCTCGAAACCATAATTTCAACTGCTAAACGTACATGCTCCACGTGTAAACTTGAGAAACCAGGCGATTGGCAGTTAGAACACGTGGAATTCTTCTAGGAAGCAGTTATTTCCTTAAACACATTATCATTTGAGTGGTTAAGTCGACGTGCAGATTTAAAGTTTCTGGAAGAAGGGAGAATTCAAATTCAGACGTGGAGGAAGAATAACTGCCAACCATCAGAGTGGAAGTTGGAGTTCGAAGCAAGCCAGATTCAAATTCATGGAGCGGGAAGTTCAAACCACAAGCTACGTCTATAAATAGGAGGAATTGAAGAGTACAAACCCCCGGACAAATCTTCAACAAACGGCTATCAAAAAACTGATGCTTGGTTTATTCATTGGCAAAATAGTTTAGGATTTCAAACCCAGTTCGAAGTAGTTTAGGATCTCGAACACAGTTCGAAGTAGATTAGGATTTAGACTAGGATTTATCTCGATTGTTCTTGTAACAATCACCCCTATCTCGATTGTTCTTGCAACAATCACCTGTTCGAAGTTTTGTTACTCTGTATTTGAAGTTGGAGACAATTTTGAAGTAAGTTTATCTTTGATTTATTAATCGAAGTGTCTTGTTTCTTTATTGTTCTTTGATTTCCTAAGTTTATTGGTTTGCATTTTTTCACTTATTAAGAAAAATCCTCTTAATTGAGGTAATTGAACCAACAAAACACAATCGCCTGATTAGGTTTGGTTTTCCAAAGTTAATCTGAGGGAGGAGATTGAAACTCTCTCGGCACGCCAAGACACAATTATTTTCCATTGCAAAGAAGTAAAAAGAACCAAACACATCTTTTTTGGCACGCCCGGTGGGACCCCAGAAAGTGTTAAATGGCTCCAAAACTTAGGAAGCAAGTGGATGATTCTCAGGTTGGCCAAACGCCAGAAGATGAAAACAATGGTAATTCTAAAGAGAATGAACAAATCGAAGGCCTTCAAGTAGGACCAGAGATTTGTGCTGGTCAAGACTTAAATATGGGGATTGGTCAGACTTCTCGAATGAATACCAGGAAAAACAAAACTATGCAAGGTGATGACCCAAAGAATCCAGAGATTGGAGGGAATGTGTCATCTAGCCACTTTATTGAAATGATTGCTACATTTAAAGAATTGGCTCAGACCCAAAAGCTTATATTGCTAAAATTAGAAGAGCAATCAGAACTTAAAGGTAATCCTTTGCCCTCATTTGAGAAGGATAAAGGGGAGGCTAGCACAAGCAAATTTAGGTCAAGGCCTGGTAAAGAGCCCATAAATGTAGAAGACATACCAGAATCTTGGTATGAACCTGCAAAAAATCATGATTATCAAGTCCCTAAACTTAAGAAAGTGTTCAAGCAGAACACTAATATCTCATTCGAACCTAACTTTGATGGTGAACATGAGGAGAAAGGTTTTAAAAATTATGATTATGGATTTGATGAGTATATGTATACCCCTAGAAATCATTTTAATGAAAAAGATAGGACTAGTGCAAAAAGGCCTAATCCAGAGGTTGGAATTCCTAAGTATTCAGGAATACCAGAAATGGGAAGGGTACATTCGAACTATCTTTATGAACCTTTTGTAAAGCAGGAAGGAGGTTTCAAGCAACCTAGGCCTTTTGATGATCCTTATCAGAGGATTCCAGAAGACCACATGCCTAGAAATGTCACTTGGGAACCACCTGTTGGTTCAAGAGTACCTTTCGGGGAACATCCAACCCTTCGAGATGAAATATTGGGTCTTATGCAAGAAGTTTATGGACCTTTGAACCGGGGGGTACAAACTCAAGTTTATAGAAAACCCTATCCAGAATGGATAGATAAACAGTTCGAAGTCCCTAGGGGGTTTAAAATCCCAGATTTCACTTTGTTCCATGGAGATGGAAAACAATCCACAACCGAGCACATTGCTAGATTCACTGCTCAGTGTAGAGAACTAGGCAATAATGGCTTCATTAAGTTAAAATTGTTTTCTAATTCTTTAACAGGAACGGCCTTCGAATGGTATTCTAACTTGATACCAGAGTCAGTTCCAAATTGGCAAAGGATGGAAGAATTATTCCATGCACAATTTTATCAAACCGAACCTGAAGTTACTATGGCTGATTTAGCAAGATTAAAGCAGAGGCCTGATGAGAAGGTTGCTCAATTTATTGCTAGGTTTAAAAGGGCCAGAAATAAGTGTAAACTTCAATTACCAGAGGTTGAGTTTGTAAGGATAGCACAAGATGGCTTAAGTAGAGAACTTATGAAGAAGTTCGATTCTATTGAATTTAGAGATTTGGTTGATTTAACTTACAAAGCATCAAGATATGAGTCTTTGTTAGAAGAGGATGTTGATAGAAATAACTCTTCTTACTCAACCTATTATAAAGAACCCATTTATGAGGTTGATGCTGCTGAAATCATTGAGCATGAGCCTTGTGTGTGTGATTGTCTAGTTCGAAAGGAGTCTTCTATAGTACCAAGAACTAACAAGAAAGCAGTTAGTAAGGTTTATTCATTTGATATTTCAAAGGCAGATGAAATTTTTGATTACCTTTTAAAGAAAAAGTTTATCAAACTCCCTGAAAATGTTAAACTTCCAACCTTGGAAGAAACAAAAGGGAAAAGTTATTGCAAGTGGCATGCTTCTTGGACTCATTCCACTAAAAATTGTAATGTTTTCCGTGATAGGATTCAGGAGCAGATCAAGAGAGGAAGGATCACGTTTCCACAAAAGGCTATGGGAATTGATACTGATCAATTTCCAAAAATTGAAGAAGTGACTGCCAACACTATGTGCCAACATCTCTGGCTAAAACTATCAAGGAAATGTGGCAGAACAAGCAGGTGCAAGTGGGAATGAACTCAGTGCAGATTAGCAAAGGAAAGCCAAAAGTTGGCCAACCTCAAAATAGTGATGGGAAGACCTACCGTAAAAATATTTCACCAGGAAGTTCTTCTAGCAAGGGCTTTAAACAGTCCCATCTTCCCATGCTTTAGGCATCTTTTTTGGAATGTTTGTGCATGGAATGCAGGGCCAACTATTTGATCTTCAAGGATTTGGATAGACAGGGGGTTGATTTCTTTCCAAAGAGGATGGAAAGAAAAGCCTTGGATCAAAACAATGAAAGAAAGCCTTGGATTAATCCAAATCATGGAAGAAATGAGAGGCCCTGGTCTGTTTCAAAGAGAAATGTGCCTTCTAGTCCATCCCACCCGGCTTGAAGCGGGATTATCCTCCTTCGAAGAAGATTAACACTGGAAAGGCCCCAATGGGCCAAAGAAATGGAGGAGAAGAGGAGCAATTTACCTTGGTGAAAGGGGTTCCTGATTGGTTTCTAAAAAAGGTTAAACCAGAACTCTTCCAAGAATGTAGAACCTTTGCTAAAATAGAGAGCAAAATGGTTAAACCTCCCAGAGCTCCTACTGGTCAATGGGTAGTTGTTAGAGATCCAAAGACCAAGGCACCTCAAATGATTCCTATGTTGACAAGAACACGTAAAAAGGAAAGCGCAAGGAGGTATACTAGCTTCCAAATGGAAGAATATGCTTCCAAAGAGAAACCTAATGGGGGTGATAAGTTCAACCCAAGGTTTAATAGACTTCGAAGAGAAGATTCTGAGGAATCTCTTCAAAGGGGATTTTCTCAATCAGAGAGAGAAACTCTAGAAAACTTAGTTGCAATAATGAACAGTGAAATTCCTCAAGATAATCCAACTTCTCCAAATTCCTTGGCAAGCTATCAATCTGGCTTGTTAGAAGCCATGATAGTGGAACAGGAAGAAAGAGGAGAGACAAATTCATCTCCTGTTAGATCATTCTCCCATATGGAAACTTCTGTAGCAGAGCTCTCTAAAAAGATGAATACACCAGGAGTTGAGTCAGAAATACTAATGCAGGAAAAAAGTGCCATTCAATTTGGGACTCTACTTGAAGTCCAGATTAATATGGTAACTCCTTCATTTATTAACTTTGGACCTTTTGGACCAGATTGTTCTCCAGTTCGAAGGGCATTGCAACCATCAGTTGCTCCTATGGAGGTTATTGATGTATCAAGTGATGAGGAATACAATCTCACTTATGACAATGGTTGGAATGATAGTTGGGGAGCTTTGATTTCCAAGATTCAAAAGGAAGAGGAGGAGGAGGATTTCATGATTATGGTAAACACAACTGAAGAACCAGAAGTAACCTCCAAAGAGAAAGCAATCTTCATTCCAGAAACAGAAAATGACTCCAAGTATCCTTTGATTGTTGATTTGGATTGTGCTGATCTTTCTTATCCTTTCAAATCACCTTCGAATGATATGAGGCACCATTTAAAACCATTATACATATCTGCTTTGTTTGACGGCATTTTGTTAAACAAAATTTTGGTTGATAATGGTGCAGCAGTGAACATTTTGCCTTCTAGGACTCTGAAGAAGTTGGGGAAAGAAAAGGTTCGATTGATCCCAACAAGTACATCCATTGCTGGGTTCACTGGTGAAAGTAAGAATCCCAAAGGAATTGTTTCTATACGCCTGAAAGTTGGCCAAGTAGAAACTGATACAGCTTTCTTTGTGGTGGACACTTTTACAAGTAAGTATAATACTTTACTTGGTAGGGAATGGATTCATGTCAATGGCTACATTCCATCCTCAATGCACCAAACCCTGATGATTGTGAAATATGAAAATGGGAAAGAAGTGGGGGTCGAAGAGGTGAAAGCAGACCCACACCCCTTTAGTACTTCAACAAATTGTGCAGAGGCAGAGATGTATAAGCCAGAAATCATCCCTCTAAGTGAAATTGCACAAACTGCCACCCCTCCATCCAATGTATTGGAAATGGGAGAATTGGCAGAACTAAAATCCAAACTCAAACAAGCAGTTGATTATGAATCAGACAATCCACCAGATGAAGCTGCTTGGATGTGAGTCCAAGACAGAGTTCGAAGAGGCCAACTCTTTGGCCTAGTTGGCCTTAGTTAAGTTTATGGCTCTTGAAATAGAGCAGAGATTACAAGAAACAAATGATTAGGAGGAATCATTGGCTGATAAATCTTACTGGGGGTTGAAGCTAGTTGAGTTCGAAGAGGCCTTTATAGGTCATGTCGAATCCCAAGATCCTGTGGAAGAAGTAGAATTAGGAGAAGGAATTGTTCCAAACACTGTGCAAATCAATAAGGGGCTTGATGCTGCATCGAAGGCCAAGTTGATCGCAGTGCTTAAAGAGAACAAGGAATGCTTTGCTTGGAGTTATAAAGAGTTAACAGGTTTGAGTAGAAACTTGGTTGAGCATAGACTACCTATCAAACCCAATTGCAAACCTTTCAAACAACTACCAAGAAAAATGTCTCTTGAAACTATTTTCTTGGTTAAAAAGGAGGTTCAAAATCTTTTAAATGTTGGTTTTATTAGAACAACAAGATATGTGGAATGACTATCAAATATTGTTCCTGTTGTCAAGAAAAATGGGAAGATTAGGGTGTGCATTGATTTTAGAAACTTGAACACTGCAACCCCTAAAGATGAGTACCCAATGCCTGTAGTAGACATGCTTGTGGATAGTTCTGCAGACCACAAAATCATGTCTATTATGGATGGACATTCAGGGTACAATCAGATTTGCATAGCTGAGGAAGATGTTCATAAGACTGCATTTAGAGCCCCTGGCAACCTTGGAACCTTTGAGTGGGTCAAGATGCCTTTTGGGCTTAAGAATGCTGGTGCTACTTATCAAAGAGCTATGAACACTATCTTTCATGAAATAATAGGGGGTTTTCTGGAATGCTACATAGATGACATAATTGTCAAGTCAGGATCTATTGAGGATCATGTAGAACATCTGAAAATAGCTTTTTCAAAGATGAAGCATTATTAACTAAAGTTGAATCCTGCTAAATGTGCTTTTGGAGTAATGGCAGGTAACTTTTTGGGATATCTAGTTCATAGCAAAGGCATTCAAGTTGATAAAAATAAAGCTAAAGCTATTATTGAAGCAAAACCTCCCTCAAACAAGAAAGAACTACAAAAATTTCTTGGTCAATTGAATTTTCTTCGAAGATTTGTATCTAACACTGCAGGGAAAACTAAAGTCTTTTCTTCTTTATTGAAATTGAAGGATGGAGAGGACTTCGAATGGACAAAGGAGCATGATGATGCTTTCAAGGCCATCAAGGAGTACGATCAATCCACAGTTCTTGTTCCACCCAAGAGGGAGAGCGGTTAAATTATATTTGGCAAAGAAACCATGACTCAATTAGGAGTTTTATTGGCTCAAGACAATGAGGAAGGGAAGGAGCAAGCTATCTATTATCTAAGTAGGTTTCTTAATGATTGTGAAATTAGATATTCTGCAGTAGAAAAGTTATGTTTAACTTTGTTCTTTGCTTCGAAGAAACTTAGGTACTATATGATGCCTAGAGTAACTTATGTAATTTCTTAGACTGATGTTATGAAGTATATGTTGTCTCAACCTGTACTCAGTGGCAGAATTGGGAAGTGGATTGTGTCTTTAATTGAATTTAGTCTAGAATATATTCCTCAGAAATCAGTCAAAGGGCAAGCTTTGGCTGACTTTTTGGCTGACCACCCAAATGGAATTGAAACTCCCGAGATAGCGGATGTTAATGCAATATGGTCAAACCATGGAAAATGTGGTTCGATGGTTCGAAAACATCTCAAATGGCTGGAATAGGAGTTGTTTTGGAATCTCCTCAAGGTTCGAAAACCAAGTTTGGATTTTGAATAAATGAAGGGGAATGTACTAACAATCAAGCAGAATATGAAGCTCTAATCACTGGTCTAGAACTCTTGCTTACTTTGAAAGTTGATATAGCAGAAGTGTTTGGAGGTTCTCAGTTGATTATAAACCAAATGAATGGAGAATTTGGGTGCCACAATGTTGGTTTAAAAGTGTACCATGAGCATGTGAAGTCGTTAATTCAGCAATTTCACATGATTTCTTTTACATATGTTCCAAGGTTCCTCAATGAAGAAGCTGATGCATTGGCTCAAAGAGCATCAGGATTCAAGTTTATTCCTGAGGACAGTAGAGAGTTTTGTCAATTAACTCTAAGAAAATCTTTTCCAATGCTTAAAGATAGAAACGTGAACTTCGAAGTATGTGAAATCACTTCTGCTCCTAGTTGAACGATTTGGAGGCGGTCATTAATTGACTACTTAACAAAACCTGATGCCAAAACAGATAGAGCAACAAGGCTAAGATCTGTTAATTACATCATGTATAATGGGGAACTGTTTAAGAGAGGAGCAGATGGATTACTGCCTAAGTGTTTAAACAAAGTTGATGCTTTTAGGGTTATGGCAGAAGTTCATGAAGGTATCTGTGGAGCTCATCAAGCAGGAATCAAGATGAGATGGTTGATTCGAAGGTATGAATATTACTGGCCTACTATCCTAAAGGACTGCATTGACTATGCAAAAGGGTGTCAAGCTTGTCAGAAGACAGGGCCTCTTAAAAAATTACCAGTTACTGAATTGCAGTATGTAATTAAACCCTGGCCATTTAGGGGATGGGCAATGGATATGATTGGTATGATTTACCCACCATCTAGGAATGGGGACAAATTTATACTAGTTGCTACTGATTACTTCACTAAGTGGGTGGAGGCTCAAGCCTTTGAGAGTGTCTCTCAAGAGCAAGTGATTGCGTTCATTAAGAATATCATCTATAGGTTTGGATCTCCTTTTAAACTATAAAAAGAGACAATGGATCCATCTTCGAAGGCAGAGCAGTGAAAACTTTTGCAGCCTCTCATGGAGTGTCTTTGATTAACTCTACACCCTATTATGCTCAATCAAATGGTCAGGCTGAATCAACCAACAAGATTGTCAAAAGAGGCATCCAAAGAATGGTTGATAGGAACCCAGAAGAATGGCCAAATTTGTTGTTAAATGTGTTATGGGCATATCGAACCACTAAAAGAACCAGTACTGGAGCTACTCCTTTTGCTCTAACTTATGGGCATGATGCTATTTTACCAATGGAGATTGTGGTGAAGTCACAAAGAGTTGCTTCCCAGAATGGACTGGATATTGGAGCATATCACCAAGCAATGAATATGGAGCTCGAAGGGATAGATGAAGAAAGAATTAAGGCTCTAAATCAGATCTTGGTGCAAAAATTAAGAGTAGCCAGAAGTTACAATAAGAAAGTGACTGTTCGAAGCTTTGATATAGGGGACCTAGTATGGAAAGTAGTGTTGCCTATCAAAGAAAGAAAGCAAGGACTTGGGAAATGGGCTCCAAACTGGGAGGGACCTTTTCAAATTCAAAGAGTCCTTAGAAGAGGTGCATATCATTTAAAAGATTTGAATGGTTATGTCCATAGAAGAAAGATTAATGGGAGATATTTAAAGGCCTATGTCCCAACTATATGGGAGTCCTTTAACAGGAGATAAAAACTATAGAGTAGTTCATCTCTCATGGCTTGTGCTGATCAAGGTGAGCATTAAGCACAAGCAAATTTGTATTGGTTGGAACTCATTAGTTCAAACAATGAGATTAACATTCCAAGCAAATGAATAGCTATGAGATTGGTAAACAAAAGTATTTCATTGATTAATTCATAAGCTGTATAATTGTGTCTGTTAAGCTAACTAATACAGAAGCACCCTTGTTACACACAAACTCATATACATCTCCTAGATCAGTTGTTCTTTGCAGTTGATTCTTAAGTTCTCTTATAGTCCCAACTGTTGAAGAAGCCTTGTTCATGTAAGTTTGCATGTGGGAAGTGGTTTGAGCAATCTCCCCTCTGACTGCAAACAAAGCCTCTTCAAGCCGAGCCTCTTCTTCCCTCAACTGATGTAGCTTCGCAGCATCTTGATCATAGGAGGAAATCACAGTTTGTGCTTCATCTTCTGCATTGGCTAAAGATGCCTTCCAACTCTGTCTTTGAAGGTGCCTCTCTTGGATTTCACAGAGTTGAAGGGCTTTTACTTGGAATTCAAAAGCCTTGGACAAAAGTTGTGCATGTAACTCTTGAGAGGCAGGCTTCAAAACCCAAGCAGCTTGACGGAAAATGTTCAAATACATCTTCAAATCCCCTTCAGCAATGGTTTCAAAGTTTAATCTTGAAAATTGTTGGAGAATCTCCCTCAATTCCTGAATCTCTTCTGGTAAGAAAGTAGGCTTGACCAACTCAGATGCAGATGAGCTTTTTTCAACCTTGAGTTGGATGATAGGAGATTCTGGAGAGAGGATTGGAGCTTTGGGATTAGTGATTCTATTGCAGAAGTCACTCACTTTTAGTTTAAATTGCTCCAAGGAAAGAGAATCACCAACAATGGTGCTAGCAGAAGCACCAATTTCCTGTCAAAAGAGTACATGAGCATAGTTAGGCTTAAGTCTTCGAAGTAAGATATGATTAATGCGGGCATGAACATAATGAACCAAATTACCTCAAGTGTATGAAATGGTTCTGGTGGGATTTGTTCAGTTGGCCTGTTGGTTTCTGGAAGCTGATTAGGAACAGTTTTTCCAGCTATTTCCTCAACCTGCTCAGTATTGATCTCTGCAATAGAGCTTGTCTCTGTGGATATTCTAATGGGCTCGCTTTGAATGCCTTCCGAGGCTAAAGCTCTTGCTACAATTCTGATGTCAGGAGGAGACATATCCTGCACTAAAGCTTGTGCCATTTTAGCAGATGTCTTAACAACATCAAGAGCAGTTTTCCTTGTGATAACTGAAGTAGGCTTGGAAGCTTCAGTGACTTCAGTAGTAGAGGGACCAGCTGTTTTTTGAGCTTCGACAAGAATGTCTGGAGCTAACTTTGAAAAAGCCTTCGAAGCTTTAACAGGCTTTGTCGTGGCTGTTTTCTCTATAAGACATTACTCGAAGGTAAGAACACATGAATATGAGGATAGAAGAGGAATAATGAAGGTGATTTTATAAAATTTACCTTTTATAATCTGACTTATTATGACATCTTCTCTCTCTTCTTCCTCCGTTCCTCACCAAGACATTTTTTTCTCTTCTTGAAACTTCATGAGTTTTGACAAGTTTTGCTCTTTTAGGAGTAACTTCTTGCTCTGAGATGCTTTTCCTTCTTCTACCTGTTTAGAAGAACAAAAGGAGGTAAAACACCTAACAAGAGGAGATTCGAATGTCAGTATGAGTATTTAATGGTTAAAAGTCTACCTGACTTTGAAATTGGAGGAACAGGAGCTGGAATAGATTCTTTCCTAGTCTTCTTCTTCAAAATAGATTCTGTGAATTGGATCATAAGGTAAGAAGCAGAAAAGACCTCAAAGTTAGGATAATCACACAGGTCATCAAAAGATTACCTGATGGAGAAGAAGGAATGTGAGTAGTACTTTGTTGTTGTGATCTAGTCACCATATATGGCACAGCCCTGAGAGGTTTGACATCCAAAGCAATAGGCACTGAAGCAGTGGACTGGACTTCTGGTGCTTCTTCTTCTTCTTCTTGAGTTGATTGAGATGTGCTTCCTAGGTCTACCCCAAAACCATCATCTGATATCAAATCAGAAAGAGTTACATCTTCAATTTCTATACCAATTTCTCTGGCAAAAGCTTTGACAAGTGTAGTCTTGAGATATAACTCTGTAGCATTGTGCCACCACCTAGAGAATTTTGGATGAGGGGGCTCATAAAGTACTGCAAAACAATATGGCTGAAACTTCCTTCTTGATTCCATAAATTCGGCATTAAGACGTGCAATATGGTTTTTATCAATCTTGTTTCTTGCAGAAAGGGTAATGTTGAGTTCATGGGGTAGGTGGCAACGGATGGTTTGTACCAATCCAAATTGCCTAGCAAATTGAAGGTGGATAAAGAGATCTCAAAGATGGGCTTGTCTACAACCACCCACATAGGCACCTATGATAATTTCCCTGGGTAGAAGAATACTTGCCCATGCTTCATGATAAGCAGAACTACCGCGTTGTGTCATCAGCCTGTATAACCACTTTGGCCCAACATCCCAGTTGTGAAAAGGCAAGAGATCATCTGCTTCTTTGTCTTCCTTCAGTTGATAAAAATATTGAAGATAACCTACTAGGGTAAGGGGAGTCGAATCTAGTATGATGAACTTATCCCCATATACACTAAGAGGGTATCTCTTTGCAACCTTGTGGTCTGGAAAGTAAGCTAACAGCCATAATTGTAGGAACCAGAGGGGACCTCCTAAATTTTGATAAAGCGGCTTGGCATGATTATCAGACCCTATTTTGTAAACATAGCCTAAGAAATAAGAAGCCAAATCAATGGTTTCCCCTTGTGAAAGAGCATAGGCCAGAGGTGCGAACTCAAGTACCATCTTCTTACCTCCATGACAGAAGACCATTTTGCATAAGGTATACCAAATATATGCAAACAACTCTTTGTTAGAAACCTCATGCGAGTATTTCCTTTTCAAGATCTAGAAATTTGTCAGAAGAAGCATTTTTTCCGGCCTACTCGATTTCACTTTAAATGGAACTTCGTGGTGTGAGGCAATATCAAGTAAGTGCCATATGGAGGAAGTCCAATAAGGAAAGATACATCTAGAATCGTGGGAGCCATCATGCCACAGCTTGAATCAAACAATTATATGATGGGTCCCAAAAGGCTAAAGCAAAGATGTATAAGTGAAGGGTTTTGCAAGATACCATTTGAAGCAAAGATATTACATGCACAACCCGCCAGTTTCTAACTCTCTACCTTTATCTTTAACCATTCGGATGGACCATTCTTCCCACTCTTTATCATAGTTCGGCCAGCAGATGAAATTCTTCTTGGCCCAGTTGGAGAAATCCAAAGGTCTGTCTTTCACAAGGTCACTCCCTTCGAGAAAGGGATAACATCTCGCGGAATGTCAGGGGAGATCAAAAATCTTTGGTCCAAGAATTTGGATATTACTCAGAGTTGGATGTTCACATAAGTACGATTGTAACCCACTGTAACCCTCGGGAAGTAGATTTTAATCTCATTAGTAACTAAACTCATAAGCACATAGGAGGAGTACCTTTCAACAACTCACTTTTCGGAAGCCATGGATGCAGTGGGGGTTGAGAGAAAGAGAGGGAGAACAAAGTGTTTAAAAGTTTGAAGGTGTAATGAGAATATTTCAAGCCCTGGATTTATACGTTACGAGGAAGCGGTGCAGCATTTCGGGCCAGATATCCGTTTTAAAGTTATTGGACCTATGATTATTTTTCGGCCCACGTTCGGTTTCAACTTTTGGTTGATAATTACTTTCAAATTAATAAATCATTTCATACTTCGAACCACTTTTTGGTTTATTCTCATGAAATGTATCTTATTCTTAAGAATTCGAGTTGGTTTAAAGCATAATTAAGTGCTTCGAAAAGCATTTAAGAGTGCATAACAAGCCATTGAAAGAACTAATATTTCATTGAAACTTAAGATATAAGGAAAGTACATGCTACAAAATCCTATTACACAAAGAAAACTAAGCATCTGCTGGTGGTGAAGCAGCTGTTGGAGTAGGGATGACTTGGAAATAATGAGGAAAGCTCCAAGTCACTAAGGCATGGAATCTTGCCCAAGTAAAACTAAAAAACTCTTTTTCCATCATTCTAACTTTGTTTTATTCATCAATTTCGAAGTTTTTTTTCTCAATCGATGGTTCGATTTTTCAAAACCAGGGTTTTGGCTTTGACTTCGAACTTGGCCAATTTGAGAGCATTTCTTTTCATATGACTTTTAAACCTCCTTCGAAGCCTCGTAGAGACATCAGTAGACATTTCGAAGGAACATCCTTTCAGGTTTTCCACCTTTTTATGAAGTTTGGAGATCTGATCATGAAGCACTTCATAATTGTGAAGGTCTTGATTAAACCCAAACGAAGCAGTGTTATTCTTCATCCACATTCGAAGTAGAGGGAGCTGACTCAGAAAAGAGTGAAAGAAAGGGCTAGTTTGAATACTACATTAAAGAGTTTTGCAAGCCCATAAAAAGTTCTTAAAATGTATGTCCTCTTCAGGAATACTTACATCCAAAAAAGCAAAAGCAGCCAATAGCTCTTTGGCTTTGAGGGAATCAGAATGGGGATAAATAGAATAAGAAAGGTTAGCATGATAGGGAGTAGGGTCGAACTTGATATTCTTTAGCTCTTCGAACCAATCCGTATTCTCAGGAAGGTCTCGAAGGGAAAGATTGGCAGGATCAATGAAGTCTCCTTCGAAATGAGGCCTTCGAACCTCATGCAACCAGTATATAAACTGAGTACTGGCCTTCTGCTTAAGCTCTCCATACCCAGCAAAGCCTGACCTTTCATCTTCATGGACTTTAAAGAAGCCAGGGGTTAAACAAGTGGCTATGAGACTCTCAAGCAGCATTATGTTGGGATCTCGCCCCGATGAAGGAGATAAATATTTGCTCATAGCCAATGGCGATAAGGGCTCGGCCTTTATAGCCGCCGGGGATCATCCATTCTTACCACCACTATCTCAGATGGTAAACCCCATAGAAAGGGTTCATGAGCAGAGGGAGATGGAGGATTCCATGGGTCAATGGTCTCAGAAGTTTCTACTTGAGCCACTGTATAAGATCGATCTCTTCGAATCTCACCAACAATGGGCGTCACAATGTTGTTGGTATCAGCAAAAATTGGGTCATTTAGAACCAAATTTTCAAAGGCATTTTGAGTGTTAGAAATATCAGCCATGGTTGAATTCAGATGAAGATCAGTTTGCAAAGAAAATCGGTAATGGATTTTTTACCAGTGATTAAGTCTTTTTATAAGCAGAATTTTTAGTTTAAAACGATTCAAATTCTGGCAAAATGGAGAACGTGGGTATTAACTGTCCACTATCCATGAATCTCTCATAAGAACGAAGAGATTTATTGATAACTGCATCGTGGGATGTGATTAAAATTGCCAATAACTTTTGCTTTGGAAGCTTATAGGAATTCGAAGCGGTAAAAGGCACATTAACACTTATTCAAATCCTTTGAACAAAGATGTTAATGTGGGGGGTATGTTTACATATAAAATTAACCAATCCAATGATTAATTGACACGTAATCAAAAGTGCCAAACGTTGGCAATTACTCGTCAATGAAGACACACTGGATTAATAAGATAAAATGCACCGAATACGATGTCGTATTTAGAAAGGTAGTTATTGGCAGTTACAAGCCATTAATAAAATAAAGATTGGCCTCGAAACCATAATTTCAACTGCTAAACGTACATGCTCCATGTGTAAACTTGAGAAACCAGGCGATTGGCAGTTAGAACACGTGGAATTCTTCTAGGAAGCAGTTATTTCCTTAAACATATTATCATTTGAGTGGTTAAGTCGACGTGCAGATTTAAAGCTTTTGGAAGAAGGGAGAATTCAAATTCAGACGTGGAGGAAGAATAACTGCCAACCATCAGAGTGGAAGTTAGAGTTCGAAGCAAGCCAGATTCAAATTCATGGAGCGGGAAGTTCAAACCACAAGCTACGTCTATAAATAGGAGGAATTAAAGAGTACAAACCCCCGGACAAATCTTCAACAAACAGCTATAAAAAACTGATGCTTGGTTTGTTCATTGGCAAAATAGTTTAGGATTTCGAACTCAGTTCGAAGTAGTTTAGGATCTCGAACACAGTTCGAAGTAGATTAGGAAGTAGATTAGGAATTAGACTAGGATTTACCTTGATTGTTCTTATAACAATCACCCCTATCTCGATTGTTCTTGCAACAATCACCTGTTCGAAGTTTTGTTACTCTGTATTTGAAGTTGGAGACAATTTCGAAGTAAGTTTATCTTTGATTTATTAATCGAAGTGTCTTGTTTCTTTATTGTTCTTTGATTTCCTAAGTTTATTGGTTTGCATTTCTTCACTTATTAAGAAAAATCCTCTTAATTAATTGAACCAACAAAACACAATCGCCTGATTAGGTTTGGTTTTCCAAAGTTAATCTGAGGGAGGAGATTGAAACTCTCTCTGGCACGCTCGCACACAATTTATTTTCCATTGCAAAGAAGTAAAAAGAACCAAACAATTACATCGGCAACAATGTGTTTCATTTGGCAAAACATGTCAGTTTTACTGACGCAATATTACATCGACAATACTAAAACTAATGGCAACATGATGTTTCTTCACCAAAAGTAATTTCTAGATATTTGCTAATAATTTTTTAAAAAAAATTCTGGCTTTCCAATAACCTGCATTTATCCATTTCATAATTATCATCAACTTGGAAATGCTGTCATTAGAGATGCGGCGCAATCAATTATATTTCCTTGCAATTGTCCAATGTTTGTTAGGGCATTACTTTTTTCAATTTTGGGATCTTTTTCAATCATGGTGTTTAAATTCACACTTATTTTTCCTCTATCTTTACATGTTGGTGCTTTATCTTGTTCTTACATGTCCTATTTTCTCTACATATTATTGATGTAGGATGGGATTGTCGAAATGATTGAGGAGCAGTCACAATCAGATCGATGACACAAATCATTTATTAGAGGAACAAGTTTCTGTTTGACGTACATAGGAAGAGATCGACCTACTTGGAGGGATATGGGATTTGCAAGAGCAAATATGATACACAATCTCAAGAAGTCCCAAATTCAGAGGCAGTTGCTCTAAAGCAACAACTGGCAGATCAAGGAAAAGTAGCTGATTACAGTAAATTTTGTAGAAAAGATAAGCTCATGATGGCTTCTGGTGTTGATCCAACCGTCATTTCGAGGTTAATTTAAGGTAGCGAAAATGGGTATGGCAGTTCGAGTGGACAAAAAAATTGGACTTCTACTAGTTAAAATGAAGGTCAAACATGCAGACTTAGAGATAGTTTAAAAGTTGGTTTTTGGGTATTATTTTTTATGCAATTGTGGTTGACAATTACTTTTGAAAAAATTTGGATGCATTGGACAACTAATTTAGTTTTTGGATGCATTGCTGTTGGAGTACGTTTTTTACTGTATTGTTAATGTTTGGATAAGTTGTGGATAATTTGTTTTTGGTTTGTGATATATTTAAGGTATTAGAATGAAGGTACTTTTGGTTTTGAAGGACTATGGATGAGTTTGGATGGAATAGATGTATTTCCAAGTTAATGATAATTATGAAATGGATAAGTGCAGGATATTGGAAAGCCAGGATTTTAAAAAAAATATTAGCATTGTTGGGTCCATGCTGACCTCATGAACAACTTGGGAATAAGTGGTCAGCTCGGGGTATAACATAGCTCAGAAGCTAAGAGTTGTTTAATGGAATGAGATGTTTATCCTTCCATTTTGTTAGACTAAACCTAAGATAGTCAAAGGCTGTTCCGATACCAATAATATTGGGATAAGTTAAACCCCAAGGGAAATCGGAAGATTATCCAAAACTTCATGGGAAGTTCAAATACCCAAGGGAAATGGAAGGATAAGCATTATCCTTCTAGAAAGCAAACTCCATGTCCCAAGAGACTCTACTACTTCGAATGCCTATAAAAGCTAACCATGTAACCCTAAAGAGGTATGCCATATGGTAATATTAAATAACCTACCTTCAATTCACTTTAACTTACAAACTACTAACTTACGCATCAGAGGCTATTTGGCCAACACCATACCGGTGTTCCTAGTTTAATTCCATCTTGCAGGTGATTGTTCGAGGAGTAATGGAAATTGCTCCATCTAGTTCGAGCCTTTTTTTTTTGTTTCTAGTGCATATAATCCGGCAGCATTCTCGTTGTTGTGGCCTTTTCAGTTTTGCTTCTTACTTAGAGGTATCTCTTCTTGTTTTCTCTGTGTCATTGTTCGGTACTATTGTTTCATGGAGTTCCTGAATACAAGAAGAAGATGGAGAAATAGAGTGGAGCATGAGAATCAATGATCCATGGTGGGTAAAGGGAGATCGATATCGAAACCCTCCATCACTATTTATGTAGATATTCTCCCCATAGACATGTATGAAGATTGGCTATCACAACTTTTCTCAAAACATGGGCTGGTTCTGGATGTATTCATTCCTCGTAAGAGAAGCAAAAGATTCAATACGAAATTTGGGTTCATTAGATTCAAATCCAGGAAGGAAGCTTTGGATGCAATTACAAATTTGAATGGCCTTACTGTCAGGGGAAGAAGAACTTTGGTGAAGCTTGCAGCTTTTAAGACTATGGATAGTAAATCATACCCAGCTATAAGCAAATTTGATCAAAGAATTGATGATTTGGAGACCAAAAAAAACCCTACGAGGTATTGGATGCATTTGGGGAAGGTGGGTTATACCAAGACAAGTAACAAATCTTACGCTGAGATTGTTAATGATATGGGTAGCTCTGAACCCCCTATCAAATTGCTTGAACTCGGTAATTAATGGCTCCAACGAAGCGCAATTGCCAAACTGGGCCCTTCTAGATCAATAGTATCAGTGCAAGATCACCTTGCGAGTTTGGGAGTCGTTGATATTCTGGTGCGACCCACGGGTGGTGACTACTTGGTACTCACATTCCCTTCCGTTGAAGCCAGAGATTCAGTTTTCAATAACGGTAAGCTAGCTTGGCTTAATGAATGGTTCTTGGAAATCCATAAATGGGATAAAAATAGAGTCATCCCTCAATCTCGCCTTGTTTGGTTGATTTTCTATGGGATTCCCCTTCACCTGTAGAACTCTATAACTTTCAACAGACTAGGGGAGAAATGGGGGAAAGTTATTCAAGTTAGCAATGACACAATCCATGTACTTTCTTTTGCTATGGGGAAAGTCCTTATCTCCACCCAAGTCATGGACATGATAAATCAAGTTATTAGTGTGGAGAATAGAGGAGTCAAATTTCAAGTCAGGGTCTGCGAAGAACAAGTTGTAGTAAATACCACACTCAGAGCTGACTGCAACTGCAATGGCTGCTTTCAAAAGGGACAACAAATACAAGGAAATGACATGGTAATGTACAACCAGGTGGTAAAATATGACATGGGAAACAAAGAACAGGTGGCTAAAAATGAAATGGAGAAGAATGATCAGGTGATAGATAATGTTTGCTTCCTAAGGGCCCAGGTGGAGGAAGATATAGAGTCACCTGAAAATAACTCAGTGGAGAGAGTTAATGAGACTATTTTTGAGCAGCCCTTACAGCTAAATAAGCATGTTTCGAGGGTATCAAGAAATTGTTCATTGGAAGAAGATAGAGATGAAGTGGCAATGAATGCGGATTTAGATGCCAACAAAATGGGTGAAGAAGTCAACAACAGTGTTGTGGTGGCAAATAATTTGAAATCTGATGCAATGAGCTCTTCTTCTTCGGGGATTGAAACATCAATGGTGGGGAGTGGGAAAGTGATGGATGGCTTTGAGGGTGATTTGAACATTAAAGAAAAAAATATATCTATTCAAGAGGAAGTCAATGAGGAGAACAATACAATTGGTGACCGAGTCTTTGAAGAACAAACACTAACACAAACAACTGCTAGTGATGAAGAGCCCCACCTAGACCTATTGGAGGAGAACTAAGACTAAATTCAGGCTATAATTAAAGGAGTAAAGGGAAAAAAGAAGAGGAAAACCATTGCTGAAATCATGGGATTATCTAAAGTTAATCCATGTAACAAAAAGGGTGGTAGAAGCAAAAATAAGTGTGTGGTCCTGAGATCAGCAGTTGCTTCTCAGCGCTCTCTGCTTCCATTTCTTCAGAGGGAATCGGTAATATGAACAGAATTTTGAGTAAATCTCAAGCTATCTGGGAGATGAATAAAATAATTGCTATTGGATATGAGGGTGATGAAAATGAAGTGATTAGCAAAATAGCTGAAATGGAAACCATTAGGGAAAGGGCTGTTTGTTAGCTCCAAATGTATGGGATCTAACCAAGCAAGAATAAAGGGGATGGCGGAAGAATATTCATGAGAAAAAAAATGGATATAGGCTGCAATCGAGATAGTAAGCAGGGAACTTTCTCACATGTTTTTGTGGGAAGATGAATAATTCGATGTTGAGGCGGTGGGATAAACAGGTGTCTTTGATTTTGGGTTTAGTAGTGTTTATTGGGTTTGGCGGTATTTTGGGTGCCTTAATCTCGAGGTCAGCTTCAATTTTCTATAGTAGTGGGTCCAAATTGTTTGTAAAGTATAAGGGCATGCTCATTCTGGTTTTGTTAATGAAGGTATTCTGAAAAAGTGTTCCACCTTCTTCTACTTTGGAAGGCCTAAGAAGGTTTTGGGAAGGTATTTTGGTCAAGTTGGTGGGGTTTCAAGTCAGTTTGGTGCTGGAGGTGATGTATGTTCTTGATTTGGAATGCTTTTTCTGTTGGATTTCTATATTGCCTTTCATTTGCAACAGTTGGTATGATGCCTTTCATTTGCAACAGTTGGTGTCATGTATCTGTACCTTTGTGGGTATCTAGATTGTAGCCAAAGGATGGTATTGTTACTTTTGTTGAAAAGAGCTTTTCTTTGAAGTCCACTTCCGGTGGAAAAGATATCTGGTGCTCCTTGTCCCCATTTGGCATGGTAGTTAGTTTTTGCAATTCTAAGACCATCTGAAGGATTCGTGGAGTGCTATTTGGTAATGTCTTGGATTGGGATACAAATATCTTCTTGGCCATGAAGAATACAGGTATATAAAAATCCAACCATTTTTCATTCTATCAAGGTTGCTGCTGATATGAGATTTTGATCTATTGTTGAGGTCGCTATTGCTGCTTTTGAGCCTTTTTATTTTGTTTAGATTAGGTAGCATTTGTTATTGTTGTTCTTGACATGTAATTTTGGTTGACATCTTGTCATTGGTTCGTTTCCCTTTGGGTCCTTGGCAGCATATGATGGTCGCGTGGTTGGGTGTCAACATTATTGGGATGTTTCCTCGTGTTATGATGCCTTTGCCTTGGCCCTCTTTAATCTTTGTAATCCGTTTCCAAAAATTAATAAAATCTTCTTTGCCTTGCAAAAAAAAAAATATATGGAAATTACTTTTGGCGAAGAAACATCATGTTGCTATTAGTTTTAGTATTGCCAATGTAATATTGCGTCGGCAAAACTAATGTGTTTTGCCAAATGAAATACACTTTTGCCGATGTAATATCGCATCACCAAAACCAATGCCTTTTGACGATGAACAAAGTTCGCATTGGCAAAATTATTGCCGACATGAGGTTTTTCATCGGCAAAACCCTTTGCCGATGCAAATATGCATTTGCCAATGTACTAAGGTGCGTCAGCATTTGCCAATTTTGTTGTAGTGACAACAGATACTTTCATCTTTCCCTTTTTTTTCTTTGCAGGAAAAGTCAACAACTTTATAAGTAATCCGGGGGACCAGTTTACAAGTTTGCACAACAAGATAATAATAGACTTTTTATTACTAGACTAGATACAAAAGTTTATGATGCAAAATTTTTGCAGTAACATCTAACAAGAAGCGCAAAGTTATAGTAAATATACATCAATAAAGACTGTAAAAGATATTTTGCATGCAATAACAACAAAAGCACCTTAATTGGGCTCTGATGTCAATGTTGGCATGTATATAAACACACAAACTATGAGTTTCGCAGAGATACAAGAACAAAGAAAGTGAGAGTGGAGTGTTGAATCTTTCGTTGTAAAACATTTGATTCTTCGTTCCGTTCTCACTGACGTAGGCACATCACCAAATAGCAAATACATGAGTATCTTGTATTCTTGCACTTGTGCAATCTCGTCAGATCTTTTTCCAATGGTAAATCGACGAGATTTGTTGTCACATAAAAACTTGACATTGGATAAACAAAATGACTGCTGACCAGTTCCGAACCCATAACCTCAAGATTTCTATTTCAATTGACCCAAGGGGTTAGTTTGGTAATCAATGTTTAAGACTTAGAAATTTGCTTTGTTCAATTTAAAAATCTTAAGTTCGAATAAAACCTTTAGGATGCTATCAATTTCTTTGGGCGAATGGTCCGAACACTTGATTATAAAAAATAAAATCTATCACTTATGTTTTTTCACCCTGAACAATGGATTTGACCAAAAAATTGTGATTTGTGATGGATTGAAGGATATAGGAGGTGTGCCATTTCTTATGTGGATGCTGGCCTGTGAAAGGTTTCTTTTTTGTTCCAATCACATGCATGGTTCTCCAATCAAGGAGGAACGAAGATAAAGTGTTACTTTTATTAAGCTTGCTTCAAACTTCACATGGGTTGCCCCATTACTTCATTTTATAATTATATAGTACTAGGGGTGTTGTTTTTTTTTTTTTTTTTGTAGTTTTAGTTTAGTTTTAGAAAGAGGTGTAATGAGTGGAGAGGGATAGAGAGAGAAATGAGTATAATTAAAACTGAACTAAACTAAAACTATGAAACAAACAGGGCCGTATAATTTTTGGGTCAAAGAGAGGCCCACTCTTTAGTCCTTCCTCTTTCGTCTTTTAGCAGTGATTTTCGTTGTTTGCTCCTCTTTGGAGGTCACCAAACTAAAACCGACCAAATTGATAGAATTGAAAAAATCAAATTGAAAAATTAGTTTGTTTTGGTTATTTACAAGTATTGTTCTGTTTCGTTTTTTTTATTTTCCAAAAAAATTGAACTTGTTTGGTTTCGTTTTCATTACAGTAAAAACCGTTATAAACCGAATCGAACCACTATATTATCCATAAGATATATGCCATCAGTCTCAAATTCCAGGGTACCAAATAAAAGGACTCCTTATCACTACTACCATATTTGGGTTACAATTATTGTTGAGTCTGACTATTATTGTGCTAGAATTGTTGTTTGAGCTGTACATGCTTCTAATGGAGTTTTAATCAAAGCATGTGGATCTTTTGGCCCAATAAGAACAAAAAAATTGGTGATCGATGTCCAATTAACATTTTTAATCCAAGCCGATAAAATTGGAATACACCGATCAATCCAAATTACACCGAACCAAACCAAACCGAATATCAAACAGTTTGGTTTTGATTTATATATTCAAAAACAAAAATGTTTGGTTCAGTCTGGAAAAAAATGCTAAATATGGACTGAACCGAACCAATTACACCCCTAATCACGACATTACTTTGGCGTGTTTTTATAACTCAAGTAGCTAAGTCAATTAAGGTGCTTCGAAATAAGTTTTCAATTCTCTTGGGGTAATTTTGAACCACCCAACCATGTGAGACCACACACTTGGTTCAGAATCGATGCTCAACGGCATTGGAAAATTTCTCCTCTCTGTGGCGTTCTTGGATGCATTCAATCAGTCAAAAAATTAGAAAAGAGAGAACATATTGGAAGTCACCCAATTGCTTCTGCCTATATGTAAAAGCATTACAGGCCACCACATTAAAATATTTCTGTCTTAGATAATGCCACTGCATGTGCAATTATTCTTCATGTTTGAATCTTAATTTAATTAGAAGAAAATTAATACGAGAATAATTAATAAACTAAGCATAATTAGTTTTCTACCTAATTTGTATAAAAAGGGTTTCTGTTGACACGACATTTTCCCCACCTAACCCAAAATGATTAAAAAGAAAAAAGAAGTTTAGACTTCATTATCTACGCCTAATTTATTCCTTAATTTTCTTTTCTTTTCTGTCTCATTGACTTTGTCCAAGATCTAAAGACAACCTTAAAGAAAAACCAATAGGGGGAAAGCTTGTATGAGTATATGCATATCCGCTCCTTACAATTTGTTTACCCTCAAATTCAAAATTGGTGTCCACTTCACAAAAAAAAAAAAAAAAAAAAAAAACCTCAAAAATTGTGGGAAATCTTAAAAAAATTCACTCCACTCCCTTATTAAAACCTATATCAATTTGAGTCATGAGCCCGCTTTGGGCTCATTTGTTTGACTGGAAAAAGAAGAAAAAAAGAAGAGATGGAATCCCTAGGAATATGGATGAGATATGAAATCTCTTGGGATATTGCTCAGGATATAAATGGATGGAGAAAATGAATATCGAGTGTTCGTGTTCATCGGGATATAGCCATTCAAAAATGATTGTGACACAAACTTTGTGTCACAACCAACCATAACCCCACTCACATGGGGTGTGGGTCCCACATGGACCCCACGTGCGGGCCCCACACCCTATGTGAGTGAGGTTGTGGTTGATTGTGGCACAAAGTTTGTGTCTCTATCACTATTGATAGCCATTAGGGAACATTGTTTATGGCATGTTTTTCCAAAAGAGAAAAGAAAGCTAGTTGATGTGTTGAATGTCTTGAAGGCAATGGATTGCGTTGTTTCCCGAATGCATGGATTGCATACAATATATTATTGACTATACTAGTTACAGTTTCATTTTTGAAAATAAGTTTTTCAAAGTTAAAACAGATTAAAACTTATCTCCGGTCAACCATGTCTCTAGAAAGATTAAATGAATTAATTATTTTGTCTGTTGAGAAAGATATGAAAATGCTTGATTATGAAGACTTAATATTTAGTACGTTTGCAGCTAAAAATGCGAGATGAATAATGTTTCAATGATGGATTTTGAAGTGTTGTAATGGATTTATTTTAGGATTATAATTTTATATTTTGTAATGGTAAATCTTATGTGATGATTTTTATAAAAACTCTTTATTGACCGACATTTGTATGCAAAATATAAAGTGAGTCTTGTTTAATGAATTCGTTTTTGGATCCCAAAATCTTTGAGTGGCTCTAATTGAGTCTTCTCAGATTTTAACTTATCAAATTAAGAGAGATTCAATTTTTTCTAAAATAACGAGAAATACGAATCGGATCAATTTTGTTTTGCTAATCCCCCTTATAGCAGTATAGAACTCAATCCACAGTGAGATGAATACAGAGAATTATCGAAAAGAAAGTTCACCTGCCACTGACAAGTCAGCTTTGTAATTCTTTGTACTATTATTCCAAGGACAAATTAAGAAATGGCCTACATGGGGACAAATTAAAAAGGTTTTAATGAAAAAGTAGAAGGTTGGCATGTGCTTCTGCAGAAACTAATTACTACCCAATGGGATGTTAAGTCGGAATTTAAGGTTACACTTGATGAAATAGACAACATATTAAATTCTAAGCTACTATTGATAGTTTTATAGTTTGGAAGGACATCCTTCTCGGGAGCTGAGGTCCTATAGTTACTATGCCCTAGGGTAAGTAAATCTTGATCGTGCAAAGTGTTTTGAATGGTTCTAATATTAAATAAATTATTCGAACAGATAATTTATTTAAGATTCAGACCATCCAAACAAGAATAGATGGTTGAGATTCTCACTACTCTTCTATAGTGAATTGCTCACTAAAGACTCTCTAATTCTCACCCACGATTTGTTTATCTTTTAGGATTTAGGATTCATTTAGTAAATCTTACATGAAGACTAATTATATTATGGTGGTTATTGAGTCTCATTTTCTTTACAACAAAGGCAATCAGTATTAGTACTGTAGTAAGTATCGATGTCAAGATCAGGTGATCAAATTAATTTTTAACATGAACATCTTTAGCTAAATTTCAAGTTGATAGTGGTAGGCCCATGATCTAACAATTTAAATTATTGTAATCCGTCAAACGAATTTGTACCTAATATGGAGCTGTTTCATTAAGTTTTTTTTTTTTTGGCATTTCATGATTTTCGAGATAGATTATTCTCAGTATACACAATAACCTAGAAAGTTGTGAAAAGTTAAAAAGAAAAAGAAAAAAAAACTTGTTAGTGGAACATCTCCTTGTCTAAAAAAAATTGAGAAAAATGTCTACAAGCTGTCCCAAATATCGGATTGGTAGAGAAAATCTTAAGGGAAGTGACTAATAATCCCTTGGTAGTAATTTCATAACCCTTAATAGAATCCAGTTGTTTAATTTAAGGGTCACTTAGTCAAAAATTCAAAACCTTTGATATTTTTAAAGGAAAGGACAAGAAACTTTTGCAAAACAAAAAATATTTGATATTTTTAAAGGGAATGACAAGGAACTTTTGCGATCGAATATAAAGACAAAAAAAAGGTTAAATGTTACTAATTTTTAAAAATTCTAAATTTGAACATAAAATTCAAAAAAAATCTTCACCCTACCTCCCGCCGACCACCACCCCACACCTTTGGTGACTACTTCCGGCGACCAAAAAAATTAGTGAGATGTCACTAATTTTTAAAAATTGTAATTTCGAAACATAAAATTCAAAAAAATATCCACCCCACCTCCAACCAACAACCACTCCACCTCTGGCTAACCACTTCCGGCTAGGGATGGCAATGGATCGGTTTGGTTCGGATTTTGCTATTACCATACCCAAACCCAAAGTATTTATCTATACCCAAATCCAAACCGATATCCAATGAATATAAAATTTAGTGCACCATAACCAAACCATATGGATTTGGATTTTATCCAAACTGCACCAAATCTGCATTAATATTCATTCCATTAATAAACATATGAAGGGAAAAAATTATATATTAAAATAAAAAAGTAATATACCATATGATTTTTCCATTGAACATCTAAATTCCAACATAATCAAAGAAAATAACTAAATAATAAGCTTTTCTTAAGAGGTTTCCATAAAGACTCTTGAGATTTTTAAGGGATTTGAGAGGAATAAGGAGGGAGATAAAATTTAAAGTCAATGAAAGTTTTGAATTAAAAAATAAAAATTACATGTACAAATAATTATATATATATATATATATATATATATATATATATATCCTATAAATAATATTATATGGATCGGTTTGGGTTTGGATTTGGCCGAATACAAACCCAAATCCAAATCCGTTGGTATAATGTTTTGAAAATCGAACCAACCTCATGGGTAGGAAAAATATTAAAAATCGCACCAATTGGGTCGGTTTGGTTTGGGTATCCATCGGTTTTTGGTGAAATTGTCATCCCTACTTTTGACAACCAAAAAATTAGTGAGATGTCACTAATTTTTAAAAATTTTAATTGCGAATATAAAATTCAAAAAAAATATTCGCCCGAACTCGGGCCGACCACCACCCCACCTCTGGCCGACCACTTCTGGCGACCAAAAAAATTAGTGAGATGTCACAAATTTTTAAAAATTCTAATTTCAAATATAAAATTCAATAAAAATCTTCGCCCCAACTCTGGCCGACAACCACTCAACCTCTGGTCAACCACTTCCGGCGACCAAGAAAATTAGTGAGATGTTACTAATTTTTAAAAATTCTAATTACGAACATAAAATTCAAAAAAATCACCCCCCACCTCAAGCTGACCACCATCCAACCTCTGGCCGACCATTTCCGGCGACCAAAAAAATTAATGATATTTCACTAATTTTTAAAATTCTAATTTCGAACATGAAGTTCCAAAAAATCAGCACCCCACCTCTAGCTGACCACTTCCGGCGACCAAAAAAATTAGTGAGATGTCAATAATTTTTAAAAAATCTAATTACGAACATAAAATTCAAAAAAATCACCTCCACCTCCAGCTGACCACGACCCAACCTCTGGGCGACCGCTTCCGGCGACCAAAAAAATTAGTGAGATGTCACTAATTTTTAAAATTCTAATTTCTAACATGAAATTCCAAAAAAATCATCACAACACCTCTAGTCGACCACTTCTGGTGACCAAAAAAATTAAGTAAGATGTCACTAATTTTTTTATGCTGCTAAACTCAAATCTTGGAGCGGACCCTCCCGTTCAAGAACTAAGCACAAGCACAATAAAACTATAATTGACATCTTGTACTTTGATAATTCCAAAATTTCTTCTTCCTTAATGGTAGGGTTTATTAGTAAGTACCATCTGGGTGTGATTAACTCTCTCCGAATCAACACCATAATCATCATCGCTTTTTGGATTTCCTGAAACAAAGGGGAACCCAAAAATTCAACCATTAGCTTTAAAACAGGGTTATGATTTGAAGAAGAGGGATCAAACTTACAACCAGTAGGGATTGATTGTCGGAGAATAAATTTGTGGCGGTGGATTTGACACTTGCGGTGGCGTCATCGATGCGAGCAACAGAGGTCGACGCCATTTTGGATTTTTTACTTGCTCAGTTTCGCTCAAGCTGATTTTATTTTCCAAGAAGAGGGATTGCATTTCGATTGTGTGGCTGGTTTTGTTAAAGAGTTTGTAGGGAAAGATTCGTTTAGTGGATGGGTTGGGTTTTAGTAAATGCCCAAAACAAAAGTGTCACAGTTTTAAGTTTTTGGACTATGCAACCTGACCCAAGTCTAATAGTTACCGTGTAGGGTCCTTACCAATCATAATTACAAACAATGTCTTTATATTTGATTGTAAATTTTTTTTATTCTTACCTTCAAATAGGCAAAATATTATATATTTATAACTAATTATTCCTTAATTTAATCTATCTAAACAACTTTCTTGGTTGTGTTCGATTGGGAGTTGTGGGCCAATTTTGGCCTGTTTTAATTTTACTTACATCATCATTTCTCTCTATATCTCTTCACTTATTATACCTGCTTACATCATCAAAACTAAACTAAATCTACTAATCGAACAAGGCCCTTATCTTTAGGAATTAAGCAATCAGATAGAGCAAAGCTCGTTGAGTGCTGAAGTCACGTGCTTGCTCTCGTTAAGCTCCATTCCATTTGTTGAGCGGAATAATGGAGGGAAAGGTGAAAAACGACCAAGACTTCTTCAGTAGCTGGAACTCCCACCCACCCGCATTCCTTGCCATCCATCCCTCCTCTCTCTGAGTAAAATTACACTAACCATCTGGATTTGC
This sequence comes from Vaccinium macrocarpon, assembly GCA_022606695.1. Classification (NCBI taxonomy): domain Eukaryota; kingdom Viridiplantae; phylum Streptophyta; class Magnoliopsida; order Ericales; family Ericaceae; genus Vaccinium; species Vaccinium macrocarpon. Next base: position 36,316,901 of record CM040179.1, on the reverse strand, counting down.
TGAAGAAGAAGGTCTCGATCTGATCCCACCAACATTCTAAAACGACCCAGAATTCTCATCTCCCAAGGTAGAAGAAAAAACACCCCACACCCACTAATCTCTCTCTCTCTCTCTCTCTCTCATCTCTTTCTAGATTCTTGAGTAAACGACATTATATGTGTCCCGTAAAATAAAATAAAAGGCACGATGACAGTCTGTAAATTGGGGACCAATCCCAATTAAATAAATAAAAAACAAAACCATTGTCTTCCTCTCCGAACTTATGATGCATGAGACAAAACAGTGAAAAACAAAATGTGAATGTTTTATTAGTGGTTAACCTTCATCATTGGCATTTTTTTGGTAACTGAACCCATCATTATTAGTTCGTTAATGTAGATCAATCATTGTGGGTGGCAGACGTCGGTGTTGACCCTCTGTGTTTCGTGCAGCCACAGCAATATTTCCAAAAAGCTACGTTTGTTTTTGGTTGTGGTCTCAATTAGACGTGTCTTGATATACCCATGATTGCATTTTGTCAAATGTCGTAATTTGGGGTGAGAACAGAGGGAGGTGGAAAAATGGCGACGATTGAGGGGAACGAGGAGAAGATTCTTGTGTCGGTGCGGCTGAGGCCTTTGAATGACAAGGAGATTGCAAGGAATGATGTTTCTGATTGGGAATGCGTCAATGAAAACACCATCATTTTCAGAAATGGCAACCTTCCCATGCCAGAGCGGTCCATGTACCCCACCGCCTATACATTTGGTATGCCAATCGATATCCCCTTCGTCTTTGGTATGAATTTGAGTCTGTTCTTGTATTTTGAAATCTGGGTTTTTTAAGGTTTGGCAAATTATGTGGGTTTTTTGTTAGAGGATTTGAGCCTTTTATGAGTCTAGATATACACCATTTGCGGTAATTGATGATTAAAATCTGAAATGCACCCTTTTAGAGGTTAAAGAAACCATCTCTCTTCGATTGGTATCCGATTGTTTTTTATTTGGAGATGCCCTAGTGAATCCTTCCTGTTTTTCCTCCTTATGAATTCCAATTTGGTCCTTTTCTTTGGAGGGTTTCTGTTTCCACTTTCCAACCTTATGTTGGGTTCAATATGTTAGATCCCTCAGAATTCTTCAATTGACAGCGAAGCAACTTATGCAAAATCATTGTTGTATCTATAACTTGCGTATTGGACTTCAATTTATGGTTTGGAGGCTCTTTCTGATCTTTCATTATGCTGGTAGACAGGGTATTTAGGAGTGATTGCTCCACAAAGAAGGTGTACGATGAAGGAGCCAAAGAAGTCGCTCTTTCTGTTGTCAGCGGAATTAACTGTGAGTGTAAAATCGTTTATTTTGTTTGCTTGTCATTTTTCCTGGTTTTGAAAATCAAGTGAGTTCCGTTGACAGTTTTCTTTATGACAAATGATGGACATAAATTCCAGCTACTGTTTTTGCATATGGACAAACAAGCAGCGGAAAGACATATACTATGACGGGAATCACCGAGTATACACTAGCGGATATTTATGAGCATATTGGGAAGGTAATCAAGGAATCGATTATCGATCATTGCTTCTCACTAATCTCGGTGTCTGCATTCTATTATGTTCTTTGGTTCTTCACCCGTTTGTTGATTGTATAATTGTTTATATTTGCAGCACAAGGAAAGAGAATATCATTTGAAGTTCTCTGCTATGGAGATCTACAATGAATCTGTCAGAGACCTCCTCAGCACAGATATAACTCCGCTTAGACTTCTAGATGATCCAGAGGTCAATTACATACTTTGCATGCTAAATACTGAGTTATGATTTTTTTTCCCCATTAAACTAAGTTCTTTGCTACTTTTACAGAGAGGAACAGTTGTTGAGAAACTCACAGAGGAACCTCTCAGGGACTGGAATCATGTGATGGAGCTCCTTTCCATCTGTGAAGGTGAAGACATTCATTAGGTTTAGATAGTCCTATTCTTTCTACTGGATTGTGACACCATGCTCTTAACATCATGGTGCACTCTTGCAGCTCAAAGACAGATAGGGGAAACTGCCCTAAATGAAACAAGCTCCAGATCTCATCAAATCATTAGACTGGTACGAATACTGTTTACTGGAGCAGTTTTTCCTAACGACTTGAGTCTTCATCCCAATTTATGTTGACTTTTCTATTTTCGAACTGATTTATGCAGACAATCGAAAGTTCAACTCGGGAATTTTTAAGCAGGGACAACTCAAGCACCCTTGCAGCTTCTGTGGTTTGGATCATTAATTTTCTGTTAAGCTAATTTTGGGGGTGAAAGTTATGTGTCAGTGTTCCTATATAGCATATTACATTGTTTTCTTCTTTTACATAACATTTCTCTGCAGAATTTTGTTGATCTTGCGGGAAGTGAGCGTGCATCTCAGTCATTATCTGCTGGCACGAGGCTAAAGGAAGGTTGCCACATAAATCGCAGCTTACTGACCCTTGGAACTGTTATCCGCAAGCTAAGGTTACCTTTTATTTTCCAAATTGTTCTTGTTTAATTACTAACTGAACTTGTTGTGTTCACTTGAAAAGTTAGAGATGGTTTATGCCAAAACATGTCTTGTGTACTTAACATGTCAACGTTCTGGCTGCGCACAGCATCCTCTATGCTTGTTTCAGGGATTTCTTTTATTGTCTTTTTAAACCACCTCGATCTGGTCTTATAATTTCTCGGAAATTTTGTGCTGGTATTCTTACTTGTATTTTCTTCATCGTTTTCTCTTCATTCTTTCATTGAATTTCTCAACCTTTATCTTACCGCTTTTATGAATGCCAATTCTTTTTTTCTTTACTCATTTGTGCTCTTCTCTGTGTGGATACAGCAAGGGAAGAAATGGACATATTCCTTTCAGAGATTCTAAGTTAACCCGTATTCTTCAGTCCTCCTTAGGAGGCAATTCTAGGACTGCAATCATCTGTACCATGAGCCCAGCGAGAAGTCATGTTGAGCAATCAAGAAATACACTCTTGTTTGCAAGTTGTGCTAAAGAAGTGATGACTAACGCTCAAGTTAACATTTTCATGTCGGATAAAGCATTAGTAAAGCATTTGCAGAGAGAGTTGGCTAGATTGGAGAGTGAATTGAGAAGTCCAGCATCCACTTTCGTCGTATCACATTATTCTGCATTATTGCAAGAGAAAGAACTTCAGATTGATAAGGTAATAATTGTAATTTTAGTATCCAGTTGCAGTACTATTGTTTTCAAGAAGACAATCCCAGTAATGTGGAACGGCTTCCATATCAAAAAAATGCTTGTATCCTCTACAAGATACACAAGGTATTTACTTGTTCTATTATTCTAAGGTAGCCACATGTGATTTGCTTCACGTACCATCAGATGTGGCAACATACGTGAACCAATTGCATGTGGTCTGTGAAGCCCATTAGATGATATGATTGGTTCCGCGAAAGTTGCCACATCAGGTGGTATCGAAATGCCATAGTCACTGTAGTGATCTCAGCGTATAATTAAACCAGGCAACCAGCATATATAATACCTTGTAGATTGAGTTGGTTTCCCATTTTTAAGGTATAATCTTGCTGGTAAACCCTAAGTTCTGTAACCATTTTCCTCAATCATTAAGAATGGGTGCCATGTTTTCTTTTAGTTCGCCTAGCTTCTTGCATCACTTCCATTTATGTCATCCTTTGTCCTATTGAACCTTCAGCAGATGTCTCATTTTAGCTGCTCATGTACTCATTTCTAGCCTTCATTCATAGTCTTGTCTCTAAGCCTTCGACATTTTTATTGATATACGGAAAAAGGAAAGTTTTTTTTTTTTATCAGCTCCGGAAAAGGAAAGTTGTGGGCTCACTTATTTGATTGCTAAGCGTTCCATCTCAGGAAACTGGTGCCTCCCATTCGCATTTCTTAAGTATCAAAAGGTTATTAATGACTTGGAATCACATGGCTTTCATGCAGCTGTTCTGTTTACTTTGCTTTTAAACACTCGTTTCTTCATCCCATAACAAGCCCAAATTTGTGGACCAGGCCGACTTTTGTGACCCTAAAAGCAGAATGATTTTATATAGCTTACAAACCTTTTTACAAGCAAGGGCCAGTTGTGATCTCATTAACATTGGTTGAAGACCTGCGAATCCTAACTAAGTTTGCTGCTGGATACATATACCTCATTGACTTCCCTTGTAATAACGGAAACATTAGCAACTGAACCATATGGAGAATACTAATTGAAACGTTGTTCCTTACCACATCTTTTTACATTTGACTTTTGATTGATGTAGGCCCAATGGTACAATCTCTTCCCATGACCTTTTTTTTTTTTGGGAAAATTAGCAATGCACCTTGTGAGACCAACATTTCCAATTTGATTCGTGAACTAGTAAATTAATATTGGCATTGATGTGCCACAGGTTTTCCTATCACGAATCAGGATTTTGCCTATGGGCTAATGCTTTGGTGTCTTTGGTTGTTTAATAATTTATGCTCTCTCTTATGTAGATGGAAAAGGAGATTATAGACCTTACTTTGCAACGAGATGTTGCTCAGTCTCAGGTTCAGGATTTGCTACATTTGGTTGGGGATGATAGAGACTCAATGAGATGGGTAACTTAAATTATTTACTGAAGAATCCTTTCCTTCTAGATATGCATTGTCTAGTTATGATAAAATTCTTTGGTCATCCTCCAGGTCAGTTTGAAAAACTATCCCCACTTGAGAGTTCTGAGATCACCAGAATGTGAAAACCCAACATCCTCTACATCCCCTGTGGCAGATCCTCGGTCCTTGGATGTTGGTGTCAGAACGGTCGATAGCTATCAGTACTCTTATGGACGTAGTGAGAGTAGCTCTGACGATCATTGTGTACAACTTCCTGACTTTGAAGAGACCTTTATGCAGAATGATACTTCCACACAGCCGTTGGTCACAACTTCTAAGTTTGTTAGGAGCAATTCTGAGCAGAGTTGGGATGAGATTGAGGAACAAACTAATGGAACTTCAGAGGATTTATGCAAGGAAGTTCGATGCATTGAGATAGAAGAATCAAGTACAAACCAAAACTCAGAATCATGTAGATCATCTCCTAAAGAAAAAACTGAAATCTCAGAATTATTGATGGATGGGCATGGAGACAAAACAGCTCAGGAATTCATTCCAATGCCTCTAGAGGAAAATAGAGAGTTAAGGTACATGCCTCCTCGCATTGTTCCTTCTCCTGAAAACCCATCTCCATGGCCATTAGCAAGTTATACGTGCAGCTCTCAGAGCATAAAGTTAACCAAAAGTAGAAGTTGTAAAGCAAGCCTCGTGACTAGCCCAAGTTCACCATGGTTTGATGAAGTAGGAAATAATGAGAACACCCCATCAAATGGGATGGAGAAAGAATTCACTGGAAGACCTGAATGCATTCGAAGGAAGCTTTTTGAATTGAACTATGGTGTCGATGCTGAAAGGTTATCGAGAAAAGGTTCTCGATCTTCTGTTGGTAGTGCTACTGCTATTGAGGCTGAAGCACAGAAGGATGAAACTTTTACTGATGGGACTGTTCCTGACCTCAATGCACATGTCATAGAAATGGAGGAAAAGGCTGAAGAGCAGAAAGTTACAGATAGTCCAGTGAGTTCATTTCCACTATTTGATAGAAATATCACTGTGAAATATAAAGGTTATACACTTTATGCCCTTGCCATGGCGAGAATCTGTGAGAGTTCTATTTAACTGTCATGTCCATTTATCAATTACTCACGGACAGCGCCATCAAGCACACTGGAAAGAGTCGACATAATATTACCAAATGAGATGCATGTGTTTGTGTGCGCATGTGCGTTTAAATAATGAAACCATTCATTTTAGGTGCGTAGCCTTCTTTTGGACGTAAAGTATACCAACCAAAGGGTTTATTTTCTAAAATGAAAAGAATATGTGTCTAGTGTATTGTAATTTTGATACCAACGTCAACTTTTTTATATGTAATTTTGGATTTAGAAGAAGTATGTCTTTTTCCTTATCTCCCTATCTTCCTTTCAGTGTTTGCTCAGCTTTTCTTGGTCTCTCCAAGATCTAAGCGCATATACCATAGAGGTACTAAAGATGTACACTTACTTTATTATACTCATCAATGAAAAACAACCATTTTGCTAATCAGAACTCTTGCTGACATATGGGATTGATTCAAAGGTTCATAATCTGAACAGTTGTGTTAGACAAAGAGAGAAATGGAAGATGGAAAACATGAAAAGAGAAAATGAAAACCAGATCAAACGGGAGTTTCATGATGTTACTCTAATTGCTTCCAAAAGCAGAAGAACTAAATAATTTCTGTTTATCTTGGTCTTTACATGGGAAGTCCTACGATGATTTTCTTGGAAAATGTACTGAACAGAACAAATGTTTGTTGAATTATATATCTCTGTCATCAACACTTCAGAAAATTTGCTTCATGTGGGACGCTGGCTACTTTTAACAAGTTCTATCTTACCTGGAAGGTGCACGAGGCTGAACTGAAGACCACGGTATCAGTAAAAACTGTAAAAGATGTTGGCTTGGATCCTATAGAAGATGATTCAATGAGTCTTTCAAATTGGCCTTCAGAATTTAAAAGGCTCCAAAGCGAAATTATTGGACTTTGGGATGCTTGCAATGTGTCATTGGTGCACAGAACCTACTTCTTCCTGCTATTCAAAGGTGACCCAACAGATTCCATATACATGGAAGTCGAGCTCAGGAGGCTAACCTTCCTGAGGGACACATTTTCTCGAGGAAATAGGACTATTGAAGAGGGTCAGATTCTCTCACCTGCTTCGAGGTAATATTTTATTCTCATTTTGATGACTGTGGAGCAACAAATGAATAAAAGGAGATGAGACCATCACTAGAATAGAAATAAATCACTCCAATTCTCTTTTCGTAAGTTAGAGCTCCAACCTGGTACTGTTGCGGTCACCAGCTTGTCAAATTTTTTGTTTGATTTTTCTCCATGTGGACCTTCCAAAATCTTCCAAAATTGCTCATAGGGCTGTCATCCTGTGAAGTATCAGGTTTTTCACTATTGATTTGGAACCTTAAAGATCTTCACATTTTGTTCAAGATAGGCTTTTGTTATTAATTTTTCGAACCAATTTCCGACCAATTTTATGCTGCTAATAAGACCCATGCTGGAGTATCTTGATCTTCTCTCTTTATACGCTGTCATAGCTTACCAAGCCAAGCAACAAGCTTCAAAAGTTTGAGCTTGACTTGTTCATATAGCAAGCCGATCTCAAGTATGTTGGCTCCTTTTTGCTGGCGTAATTGCTCAACTGCCCCAAGTCTAGCTGTGAAGTGACATTGGTTCAGTTCTGTGTTTGAAATCATTATTTTGTATTCGGGAAAAGATGCTAACGAATGCAACAGATTTTGTTTTCACTTCCAGCTTGTATGTTAACTGTTCTGCCTCTCAAATACTATTTCTGCAATGATTGGCAGCAGACAGGATAGTGCAGCAACCATAGTTACCGAAGTGCATTTTACCGATTGCCAAAATACTATACTTATCTATTTGATACTACATAGCATTAACTTCACCAAGTAGCAAAATTGCAATGTATTAAATGCCTTTTCTGACACGTATTTTACATATTTTTGGAAACAGCGTGAAGACTCTCCGTCGTGAGAGGGAGACGCTGAGCAGGCAAATGCAAAAGAGGCTATCAGAGCAAGAGAGAGAGAGCCTCTACCTAAAATGGGGTATCAAGCTGAATTCAAAGTATCGGAGGTTACAATTGGCCTCTCAATTGTGGACCGACACACAAGACATGGACCACATATCGGATAGCGCCTTCATTGTTGCAAAGCTAGTGGGATTTGTAGAGCATGGGCAGGTTTCTAAAGAAATGTTTGGGCTTAATTTTGCACCCCGGCCACCAAGGAGAAGATCTTATAGTTTGAAACGTAGTGTGGTATCCCTTCTCTAACTTTCTAGTGTATTGATGTGGGTGGTTATTCACTAAGCGATACATATTGCTGTATCTTGCAAAGACAGATATTGATCTTTTACTGATTTTTCACTTCATTTTCCTTTCTACGTTCTTTTTGCAATTTACTGCGGGGAAGCATGTAAGAATTTTCTTGAGGCTGGAAATGGTGATAATGTATGCTTGAGGCTGGAGTGTTAGAGAGAGAGATCAAAAGAGAAGACAGATTGAAAAGAAACAACAAAGGGTGGTCCCCAGTGGAGTCGCAAACCATGAGGTGGTGTTTATCTCGTTCCCACTGTGGACCTCTGGTTTGGGTATGGAGCGGAGCAGCACCTTTCTCACCTAGATCTGCAAGATAGAGCCACCGTTAGTGTCCAGCCGGTTGAAGTCGGCTAAAAGGCATGCCAATATCTGAAGTCTCAAAGACTGAAGAGAGGGAAGTGCTAGGCTCAATATGAAGAATTACGCCTTGCCTCCTTAGGGTTGTAGCTTGTGCATTACTCCCTCCGTCCCTAAACTTTTGACATTTTTTGGATTGCGGGTCATTTTAGATTAGTTATATCTTTTTATTTATAACGTTTTATGTGATTTTGAAAACTTTGTTTAATAGAACTAATTAAAATCTATCAAACAAGATCCATATTGCATATTTTTTGACATTTACATTGAAAGATATAGACATTTGAAAATGTGATGAAGTAGCCATGGAGGAAGAGTATTTTTAGCATTTTAAGCCTAGGGTGGCAAAATCGTAATTATGTTGTGAAATTTTTGCGTTGGGCCCACTTGGGCCGGACCGAAAAGGCCCAACGATCAAGACCCATCGTCCGCGGTCATGGCGTACGTCGTTTTTTGGGCTTTCGTCGCTGTTTAGGGCTCTGAATGGCTAAATTTGCCATTTAAGGAAAGATTTGACTTGCCAATTACTTGGGCAAGGAAAATCCGAATTAAGTTGCGCTTTTGGGAAACATTCTAGAATTTTCTCTAGTTTTTTTATTTTGCTATTAATTTTGATTTTTTCATTTTTGATAATTTTGCGTTTTTTATTGATTTGACTTTCTTTTCGGAGCAAATCAATTAGGGTTTCCGGTTTCCTATATAATAAGTTGTAAGCCTAAAGGGCAAGGGAGTATTTGAAGTATTATTGAATGATAAAAGACTCTAGAGAGTGTTTTCTCTAAACTTTCTTATTTGTGTTCAATTGTTGCACGTTTTTTCTGTAGTTCATAAGGCGCCCTGCATCAGTTGGTATTAGAGCTTAGAGTTCCAATCCTGACTATGGCTGGAGGACGTGCTGGAGGTCGAGGGGGACGAGGTGATCGTACCGCTAGTTTGGAGGACATCTATGAAAGAGATGACGTAGCGCAGGAGGCGCGATTCCAACAACTATCTGCTGTAATAGCTGCTTTAACCAACCAAGTTGCTGCCCTAGCTATTGGGGGGAATCCACCTCGCCATCAACCGTACAATCGGCGGCCTCGAGAGGAGGATGAAAGTACGGATGGTGAAGTGGCTGAAAATCCTTTTGTTATGGGGGCATTTGGCGTTGGCAGAGCTGGCGGTGGTGACTTTCATCAGCAAAGGGGCAGCCGGGATATCATGGCTGATAACCGTGATTTCCGTCCATGGGAGTCTGGTTTGAGGATTGACTTGCCTAAGTTCCAGGGGGGTTTGACGCCTAAGGGGTTCCTTGATTGGGTTGCGGCTATGGAGTAAAGCCGCGGCATGGTGGCAGCAATTGAAGCAGACTCGGTTGCGGTAAGGAAAAGACAAGATTAGTTCGTGGGAAAAATTAAAGAAAAAGATGCGGGTGGCTTTTCTTCCCCACAACTACTCGCGTCTGATGTATCAGTAGTTGCAAAAATCTTCGTCAGAATCCGCATTCTATGGATGATTACACCACAGAGTTCCATCAATTGGTAGCCCGAAATGATCTTGCAGAAACGGTGGAGCAGTTGGTATCGAGGTATGTGGGAGGATTGCATGAACAGTTCTAGTTTACATTAAATATGTTTGAATTATTCTCTGTCTCTGATGCCTATCAGAAGGCATTGCAGATAGAAAAACAAGCTAATCGCAGACCTTCTTCAACCCCGTGGAGTGCTACGGCTCAGCCCGCAGTCGGCAATACTTCCACCAAGCCAATTACTAGCCTGCCCCCACTACTTCGCCATCAATTAGGGCAAGTGCTAGTTCTAGTTCTAGGTCGAAGTGTTTTAAGTGTGGTGAGCCTAGTCATCGCGCCTTTGAGTGTAGAAAGGGTGAACGACTAGGAAAAGCTTTGTTTGTGGATCCTGATGGGATTGTGAATGAGCAATGAGAGTCATACGAACAAGAGGCATCATATGATGAGGAGGTTGTGGAAGAGGTATTTGGGGATAACGGTTCGTTATTGGTTGTTCGACGACTGTGCTATGCCCCGCGTGAGGCAAAGGGCGATTCGTGGCTCCGTGGTAATGTGTTTCAGTCTACTTGTACCATTGGAGGGAAGGTGTGTTGATTTGTGATTGATTCCGGGAGTTGCGAGAACGTGGTGTGGCAGATGAAGCAGTCCAAAAACTTGGTCTAAAGATGGAGGCTAATCCCAGTTTCTATAAGCTTACATGGTTAAAGAAAGGTAACGAAGTTAAAGTTTCTAAAAGATGTTTAGTTGCTCTATTGGTTCCAAGTACATGGATGAAATCTGGTGTGATGTTGTGGCCATGGATGCTTGCCACCTTCTATTGGGGAGACCATGGCAGTATGATCTTAAGGTGGTGCATGACGGGGGCGCTAATACATATGTGCTATCATTCAGAGGTGTGAAGATTGTGTTCCTACCTTCCAAGGAGGTTGTACCCAAACCACAAACTGGGGAGGGTACCACCCTTCTGATGAAAGTATAGTTTGAAGAGGAGTTGTCAACAAGCAAGGTGGTTTTTGTGTTGGTGGCGAAAGAGGGATCTAAGGCCTTGGCCTTGGGTGAAGAAAATGTTCCATCAGTGGTTTAACCTCTTCTGCAGGAATTTCAGGATGTGTTTCCAGTAGACTTACCAGATGGATTGCCCCCTCTACGGAATATTTAGCACCAGATCAATTTGGTGCCCAATTCGAGTTTGCCTAATCGGCCTCATTATTGTATGAGTCCGAAAGAGCATGAAGAGCTGCGGAGACAAGTGGAGGAGCTATTGTCTAAAGGCTTTATCCCTGAAAGCTTTAGCCCATGTGCAGTTCCAGCCCTGTTAACTCCAAAAAAAGATGGAACATGGAGGATGTGCATTGACAGCAGGGCCATTAACAAGATCACAGTGAAGTATCGCTTTCCAATTCCAAGGCTGGATGATCTGCTAGACCAGTTGGGTAATGCAAGGGTGTTCTCAAAGTTGGACTTGAAGAGTGGGTACCATCAGCTTCAAATTAGGCCAGGGGATGAATGGAAAACTACGTTCAAAATTTGGGAGGGTCTTTATGAGTGGATGGTGATGCCTTTCGATCTGTCCAATGCGCCTAGCACTTTCATGAGGATGATGAACTAGGCCCTTTGCCCTTTTATCAGTAAATCTGTTGTCATTTATTTCGATGATATTTTAATATATAGTGCCACGCATGATCAACACTTACAACACTTAAGGGAAGTCCTTACTGTTTTGCATGCTAAAAAATTATTTGGGGCAATCAAGAAGTGTGTTCTTAACCGATACGGTGCTTTTCCTTGGATACTCCCTCCGTCCCAATTTCTTGGCCCGTTTTGGGGAAGTGGGTTTTTAAGGAGTGTGAAAACTTTGTATTGATTTTTCTATTTTGCCCCTAAATCCAGGCAATATTACTGTGACTAAATTTGTGAGGCTAATTTATTATATGAAAGTGAAAACATATTCAATATGGATCTTGTTTGATAGACATCAATTAGTTTTATTATACAAAATTTTCAAAATCATAAAAACCGTTATAAAATAAGAGATAATAGACTAGCCAATTAAGATGAGAAAAGTACTTTTCAAGGGTAAAATTGGAAAGTAACCCAATTTTGATGGATGTTTTTAGAAGTGGGACAAATATTTTGGGACATCCTAAAATGGAAAGAAGGACCAAGAAATTGGGACGGAGGGAGTATATTGTATCCAAGGATGGAATTTCAGTAAATGAGTCTTAAGGTTGAGGCTATTCGTAGCTGGCCACAACTGCAGACTTTATTCAATGTTCGCAGTTTTCATGGGCTTGCAGCGTTCTACCGGTGTTTTATTCCGCACTTTAGCACTACATGGCTCCTATAACAGATTGTATGAAAGGTGGCAGGTTTGCGTGGGGTGATGCAGCAATTGCTGCATTTCAATTGATCAAGCGGAAATTAACTATGGCTCCTGTGTTGATCTTGCCAGACTTTTTCGCAGCCTTTTAAGCTTCATTGTGATGCATCAAAGGTTGGAATTGGGGTTGTCCTTAGCCAAAATTCTAAACCAGTGGCTTATTTTAGTGAGAAACTAAATGGAGCAAAGATGAATTATAACACCTATGATGTCAAGTTTTATGCCTTGGTCCAAGCATTGAAGCACTAGTATCACTATCTTATTCATAGTGATTTCATTCTATATTCAGATCATGAGGCATTGAAGCACCTCCATGCTCAAGATAAGCTATCCAGTAGGCATGCTAAGTGGGCATCATATATTTAGCAGTTCTCTTTCTATATCAAGCACAAGTCTGGCAATTTGAATCAAGTAGCTGATGCCTTCAGTTGGCGTTCCAATTTTCTTGTTTTGATGTGCACTAATGTAACAGGGTTTGGTGCTTTTCGTGAATTATTGGCAGCGGATCCATATTTTTCTACCATCATTGAAGACATCGTAGGGGCCCAATCAGAATTTCATATGCAAAATGGGTTCTTATTCAAAGCAAACTTGTTGTATGTTCCGGAGCCTAGCCTGCGGTTGAAGATCATTAAGGAGTTGCATGATGAGGGGCATGTGGGTCGAGATAAGACTTATGCATTGGTGTCTACTTCCTATTTTTGGCCGACCTTGTGGCGTGAGGTTTGTAAGTTCGTGGCGGGATGTCATATTTGTCAGATTTCCAAGGGTACAGCCACTAACACTGGGTTATTAATGCCATTGCCAATTCTTTCCCAGCCATGGGCCGATGTCAGCATGGATTTTGTATGGGGGCTACCACGTACACAACGTGGTCATGATTCTGTCTTCGTGGTGGTTGATCGATTTTTCAAGATGACACACTTTATCGTTTGCAAGAAAACTACAGATGCTGTTAAGGTGGCATAGTTATATTTTTCGGAGGTTTATCATTTACATGGGCTGCCTATGTCTATCGATTCTGACTGGGATACTAGATTTTTGAGTCAATTTTGGTGTTGTTTGTGGAGGCTGGCCAACACTCAACTGGATTTTAGTATTGCTTATCATCCACAGACCAATGGTCAAACTGAGGTGGTGAACCGTTCTTTGGGCAATTTACTACGCAATTTGGTGGAGGATCATCTCAAAAGTTGGGATCAAAAACTGTGTCAAGCAGAGTTTGCTTTCAACCATTCCGTTAATCGGAGCACGAGATTCTTTCATTTTCAGGTTGTCTATGGCTTTAACAATTGGGCTTCAGCCCAAAGGGAGTGAATTAGGGTTTTATCTTGTATCTCTATAAATACTCATTGTAGCCTTGTTTATGTTGAGTGGTGGTAGCACAATGTAAAGAGAGGCAGAGAGTGTGAGAGGGGAGCCGGTTGTGGCTCTCCCGGAGAGAGAGATACACGAGAGACTTGGTGAGGTTTCATTATTGTGAGATGAGAGTGTGAGTGTGTAACACAAGATCACGGATTTCCTTCGGATTATAGTGAAACCCCCCTCCCCGTGGATGTAGGTCCGATTTGGCCGAACCACGTAAATTTGTGTGTTGTGTTTTCTCTCGTTTTACTGCTTCTGTTGCGGTGTTGTTGGAATCCTAACACTTGAGGTACATGATCTGTACCCCTTTGATGTTTAATATGAAGTCCCTTAAATTTTGATCTAACCATGTTTTTTTCCATTCCAAAAAATCTTGTAATCAGCCTTTCAAATATTTGTATAGTACTCTTTCTCCCTTAAAACTTCTCCCATTTTAATTTTTTGGTGCTGTTGAGGTGCTTGTAATGAATTGATGAAAAATCAGGTTCATCAGATGTCCAAGCTCTATAAAATGAATGATTTCCATAATTAAAGTTGGCCCAAGATAGGTCCAAATTATTTTCAAAACTTGAACAATAGGAGCCTCGTCCTTATGTTTAGTGATCGACTTTGGTACTACCTACAATGTTATATATGCAATGCTCCAGCGCATTGTACAAAATGTAGATCCTCTTAGGTGTGTGTTTAAATTTCGTTGTCTATTTGTTCTTCTCCTTGATAAGTTGTTTAGAACTGTTACTAATTTGATTTCCCGTTTGGCTTGGATGTAGATTATTAGCAATAGGAAGCTAAAAAGTGCTAAACACCGAGTAGTGACAAATACCAGTGTTGCTCGGACATCTTTAGTCACTTTTATTAGACCATCTCTAGAATCCATCATAGAACCTGCAAAAGCGCTTGTTAGTGCGTCCAAACCCCAGCTGTTCAAGTCCTTTCGATCTAAGGAATACCTTTATATTTACATGTCCAATCTTCGTGAGTCTACAGGTACTACAGCACTAGAGGCTTATAAGCTGTAGTGTATAATAAAAGGTTTGTTGCAATAAATTGCAATAAATTGTATCTCACAAATAAAACATTAGTATGGTGGAAGGACTCATCCGATATCTTGTCTAAGATTGAATTCCACTGACTTTCGTAAAATGTCGCAGTAAGGCATGACACACTTCTTTAACATACGACAATATTGAGATGTTAATTTGTCTGTGTAATTGAACCTTGGTGGAAGGAAATTTACAGCTGATATACTTCCCGGTGCTACCTAATTAATGTGGTAACTTTTCGCGATCGATTTGTTTTGTCATAGGTAATTTAAGAGAAGGTCAAATTTTCCAAGGAAACCAATCCACAACTAAGTGATCTTGACAGTCACGGAGGGAGAAATTGGTTCATTGTAAACCAATGATAATGTAATAAAATTTCAAGAACAATCTGGGTTATTCATATATCATAGTAGTATAGAACAACGCTCCCCTAATCAAAACTGTATGTGTGGCAGCTAGTTCATTTGATGGCTTGAATGAATTCAATTTCAATTACCAATGTGTTAAGTTGACCTTTGGGCATTTAGTAGAACTATGTGAAATATCTTGTGCTCCACATGATCGGTGTAACCTGTTAATTTCGGTTGTTGATACACTGTTTTTAATATTTTATTCTGTTACAAGTTGTCGCAATGGAACAAGATATATGTAATAGCTTATGTAAGATTGTCACTGATTGTGTTGTTTCCAGTGTCCAAAAGCCTTAAGTTTTTTGGTTGCGTGCATGTGGATGGACAAAGTTTGTCGTTGTCAGAAGAGGGCATATTGATAAAGATCAGATGGGAAGCTCTAAATAATTCATCAATCCTAAACACCCACACGAAAGAAAGAAAAAAATTCCCTGTTTAGACCAGCATAGTTCGGGCTAGTCTCAACCTAGTAATTTCTCTCGAGGATTTCATATGGTATAATTTTTATGACATGACTTTGCCTGCGTAGATGAGGTATCAAATGTAAGATTAAAATTGTAAATTCTATTTGGAACCGGATATGTGTAATCTTTTGAATTCAATCAACCAACCCAGAAAGTAATGTATAGTGATAAGATCATGGTCCATATTCGTAGGTACAGCACGCGGAACTGTTCTTTTGGATGGCACATGCAACAGTGAATATGTAACTGAATACTAATGGACAATGAATTCAGGGAAAACCACGAGAGGCATCTTTTATGGAAGACTAACTGTGCTCGGAACAACTTTGGAAATAGCATAGGAGATCAGTAGTGACACCATTTTGATCACCCCCTCAAATGAATAATTCATATAAATAACTACAAAGGGCAGCCAAAAGCAACGTGCGCACCCCCAAAAAAGCAGAACAGGGGATCGCACCTGAAATCACAAATACACGGAGATTACATTCAGTCAGCCTAACAACAACAACCAACAAAAGGTATAATTTCTAACCAACACATTGACTAAACCTCTAACCTTCACTGGTAGAACTCAAAACACCACCCGTTGCCATCAAAAGCAAGGGCAAACAAATAATTCATCTCAGAACCAAGACGGAAGCCTTTGACAGTCATCCTCTCAATAAAGGACAACACCACAGACATCAAACCCAGCTGAAACTGCCACCGACACTTGGTCGTAGCGCCTACGTTTAAGGGCGTAAACAAATTCTTGCAAGGTCGAGGAATTAACCTGGCCGCCTCCATTAACCGGAAGAGTCCATGTGTTGTTTCCCATGTCGATACAAATTTCTTTCCGCTCGGAGATCTTGACCGTATTTTAGAAAGTTTGCTGGAATATCAGTTATTGAGCAAAATAGGAAGGCATAATACACCACATGCCAAAATATTCAAAATCACCTAACAAAAGGACCAAACCACTCATACGATGGGAAATATGAAGAAGTACCAAATACCGGAGATGACACTAGAGGACAAGGTTGTATTTTTAGTAAAATTTAAGAAAGAACAAAGAATATGCAAATGGGCCATTTAGATGGTTAGAATCAACGAAACAGAAAGGGCAGGGGAAAAAACCCATGCACTCTAAACTCACTGAGACAACATGATGTAAAATTGTCCCTGCAAAGCCGGTTTTCAAACCTTGTAAGCTTGGGTCAATAGGAGTAGAATTAAATCAAGGACTTGACGTTATTATCCAACAACGAATCTATATTTAAAAACTAACACATGAATCCAAGTTGGCAGCATTTATTTCAACGAACTCTCAATCATTGACTATAAAATGTTATGAATTCAAGATTCCCTGAGAAATACACCAGAGTTGTAAAAGGTACCCTCTCTAACCCTACTGGTTTTGTCAAAATCGGACCCCCAAACCAAAACCTGGGTAACTTGGGTCAATGCAACCAAATCCTTATGCTAAGTAAGCTGACTCCAGCTTTTTTTGGAAAGTAAAACTATTTTAGAATAGCAAACCATGTGTCTGTTTGCCTTTGTGATACCTAGCGTAGGATGCAAACGCTCCCAAGGCCACTTTACAGTAGCCCATGGGAAAGAGATCTCCGTACCACCCCGATGAAACGCAATGGCGCTAAACACCCATCTACGCTGACAGGAAAGAGTTACCCTACAGTTTTCCAGAAGTCCATGCTCTCTGCAGAATGTATGCCAGCCCCGACGAAATCTATCATGAAAGGAAGCATCTATATGGAGCAACGGAATGACACCAGTTTAAGGGTAATTGGAATACACCCCAACGAAGTACAATTGTATGCATACCTACTAGGAACCCTTGGGTGTGACTTGAACCACATGCCAGCAAAACAATCTTAACGCTGCAGACAGCTAAAAAGGAGCACATCCACACTCAGCATGCCCAAAAAAGAATTGCAATTTTTGTTATGAGAGCAACTTGGACCAATAAGGCGCAGGAAGGAATACTAAATCATAGATGACAAGCAGATGGTAAGGGCTTCCCTTGTTGGCCATCACAGTACATCACCCAAAGGTAGCACATTGGCATATTCACAACAAAAGTTGTTGTGAATGTTGCAAACAACATGGTTGTTTCCCCAGGTGTAGGCTACGGCAACCACAGTTCTAACAAGGGCTTCAGTTTAGACATAGTAGAATCCCTCGGCAGGAGAGCCACCTGCAAGGTAGTTGCATGGTACCAACCAACAAAAGTGATTTCTGCCACCATCGCGCTGCCACGCATAACAATGAGCTGTGAGGATCCTCCACTAAGAAGATATAGAATGGTAAAACCAAATTGAATAAGCATTGACCAACACGAGGAACTTCCACTAAGAAAATATACAAAGGTAAAACCAAATTGAATTAGCATTGACCAACACGCCCGAACACCAATTTTGGAAAGAAGGAATTTTAGCAACTAAATTATTATGCAAGACACTTCGACTTTGGCAACGCCTATTTTGGTTCTACCTACGATCTGGAGTCGGGGGATGCACCTCCATTTGGATTTGTTCTGTCCTGTCCGCTTTCTGAATCCAACTTTAAAATCACTCCCTTTATCAACAATACCCATCTGAAAATTGGTAAGAGTTGTATGGCCAACCCTAATGGTGTTACTCCTAGCAATTCATGCTGCGATTTAGGCGATGTAGCAAACTGTTATCTACCTGTAGCAGAGCCACGACATTTTTTTTTTCGGACAAGTAATTTGCATAAAGATATTTATGCACGATTGTACAAGGAACTCGACGGAAATATCAATAGAGCAGAACTAAAGAGACGGAGATCACGTACACAGGGATGCGCTGGGATTCTGAGAAACAAACTATAACCAACCAAAATACATCGCTAAGTTACAATATGATCCTGAGACCCAAAATGTAGGTTTCGTGAAAAAGACTCCATTGTTATCATTTTCTTGCAAAGCTATTCGAATAATGCAAAGAGCATCGGTCAGGACTTACAGGTGGGTACCTGAAGCCCATAACAATCTGACATCGCTTTCACTAGCTGGGTAAAATTTGAATGACCTGCATCTTTATTACTAAGAAGTAACGTCCGACAATCACACTTCTATGTATTATTATTATTATTAGGAACTGATCCAATTTTTGAAGACGAGAGACAAATTTCATTGGGAATTCACCTAGGAACCATATTTAGTCTTCATATATACTCTTAGCTTAAAACAAGAATTGGTCTATGCCACTTTCCACACATAATTTTCCCTGCCTAACCAACTCATGACTATCAATTATTTTGTATGCTGTCGCAGCCTTGGCAATACATAGGCATTAGAAGAATAGCACATTTAGACACATAATACATGTTTGCGTAAGAAAGAGGAGCACCAAAATAAAGATTCCAAAACCTTACCATTAAATGCTTAGAACGAGAGAAAAACGAACACAAGAAGTATGAAACTATCACTGGCAAAAACTATGAAAATGCACTACGCCAAGCACCCGCATTTTAGCAATATCTATATTTAAAACCCTCACCCGACAAAGTGGAAATTCAATAGATTCCTTTTATAGTTAACAACTAAAAACCATATTGTAAGCAAGAATGACGCTAGAAAGTTGAATTCTGATGTTATTAGAGTAAGAAAGCACGACCCAATTAGATACCATGGGATTCCGCTTTGCAGTCACTACAGCCTTGGATAGGAATTGGAACCGAATTATTGTTGAAGGAGATGCACTTCAAGTGGTTAATGCTCTTAACCAGACTTGCACCTACGTGGATTGTGACGCCATAGTTTTAGATTGCATGCAGCTTGGCTTGAATTTTTCCTATTGTCATTTTTCTTACATCAATCGTATTTGTAATAGGATAGCCCATAGATTGGCTAGATTATCCCTACAGGGTTATGAGATGATGGACTGGAGGGGGTCCTTTCCCCAATGGTTATCATCCTTGGGCCTCGAAGATGTTAGGCCATTGGCCCCCTCTCCTATTAAGTAATAAAATCATCTCCTTTCTTGACAAAAAAAAAAAAAAAGAGGAGTTGATTAACAATATGTCATGGAAAAGCCATAAAAAAAACCCAAATGGGGTACACGAACCTCAATCGCACGGTAGCAACTTCCTGAATCTTTTTTCCAACTGGCCCTTACCGGGAAAGCTTGCGGTTGATGAAATCCCAGAAAGATGAGATGCAAAATGTTAGTAATCGTCATTTAATCAACGGGTATATGTAATCTTAACGTGGGGAGATTAATAAGTATTTAATAACGTGAAGCTCGAAATATAATCGAGATAAAGATGGGAGTGCAATTATAATTCTTTAGTGGTGTGAATTATAATTTGTGAAATAAGAATAGAATCCGGGTGGGATTAGGTTTTCTTATTTTCACAAGGAGCCCAGATTTATTTCTCCTCAGGGCCCTGCTTTAGCCCTATAAATATATCGTTATGTTCTCTAGGTCACATGACAGTCATTCATAAATTTAGAATAGAGGCTGTGAGAGAGAGAACAAAGAGATCATGTAGAAGTCCACACTTGGCTACATGATCGAGATATAAGGGAATATGGCAGAAGATCATGAGGTACTGTCGAGCAAAACTTGTTGCATACAGTAATTAGGTCTGTCAAGTTCTCAAATAAACAAGTCAACCAGCGTTCGTGTCTACGGATGAGAGGTAAACCCTAATTCCGCCTTGTAGGGTTTGTGTTTATTTTTATTGTTTAATCTGTATGCGCAATTACTGGGTTCTGGGATTCGTTTCCCAATAGTGGTATCAGAGCGGGCTGTAATCATGCGTATGGATTAAACAAGCCATGTTGTCTGTAGAACATAGATATAGAATTATGCTAACCGTTGTTTTGCAGAGTTCTAGTTTGTTCTAACGTCTGTTTTGCAGAATCGATTATCCCACTATTATGGTCACGCATGTTTTTGATTGTGTGATTGGATCCCACACTTTGTAATTGTTTTATGCGTGGTTACTATTACTATTTTTTTATTACAAATTTAGTTTTGTAATCTGTAATAGTAGTATGTGGGAGGTATTAGTTTTTGATGTAATCTTTGTTTCTTTAGTTGTATTGTTTTAGATATATAGATCTGTTGTAAGATTACAGATTCTATAATGGGGCATAAGATGCGGAGCAAACAATTTTTTTTTTACCAGAAGATAATTTTGTCAAGAAAAAAGAATGTTTAGCTCACAGCAAATTTTTTTCAGATTTTTACGGTCAAATTGCAAGGCTGTTTTGACCCAGTAAACATCGGAATTGAAAATTCTGTTCTTCATAGAAATTGTAGATAATTGAATTTCAAATCAAGCCCAATTGGAATCAGTTCAATCGGAGTTTGGATGAGGGAGAAAAATCCAAAATACTGAAGGCTGTGCAGTTTACTCGAGAAAAATTTCAGATCCGATTTTTCTTGCCTAAGTATGGTTGGATTTTTGTTTCCTTGATTGATTCAAAGTATCTAAATCTTCAACATATGTATTGCTCAAGGATTTCAAGTTTGGAAAGGATTTCTTACTGCTTAAGGATTTCAAGACTCGAAGAATTCCTGATTGCTTAAGGATTTCAAGACGGGAAGGATTCCTTATTGCTCAAGGATTGCATCTTTGACCATAATAGTTGGGATACATACTATTTATGTTTCTTTTTTATTTATGAATATTTGTATATTCATCTTGTTTGCATATGTGATAGTTTACCATATTTGGACAACATGGTAACATTTGGCTTTTGACCTAGATCACGGTTTTTGCAAACATGTTAATTTTGATAACCCTCACAAATTTTTAAATTACTAAGTGGGAGAGGGAGTTTATTTTGTATAAATCTCATGGTCTCCATTACTAGTATGTAGATGATATAATTAAGTTTTGTGTGTTGGTTTTAGTACCTTCCTCCCTATCAGATGAAATTAATTATGGCATCATCAGTACTTACATCCTTAGAGGATAACTCTAAGATAATTGTTGTATGGATTGCTCCTCCATCTGGGGTAGTTCATTCCAGAACAATGGATTTTGAGGTTAGGTAATGGTATATACTTAGCTATAAATAACAAGTATCCTCTCCATCTGAGTCACTGCTTTTATTTATAAGACCGAAGTAAATTAGCTATTTAATTTTATTGGGCATAGTTTAGTGCCTTGATAGTAAAATTAAAAGGTTGTGCCTATCTACACGAATGATGAAGAGTAGTGGACCTACCCATCGAGGCATACTCTTCACGGTGTGTAGGGTTGCTAATGTTTTTCTTTTAATAAACTGTTGAGGGAACCAATTTAATAGAAATACAAAAAGTTTTTCCCTTCATAATTGTTGTTATGTGATTCTCAGATTCAAAAAATGGTTTCTTTCAATCCACTTGATGACATTGTCAAATAAATTCATTGGTCTTAATTATATTGACTAGAAAAGGATCTGGATGTTGTGTCGACTGCTTAGGGGACCAAATTTGTGTTCTCTGAGGTGTGCTCTATCAAACCCACTGAAATTGCAATAGAACCTGAAATCCGGTATATAAGGATTGGGTTACAACTGATGAGATGGCACGGTGTTACATTTTAGCTTCTATGTCGAATGTATTGCAACATCAGCATCAGTTTTTTAGAAACTGTCTATGACATGATGCATAACCTAAAATAAAGGTTTGGGGTGCGACTAGGCAAGTTGCAATGTGGGATTTGGGGAATTAACCATTGGTGAAGAAACCCAGCTAAGGGGATTATGTTATGAAAATAATAGGTCTTCTGAATGAACTAGAAATCTCAGGAGCTAAAATCAATGGGGAAACCCAGGTTGATATTGCGCTCCAATTGCTTACCAAGTTTTTTCAGCAGTTCCGCTTGAATTAAAATATGAACAAAATGCTTTATTATTTGACGAAACTACTAAAAGAGAGTTAAATAAGCCAAGGGTCTTTTGCTTAATAAATAGACAACTATGAGTGTAGTTGAAGGGGTTTCTACTTCTTAGCCGAAGGCAACAAAAAACCGAAGGCAACAAAAAATAGGAAAAGGTTCAACAACAAGCCACGGTTCCTCAGACAATTTATGAGTTTAGAGGTAGAGTGGAAAAGCCTAACGGCAAGTGTTTTCACTATAAGCAGAAAGGACACTAGAAGAAGGTTATTTGAATTATCTCAATAAATTGAATAATCAAGGATTTTTTTTTCACTAGTAGTTGAATCATGTTTAGCGGTGTTATCTACCAGTACCTGGTGTGTAGATATGGGTGCCACTAATCATGTTTGCAATTTATTGCAAAGGTTCCAGGAAACCTGGAGACTTAGTGATGAAGAGATTTATCTACATATGGGAAGTGCTACAAAAGTAGCAGCAGTTGCAGTAGGCGTTTAATTTTGAGAGATTGTCTTTATGATCATTGAATTAGGAGAAACTTAGTTTTGATTTCTAATTTGGTTGAAAATGGATATTTGGTTTATTTTTAATAACTCTGTGGTTATTAAGTTAAATAAACATTTTATCTACTCTGGTTCATTAGATGACAATCTCTATGTAATTAATCATATCGTTCCTACGATGCAACTACATGAATTGAATAACACTAATAGATTGCCATATAAGAGAAAGGAGCCTTATAAGTTGAACCAAACGTATCTTTGGCACTTACGCTTAGGTCATATTAATCTAAATAGAATTTCTAGACTGGTTAGAAATGGATCTTTGGGTTCATTAGAAGTGGAGGCACTTCCGGTCTGTGAAATTCTGTCTGGAAGGTAAATGACCAAGATGCCCTTTTCCAGGAAAAGGGAGAGCCAAGGAAACGTTGTAAGTGGTTCACTTTGATCTGTGTGTACCTATGAACATTCGGGATAGAGGTGGTTTTAAGTATTTCAATATTTTTATTGATGATTACTCAAGACATGGTTACATTTATTTGATACACCGTAAGTCCGAATGCTTTAAGAAAGTCAAGGAGCATAGACCGAAAACGGGAAACCGTCTGGATAAATGTATCAAGACACTGTGATCCCATCATGGTGGCAAATACCTCTTGGAGGAATTTAGGAGCTAGTGACAGCAGAAGGGATTACATCCTAGTTGTCTGCGCTAGGTATGCCACAACATAATGGTGTAGTAGAAAGAAGGAAAGGTCTCTTATGAATATGGTGAGATCAGTGATGAGTTATTCAAATTTACTAATTCATTTTGGGGACATGCACTAGAAACAATAGCGTACATTCTTAACTTAGTACCATTTAAGCTAGTACCAACTGCACCCAAAGAACTATGGACTGGGAAGTAAACTAGTCTATGGCATGTTCAGAATTGGGGTAGTCCAGCACATGTGCTGACAGGGAAAACAGATAAATTGGAATCAAGAACGAATGTTTGTTTGTTTTGGTGGGGTACCTTAGAGGAACGAAAGATGCTCTATTTTATAGTCCTAAGGATCATAAGGTCATTGTTAGCACCAATGCTTGATGCTTAAAGGAAGGCTATGTCATAGATCACAAGCCCAGTAGTAAGATTGTTTTAGAAGAATTGAGAGAAAATAGACCGACACAACTTCTTCAATACCTATAGTACGAGAGGTTACATCACATGAAATTGTTGTTAAACGCACCAGTACCTTGTTGTAGTGGGAGGGTTATTGTTTTACCCAATCGGTATACGTTGTTGGGAGAGTCTTATAATATGATCTTTGAAGAACAACATGTCAAACCCTAAAACTACAAAGAGGCACTACAAGATAAAGATGTAGAACTTTGGCTAAAGATCAAGAGCACATGTTGTGCAGTCTTAAGAAGTCTATTTGTGGACTTAAGCAGGCATCTAGGTCTTGGAACATCCGTTTTGATCAAGTAATCAAATCTTTTGACACTACAAGAAAATGGGCCATTCCCGGCATTTTTTTTCCCGGCATTTCAATAAATGCCGGAAAAGTGACTTTTTCTGGCATTTGTTGAAATGTCGAAAAAAGTGACTTTTCCCGGCATTTGCTGAAATGCCTGGGAAAAAAATGCCGGAAAAAGAACTATTCCCGGCATTTTTCCATAAAATTCCGGTAATAGTTAAATTTATGAAAATTCTTTATTTTATACTATAAATATTTTTGTTTGACCTTTAAAAACCAAATGTGTGCTAGCACAGTTGGTAGTGCTCGCGTGCGTAGTGGTGAAGGTCACAGGTTCAATTCTTGGGGCAAGCAATTTGTCCCAATTTTGCTTGCCACGTGTGCACCACACAGGGCGCCACGTGGGTTCCATGCGGGCACCAAGTGGGTGCCATGTGGCAATTTTTCCCTAATAAAATAATTGACTTTTCCCGGCATTTGTGAAATGCCGCAAATAGTGGCCACTTTTTCCGGCATTTGTGACAACTTTTCCCCACATTTGTTAGTATTAACGACACGTGTATAGACAACATGTGTAATAAATGCCGGTAATGCTTAAAAAATGCCGGTAATGCCCTTTTCCGGCATTTGTGGTGGCTTTTCCGGCATTTATCAAAATGCCGCTAATAGTGAAATTTGGCGTAGTGTGATTTTAATCAATGACTGGATAAGTCGTATGTACAAGAAGCGCAATGAAAATGTGGTGGTGTTTGTATTGCTATATATGGATGATATCTTGTTCATCGAAAACGATGTCGGAGTGTTATCTTTGGTATAGTTGTGGTTATCCAGCCAGTTCGGTATGAAGAATTTAAGAGTAGCCGGTCACATCCTTGGGATTAAATTTTTGCGAGATCAAGCAAAGGATGTTGGGCTTCTCAAGCTTTCTATATCGATGCGATCCTTGCCCGTTTTAGCATGCCAGATTCCAAGAAAGGATTGCTTCCTTTCAGACACGGAGTTTATCTATCCAAGGGTTAGTGTCTTAAGACATCTGAGGAGATAGAGAAAATGAAGGGAGTTCCTAATGCTTCAGCAAATAGGAAGCCTCATGAATGCTATGCTGTGAACTAGACTTGATATTTGTTTTGTTGTCGGCATGGTTAGCAAATTTTAGTCTAACCCTGGACAAGAAGATTGGACTGGTATAAAATGTATACTCAAGTATCTGAAAAGAACTAAGGATTATACGTTGGTGTACCAGTCAGACAGTCTATTGCCTTGTGGGCACACAAATTAAGACTTTATGTTATATAAGAGTTCTAGATAGTCAACATCGAGATATATGTGTTTTCCCTAGGAGGTAGAGCCATGTTGGTGGAGTATCTAGTGATCATGTATTGTAGATTCCACCATGGAGGCCGAGTATGTGGCAGTTTTTAAAATAGCCAAGAAGCCGTTTGGCTCAAGAACTTCTTCATGGATCTAGAAGTGGTACTATCGAAACAGTCAGCAATTTCAATCTATTATGACAATAGTAGTGCAGTTGCTAACTTGAAGGAGCCAAAGATTCATAAGAAGGGAAAACACATCAAGTGTAAGTATCACCTTATTCGAGTGATCGTATAGAAAGGTGATGTAGCTGTGACCAAGATTGCATCGGTAAACAACCTAGCAAATCCTTTTACGAATGGCTTACATGTCAAGACTTTTGATAGTCATGTAAAGGGAATGGAAGTGAGATGCGTGGCAGCATGGTTTTGAGTCTAAGTGGGAGATTGTTAGAAACTTATACTAAAAGCCATACTTTTGTGTAATGGATTAATATTTAATTAGTTAATTATTAATCAGTTTTATCCTTTTTGATGAGAATCTATTATGGGCAATGTTTGCATGATATAATTGTATGTTGTGCATGTGTCTTTTATTCTACGTAGTAGATGATCTATTGTGTAGAGTATAGCTTACACACAGAAGATTGGATTATCGGTTCTTGTGGAATATAAGTTTTGGTTCATAATCTTAGATGAAATTTGACACACCATCAATAGGATTGTAGTACAATGTTTTAGTAGGTTTGTCTTGACTGCAGAGAACGGTTCTAGTTCCGACTCATTGTGCTAGTACATTTTCGTGTGTATTGAACAGGACCGCTTTAACATAATTGTCTTAGTACTGACATTTTAAGACAATTAGAACCTTATAGTTATTAAGAATACTTATGCTCTTAATCCGGATATAATTAATACATATGTACATTTAATGTTGTTGACCTTGATTCATTATAAAGTGAGATCTTTTTTATGGTCAATAGTCTTGGTGAGTTGGGTCACGACATTATATGCATGAAATATATGGATATTAATTATTGATAGAATCCACGTCTCGTTAGAGATTGATGATACCCCCTTGAGTAAACTTATAAGTTTCGGTTATGTCAAACCTGCAGGTGGATATTTGTATCCGACATATCGAATAAGTTAAGTGGTTAGTCTCAAAGTGTTTTATAAGATGTTGATTAGTGGGAGATTGTTAGTAATCGACATTTAATCAACGGTATCCTCAGAATCTTAACGTGGGGAGATTAATAAGTATTTAACAACGTGGAGCTCGAAATATAATCGAGATAAAGATGGGAGTGCAATTATAATTCTTTAGTGGTGTGAATTATAATTTGTGAAATAAGAATAAAATCCAGGTGGGATTAGGTTTTCTTATTTACACAAGGAGCCCAGATTTATTTCTCCTCAGGTCCCTGCTCTAGCCCTATAAATATATCATTATGTTCTCTAAGTCACATGACAGTCATTCAGAAATTTAGAATAGAGGCTGTGAGAGAGAGAACAATGAGATCATGTAGAAGTCCACACTTGGCTACATGATCGAGATATAAGGGAATATGGTAGAAGATCATGAGGTACTGTCGAGCAAAACTTGTTGCATACAGTAATTAAGTCTGTCAAGTTCTCAAATAAACAAGTCAACCAGCGTTCGTGTTTACGGATGAGAGGTAAACCCTAATTCCGCCTTGTAGGGTTTGTGTTTATTTTTGTTGTTTAATCTGTACACGCAATTACTGGGTTCTGGGATTCGTTTCCCAACACGAAATACAACTGAAGAGCAGATTGAGTGATGAGAGAGGTCCTGTATCTTGCCAAACCTAGATGGAAACCAAATTAATAGCACAAAAGATTATCAGAAACAACCCACAGAACGATCTATTAACTGAAATCAGAAAAATTTACTCAGAAATTCCATATAGGAGGCCATCGCCCACCAAGTCTCAAAAGAAGTGATACAGAGCGAAATAGAGAGAGAGAGAGAGAGAGAGAGAGAGAGAGGCTTAGGTTTTCAGATTTTCCATTCGTGCCATAGAAGGCTTGTGTGAGAAGAAGAGGATAGAGAGAGATGTGTTGTAAAGTCGGTGTGTGCAGCAAGACACCAGATGGTGGACGGCACACATGAACCCAAGGTATGCCCCTCTTGCTGACAATTGCCCTGGAATTCGAACTAATTTATGCCTCACCCCACAAACGGAAAGACTAATTTACCTTTCCCATATACCCTTGTGGCTGCCAATTGGAAGGTCTCAATTGTAAAAAGCAGGCAAAAAATAGCCATCCCGTTTTCAATTTTACAAGCCTCTTATTCTCAAGGGTTTTTGATATGGTATGGAATATTTAACAAGCCCAGAATGAATTGTAAATGTATAATTAATTACAGTAAGAAAATGGGTTTAATTTGAGTTCGATTTTTTATTTGGGGTAATTGTTCTAGAGTCTAGAAGTGTGGACTTATTATGTTATTTAGTCCATGTTAAAGTTTTATAATGTTTAAGGTCCACCAATTTTTTTTATATTAGAATTTAGGCACTTTCAAAGAGTACCCTAGGATTTAGGTTTTAGGGTGCACTTTCTTATTATATGGTTTTAGTAGTTTAGGCACTTTTATAGGGTACCCTAGGATTTTAGGCACTTTCATAGGATGTCCTAGGATTTTTAGGCACTTTCATAGAGTACAAAGTTTTTTGGCACTTTCATAAGGTACCCTAAGGTTTAGGTTTTAGGATGCCATTTTCCTATTATAGGGTTTTTGTGGTTTAAGCACTTTCATAGGTATCCTAGGGTTTTAGGCACTTTCATAAGGTACCCTAGGGTTTTAGGCACTTTCATAGGGTACCATAGAATTTTAGGCACTTTCATAGGATACAAATTTTTTTGGCACTTTCATAGATGTACAAAAAAATTTGGTCGAAAAAAAAAAAGATGACAACATTAGGACTAGATAGGTTATAAACTAGTTTAGTGGATTAATGGGGTTACAAATTCTTTGCCTAGGATTTTTGAACAAGTTGCCCTTTTTATTTTTTTTTAAATGACGACAGAATTTGTAAAGAGCTTATTCAAACATATCAAGAAATCAGGAAAAGGTTTAGGAGGACTAGATTTGATTTTATCGGGATACAGGGAAAAGAAAAAGACAGAGAATGTTGGAGGAACACAAATAGATGCTGACAAAGTGATGTCACCTAGACAAAAAAAAACAAACATCCATCAAAGAAAAGGAAAATGTTAAAAAAGCCCAGTGAAGTTATCTTAAGATTAAAAAAGTGTATTGAAATAAAAAATAGAGTCAGAATTTTTTGCGAATGGGGGGCGAATATACACAATAAATAAATTGAAATAAAGAGAGATAATGATGTGAATTTTTACCAGTAGAGAGGGGTTGTATATTGTTTTTAATTGATTTTTGGGAGAATTTTTCCACAAAGGGGGTCGTGAAATAGTGTTTTTAATTGGGAGCCCCTAATTTGTTTTGCTCTTTTCTTTTCTTTCACCATGTATGTTTTATAATCCACAAACCACAATACAAGAATTTTGGGTTTCCAAAATTTCAACAAAAAATTTCCAAGTAGGTCTAGAAAACCAATCATTAATTCCCACTACGGATACACTCAACTTTTAATTACCTCTAAGTACAATCTCATTATTAAGATTACCATTTTACCCTTGAAGCACATTTTTACACTTTACTCCACCTCCCACTCCCCAACTCCACCCATCAACCACTTCCGGCCGGCGAATTTTCCCGGCAATTGTGAATTTGTCTGACGACTGCGAATTTGTAAAAATAGCCAAAAAGTACTGGAGCAATTGGCAAAAATAGCCACCACCATGTGTTGGGACTGCACACACCACTTAACCGCTTACAGGCAAGCCCTTTCTTCTGCCATAGTTGCAAAGGAGGATATCCGATTTGCCCCTTCTGCTATCCTTTGATTACATTGGGAAAATTCGTAGCCTGCAAATTTTGCTCCTGGCTTTGAGAGAGAGAGAGAGAGAGAGAGAGAGAGAGAGAGAGAGGAGAGAAGGAAACCTAGGCGGCAGTGTAAATGCCAGATGAAACCATGGCCAGTACGGACGTCGATATGATGGAGTCCGATACGCTGTCGCCGCCGCAACAACTAACGTCACATTTCGATCAAGGAGACGACGCAGTGAGGGGTTTGCTCACAATGGCTTCAACGAGGGCAGCTTTGGCAACGCGAGCAACAACGATGTGGCATCAACAGAAATTTGCACCACTGCGGATCATATCTGATCCAAACACATCCGAACCGTCCATTGCCGAGCACGAACGACCCAAATTGAGGACAACATGGATGCTGTCTCTTTAGGGACAACACCATCCCCCAATATCTACAGAGTAATCGACAACCCGTTGAAGGGGTTAGACAGTGGTAGAGGACGAAGGAAGAAGGTGAGCTAGAGTCTAGAGATAGAGAAATTTTTCAGTGCTAGATGGGTATGGCATACATGGTACTTGTTCGGCGATTTCCGTCTTCCACATTGCGATCCGATGGTCCGGATTTTAGAAAGAGAAAAAGAGGAGAGAGAGAGAGAGAGAGAGAGAGAGGGGGGAATCAATCTAAGAATTCTAAAATACGTTTGGACAGCTCAGATTGTGCATGGGTATCGCCACGTGGTACCCATTCGGACCCAAAAAAAATTCCTAGAGATATGGGAAGAGATTTTATTACCACATTTAAACTGCTTTTAATTCCATCTCCATGATATGATTATCTCGGTCATTAATTAGAATATTTTATTTCCTTATATTTATGGAGTACAAGCCAAATTTCTCAACGTAGTCTCCCCAAAAGGAGAATAATATTCCACACCTTGTACCAGGAAATCCGTTGTTTCTCTAGCTCCTTTCCGAAATCATGGCCTCGTCTAACTAAAAAGCAGGGCTAACAATGTCGGAAAATTTAAAAAGAAAACTTAATTGCTCAAAAATTCCCTTTAAAAAGTGCAAACCCTCACATTACTTCCAAATCCACAATGGGGAAATGTTACGTTTTTGGTAACTGAAGCATCAATTTATAGTCCTTGTAATTTTTCCCCTAACACATTCCACACCTTTCTTTTGCTCCTCTCTCCCCTAGAAGATCGATCACAGCCTCTCTCTATACCTTGTCTTGTGGTATTATAATTACGCACTATTCCCAAATATTCGTAGCCAATACTTTTATTTTCTTCAACAAAATGGAAGAAATATTTGTATTCATCACGACAGGAAATATCCAACACAGGTTCCGGTAATTTTGAGTTTATTGTTTGAATTTCTTTGTCAAACAAACAACACGCGGTTTAATTAACGAGATCTTGGTAATTGAGAAGATGGAGAAAGAAGATGCTAAAAATACTTGGTTTCACTATGCAAAAAGGGCAACATGGAACCTTCTGGGGGCTGCCGTGCTACTCTTCCTGGTAGAGACGTTTATATGGAAGGGATTGGCACACCCAACCCACCATCTCAAACCAATATACATGGCATTGAGTGTTATCTTCATTGTCGTTTTCTCTATGGTTGCCGTTGTTTTGATCTGCCTTGCTGTTTTTGATTGCATGGATATGTATGATACTGTTAGAGGTCGAATTAATGTTGCTTAAACCGACAGCAACTTCAGTAGCCGAAGACCGTCCAAACACAGTCCTGGAGCATGTTTAACTTCTTCATCGCCGTCGGCGATGATTTTTAACTAAATAACTTTGTTTTGTACAGTACTTCCTTTCTTATAAGACAAATTCAGGATCCATATGAAATATGTTTCGATCTAAGTTTCAAGAAAAGAAACAACAATCCATGCCATAGCCAAAAAAGCTTGTCTCAAAAGCCCCACATTTTTAATCCTTCAGGCAGTTGGGAATGTCTTGATACGGAGAGTACTAACTGTGCTTGTATCATTAGAAAAGGAGGTACGTACCAAACAATGTTATATGTATAATTGCAGTCATAGTACCGTTCATTGATTCATGGATAAGCTATCGATCAACTGATTTTAGTTTCTCTTGTCATAGAACTTTAGTCATTCAGTGAAGAGGATGATGCCAAAAAAAAAAAAAGACAAAAGTTAAAGGTTTTTGTATGTAGTTATTTCCCTCCGGACCTACGTTAGTTTCTGATAGGTTACAATTCCTCAATTTCGTTCTTTATAGCATACAAAAGCCATAACTTTATGCTAATTTCCCTCCGGCCCTACTTTTCTGTTCTACTTTACTACTTGTCTTCACATTGCATGTAATTTCTTGCAACAGTAGAATTCATTCAAATGCAATCGACCTATAATTGTTGATACTAGCTACATGACATACAATACTAGTACTATTTAACTGATTTTAATAGTGTATACTTCAATCCACCTTATCCGATGGATGAACAAGTTCATATTTGGCCATGTTCGGTTAAGGCTTTGAGAACTAGTTTTCACTTTTTTCTGGTGGGGGCCCCACGTGGCAGGGGTACTTTTTCTCTATCCTCCGAATTTGTAGAATCACTATTCTACTGTATACATTGTGCGATATGGGTTCGTGAAGTCCACTTCAAAAACTCATACAAATGATTCAATCCGTCCATTAATTCTAAAATTATCCTTTGAGTCATCCAGGAAAAAATCAAGTTAATCATATAATTTTAACTATTTGATCAATTTTCTATCTCGCACAATATATGCAGTAGAGCAGTGTTTCACTAAATTGACATGAGAGGAAAAAAACACCTGCCGTGTGGGACCCCCACCAGAAAAGTGAAAACTAGTTCTCAAAACCTTCACTGAACATGGTGTTTGTGTCTAGGGAGCGTGCACATAGAAAAGTTCAATTCCTTACAAAATAATCCCTACTTGTTATGTCCAGCAAACAGAAAGGCGCCAATGATTCTATGGCTATCACGGTATAGAGTCGAGAATTAATGAAAACCCCCTTCAATGAGCTTTTCCACTCTCTGTTGCGCGTTATATATATATATATATATATATATATATATATATATATATATATATATATATATATATATATATATATATATATATATATATATATATATATATATCTTCTAGTGTAATTAGTGTAGTGCCTTGTTGAAAGTAACTCTGTTTCCAGTTTCTTATATAAACCACATAGCAAGCTTTGGCTTAGACAATGAATAGCGAAAACATTAAACATACCTGGTTTCATTACACCAAATGGGCCATTTGGAAACTACTTCTTGCTGCAGCCTTGGTATTTCTGATGGGTGGATTTATCGGCAACGTTTTGGCACATCCAAAAGGCCACCATGTCAAACCAATATTTGTGGTGTTGAGTGTCTTTTTCACTATTGTTTTCGCAATTGTTTCCCTTCTTTTGATCTTCCTAGCCATTCAAGATTTTTCAGACATCTACGAGGCTGTTAGAGATCGCATGCTTGTTAAAGCTCCCTCGACTACTTCAGTTGCCGAAGAAGACAGTAAGTCTGAGGTCTTAGAGCAAGTTTAAAATCTTCAACATTTCCCAGGAATTTGACACTTTTTTCGAAGGCTTGAACTCGCGACCTTCAGGTGTATTTCCTGTGTAAAACTAAAGCAACCACCGAGCCACAAAAATCACTTATGACATATGATGAACAACTAATATATATAAAGACAAATTAGAGGCCCCATTATTAAATTTGGCTTAGGGCCCCCAAAGTCTTAGGGCGGGCCTGTTTAAAACCTCTATCTTCTTGTTCCACTGCATTATTAACTGCACAATTGAGGCTTGATTAATTAGTGCAAACAGACGGCTTCTTTTCTTCAGGGATTGATTCTTGTCTTGTGATGAAGGAATGTATGCCCTTTATAAACTATCTAGCATTATTACCTTTACCAGAAGAGCTGGGAGACATCTTCAGCATTTGTAATTTCTTTTATTTTCTTGGCGTTTTACTTTTAGCATTTGAAGCTATCCATGTGAGAGGTTCAAATACAAAATGTTAAGTTTGAGAAGCTTAACGTGAAGTGCTACAATCACTTCTTAACTGCAGTTACATATAAGTCCTGGATAAGTTATCAACTACGTAAAAAAATTAAAATAACAAAATTCATACTGGTATTTACTTTTTTTCGAATTGTCATGACGATGCATGAAAAGCAAAAAGTTAGGGGTTGTGTGTTTATTATTTTTCCTAAATGTTAGTGTGGGGGTGATTCCACGATGGTTCTTCCTCAAAGCAAGATTGAGTTTCATTTCTCTCAAGGACCTACAAAATCAACAACCAATTAGTGTCACTCTGGCCGCACTTGCTAGATCCGATCATCAAGTAAGTACTTGTCTTAGAGAGAGAGAGAGAGAGAGAGAGAGAGAGAGCATGTAAAGCACAAGAGTTTCAGAATTAGAAGTGTGTACCTCCCATAGGATTTATCCTTAGTATTAAGTGATGAAGTACTTGTTCTCCAAGTCTCTCGTGTTCAGCACGAGCCCATGACGTCACTTGTAGCTGCTTCGGTCACGTGACGCGGCCAATGATGCTCTGCCACGTAGCCTCTTCCTTGTGCTCATGGGTCGAGCCGAAAACTACCAAACCCTAAGATCAATTAACATACTTCTGGGTCCACATGGAACAGTCCGGGCTACTACATTCAGCCTAACGTGTCCACATAATTGGTCACACTAAATGGGTCGCTCCTTGGTCTTTGGCCCAAAGGTCGCTCAGCCCATGAGGAATTCTTCAGGCCAATTGGCTATGCGGGACGATATGAACCGTATCTTTGGCCCAATGGCCACTAAGCTGGCAGGCTGATCGTTATCATTCAGCCCAAGCTTCCTAGCCCATGATCCGATTACCATAATATTCGGCCCAGTACAGTTGAAATTCCTTGATTTAGTACTTTATAGCAAAAAGGTCATGACTATATATAGTTCTTACAATTCTGTTAGTTTTACCAGAATATCATATCTTGATCAGAAATGCCGTAGATTTTGCTACCCCCTCCCTCAACATCAATGGCGTATGACACGCGGTATCATAATGTACTAGTAAACTAAAATGTATACAAATTGAATCCTACAAAATTTGTTGTATTGAGAATAAATTTGGTCAACAACTTTTAATTAAGAAGAAGATAAAGGATTTGCTTCCCAGCCAATTCATTTACCGGGGGGAAAAAAAAAACTTCTAATTAATAGGGAAAGTTTATGAATTTTTTCGAGTACGTGACAAAATTACATCCATCCATAGTTATGTATACAATGCTTCAACCCACATGCCATATGGCTTTGTATTTCTTGGTGATTGGAATTAAGGGAAGAGCATTGCCATGGTAACCATGTCATGGATATTACTTGATTCGTCCCTATTTCATTAATAGAATTGACATGTTCTATTAATACATTTGTGACACATTACATGGTACTTAAAATATGATTATGCACCACATATAATTGCCGAAGTATTAATGTGTTAGGTGAATTGTAAGTAATTCTTGGGTCACAAATTAGACAACCAAATCAAGGCATGTTATATTAGTACTTGTGCAATGTGCTGGGTTCGTATACTTTTTTCTCATTTATACTCCAAAAAGATCATTTCATATTTTCACGGAGGAGGAAAAGACCGTGCAAGATTTCGGATTTCCTTTTTTGCATAGCCACATGTACATCGCAATTAATCTTCAGCAAACCTGCACAGTAAGAAGATCTGGTGCTAGCTCATTACCGTGGCCAGGGACAATCCAAGGTATTTTGGTGCCCAATCGTCCAGTGGTGTCTTGTATATTTTTGCAATTGAAAAATAATAATTTGTCTATATAATTATTTTAAATCGTATTAAACAATAAACATGTTTTGGTTCCAACGGCATAAAAGTTTCCTTCGGTGGATTTTGACACATGACTAATAATACAAGACAAGATTTGAACTCTGACAAGAAGGGTGGGATACATTCACCTTCCCATTTGACCAAGTAAAGCAATCTATATATGCTGCGGAAAACTAATATTTAAAACTACTCTAATCTGGTGCCCTTTTTTGGCCCAAATTCAAGGCCCCAAGGCCCGGGACTTGCCCTAGGGGTGGGCCTGAGCAAGTGAGCATGCCTCTGAGACACGGGTTATTTATCGGCCGGCCCACTTTTGGACCTCCCTTTCCCACGTGCTTCAACCTTTTGGAAAAAAAGCTCCATGCGCTCTAGATGGACAAGCAACTCTTCTAACAAAAGCGGCAAAAAAGTCAAGCCTTGGGTAAAAAAGCTCCCACTTACTCTCTCTCTCTACCCACCCCACCTAAAACCGCAAGGCACACTAAATGAAAAGAACTAAATTTAAATCTTGAAAGATCACATGAAAGTGTTCGAAATCTTTGAAGATTCCATGAAAAGATTTTAAACCACTAAAAATCCTATAATAGAAAAGTGTCCTCTAAACCTAAACTCTGAGGTACTCTATGAAAATACTTAAACCTAAACTCTAGGGTACCCTATGAAAGTGCCTAAAATCCTATGGTACCCTATGAAAGTGTTTAAACCACTAAAACTATACAATAGAAAAGTGCACCATAAATGCCTAAGCCCGAAAAACGAGTAATGACCTTAATGGAGTTAGTGGTAATTAAAAAAAAAGATTGGAGTTAGTAGTAATAAAAAATGTACCGGCCCATAATAAAACCCTGAGACACTTTGGGTTTGGCTCATTGTGCTTCCCTGGAATTTAGACCAAACAAAAGGGACTCTGTCAACAATACCCGTGGGATTAATTGGGACAAAGTTGAAACTAGGGTTGGTCATTTCCTCCAACCCGCTCAAATTTGATCCGAATGGATCGGCAATATGGAGATTTGTTTGGAGATTAGATAGGATATGAGAATTTTTTTGAAAATTGTTAGGGGATCGGGTAGGGGGTGGAGATAGGCATGTCCCCTCGGAAATCGATCCGAATCGGGGTTCTCGATCCATCCCCCCGCCTCGGCCCGCCTGGCCCCCAGAATCCCCGAATATAGGGATCTATTCATGAGTTATGAAACTTTTGGGTCCTACTAAATTTTCTCTAAACACATGGGGTCACACTAAATTTTCTTCAAACATTTTATTATAATTGAACTTTGTAATACAATAAATGTGATTAAATAAGAAATGCATCCCTATAATTTGAAAACATTCCAACTAGGTTGACATCTACTCAACTATCAGTCATATGCATTTCTTAAAATAAACACAAAAAATTCAAAATAAAAACAATATTTTTCCAATCGAGCCGTTGATTTTGTTGTTCCTATTGATGAAATCAATTATGTGAACTTTCTTCTCGACTGAGTTTAGAAAGCTTGTTGATCGGGACACCATTTGTGGTTTTTTAATGATACTTTTCATCTGATTATATGCATACTGATACGCAATCCACTTAATTTTTTCTACAACTGAAGGATATCATAATATGCTATCTTGCTTGTGGTTCCTTTAGTTTTCAAATTAGGAATCTAGTTAATGCTTAATACAGCTTGAATTGAAGCTGGCAAACACTTACGCTTACACATGGATATCGTGTCATACTGTGCCTGTGTCGGCCCGACCCATTCAACACTTATACTTGTAACTTGATTTTAGCATTTAATTTGTAACTGTAATTCTATATTTCTAGTAATCTATTTTTTTATTTAAAAAATGATTGAATCCCCGAATCCCTATGGGGATCTCCATTCTCCATTTGGAGTGGGGATAGAGGATAAAAATAAAGCCCTGTTGAGATCGAGTAGGAGATGGATACGGAGATGGGGTTTAGGAATCAGAGGTGGAGATAGTTCTCTTTGATCCCGATCCATCCCCATGCCCGCCCCTAGTTGAAACCCCAATCATTCCGAGATTTCCATATTTGACATGCCAGACAAACACATATGCTCATGAATTTGTGTGTATCGAATAGCTGGCCCAGGCTTTCTGTCGCGTAGTTTTAGCAAATTACATTTATCTTCCAAGACATTGGACCCGCTAGACTGAGGAGTCCAATAACGTCACCCAAATCCATGAGCGACGCAGCTCAAATTCTCGGGGAACATGCCGACTGAATTTAAATTATAGGTGTTGGATATTTTAATATTAATTTTATCGGTGCTAGACTGTCCAAATCATGTGTACATCTTTGAGTATCTTGGATGATCAAATTCCAATCTTATCTTGATTTTTACTTGGAAACCAAGTAGCTTATCTAGTAAAGTCTTCCTAATCTTATCTTGATTTTGCTTGGTGACCAAGGATATCTAGAAGTATATCTTATCTTGATTTTGCTTAGTGACCAAGGATATCTAGAAGCATATCTTATCTTGATTTTTACTTGGTGACCAAGATAAACTAGGAGCTTCCTTGGTCTATAAATAGGCTTGAGCTATCTCCTTTTTCGGTGTGTGTGTGTGCCGAAAGAAATAGAAAAAAAGAAAAACTTCTTCTCTCAACTCTTCTTCTCTCAAATCTTGTTCCCTTAATTCAAAAAATAGCCTATAAGTTTTTAATATGTACGTGAGAGTCTTGGGCAAAGTGTAAGGGTATTTATTTGGTGGAGCTTTGGGTTCTCCTACTTGTGCAGAGTAGGTTTGAACCACACGATAAATTATCGAGCTGTTGTATCCTGGAGGGGACAAGCCAAGAGATTTTTCTACTGCACCGGTCTATTACCGTAGAAGGCTTGAATCTCCTTAAAGAGAGTGAGATTTCCGTGCCTCAGCCTGTTAATTTGTCCATCGTAATTTTAATTTTTTGGTGCTTATTATTGTAATATCACCAACAATAGGTCTTTTTATAATTTCTTTTTTTGTTTCCAAGTAAGTTTATGCACATATTGACTAGTTTCTAAGACACTAACTTCACCATCCCCTAGTGGAGGCTCCAGTTAAAAGTGGGACAATCTAAAATGTATTGACCGTGCAAGAATTGATGTCTCCTACAAAGTTTTGAACATCAAACCTTATTAGAGGTACAAAACTTCTATGTATTTCTTAAGTTACTACATACGTACCTAGGTATTCATGACAATCAATTATACAAAATTTGTGATTATGTAACACTTTAAGGAATACAAGATCGCAAATTTGTGATTATGAGACCCTTCATAAATATAGTAGTAATCTCAATAGGCAAAAATCAGAGTGAAGCCTTGAGTGTGTCCTATGGAATCATGGTTGGATCATTTCCAATAATTGTATATCTACTAACGCTTTTAAAAATAATACTCCAATATAATAACGTACTATTTCATTTAGCATATAAGAAGCAAAAGATAACATACACTATTGACTTATACGTAGTCTACTCTAAAGTTTTTGCAGAAGCAATCATGCACTAATCCTGGATCCAAAAATATTTCAATTTCTCAATTTGTAGAAACACTCGAAAATTTATTCTAAAATTATTCACCTAGCCGGCTCAGTGCTTGAGCTATATTATTTGTCACCATATCAACGCTAGAGTGTGACAAAATTGTTGAGGACGGTAAATACACGGGCCGGCCAAGCTTCCCTAGCCGGTTCATTTTTTTTGTGTATATATATATATATATATATATATATATATATATATATATATATATATATATATATAAGTACTTCATTTTGCAATATTATATGTCATATGAGCATTGAGAAAACTTCCTTATATATGCTGCCGGTCAAATTAAAGAAATCATGCAGTTGACTTTTACATAGTAAAAGACAATTAAAGAAAGTTTGGTGCGGTCACAGATGTTGCAGCTCGTATGTTTTCTTCTATATACTTGTTGTCACTACTCACTAGGGTTCTTATACATTCGTTGCTCAAGTTTGTCACTACGCCTCGTGTTATGACTTAGGCTAAAAAAACACAAAGGAGAAATAAAAGAAGAAATGGTAAGTTGCACTTGTTCTTGCTACCAAATACTATAAAAGCAAAGGACAGAATACTATGTCAAAGAATTAAGTAGGGAAATGGTGGTGCTAAATCAGTCTTTTTTGGATCGCGGAATAAAGGGTGTCATAGGCTTCGCTGTTGAATCGGTTCGGGGGAAAAAAAACGTCTGGGTTAATATATACTGTAATTCATTTCAACCGGGTTCTGTTGTACTGGTAGTTGATGAAACTCTATGGAAGAATTTGGGTTAAATTAAACCTGATTTTTTGTGGGTGATGAAGGTTGTAGGTGAAAATGAAGATGGATTTTAGCATCAACAGTTATATGGTGGGACCGTCACTTGGAGGTGGAAGATGAAAGAGAAGAGAACTATTTTAATAGAAGGGACATAATATTTTAATAATAATAGGTAAAATAAATAGTATTGTTGGAGTATTAAAAAGATATGTAGGTAACTAAAGTGAAAAATATATAGGCATTGTTCACTAGTATTTTTAGCTCAAAATTTAACTAGATTGTTGGGGATGTCCTAAAAGTGCTAACGCTCTTAAAAAGTAGGGGAAAATGCACTTTATTTACCTGTGGTTAACGTGAATTGCAGATCACCTACCTCACTTTTAAAAATGAGCAAATGACCTACCTATGGTTTTGGACTAAACTGCTACCGTAAGGTTTTCCATCCGTATTAACGATGTTTGTGAGCAACACGCTGAATGGCAAGTGTAGATGGAGAAAAAAGTGTTTCCCTCCAAAAATGATATTTTCTTCTTCCTCAACTGCTCCTCCATGATTTATAAAAGTCAAACCATATTCTCTCTCTCTCTCTCTCTCTCTCTCTCTCTCTCTCTCTCTCTCTCTCTCTCTCTCTCTCTCTTCCCACGACAACGTAGACATCTCTGGGGAGTCACAACATCCACTGGCCCCTCCATTTATGGTGATTCCCTTCTCAGAAAACCCATCTCTGGCGATTCTCCTACCTTCTCTCTCTCTCTCTCTGTCTCTCTCTCTCTCTCTCTCTCTCTCTTCTATCAGATCTCTCTTTCTCTCTGATTCTGATCAATTAGGGCTAAAACCCTCTCTTATGTCTCTCCAAATATACTCATTCTGCATAGAAAAATCATCACTGGTGGGGATCTCGAATCAAACCCAATTTGAATCAAACTGATCAATTAAAAAAATCTAAATTAGACCATTAAACCAAGTGTAATGATTTGGATCAGAACATAGAACCCAGTTCACCTTCAACACCACCGACCAATTAAAAAAAAATCTAACCCAATTGCAGCAGACCCAATCTAAATTCGTGTGGAACTGAAATCAGCCACTATATGCAGATACATACATACACATATGCGTATCAAGATTGGGGGCTTTGTAAATCGAAGAAGACAAAACCCAGTCGATATATTGTTAAGGGATCTGGATTCCTAATCACTAAAAAGTCCATGAGAGTTGAATTTAGATCAAATAATGCAAAAATAGTACCCAAAGAATACACATTCATGTATATAAATGAACCAACAATACGAAACCCAATCACCGCCCAGTTGCTGCCGTCAATCGGTACAAATGAGCACGTAGTAGTGTTTTTGGTTAATATGCGTGTAGTAGTGTTTTTGTTAAGTTACAGGTTAAACATGGAAAATGAGCGTGTTTTGTGCGCATTGAGATTCGTGCCACGTTACCGAGGGCCACGTGCCCCATGGCACGCCAACATCGGACCTCACAAGCCACAAAACAACGCTTCGGCCAAGGCCCGGGAATACAAAAAGTCACAAGTCGTGTCTCACGCTCATCAAAACTCCCAGTGGGATCCGGGATTGAACAAGCACTCACAAGAAATTCGGAGTGCCTTG
Source organism: Vaccinium macrocarpon (assembly GCA_022606695.1). Lineage (NCBI taxonomy): Eukaryota > Viridiplantae > Streptophyta > Magnoliopsida > Ericales > Ericaceae > Vaccinium > Vaccinium macrocarpon. The sequence continues at coordinate 36,275,586 of CM040179.1, read as the reverse complement.
GAAGAAATTCGGAAGCACGTAATTCAAGCGGAGTGAACGAAGAAGTGAAATTCAAGTCAAGTAGAAGTTGGATTGATCCAAACTTGAAGTGGATTGATCCAAGTGTTCATTAATCTCTAGCAGAGCCTTTTGGATCGATCCAAAGAGGGGTTGGATCGATCCAACTTCATCAATTCTTCACCAGTGACTTTTGGATCGATCCAAAAGTATGTTGGATTGATCCAATTCAACAAGCTCACATCAGACCTCTTTGGATCGATCCAAACTTGGGATGGATCAATACAGACTTGGAAAATCCTGCACCAGCAACATTTGGATCAATTCAAAGGTAGGATGGATCGATCCAAACTCCCCCGAAAAGCAATTTCATGGCACTTTTAGCACTTTCCTTACATGGAATGTTTTGTTATTTGTGAGTGCTTTATGTAACTTTCTTGGAGAGAGCATTTGGAGGATATATACACTCTCCTCTCTCCTACTCTTGTATGTTTTTATTATCTTCCTTAGCTAGTTTTTGCTCCTCCATTGGAGGTTTCTCAAGTTTTCTCTCTCTAGATTTCCCGTGTTACCGTTAATCTCTCGTTAGTTTCTCGTTTGTTAATCTTGCTACTCTTGTTTAGCTCTTCCAATATATCTAGTTTATTTTCAATCTCTCCAAGTATTTAGTTTTCATGTTTTTCCAAACTTTTTCTTAGTAAGGGCTTGTTTTTAGTTGTTGTTGGCTATTTTCTCAAGGTTTAAAGTGTTAGGCAAATATAGGATCTTCATTAAAAATCAGTTTATAAAGTCATATTTCATGTTCTTTATTTCCTTTATAAAATTATTCATGTTTTCCTAATAAGCCCCAATGTCGTTATATATCCGGCTTATCTAGCTCTTTTTGTTCACACAAACACACATTTTAACACTTTATATGATTGATGTTGCGCGAAGTGTATTTTTGAAAGTTTCACGTAAAACCACGACATCAAAGCGTGTTTTGAAGCACTTTCGAAAGCATCCCAAGAATTCAAGGGCCAAACGCCCCATGAAACTCCACCATCGAGCCTCAAGAGCCAAGGAATGAAGATTTGGCTAAGGCTCGAGGAGTTTAGAAGGCACAAGATAAATCCAGAAGACTAAAGGCGTGTCCAAGACTTACAAAGACTCTCGGTGAAATCCGGGAGTGAACAAGCACTCACAAGACCAAGTGCTCCCCTTCCTGAAGCTCACACGATGTTGGAAGTGTTTTGGAAGTTGATTGGTACCACACAAGGACAATGGATGACCAAGAAAGAAGAGGCAACCTCAAATGCTTTAGTATTGATATAGGTATTGACACCAATATTGATAGGTATCAATACCTCTAAAGAAGAAGCTTAACAGAACATTGGTATAGATACCCAAGCCTTACGGGAAGCATTTTGAAGGCAGATATTGATACCAGTATTGATAGGTATCAATACCTGGCAACCCGAAAAGTTATGTAACCTATTTGTTGGACTTTCTACTTATGGAAACTTACACCTTTTAGGACATTTTTGTGAGAGACAAAGGGTATGTGTATATATCTCTCCCTCCCCCTTTCTCTCTCTTATCTCCTACACTTTATTTTTAGTCTAAATAGCTCTCACATCTCTCCTCCATTGTTGTTCAAGTTTTAGCTCTAATTTCCTTAGGAACTCCAGTAAGTATTAAGTTTCCGTTAATTTTTCATTTATTAATAGTTCTTGTAATCTTCAAATCTCCATCAAAATCTAGTTTATTTGCGTTTTCGTCGATTAAACCTTATCTCTCCCCGTCTAGCATTTTCCTTTGGAAACTCAAGTTTTTAGGTGTTGTTTGTTAATTTCTTAAGGTTCGAAGTTGTAAGCTATCTTATAATCTTCCATAAAAATCAGTTTTTAAAGTCTATTGTCATGTTATTTATTTCCTTTATAAAAATAGTCATGTTTTACTTAGTAATGATCGAACAGTCATTATAGGCTTGTTCTTAGGGTGATTATCACCCCTTGACTTAGGACTTAGGCTCATTTGCTCTCCTTGCCATAATCCAACCATTGCTTGTTAATCAAAGAGTTAGGATTAATTTTATGTATCAAAATTTGAATTTGTTAATCCTGTTTATCACACGTAGCCAAGGGCTTGACCACTTGGCACGTGTGATGCTTAAGGCGATGTCAATCAAAATGTTTGTATAAATGGCACAAGAATCCTACTCTTTGAGAAACATCATTTCTAATTAGATGAGTTTAAGAACCAAATCTTCTATTCATGGTCGTTTAACGGTGACCCCAAGCCAGTTATCTTAGAGGGGAACGAATCGGCCTAAGGCATGGGTGTTATGAACCCCTTGACTTGGCCTTGTTTTAATAAGTCTTTTTAATCTCGTTTCATTCACGGAGTTAAGTGAATTCCACCCCTAAACTACAAAGCTAAGTTTGTCGCTTTAAGGATAAAACCAACAGTCGCGAATCAACATGCACGTTTGGCGCATTCGGTCTCTGTGGACTAGACCCGGACTTACCGATATCATGCTACTGCCGACCTAATCCCTACGCTTGGGGAAGTAACTTTTGTAATACAATCCAAGGTTGCAAGTAATTTTTGGCGCCGTTGCCGGGGACCCAATGGTCTGCTCTACGTGAGTTTGCCTCGTGCCATGCCGCTGTAAGTATCTCATTTCATTAGTACATATCACTTAGTTTAATTTTGTTCCACTAGTATAGTTCTAAGAGCGGATACCTCTAACCAAATAGTTGATTGTTTGAATTGAGGTTTAACAAAGTTCAAAGAAGTATATTAGTTTTTTAAATTTCTGTCATACATATAACGAGGCGACGGAATAGCCTCTCGAAACTGTTTGTGGTGAGGCGGTGGTATAACCCCTCCAGTCTATTGTGTAGTGTATGCAATTCTACGTGAGAGATCCTCGCCGTGAAGTCATTGATTTTGTAAATCCATTCGCCGACATGGACAAGCGTGAGCAACCACCACCATAGCCACCACAAGAGCAGTCCATGCGATAGTATCTTAATCCTACATGCCATGTACCACCATCACCCATCGTTCATCCCACACCCACTGCCAATCATGTGGTTAACACGATTAAGCCCAACACAATTTCCATGTGTAGACACCTCGATTTGGACCCGAGAAACTTATCAAGCATTCCTGATGATGAAATAGACCAACCGTGCATACCTTGAGGCTAAAAACGAGGCTTGAGCTCACCTAACCACCCTAAACCATTCTAAACCCTCCTAGAACAACCTTAAACCAACCAAAATGACCAAAATACCCTTCAAACGTTCTAAAATGCTCTTTAAAATAAACTCAATCCTACACCATCTTCTAGTAAAATTCAAAACCCTCTTTATTGATATATAATATGCCTCAATCCGTTTTGATATGAGGGAGATGTGCCTCTTTTACCAAAATGACTTGTTTTTCTGACCTTTTGAGGGTAAAATGGTCACACACTTGGATATAAAAATTATCTTGGGTTCAAACTAATTGGGTTAGAAACTAGACTCCATAAGATTTTCAACGCTTTAAACCACATACAAAACGGAGTTCGGTAGCACCCGGGGCAGCCCCGCAAAATTTGGCCTGCAGACCCTTTGAGCGCTCAAACCCCCCGTTTGAGCGCTCAAGCTCTGTCCAGTTTGTTTTTGACAGAGCATCTAATCATGAGATTCTTCTAACATGGGAGCATCTAACTGCCGTATTACTGCTCGCATGCATACAGTAGCCCCTAGGGAAAGGCCTAAATCATCTTGGTAGGCCCTCCATTTCAAAGCCAATTCATTTCCCCACATTTCTCTCTATATCAACCACCCTCCACCCATTGTTTAAGGACATTTGGCTGATTTTCTTCCTCTCACACACCTGTACAACCCTTTCCACTCTCTCTCATCACTTCAATCATGTTTTAGCCTTTCTTTCCTCCATAGCCACCACCCTCCATCATCTTCAACCTCCAAAACACCCAAAAATCTCATCTTTAAGACCAAATACACATGGATCTTTAAGAAACCAACTACAACAGCCCCTCTCTCACTCTAATAAGCCATTTACAGCCCACACGTTCCATCAATTTCTTCCAAATCAGCCCCAACCAACAAAAACCCACTTCATCCAAGTCAAAATCACTATTCTAGCTCCAAATACACCCCCATCCACTCAATCAATCATCCAATCATCCCTGCACTTACTCATCTGTCCAAAATACTTCATCTATAGCCCATAAACACACCCACTACCCATCCATTCATCAAACCACAAGTTTAAGTCTTGATCGTAGCCAAAAAGGTAGAAAATTATGTGAAAAATCACGTTTTGGTCATCCTGAGGTTGACCAGTGAGTTCATGGAGGTCCCATATACCTTCCATGAGCTCACAAGCTTTTAGATATCAAGAAAAATTGATTTCAAAAATCTAAACTCAAAGTAGTTCGAGCGCTCAAACTGTGCTGATGTCACAGCTTGAGCGCTCAAACTATGATGATGTCACAGTTTGAGCTTTCAAACTATTTTGGCCTTTTTCATGTTTTTGTGGTTTCTGATCATATCTTATGTTGGTAACATCATTATTATGGCTTTTTGGTGGTTCAACAACTCTCAAATCAGTTTATTTTGCCTTTGATCATTGATCAATAAACCCAAAAGCCATAAAAATGATGTTTCATTATTATCAAACCATGGATGATCCTATTCTATGAAACAAGTAGTGTGTTTTGCTCCTTTTAACCATGATCAAAAGGTTTCAAGTTCATACCATCGCCAAAGAATGATCAGAAATCACAAAAGCTCACAGCCCTTGAATGGGGCTTGAACGCTCAATGCAAGGACTATGAGAGCTTAAGCCTCGCACAGTTGGGGCATTTCAATTGTGTTTATTCCAACTTTGCATTCTGTTTTCAATTCTTGAAGTGTGTGTGTGTGTGTTAATGTTTGGCTAAGCCAACTTGATCCTCTCTCTCTCTCTCTCTCTCTCTCTCTCTCTCTCTCTCTCTCTCTCTCTCTCTCTCTCTCTCTCTTACTATAATCATGCTTATGTGTAGTATAATGCTTACTCTCTACTCATATGAACACTTCAAGCCTATTTTATTCATGTTGATAAAATTTCAATACATAATGCATCATCACATGTCATGTTGAACTAGTTTGTGGTCCAGATGAGGGCAGAATGCTGTAGAAATACTCAAGTCCAAAAGATGGCTTGAGCGCTCAATGTACACCTTTGAGCGCTCAAGCACTCCCCTGGTTCAATCAAGACTTCTTCTCATTTTAGCTTGTTCTTGGCACTTTGAGTATTCTACAAAGTTTTAAGCCTTTGAGTCTTCATTCCTTCTATATTGTTTGCCTCATTTTGGTCCACGAAAAAGTCTTAAACCTATGATTATGTGATTATGTCATTTTGTCTATTGAGTTAAATGTTGTTTTTGAGTAAACAATGGTGATTAAAACATGTTTTCCATCAAACCAGAATCATTAGGAACAGCAAAAGCATGTTTGGATTGAAGAAGGGTTGAGCGCTCAAACCCTGTCTTTGAGCGCTCAAGTCCCTAACAGGGAATCAGATTGGTTTAGTCCTATGGTGGTTTATGTTGTCATTTCTGATTACTTTGTTGTCATTTTGTATATTCTAACATTGTTACTTGTTGTTTGATGTTATTGTTTGTTCGTACTTGCATATCATCACCATTCATGTAGATTCACGGAGCACAAGCATACATTGTAGCTTATTGTTATGTTTATCATCGTTACATGGTTCCAATCCCCCATTTCTAGTACTTGTTCAAAGTTGAATTATAAGCATTTCCCATGATCCCACAAAAGTCAAGTAGAAACTGATTTTTGAACCGGGCAAGGGGGTGTCATAAAACCCTTCCCCTCCCATAACTCAACTCTCGAACCTAAGATAGTATGGTGATGATGGGCTAGTAACCCTTATCCATTGAATGAGGCACAAGTCAATTGAGTTCGGTTCCTTAGGGACAATCCGCTAAAACTCGGGTGGCAACTCCGAATCGATTCATAGGATCCCTCCGAAAGTGCGTCCACAATCAGGGCATAAGAAACAAGTGAAAATATGAACTCGGGAGAAGGTGTTCAAGGATAATACGACGAATTGGGTTGAAAGTTTGAAAGAAAGGCCGGCGAAGAATGAAAGGCAAATGGATGCCATAAGTCTTGAGGAGAAATTCAGTGTCCCAGAAATACGTTGGGAGGGACTTGAGGGTTGGTTTGAACCCATTCCCGGGTATAATCTCAAGTGCGCAAGAGAATTCTATCAAAATGTGGAGATAAATGTGAACAAGGGCACAGGGTTGCCCATAAGGCTCAAGTTGAAGGTGAACAACAAGCCAATCCTCATTTCTCCTAAGACCATCGCCTCGCACTTGAAGTACAAATGACCCGAGCCCTCAACAATCAACTACCCTCGGGATGAACCACTTGACCCCAACTTTGTGAAAGGCATAATTTATGATCATCCCGAGCAAGTTACCAATCCCATCAAGCCCAGCTTATTCAAGGAAGAAATCTGAACCCTAAACAAAGCCATTCACCACAACCTCTATCCTCGGGGAAAGGAAAATGAACCGAGTCAGAAATCAGCCGAGCTCATGCGGCATTCATGGATAGTAGTTTTGTGGCAGATTTGGCAGAGTTCATTATGAACCAAATGGTTGATTTTATCCAGAATACACCGACAACCATTCAAATGTGGTTTCCGTGTATGATCACTGCCATATGCCACAAACAAGGAGTGAAAGGCCAGGCATATTATCACATGGAAAGGCTTGACCCGGGAGTTATTAATATGACCTCCGTCAAAAAAAGAGTCGCCCAATCAAGAGTAGGGAGAGCCAAGGCAGCAAGGATCACCCAAGCATCCAATGTTCCACAGCCAGTCCCTCTCCTTCCAAAGGCAAGTCTAAATTATTTGTGCCCCCACCAGATGGGTCGAAAGCTACAACATGGTGCAAATGGTTATTCAAACAGCTTGCTATGGTGCTTAAGAATCAAGAAAAGGAAAAGAAGGAGAGGAAATTGATTCGCAAGGAAAATAAAATGACTGCAGCTCAAATGGGTTGGTGCATTCAGAAGATCGAAGGGGTGATGAAGGATAAGTTTGTACCACTAAAGTTTGATTAGGAGGACAGTGACAACAATGAGGAGGATGGAGTTGACTCTGATGAGGATTGATGATGGTGGTAGATGGGAACAATAGGTGGTGAATTACAAGTAGCAGTATACAATAGTTGGCTAGTGAGTCAGTGGAGTCGAGTACACTCGTTTTTTGTTCCATTATTGTCACATCAAACACTTATAACTTTAGTTGTTAACTTAGTTTTAAATGCATTTTTTTGATGGCGAAACTTGGCATATGATGTTGTAGTTGAGGGTCGGTGGTGACCAAGGAGTAGATGACCCAAGCAAGTATATGGCTGTCATACTATTGTAGTCCCTCCTTTTTGCTAACCAAGGTCAATACAATCTATCTATGTTTAAATTCATTTCTTAGTACGTGATTAACTCTAATAGGTGCACGCTTAGCAAGATTCCATGCTTATACTTGAATTTTTCCCGTCGTGAATTAATTCTTTTGTTCAAGAGGGCATATTTCATTAGCTTGTGGTAATCATTTTGTTTCGTTATCGCATATCATGCTAAGTGCTTACCATTGGATGTTTTACTACATTGATGTGTGATTGTTTTTTTTGGAATTATTTTTGTTTGAGCCCTTTTGGAATTGAAACTTTTTGGAGTGCATCACTTGCCTACTTGTGTGGCCTAGTAGTTTCATAATTATGCATGGCATGTGTGTGCGTGAGTTGGTTTTGGTTGGATGATCCGGATAACAGGTACGTCGCCTAGACTTTTTGTAGATTGAGCATAGTTATTGTATCGGGTACCCTGGGAAGTTTTATTTAGTTTAGTTGGTTGTTTTAGTTTAATTTGTTAGGGACTAGCAAAGTCCAAGTTGGGGGGTGTGATAAGCCCCCAATGTTGTATATATCCGGGTTTATCTATCTCTTTTTGTACACACACACACACGCATTTTAACGCCTTTTATATGATTGATGTTGCGAAGTGTATTTTTGAAAGTTTCAGGTAAAATCAAGACATAAAAGCATGTTTTGAAGCGCTTTGGGAAGCATCCCAAGAATTCAAGGGCCAAACGCCCCAGGCCTTACAGGAAGCATTTTGAAGGCAGGTATTGATACCAGTATTGATAGGTACCAATACCTGGCAACCCGAAAAGTTATGTAACCCATTTGTTGAACTTTCTACTTATGGAAACTTACACCTTTTAGGATATTTTTGTGAGAGAGAAAGTGCATGTGTATATATCTCTCCCTCCCTCTTTCTCTCTCTTAACTCCTACACTTTATCCTTAGCTTTATTTTTAGTCTAAATAGCTATCACCTCTCTCCACCATTGTTGTTCAAGTTTTAGCTCTAAGTTCCTAAGGAACTCCAGTAAGTACTAAGTTCCTGTTAATTTGTCATTTATTAATAGTTCTTGTAATCTTCGGATCTCCATATAAATCTAGTTTATTTGCGTTTTCGTCGGTTAAACCTTATCTCTCCCCATCTAGCATTTTCCTTTGGAAACTCAAGTTTTTAGGTGTTGTTTGTTAATTTCTTAAGGTTCAAAGTTGTAGGCTATCTTATAATCTTCCATAAAAATCAGTTTTTAAAGTCTATTGTCATGTTCTTTATTTCCATTATAAAAATAGTCATGTTTTACATAGTAATGATCGAGTAGTCATTATAGGCTTGGTCTTAGGGTGATTAGCACCCCTTGACTTAGGCTTATTTGCTCTCCTTGCCATAATGCAACCATTGCTTATTAATCAAGGAGTTAGGATTAATTTTATGTATCGAAATTTGAATTTGTTAATCCTGTTGACCACACATAGCCAAGAGTTTGACCACTTGGCACGTGTGATGCTTAGGGCAATGTCAATCAAAATGTTTGTATAAATGACACAAGAATCCTACTCTTTGAGAAACACCATTTCTAATCAGACGAGTTTAAGAACCAAATCTTTCGTTCGGGGTCATTTAACGGTGACCTCGAGCCGGTTATCTTAGAGGGGAATGAATCGGCCTAAGGCATGGGTGTTGTGAACCCCTTGACTTAGCCTTGTTTTAATAAGTCTTTTTAATCTCGCATCATTCACGAAGTTAAGTGAATTTCACCCCCAAACTACAAAGCCAAGTTTGCCGCTTTAAGGCTAAAACCAACAATCGCGAATCAACACTCACGCTCGGCGCATTCGGTCTCTATGGACTCAACCCGGACTTACCGGTATCATGCTACCGCCGACCTAATCCCTACGCTTGGGGAAGTAACTTTTGCAATACAATCCAAGGTTGCAAGCATTTCCTTAGGAATGATCAAGTAGTCAGTTTAGGCTCCGTTATGGGGTGATTAGCACCCCGTGACTAAGGTATATTTGATCTCCTCGCCATATTGCACACCTTGCTTGTTAATCAAAGAGTATGGATTGATTTTATGTATCAAAATTGGAGTTCATTAATCTCTTTGATCACACGTAGCCAAGGGCTTGACCACTTGGCACGTGTGATGCTTAGGGCGATGTCAATCACAATGTTTGTATAAATGGCACAAGAATCCTACTATTTGAGAAACACCATTTTCTAGTCAAATGAGTTTAAATACCAAATCTTCCATTCGGGGTCATTTAACAACGTCCCCGAGCCGGTTATCTTAGAGGAGAACGAATCGGCCTAAGGCATGGGTGTTGTGAACCCCTTGACTTAGCCTTGTTTTAATTAGTCTTTTTAATCTCGCGTCATTCACAGAGTTAAAGTGAATTCCACCCCCAAATCTAAAGCCAAGTTTGTCACTTTAACGCTAAAATCATCATTCGCAAATCAACCATCACGCTCAGCGCATTCGATCTCTATGGAATCGACCCGGACGTACTAGTTATTATGCTACCGTCGTCCTAAACCCTACGCTTGGGGAAATAATATTGGAATACAATCCAAGGTCGCAAGCAATCGTTGAAGCATTAATCCAATTGCTATAAACTTGATTCTTGCCTTTGTTGTAGAAGTAAAACCAGAGATGGAAAAAGGAGGCGCATTGATGAACAGAGGGAGAGAGAGAGAGAGAGAGAGAGAGAGAGAGAGAGAGAGAGAGAGGACTTGATTGTGGCTTTTGGGTGTGGATGATGACGCTGAAGCAGATGGAAAAAGATAAAGGGTGGGCTCAAAGTTAGAATCAAATTGGTTGTCCCCGACGTCGTCAGCATGTGGTCGGTGCAGGTAGAAGGGTTCGAAGAGGAAATTGTGTTTAACCAAGAAAGAGAGGAGAAGATGCACTGTGTACATGTGGAGAGGAATTTTATTTTATTTTTAAAAAAAAATGGTACAAGGGCATCAGAGTCATTTATCATTTTTTTGTTAACGTAGTTAGAGTTGCAGTTTAGTCCAAAACCATAGGTAGGTCATTTGCTCATTTTTAAAAGTGAGGTAGGTGATCTGCAATTCGCGCTAACCACAAGTAGGTAAAGTGCATTTTCCCCTAAAAAAATAGATAATGTATGTGATGAGAATGATCTGAATCAAAATTTATGTTTAGGAGTTTTAGGGGATTGGAAACTCAAATTCTAATCACAGGTGTAAGTGTAAAAATGCCCTGTTAAAGTGAGATGAAGAAGTACGAAATCAAAAGCATGAAGACAAAAGCAAAAACAAGAAAAATCGATGATTTGTAGTTGAAAAAGTCAATCGCATCATGCATCCTAATAGCAATCCTCATTCCCCTGCTCTGTGTTCGCTGGGCTACTTTTTTCCCCAAATGGGGGAAAATGGGGAAAAAAGAGAAATTGCGTGCCACTACTTCAATGGCAATATTTTTCCTACCCTTTAGTTGCACGAAAAGAATGGAAAAATCAAGTTTTTTCATAACTTTCTCTAAAAGCAAATCTAAAGCTATTTTCAAAATGGGTATAGTCATTGCCATATTTTGGCACCAAAAAGTAATTTTTTGTGCTAAAATAGAACCCAAACTCCAGTGGTTGAACAGTTCCAAATTTGATCGAAAAAGTATGGGGAAAGGGGATCTCACTTTGTCAGTCCAACATAGATCAATCTATGTGTGTGTGTGTGTGAGATAATCGAGGGTTTTCAGTCAAGCCATCACCGTTGATCCATTACGGTGTTGTACAAGATTCCAGAATTGTTTATGGTGAGAGTAGATTTCGGCGAAATGGCAGTGTTTAGTATGGTTCATGATTTCGGTCATTTTCTGACGACAACAGCAGACTCAACAACTTTCCGGCCACTTTTCGGTGTTGATTCAGGTATACGCCAGTTCAGACAGTGAAATGACAGTTAAGATTTGGTGAGGTGACAACAATGGCTATAGCCATCCTTGGTGGTATATATAGAACCAACTATAGTTTTGTGCCATTTTAGAACCAGATTTGTCATTGTACTAGGTTCCAAATTTTTGCATTTGATTCTATATTTTGAGTATAGAACTGAATATAACTCTTGCATTGGATTTGCTCTAAGAAAGTTGTGGGACTCAAAACTTGAATTTCAATTTTTCTAACTTGAAAACACTTTCCTACAAAAATGGATCCTGCCAAAAGGAAAGAATTTTAGTTTTCCTGCAAGATTCCTTGTCAAAAGATAAGGCATAGGAAAATAACTTTTATTTTCTTTACTCTACCTCACTTCACTTTTTTTTGAGAATTCATTTCTCATACAACATTCTCGACAACTGAACATAATGTAATAATATAGTTTATCAAACAACAGAAGGCAAATATGACTTGCGTACTTCACAAAACAGACTTATATAATTTAGTTTTGTGGGGTATACACATTAAAACTTGAAGCGGAAAAAAAATTACTATCAACTCCTTTGGAGATTGTCCATACAAAATAGAAATAATATTTTTTGTTTGTTTCAATAATGTCTTTCTATTTTTTGACATTTATCTACATTTATTCAAATTACAAAATGCATTTTTTTAAATGGTTGCACTACTATTTGTTTGTCTGAATTGGTAGTACCTTATGTTTAAAATTTTTAATCTTATAATCTCTCCGTCTCATAATATTTGGTTTCTATATTTTGAAATAGGGATGGCAATGGGTAGGGTATAGATCGGAGGACCCTATTCTACCCCCGATCCCCAATTGTGAAGTTCTTCCCTATCCCCACCTCCATACCCAAAAGGGATAGCAGGCAATCCACCATATCCGCCTCCTATTGGGGATTGGGTATATTCGGATAAATCTATATCCAAACTAGTTGGGAAAAAAGAAAAGAAAAGAGAGATGTTAAGATCTAATTTATGTGTCATATACTAACAAAAACAACCATTTAAAACAAAATAGAATAGAAAGTTGCGAAGAAATAATAGTCTACCAAGATTATATATAATTTTAAAAACTACTATCATTAAACTTTTTTAACACTTAAACCAGTTTTAATTCGGAACAATATATATATATATATATAAATTATACCAATATGCATACTTATATATACACACACATACATATACATTTATATACTACTATATGCCCGCATATACATTCATAAAAATGTGTATACAATTTGAAACGGGGGCGGGCACGGGTATTCGGAGATGGGTATCACAAATCATACCCACTCTATTTTCAACCGGGGATTCTTTAAGTTCCATCATACCCGTTCCTATTGGACGAAAAATCGAATAATATCCGCCTCCAAATAGCCGGAGGTGGGGCGGGTATCCATCGGGTTTTGGGAAATTGCCATCCCTATTTTGAAAGATCAACTAAAAAAGTGTATGGATTTCAAAAAATATGACATTCATAAATATTTAAAAATAAATGGGATTCAAGTGGGACTAGTAGAAATGAAATGTCATCTTCAAGAGGACATACATTCAATGTTGTCCTCTTAAAAACACTCAAATCTTTAAAATTAAACAACTTTCTAGGACGGATAAAGTAGTTTTTATGAAGATTCTACCATTCATTTTTCAAACTTATGAGAATGCCTATCTAAATCATATTGATTGGATAATATTTGATGCATTTTTAGATCATATTTATATGGCGAGAAACGGATTTTGATTCCAACAAAGCTATGGTGTGGGGGGGCGAATTACCAGTGCTAAGGTAAATAGCGTTTTATGGGTCGTACATGTTAGAAGTTGGACGTATCTTGAATACATGGGCCAGTTATGGATTAAGTACCGAAGTACAATACTACTGATGGTGTGTCGCGGGCCTCGTTTGGGCCGGAGGGCACAATGTAGTGCCTCCAGATCAAGGAGCAGGTGACTCAGGTTAGGCGGTAACACGGCGGGCGGTGGAGCCCGACCCATGAGCTAGCCCGAGCAGGTCATAATGGCAGCTAGAAAGGGCACGTGCTATGGGCCACCTGGCATCGGGAAAGGGGCTTCTAAAAGCCTCCAAATGACCACGTGGCACCCTGTTATAGGCCGTGTCACGTGACTGAGCACGTCATGGGTGATGTCATAAGACTTGGAGAGTAAGTACATAGAGACCTATAAATACCAAAAGATAAACCCTAGAGGTACACACACTCTTCTAGACCTACATACTCTTTGTACTTCTCTCCTCCGTTGAGCTAACTTGATCGTCAAAATGCCTTTGGGCAAGAGGCCTGTGGACGGCCCACGGAGATGGATCGATTTGGCGTTTGAAAAGATTGTGATTGTTAGAGTCGCCACCCGGATATAAGGTCCGAACCCGAGAAACCGATAAAATATGACTCGTTTGCCCATTTATATAAAAAAAAGGTTTTACTGATCATGGCAAAACCAAAGATTTCTCAGATTCAGGGGTTTGGTTACGAGAGAGGAAGGGTTTTACGGCACCCCTCTCGCCCGGTCCGTGAACCGTCCTCTACTCAACATTTCATGGGATTTTAAAAATGTTTGAAATTTGACTTAATCACGTAAATAGGGAATTGGGGTTGGGAATCACGTAGATAGTAAGGTAATACGAATTTGAATCTATCGTGGATGCTTGTGCATGATGATTTACATGGAAAAGGATGATAATGATGAAGAGAAATTACAACAAACATTTACAGAGGGAAGCAATAACAAAAACTAGGCAACAACACCAAAAGTTATGAACATGATGCTAAATAAATTGACCTGAAAACTGGATCCTAGAAAGATAATTGAGCGCTCAAGGAAAAAGGCTTGAGCGCTCAAACCTTCCAAACCAGATTGAGCGCTCAAGGCTCATGGATTGAGCGCTCAAACCAGTTTCTGGTTTCTGCAAATTTGACCCTTTTTACAGATTCTTCTCTCATTCTTTACAAGATCAAACCTTAACCAAATGTTTTTCAGAAGAATATGAGCTGGGAATTAAATGTTTGATCTTAGAAAGGACAGCAAAAGGAAGATTAAAGCCATGAATATGAGAGAAAAATGCAAGAAATTAAACATGGAGGGGAAAATCAGATAATAAACATGAATGCAACAACTAAAACATACCAGAAAGAAGTTAAATCATGATCCATCATCGAAACAAGCAGCAACCAGCAAATGAGCCAAGAACAGCTTGAGCGCTCAAACTTATGACCTTGAGCGCTCAAGCCATAATATGGCTTTCTGGTTTCTAACTTGAAAATAGATTTAGGGTGATTCTCAGGACCATTAACACAAAAAAAAAATGAAGGTTTATGAAACTGGACAGCCACTGCTTTGCATTCAAATACAAGATTTTCAAAGATTTTGAGGCTTGATCATCATAAAATAGTTAATCTACACTCATGCTAGTTGTTTTGAGGTATAAATAAGCTGTTTTGAGAGTTACATGAGCATATTTAACTGTTTAATGATGATCAAAACCAAGAGAAAACTCAAAACTCAGCAAAGCAGAAACTGTTCAAAACTGGGTTTGAGCGCTCAACCCATATTAAAATTGCAGATTTTGAAAGTGTTTTGTTTAGTTATTTTAGACCCTGTAAGCCCAATACTAGTACTGAAAGCTTGCTTGGACCTACTGGTCTTCCTCAGAAGAACCAAAACAGTGAGATTTTCACATGTTTAGCTACCTTTTTCACTTGTTTGAAGACTTGAACTTGATAGTGGGTTTTGGGATGGACAATTATGGGTGTTTTGGTTAGTATTCTGGATGGGTAATGTAGTGTGTGAGGTTAATTGATGATCAATGGTTGAATTTTTTTTGTTTGGCAGATGGTTTTTGCAAGTGGTTTTGATGAGAATGAATGGTTTTGTAAAGAGAAAGAGTGATGAACGATTGTTGGGTGAATTGTGAGCTAGAGTGTGTAAATTGGTAACCCCAAAACCAGGGGGTGGTGAGTAGTTTATATAGAGTGAGTGGGAGGGAAGAGAGGGGAGAGAGGTAGTGGGTTAGTATTTTAGGAGTAGTTTTAGGTGTAGTTTAGGACAATGGAGATTGTATTATACACGTACAAGACGTATACAATCGGTTAGACGCTCCACTCTGCATGAAATCTCATGATGAGATACTCTGCAGATTCCTGACTGGGATCAGAATTGAGCGCTCAAAGTCGTAGGCTTGAGCGCTCAAAGTGGTCTGGGGAAGTTGAGTGCTCAAGGCTCTTGATGGCAGATTAATGGTTTAGCTTGGTTCAACAATGCTTGGGTTGATTTGGGTTATGTTTGGTCAATTTTGATCAAGCTCAAGCCATTTTCACAAGTTTCGGATAGTCATGATTGGTCCATTCTCATCATCGGGAATACTCGGCGCATCCCGGGGTTCAAAATCGGGGTGTCTACAAGGCCTAAGAGGCACTAACTGTTTTCTTTTAGTTACAGGAATTAGAAGAGGAGAAGGCGGATTGGATTGTACAATCAGATTACCCCACAACATATGGGTACATCACACAGGCACACCAAATATACACCAAGGTGATGTGGCGGATCAGGAGCCACCCATTTTGTAGGTGGGCCACATATTGTGTTTCTCCTCATCTACCACATTACCTTGGTGTGCATGTGGTGCGCATAAGTAGTGTACCCATATCATTTTCCTATTGATTAAATCTTTCAAACTTTCTTTTATTTACCAAAACCCCTTCTTTACTTTAGATTTCTTTTTTTTTTTTTTTTTGCAACGTAAATAGGGTCTTTTGGGTATAAAAAAAAAAAAAAAAAACAAGTTTGATTTTTTTTTAATCTTTCTTCCGTTTGTTTTTAATTTGTTAGTCTTGAGTCGATTTTTGTGGTTTTTTAGTTCTTCTCGATGAAAGGAATCTAAAAAGTATAAAATTATTAATCAAACTTAAAACTTTGTGAATAAAGACAAAAATAATCCAAATTTTTGTGGTTTTTTAGATTATTTTTATCTTTATTCACAAAATTTTAAGTTTGGTTAATAATTTTAAAATTTTCAGATTTCTTTCGTCGAGAAAAACTAAGAAACCACAAAAAATCGATACAAAATTTAAAAAAAATTAAATAAGGTCAAAAAAGCTGGTTTTTTTACCCAATTACTCATACAACATAAAAATATGTCAATCGATACCCATTGAACATGATTTTTTACTTTATCGATGTTCTTAAAACATTGGGGGATGTTTTCAGGTTTATTTTCAACTTTCTCGTTTTTAAATGGCCTTTTGAGTTATGATCAGAATGTAATTTGAACCTAACAGAGTATTTGAGCGAAATATGCACAATGTATTTTGCAACATAAGTAATATTTTGGAGATATCTGCAAAATACGTTTTGAATGTTCTTTTTTTTTTTTACCAAAATTGGAAAATCGGAAAATCAAAAATCAAAAAGACCCCGCCACCCTATTTTTAGCATCTGTCTCTCATGTCCACAAATCAAAATACACTCTCACAGAATACGTTTTTCAATTTTCAACCGAAACACTTGAAAGACAAAAATGTAAAAGTAAAAATTCGAAAAAGGAAGGCTAGGTAACAATCTTGTTTACTACAGTATTAAACCCCGGAAGTGACTAAACCAACTGACTACCTGGTCCAAGCCCTTTGAGAGACGAGAAAGGTGCCCACATGTGCACACAAAAAAATGCGCACTTCAGTACATTTTTTTTACTATATTCGTCCTAATTTTTTAGTTTTTCGTTCTATTCTAATCGGATAAAAAAAAAATTATATCTTTCAATCGGTAATACATTTTATATGCAATATGGATCTTGTTTGATAGATCTTGATTTAATCTAATAAACAAAATGTTCAAAATCACCTAAAACATTGTAGATTATAAGATACTAGTATAACACTTTGAAAAATTGCACGAACTCCCATAAAAGAGTATTTTCCAATACATTATACACACTTACACTTTTTCAGAAATGGGGGCTCTGTTGTCCGTAGAGGTCAGCAAGCCCTGCCGACCCTATCTGAGCCGTCTCTTTCGCTCATCAACGACTCAGATTTTACTTCTCCAAAGTGTATCTGAGCTGTCCATTGTTTGATGCAATTCGAGCCGTTGATACGCGAATTGCAGGGCCTACCGACCCTCACATACAGCAGGCCCCGAGTTCACTTTTACAACTTTACACAAATTGATTGGGCATGTGTTAGCATTTTTCCTTTTTTTTTATACTATTACTCTCTACGTCTCATAAAGTTTGATCACTACGAATCTACGTGCAATTTTCAAACTAAAAAATAATGTATTTACCAAAAAAAAAATTGAATTTTTTTTGTACTGTATAACGATGAGATGTATTAAACAAGATCTATATTGACTAAAAAATTATTTTCATAAGCAGATTATTTTTAAGCTTGAAAATTGCACATGGTTTTGTAATGATCAAATTTTATGAGATGGAAGGAGTATTTAATTTGAAAAAATAATATGGCTACACCACATGTGCATCCCGAATGCACAACACCCTAGGGTGGAGGATGAGGAGAGGCCCATTGTGGAACTCACCTAAAAAATGGGTCTCTCTTCATCTGCCACCTCAGGGTGGTGTGTATAGGTGGTATGCCCGTAACATTGTTGTTTAATTTGAGGTTTTTAAAGATGAAGGTTTAGACTAGGGACCAACCTATAGAATTAAACCAGGATTTAGGTATCTTTATGGCGACAATTTAAACTGTCCCAATTGATTTGTCCTGCCAGTTAATAAAAAAAAGAAATGGATTTGTCATAAAGTTTAAATAAAGCGGGAAAGATACAAATAAAAGTTCATACAGGCCTCACCAATTCAATGATGTGACCACCCATATTTAATTTGGTTATTAAAATAGTGCCATTGTCAGCCCAGTTGGCCAGTTCTGTTCCGTTCCTCCTCCATGCTGCTCACTTTTGGGGAAGAACAAACGTTTTCGTCAAAGAGTAAATGAACTGAATCGTTTGTGAACTATTCGAGTTGTTCGTAAGAATTTCTTATATAACCTTGAATATGTATAAACTTTTACATATACATAACGAAAATTTTATAACTTGTACATATATAAACGAATAAAAGTATTATAAACTTAAATTTTACTAATATGTTTTTATAATTTTATACATGTATGAACTTATTTATGTACAAAATAGATTTTTTTTTAAAGTTCTAGAGTATAAATATCTACTCCTTCCGTCCCAATTTTATAGTCCCTCATTCTATCCTAACTGGATAAAAAAATGATTATAACTTTCAATCGGTAATACATTTCATACGCAATATGGATCTTATTTGATAGATCTTGATTTAATCTAATAAACAACGTGTTCAAAATCACTTAAAACATTGTAGATTATAAGATACTGCCTCCGTTTCATAATATTAGTCCCCTACAAAACTACGTGCAATTTTCAAACTAAAAAATAATGTACTTATGAACATAATTTGTTCATAAATATGGATCTTGTTTGATAGATCTCATTATGAACTTTTAAACGGTGCGGAAAAAATCAAAAAATTATTTTATAGATGCCTTATTTTTTAGTTTGAAAATTGCACGTAGTTTTATAGAGGACTAATATTATGGAACAGAAGGAGTACAACACTTTAAAAAGTGGCACGAACTCTCAAAAAAGACTATAAAATTGGAACCGAGAGAGTAATATTTTTTCCTCATTAAGGCTCGTGAACAAGTTCGAGTTCAACTCAAATCTAGGCAAGTTCAGCTCGAACTCGACTCATTAAATTTTCATTAAGTTCGACTTGAATTCATTTAAAAATTTAATCAACGAACTTGAAGATTCTAAAGTTCGGCTGGTTTACAACGGTACTAGTACTCCGGTAGTTGGAGAGAGAGAAAGAGAGAGATAGAGAGAGATGGCCAGTCCTCTGTCGTCCTCCTCCTCTGCAAACAGAACATCACTGTTAACATACGCTCCCTTTGTGCACAAAACAAAACCCACTAAACAGAACTACTCCTATTATTATTAGCACCTCCTATATCTCTTTCCTTTCCATGGCGACCACTCTTCTTCCACTCCTCTTTCTACTGCTGCTGCTGCTGCTTATCTCCTCCGCCCCGTTTTCCACCCAAACCACCAACCACACCCTACTCGAAATCCAAGCCCTAACCTCCTTCAAACTCAACCTCCACGACCCATTCGGAGCCCTCCACAACTGGGACCCCTCCTCCCCCTCCGCCCCATGCGACTGGCGCGGCGTCACCTGTTCTTCTTCAAACTCAAAATCAATAACCCCCCGAGTCAAACAACTCAGCCTGCCTCGCTTCCAACTCGCCGGCCCACTCACCGGCCAACTCGCCAACCTCCGCATGTTACG
This sequence comes from Vaccinium macrocarpon, assembly GCA_022606695.1. Taxonomy (NCBI): domain Eukaryota; kingdom Viridiplantae; phylum Streptophyta; class Magnoliopsida; order Ericales; family Ericaceae; genus Vaccinium; species Vaccinium macrocarpon. Next base: position 36,255,872 of record CM040179.1, on the reverse strand, counting down.
CAAGTTAACCCTCTCCTACAATTCCTTCAACGGTACCATCCCTCTTTCTCTTTACCAATGCACTCTCTTACTCTCTCTCTTCCTCCAACACAACTCCTTCTCCGGCCCCATCTCCCCGGCCATTTCCAACCTCACCAGCCTCGTCATTCTCAACCTCGCCGAAAACCAACTCTCCGGCGTCATCCCGGCGAGTATCGGTTACCTCCAGAAGCTCCAATACCTCCGCCTCGATTACAATTCCTTAAGCGGCATCGTTCCATCGGCCATTGGACAACTCTCTCAGCTCCAAGTGATTTCCTTATCCCACAACAATCTCTCTGATTCCCTCCCGTCTTCTGTTTTCTGTAACGACACTGTTTCCCCTCCGTCGATTCGGATAATCCAACTCGGATTCAATGCTTTCACGGACATAATTGCTCCTCCTGAGACAGCCACGTGCTTCAGTGTGGTGCAGGTTTTGGAGATTCAGCAGAATCAGATACAAGGCGTTTTCCCTTTATGGCTAATGAATGCTTCTTCGACTTTGACTCGATTGGACTTTTCTGCTAACTCTTTTTCGGGTCCAATTCCGGTTACCATTGGTAGCTTATCCAGATTAGAGGAGATTAAAATGGCAAATAATATGTTTAACGGTGTAGTTCCAGTTGGGATCACTAATTGCAGCCTTCTCCGTGTTCTCGATCTCCAAGGGAATCGATTTTCCGGTGATATCCCCGCATTTATCAGTGAGCTTAGAGGATTGACAACATTGTTACTAGGAGGAAATGGATTTTCGGGTTCGATTCCGTTGAGTTATGTTAGTCTTACTGAACTAGAAACGCTTAGTTTAAGTGACAATAACTTGACAGGAGGCTTTCCAGCAGAAATTGTGGCTCTGAGCAATCTGAGTATATTGATGCTCGGAGGGAACCAACTTACGGGAGAAATAGTGGCGAATATTGGTGATCTAAGGCAGCTATCAGTGCTGAATTTGAGTGGTAATGGTTTTTCGGGCCCTATTCCGGCTAGTGTGGGACGTCTTTATGAGTTGAGGACATTGGATTTGAGCAAGCAGAGTCTTTCGGGCGAGTTGCCTTTTGATATTTCCGGGTTGCCGAATTTGCAAGTCATTGCTTTGCAGGAGAACAGTTTATCTGGGGATGTTCCTCAAGGGTTTAGTAGTTTGTTGGGTTTGAATTACTTAAACCTCTCTTCCAATGCCTTTTCTGGCCAAATTCCGTCGACGTTTGGATTCCTCAAGTCACTAGTTGTTCTCTCATTGTCTAGCAATAACATCTCCGGTTCGATTCCCCCCGAGTTGGGGAATTGCTCCAACCTTGAAGTTTTGAACCTTCACTCCAATTCTTTGATTGGTATCATTCCGAACGACCTCTCGCGTCTCTCCCTTTTAACTGACCTTGATTTAGGTACCAACAATTTGACAGGTGAAATCCCAAATGAAATTTTCAATTGCTCATCGCTAAATTTGCTTTTGCTGAATTCGAACCATTTTTCGGGCAACATTCCATACACATTGTCCAAATTGTCAAACCTCAGAGTCTTGAATCTATCTGAAAACAACTTGAGTGGACACATCCCGGCAAATCTTTCACTCATTCAAAGCTTGGTCTACTTCAATGTGTCCCATAACAACCTTCAAGGTCGGATTCCACCTTCGTTGGGTTCTAGATTTAACAATGCTTCGGCATATTTAGGAAATCTGAATTTGTGCGGAAGGCCCTTACCCAAGAAGTGCAACGCCGGTAAAAGGAGGAAGAGGTTGATTTTATTGATAACCATCGCTGCTGGTGCGGCTCTGCTAGTGCTATTGTGCTGTTGCTTCTCCATTTTCGCTCTGTTGAGGTGGCGAAAGAGGCTGAAAGAACAGGCAAATGGGGAGAAGAAATCAAGTTCAACTAGAGGAAGTTCAGCAGCAGTGAGTGGGGGTCGCGGAAGCAGCGAAAATGGTAGAGGCCCTAAGCTCGTTATGTTCACTAACAAGATCACTCTAGTCGACACACAAGAAGCAACGAGGCAATTCGACGAGGAGAATGTCCTTAGTAGGACTCGGTACGGGCTAGTTTTCAAGGCTTGTTACAACGACGGGATGGTGTTTTCAATTCGGAGATTCCCCAATGGGTCACTCGACGAAAACATGTTCAGAAAAGAAGCAGAATCGCTGGGGAAAGTGAAGCACCGAAACCTCACGGTCCTCCGCGGCTACTTTGTAGGGCCACCTGATCTCAGACTTCTAGTTTACGACTACATGCCCAATGGAAATTTAGCCACATTGCTCCAAGAAGCATCCCACCAAGATGGTCATGTCCTCAATTGGCCGATGCGCCACCTCATAGCGCTAGGAATCGCCAAAGGGTTGGCGTTCTTGCACTCTGAAGCTATAATTCACGGCGACATCAAGCCTCAAAACGTGCTATTCGATGCCGATTTTGAAGCCCATCTGTCAGATTTCGGCCTAGACAAGCTGCTAACGGTGGCATCCCCATCAGCAGCAGGGCCTTCAACTTCAGCAGCTTCTTCTTCAGTTGTGGGGTCATTGAGATACGTATCACCAGAAGCAACACTAACAGGAGTAGCCACAAAAGAATCAGATGTTTACAGTTTCGGAATTCTATTGCTTGAGCTGTTAACAGGGAAGCGTCCGGTAATGTTCACACAAGACGGTGAGGATATAGTGCAGTGGGTGAAGATGCAGTTACAGAAAGGCCAAATAGCAGAATTGCTAGAGCCAGGATTACTGGAGCTAGATCCTGAATCATCAGAGTGGGAAGAGTTTTTGCTTGGAGTAAAAGTTGGGTTGTTATGCACAGCACTAGATCCGCAAGACCGTCCAACCATGTCTGATGTTTTGTTCATGCTAGAAGGATGCCGTGTTGCACAGGATATTCCGTCCCCCGTCAATCCCACCTCCCAACATTCACCGCCTGTGACCCAAACTATTCCTTTAAATTGATTCATCATTTTTTTAATTATTATTATTCAAAAACAATTGTAACAGTATTTGATTTTTAGTAACTCCTTTTGTTAGTACTTTTCTGTCCCATTTTTTGTTAGATCACTGGAACACCACCATGCAGCCAATGTTCTCTCTGCACTCCTGGCTCAGGGAGTGGTGAAAATAGCCGTTGAAATGCTAGGTACTTCCAAAAGAAAGAAATCAAAACTAGAAAACAAAGGCTCGTGAGTCTGTGAATTTCAGTGATTTCACTTTCACGTACAAAAGACAGAGAGCCCGAAGTGTGATGAGGGTCAGCCTAAATTTTCTGTGTTTTAGGTCAGCATTGATTAAAGATTTGACCACATCGTCTCAATTTCTCTTGGCTGTTGCGCCGGTTATGTGGGCCTTGTTTCGAGCTAAAAAATATTCGAATCCTTAAATTTGCTAAGGCTTGACGTGTTTAATAGCCTTGTAAAAAATAAAGTCAAGCAAACATTTGTAACTTAATATTCGAATACGTTTTTCATTAATAAATAAACATCTAATAGAATGCGGTAAGTATAGTCATATTGTGGCCAGTGTAGCCATATATTGTGGTAAGTAAGCCCAAATTTCAAGGTAAGTAAAATTTTGTTTCTTTGGCAGAAAAACATAAAACCAGCTCAATTAATAAAAAGGTAATTAAATAATCATCCTCTTTTGTCACTCCATTTAACTTTTCATCCCTATCATTTTGAAAGGTTATATTTTCATCCTTTCAAAGTGTAAATTACCTATCTTACCCTTTTAATAAGATATCCATATTCATGTGTGTATTGTCTTCTAAAATTAGTGTGATTGGATATATATTTTCAAAAATTTCAAACATTCAAAACAACCAAATCCTTTTGATTTTGTTTCCATTTTAAACAAATAAAATTTGAAACAAAAAAAAATTCAAAAAAAATCATCGTAATTCAAAAAGCCACCACAAGTTCATCGCACAATTTTGTATAGTCATGGTTAAAAATATATGTTCACGACATCTTCAATGATCATGGTATAAATATTAAAACATCAAATTTTTTTATGGTAAAAATAACTTAATGACTTATAAACGTGGTAATAACGGTTGAATAAACAACTTGAATCATGGTAAAAAATGACATTAACATAATCTAGATGTCATGGTAAAAATCGAATAAAGAATAGAAATCATGGTAAACGTAGAATACTTTTAGAACTCAAATCATGGTGAAAATACAAAAACATCCAATAGTTTTTATGGTAAAAGCAATCAATAGAAATTAAATCATGGTAAAAATCCTAAAACATACAACAGTGTTTATGGTAAAAATAACCAATAGAACTCAATTCATGGTAAAAATCCTAAAACATAGTTATGGTAAAAACAACCAATTTAACTCAGTCAAAGTCCTAATAGCCCTACAAAAAAGATTCCTACCACCCTTCAAAACACTAGCGAACCTTTTAGCTCCGTTCGAGAACCTTCATCTCAATATAACCAGTGTCTGATGAGTCAATGTACAAGGATCAAGAAAGAGCCGCTACCACCACATCTTTTTCTTCCTGAATAACGATCTGCGGCATTTTTTGTGTTCCTGAACAATTATTTGAAAACACACTGAAGGGGAAGAAATAAGAGGAGAAGATTAGGGCTTGATTATGGCCAAAAAAAGGAAGACGATGGTTTTCTATGGTGGACGAGGATGGGCGATGATCGGCGGAGGAGGACGACAGAATCAGGTAAGTCAAGAAGAGGAGGATAATCGGCGAAGGAGGATGACTGCGGATGAGAGGTAGGTAGACGCTAATTGAGGTTCGCGATGGGCAGTGGTGAAGGAGGACAAATGATTTTTTGTGTATGAAGTTTGATTTGTTTGGGATTTCATTGTTTACAAATTAGTTTCTGTATTTAAAAGGGGATGATGATGATGGAGCGTGAATTTGGGATTGGATCTTATCCCCAATCCCTAAATTACAAGGGAGGTCCTCAAAAATTTTAAATTCATCCTAATATTCGTAGCACCTATATATATATATATATATATATATATATATATATATATATATATATATATATATATATATATATATATATACACACACACACACACATATAAAGGGCAATATGAGATTTATTTAAATTTGGGGATGAAAACATAACTTCAAAAAAGAGAAGGGATGATTTCATCGTTTCAAGTAAGTGGAGGAACGATTATTTAAATACCCATTTAATAAATCTACCTTACTTTTTGTACGTGGTTTTGATCTTTGACTTAGATTTACCTAACTTTCAGTGTAAAGGTCCATATTTAACAGGGACAACATGTCCCCAAACCACTCGGGGGCATCATAGGGAAATTCCAAAGAACAAAGAATACAAAAACAAATCGAAGTCCTCGAAAAGTAATGCACATAAAGGCCAAACCAGGCTTCGTTAGAGAGAGAAAAAGAAAAGAAAATAAAAAAATTCACACGTCAGAATAAGGGACCGTTACTCGGCGTCCTGCTAATTTTCTAATTGACCAAAACAATTTATCCATAACTCAATATCCTTCTTTGGAAATGTATAGGAGTATTTCCGTCTGGAGAAAGTCGTATAAATTATATGGTATTGATTTTTTCAATCAAACGCTCATCATCGGAGACCACCAAAGTTGTTTTCGCCGGCTAATATTACAAGTCAATGGCAATGGAAATTAAATTGGAAAACCCAAATAACCTCCACATGGCATCCTCCTTTCTTTTCTATTCTATTAACCCCCTTAACCAAGATTGTTTCAACCTTTAAGATATCCCATAATACTCCCTCCATTCCAAAATAAGTGTCCACAACGAAAAATCGTGCCAAATTTCTAATTACTATTTGTGCAAGACTTACGGTTGTACGAATTGCTCAAGGAATCAGCAGTCTAATATTCGTCCTACACTTGGTAATACCGAACAAATACTTTTTTGGTCCTCAATCAGTCTCTTACATTATTTGCCATTTTACCTATCAAAGTACACCAAAAAACAAGTAAATTTCGATTTACCTGGTCTTTATTTATTTATTGTGTTCCCATGCTATTCCTCATTTTGCTAGACATTGTAAAATATCTAGCGGGAAAATCAAATGGTTTTCGATCAAGCTCCAAATATGATTAGCTATGTCTGGTCAAGGAAAATGTTCCAAGTTAAAATACCAAGCGGATAGCCAAAACATAGAAGTGATATAAAAAAATATTCTTATTACAAAGTGAAAGAGATAGTGAAAATATTTTTATTGCAAATTGAAAAGACATCTATAAAAATAAGCCTTGGGCAGTTTATTCTTGAAAGAACTGAATTCAATGATCATCCATTAGTCAACAGCTATTTGAACGACAAGGCAAACAAGCTACTATTTGTACAAACTAATTTTTTGGGGTGGGAAATTGGTCACATTTTCTTCTTGATTTTATTCATGAAATTGTTGAGATTCTAGCAATTTGCTTGTTTTGAAATGCTCTAAGGGTTCTCTCCCTCGTTGGAATCAGGCCACTTTGGCAGTAAATGCAATCATGTGGCTTAAATTGCATGGGAATAGATGGTTTAAAATGATAAGATACATTTGTATAGTTATGCAGCTGAAATTGCACAGGACTAGAGGTACAGATAGTTCTACAAGGTAAAATACTTTTCTCCAATCATACGGCTAAAATTGCACAAAGACAAAAACACAGACTATTTTATGGTATAGGTGATTTGACTCCCACCCTTTACTTAGACTAGTCTTATCCCACCCTTTACGTAGGTGATTAGTACGGTGTCTCGTAGGAAGACATTTAACTAGAAATACACTGAGAAATATATGTTATACTAATCTCATACTAAATACACTGATACATTTAACAAATCTTGTTTATGCAACAATCATCCACTTTGTAAGACCGCCCTTCATTTACCTAAATTTTCTAGAGTTAGAATTAATCTTCTTTCACCCCTCACTCTGGTTTAGATAAGTTAGATGTAATGTTTACATTTTTTATATAAAAAAGGAGATTAAAAAAGAGGCAAGCATCAAGACAAATAAACCCTCAAGTCCAAATCAATTGAGATTCGCTATTGCGAAAATTAGGAAACCAACTAGATTATATGTTTTTAGCATTAACACGTATGTTGTGGAGAATTGGGTGTTTGTACTAACTGCACAAGTTTCACACTGTATCTTTTTCAAGATGAAATTCTATTAGGTGTCATTATTCTTTTTTCTGTCTTTCGCTACATAAGACTTCATTTACATGACATTTGGTTTAAAAAAATTTCTAAAGTTTACATAAGGCAAGAAAATACTTTCTAGATAATCAATTAAACCCAAAATAAAAAGATTAAACACCAGTTTTTCCACTTTTTCTTTAATACTTATAAGGCACTTCACATGTGTTTCCTAAGAAACAACCAGCACATTTAGACAAAACACACACAGCCACACAAGACTTAAACGGAAAACATCAAAAGTCTAATAAGGACAATACAACAACCTGCAAAATATGGTAAAATGATTGAATTAACCTTCTTCAATATCCCCCTAATAAGGACAATACGGTAACCTGCAAAATATGGTAAAATTATCGAATTAACTCTCTTCAATATCCCTCCACGCAACACACCCAAAATCCATATTGGGGCATTTTTGTCCAAAATGATCAAAAAATAGCAAGCAAGGTATTTGATGATTACCCCCAAAATAAAAGCTTTTCACAGCCATCTAGTTCTGTCATCTACAAGGCCCACAATGTTTCTAATGGCCCATCTGAACGCAATCACTTGGATTAACTTATAATGGCCCTCAGTGGAAACTTGGCAACTACCTGTCCTGATACGTTCAAGATGGGCTGGACTGGCTTCCAGGGCCGAAAACTTGGTCGAGCCTTTTTGAAAGATCATTTCAATTGGGGTTTTGAAGGGCTTTTAAAACCAAGAAAGGGACATTTAAATCAGTGGAAATCTAATCGGCCGGCCCTATTATTTGGAATTTTGGCCCAATAGATCCTGGGCTAAAATTTACTGTCGGAGAGGTCTTGTGGTACAAATATGATTGGGAATTTTACTTTTTTGCTCATCCTCGTCGTCGTTACTCTATGTTTTTATTAACCGCTTTGGCACTTTCATAGGGTGCCATAGGATTTTAGGCACTTTCATAGAGTACCCTACAGTTTAGGATACCCTATATTTAGAATGTACATTTTAGAATTTAAACCGTATATTTTAGAATTTAGACCGTACATTTCAGAATTTAGACCGTATATTTAGAATTCAGATCGTACATTTAGAATGTACATTTTAGAATTTAGACTTTATATTTAGAATTTAGACCGTATATTTAGATTTTAGTCATTTTCATAGGATACCTAGGATTTAGGTTTACGGTGCACTTTCCTATTATAGGTTTTTTAGTGGTTTAGACACTTTCATAGGGTACCCTATAATTTTAGGCACTTTCATAGGGTACCCTAAATGCCAACGAGAAATAAGTACGGAGTACATAATTTTCAGTCATAGTTGGTTAGCTTCTAAGAGACAACTACTAATAAGTATGGAGTATTTAACTGTTCTCCTCGGAATCAGTAGCCCTTGAGAAATCAAGGGTTGTGGTTGGCCAGTGGGTATTTTCTGGATTGGGAGGACCTAACAAGAAATCGGTTTCTGTGTGTAATTGACTTGCTGGGGTGTAAGCCTCGCTCATAGGACCGGCCCATAAATATCAATTAAATCAGACCCATAAACCAGGCCTAAGCAAGAAAAGGAATGGGCTTCTAAAGCAGTGACCCAACGCGAAAAAAGGAAAGAAACCATTTTAATTTCTCACCTGTTTGACATATCAAGGGGAAAAGAATCACGCACACCTATTCATTACCCCAACCTATAAATATTTGTCTTATAAGTGAAGTTCTTTAGCTTCTTATTTTTCCGTTCTTAACCATATAAAAAAACAAATTTAGCTCATTTTACGATATTTTCTCTCTTATTTTCTGATGTTCACGGGCAACCAACCTAAGGAATTTATCAAAAACGACAAACGTAACATAAAGACCATTATTACAAAGCATCCGCATACACTATTTTTTGCTTTTAACATTGAATTCATTAAACTCAAAGTGCATAAAAGTTGTGTTTCTTCGTTACAAAAGTCAACATTTTGTTGTTGGTAATGCTTACTTAGCAGTGTCATGATAAAATTATAAATAGTCATCTATGTGAAGGTGATCAATCTCATCCATCTTTGCAAAAAGAAAAAGGGGAAAAAAGGCCTTTGTTGACATTGTACCTAGAGAAGAACAAGTGTTATGGAGCCCCACGTTTGGTTCAGATATCATGTATTACTCTAGAGGCAATTAGGCGTGAGGGGCCAGAAAAAGATGTGAAACAAAACCCTTAAAAAGCCATTACTAACAAGTAATTATAGGGTGCCCATCACATCTAAATCAAGTGAATATATGGTGTACTCGAAATTGTTTTCCACTATATTTGAGGTGTGTGATTGCTATAGTTTCTTACTATTCTTAAACCTATACCATTGATTCTGTAAAATGAGTGAAATTATTTCGACTATAACAATTAACGTTCTATGAATTAGATTCACCATTCAAGGAGTCTACTTATAGCCACAACAAAGTCACGTATAAACTGACCAGTATAGAAATTGATACCACGTGAATAAGGTTTGAACTCTAGATCAAAAGCTTTGAGAGGCCCTTGCTTGTCACATGATTACCATTGCACCAAAACTTATGGGTTTTTTTTTTTTTTTTAATCGGCCACCAAAACTTATGGTTGGGTTTCTAGATATGTACCTAAGCTTATAGTCCAATCTTCACAAGTAAAGTAAAATATATCAAGTAGGAATCTATTATTTGATAATTTGATTCCATGGGAGTATTTCTTAAAAAAGTCTGTTAATTGGCTTGCTAAAATATCAAAAGAGTAAAAAAAAAAAAAAATTGTCGTCGCAATTCAGCGTCATTTTGGCACAATATCAATGCATCCAGACTATTGGAATAAATTCATGTCATTTTTTTTAATACAGATCAAATGGCTCGGACGAAATGTGCAAAATACTCAAAGATAACATTGCTATTTTTTGACACCAATAAATGGCAATGGGTAAACTTAGATTTAACCAAAAATAAGTCTAATTATGAGAATAGCAAGACAAAAGGTTATGGGTGGGGTTGTTCTGAAGTTTGTTGGCGTAAAAGGTGTAAAACCTTCAGCTGGAAGCAGCAGGCAATGGCTCCGAATTTGAAAGATCGAGTGGCTAATGAAATCGAAAAACCAGCACTAGCTATGACAAGCAAGAAAATCAACAAAATCCAAAAGAGAAAAAAGTTATAGTAGAAAAAAGGTATCATAGCTTTGACAAGCCGTCACAAGGGAATAATAGTAGTATAGTATTTCTTAATGTTCATTCATTCACTAAAGCCCACACCTCTGCATATTTCTAGAAACACGAGAGAGAGAGAGAGAGAGAGAGAGAGAGAGAGAGAGAGAGAGAGAGAGAGAGAGAGAGAGAGAGAGAGAGAGAGAGAGAGAGAGAGCCCATGTCTGTGCAACAGATCTAACCAGTCAATTCTTACGCGTTATCATTCATCAAAATTGGACCCCCCACAAATTCCACTGAAACCTAAGAAAAAAAACCCTACTTGATTAAAACCGAAGCAGTGTCGGAGCAAAGCCATTGGTGAACCATCCCATCGGTTTTTACCGGCATTCTCTGTCCCTAAAATATTTGAAGAATGATACTCCCTCTGTCCCAATTTGTTTGTCAACTACGAAACTAAATGTAATTTTTAAACTAAAAAATAAAAATAAGGTATTTATCAAAATAATTTTTAAAATTTTTTTGCACCTTATTAAAGTTCTCAAATAGGTTCATTAAACAAGATCCATATTTATTAGAAATTATTTTTGTAAATACATTATTTTTTAGTTTGAAAACTGAGCAAACAAATTGGGACAGAGAAAGTAGCTTCTAATGCTAGGACCGCACGATTTCGAGTTTTGTCGCTCTAAAGATTGTGATCATATGTATTGTATGTCTGCCAATGGATTGGAAGAAGAACAAACATATTTGGGAACAGAGAATCATTGGCAACTTGTGAACTGTATTTTTGCTTCTTTTTCTCTTGGCTTCTTTTTTTAGCTGCTTTTCCTTCTGGAAAAAATTGAGACGTTGAGCAGTTCATGTTTACCTTTCTAAATAGAGAGAACATTTTTTACACTGGCGGTATAAACTAAAGTTTCATCTAAATTTATTACATTACGTTATGTGTTCAAACAATAGTCATAAAAGGTAAAACATATATAAATGGCGCAATGCAATTGATTTGGAGAAAATTTTAGTTTATACCGTAGGTGTAAAGAATATTTTCTCTTTTGGATAACGTTTCTTTCCTATGATAGCAATTTCATGAGGGAGTTTCCCATTTTTTCTAAAAATGTTAAATGTGCTAAAAGTGCTAAACGCGGATTTCGAGAAATATCATCTCCTCGCATACATTAATAATTTTTAGCACTTTTAGTACTTTTAGCAAAAACAGGTAAATTGAAATTTGTCTTTGCCGATTAAAAGAAATGGAAAAACAAGGAATCAGTGGCGTCTTGTGACGAGGGACGGGGCAAAAAAATTCACTATACATGGGCTACTTTTTTTTCCCCCAAAATACATTGCTGTAGCAAGCCTATTTAATTCGTAAGAAACCTTTTTCCCTATATAATACTAGATATTCTTTTTTTTTCTTGCAATGGCAACCGCCTTGCTGGCCCCACCATAGCTCCATCTCTACTTGTGAGTTGTGACGATAATGGCCCTCAGCTATTTCCCATTCTATCTCAATCACCGGCCCCAATTTTGCCCACATTGATGCTAAAGAGTTCCTGTTGAAGTTGGACAGGTCTCTTTGAAATATCTCCCACATCTCCATCAATAGTGATATCACGTAATGAAATTTCCTAAACTTAAAAAATTCATAAATCAATTTTTTGGGTTTTTTGTTGACTTTATTAAAAAACAAATTTACAAATGTCAATTTTACATCAATTTTTTGTGCATTATTGGTTTGTCTCATTGAGACAAATCTAGAAAGTATAAAATTATGGTCAAAAATATTATTTTTTAACAAAGTCAAAACTAATCCTATAATCTAAACATTTTTTGGTTTGTTCAAAATATATTTTTTTTTACCATAATTTTTTATTTTGTAGATTTGTCTCGTCAAGAAAAACCAATAATCAATGAAAACTTCATGTAAAACTAAAATTTGTGAAAAATAATTTGAATAAAGACAACAAATCAACCAAGAACCTGGTTTAAGTTTTTTTTGCCAAGGCACCCCAATTGTTCAGCTTATATATAATTTCTTAACCCCAGGGGGTCTGGCCAAGTGAACATAAGAGAGCAATAAATGTTTATCCCCCATGATATCGTAATGTTCAATTCCTCAAAGGCCAAACATTATAAACCTTGGGCCGCTAGAGAGTTTGTCTGGTTTTTAACTTAAGGACCCCGAAATTAGTAAAGTTATGCGCAAGCTATCTAGGACATCTGGTACTTCATAAAGTAATATTATAATTTCATCAAGGTCCCGTTGAATGTGATGTTTTATTCCCTTCTTTTAGATGGTAGAGAACCGTGATTTCTTTAATTAAAATCACAGTAAAGAAATATCACTACTACTGCTGACTGTACATTCTTGGTTTTCATGACACATGCATTGAAACTCTAAAGTCTCAATAGTAATTAAAATTTTCCAAAGTTTTCCTTCTAGTTCTTGTATCACTACCCTGGTTAACTAATTATGCAAAACATTTTTGGGAAAAGTAATACATATATGTACAGTTTTGGAATCAATCACTTAACTTTTTAGATCCGGTACATGCAGCAGCATTTATTAGCCACAGGATACCCACTCTAATTTACATTATTGTCAATCATGAGCATCTGATAGAATGGCAAATTAATGTGATTACATTAATTTCTTTTTTACAACTGCAAATTGGGCCTGAAAAGTGTTACTATCACATATGGTCCAGTGAACCTTTAGAATGTACTACCCGACAATATCCTTTATTTTTGTTTTCGATAAAGCTAGCTCCAACAATTAATCCCCAAAAATGCCCTCAAAATTCACATGTCACATTTGGCTTAGATTCACTTAGATGAATGAGCTTACCACACTTACGTAAATTGAGAACACACACTGTATATTTATGGTTCTTTTCTTGTTCTCAATTCTGGAATCATAGAACTATTGTACGTATTCTGTGGGAGAAAATGTAGAATTAGGGAAAAGTGCGTTGAAATTCGAAACGTTGGTCCAAATTTCGTTGTGTTTTTGTAGGACATTAAAGTGAGTCTAAACTATACGTTGAAATCTGTCTACAAGTTTTCTGCACTCTTATTCGTGCGTGCATGTAGTTTATTCGTGCAGTCTTGCAAAAAACTTGTTAAAATGGTTGCATTGGCGATGCCTGATGTGACATTAAATTGTCTCTTTGCTGACCAGATAAAGTTGGTACAGTAATTAGGGGCACTAAGAAAAACTTTCAATTTGTTAATTTGAACAATTTCTGTAACAAAAATTAGGACCTACAAGGTCTGCTATGATACTGAATTCCCATTGGGAGGGAGAAAGCTTGTGCTTCACACCTTGAGTGTAATTTATTTGTAGCAGCATATTCAGGAGTGAAGTTTAAGAGTTTGTTCGAAAACATTGATTTCATTTAAATGGAGTACTGATTTCTTTTCACCAACCGCCATTCAAACATAAATTATGTAGTAATTAATTACTCTAACAAACATAAAGTATAAAAGGGTGAGATGATGTTCTTTAATAAATCAGAGAGAGAGAGAGAGAGAGAGAGAGAGAGAGAGAGAGTTTGGAGGGGAGTCTATATCAAAAGGGTTCACTTAAGATCGTGATAGGACCCTCAATGATCTCCTTTTGCTGGTTACGCTATGTTAGTTTCCATTCCGAATGTGTTCCTATTACTTTTATTTATGTACTCCATGACAAGGTTTTAAATAGCGGTAATAAACTCTGTAGAATATTAGTACTAGACTAGTAGCAGTAAAAAGAGTATCGAATGATATGCAGCGGGAATCGAGTGTTTTGACTATAAATTCTCTTCAATTACTTTTTGCACCGGAGTGCCTGAAGTTACCTTAGAGGACAAAAAAATAGATTATAATAAACGATATGTAGCGTGAATAGACTGACACGTGAGTAAATTTTCAGTAAGACCGGTATGGCGGTGTGCAACAGTGCTACATCCTCACAGAACGCGTAGAGAGAGAGAGAGAGGGGGGGCCTTCAGTTACTTAGCGCCCGAGCTTGGAGAGAGAGGCATGTTGGTGTGTTTCTCGGGGGGGGTAAGGAGAAGGACCCACAGTAGGCTCATCAGTTGGAATGATGCGGTCCGCCGCATGATTGGCGACCGCGGCCGCCCCACCACCGTCCTACGTGGACATTGGCCTAATCTACATCGACATCAACCTAGCCGTCCAAATCTAAATCCACCCCTCCCTTGCACCTAATTAAATTACTACTACTCCTTTAATTTTACAAAAACCTCCTCACCTTTTCTCCCCCCTTCTTTTAATTTTCCCTTTTAACTTCCCTTTTTTCAAACCGTGTATCCTTCACTAATAAAGTACTCTAAGTTGATAACCGAACACAGATTTTTCAATCTTTTCATAAAGTTTTCTAAGATTAATTGCATTAAACTTTTACTCAGTTCCATCAAGTTAATTATTACTATTCGACTTGTTTAGCTAGAATTACTGGAATTTGACTCGATTAGAGCTCGTTTGAGTTCAGTTTTCCTCACACATAATCAAAAATCATATTTACTTTTGAAGTTTGTTATTTTTTTGGCGAATTAAACTTGAACAATCTGTTGCACTGCTCGTTCAGCTCAAATAATTCAATTAGAAACGATGGCTAAAATTTTCTAACAAGGAAGGCCAATAATACATGTCCAAATCGGGATCAGGAGACATCTCGTGCACTCTTCCTTTAAGTAACTTGCACCTTTGAATACACAACAGGTTTTCGTGTACAAGGTCCCCTACTGCATGCCCTCTTCGTAACAGTGCCATCTACTGCTCCGTACATATCCCTGCATTATTAGATGGTTTTTTGAGGACAGTCGATCTATGCACGGGAATCCTCTTTCATTTTACATTTCACATGGCCAGAAATAGAGTCAATGAGAGGCGAAGTGTTAGGTGGCGCCACCTTCACCTTGTCCTCATTCTTTATCCCTGGCCATGGTCATCCCGGCCCCATGGGTTGCATCCGTTATACTGATAATCTAATGCTACTGCCACGGTTGGATTACATCTTGATATATACAATGTTGGGAGTGAAGATTAACCAAGCGGTAGCGCTACCAAGGAAATGGGGTAGCGCTACCCATAGCCTAATTTTCGTCCAGAATGTTTAGGAGCGCTACAGGCTTTTCCCTGTAGCGCTACCGAGACCTTAAAATTGTCTTTTTAGGGTTTCGGCCGACTGTATGTGATAGAGATGTTTTTGGATCACTTTTTCAGAGCGTGAAAAAGAGAGAGAGGCGAGAGAAAACCAATCTCAGAGAGATTGTGAGAAAACTTGTACTCTTTGATTCGATTTCATAGTGGACTGGTGTGGCTCCCGTGGTTTTTCCTCACGTTGAGGTTTTCCACGTATATCTTGTGTCTTGCTTTCTTTCCAGTTTTTATTACGCACTTGTTTGCTTGCTTTTTCTGTGATTCATTGTTCCCAAGATCCGTAAGGGCGTTTGTGTTGTAGGATTGAACAGGTGTTCGTCGTTAATCCTTAACATACAATCCAAAAGATTATAGCGCCCATATAGATCGAAATACTGCTATGGTCCAAAATCCCAGCTCTAATTAGTTGTGATGCTTTGGTTTGAGCTAAACCAATTTCTGAGTAGCTGTTTTCAAAAATCTGTCCGTGTGCGTGCATGTGTGTGCGAGGTGCAGAGGGGGGTATAATTTGACCATGTTTATATAAGCAGTACCAGCTAGTAAAGCTCTCTATATGGAGGTTTTAAATCATGGCATCGGAATACGTAATGGTATCAGTGATACAATCAAATATCGGACGGTATCGGTCTCTTGAAAAACCAATACGTACCAGCCGATATTTAAATCCCAGCTCTATATTCTAGTTTGGCTAGTTGGAGTTTAATATCTCTGCATACCATCATGTATTTGGACCGAAAAGATGCGGCTAATGCTTTGAATTATCCACTTGAATATTCTGCGAGGCCAAGTAATGACAAGATTAAGGTTACTTTTACTGTTAATTAATCAACCAGGCATCAACCCTGTCCGCCGGATGCTTAACCTCCAAAACTGCATTGGCTGTGTTTGGTTAGATAATATTAAGAAATATTGTCTCACATTGCCTAAGAATAGAATGGGTGATCACTTAATACATGTTGAGACCTCTCCACTCATTTCCAATTAGTTTTGAGTTGGTATAAAGTTTTCACATAGTATCAGAGCGGGGCATTTTCCACTCTACATTTTTTTATAAAAAAAAAAATTCGCAATCTCACACCCACGATGACAGACCAACAAAAAGGTTGCACGATGATAGGACCCAAAAAGTGGTCACATATGACAGACCTCAAATGCGGCTGCACGTGAGAGGGATATTAAGAAATATTGTCTCACATTGCCTAATAGTGGAATAAATGATCACTTAATATATGCTGAGACCCCTCCACTCATTGCCAATTGGTTTTGAGTTGGATATAAAGTTTTCACAGATAATTTAGTTTAGTTTAGTTTTAATGATGTCAGCAGGCGTAATGACTGGAGAGAGATAGAGATAAAATAATGATGTCATCAAAACTAAAACTAAATAGAGAAACGAACAAGACCATTATGATTTGGGTTGGCGTGGGGCTGGGGATGGTCAAAGCTTGAGACGTTGAAGTTTGCTCTCTCTTAATTAAGATTTTACGTTCTCCCTCCAAATTTCAAGTTCAAAATCCAAAACCTCTTATGCTATATATCAATTTTTTTAGAGTCAGTTCATACAAGGCTATACTCTGGCTTTAATTGGTTTCCACACAAATTAGCAGTGAGATTGGATTCTTAGGATTAGTGGAAATGAGCGTAAACTGACCCGAAAATATGATCAGTAATAAGACGGGAAAAAAAACTGCATTTTGGTCCGAATTTTCGGGCAGAACGAAACGGATAAAAAACGTAAGTAAGTGGGTGCATAAAACATGAAAATTATGGTAAGGTCTTTATCACGGGTGGGGAGGTCCACATTAGGTTTTGCTTATAATGTGCCTAATTCACTCAAAGATTCGTCTCACTTTTCTATTCATGCCAGTTCTTTTGTTTTGATTAATAAGTCTTAAGGATGGCTTTTTAATTAGGTCGTGTTTAACATGATCGGTTAGTGATAGTTAGCAAAACCAAGTAAGATTACGAGTCAGATAAATTACCACTAAGACGGAGATTCTCCCATTTCAAGACTCAATAACCCTTAATTCCCCACTCTCCAAATTGTGACCATATGCATGTTTAGCTACCCCCAAACAGGACCTGTGCATTGATTTTGATGGGTCACCTGACAATCTCACCGACAGATTAATTGCAACCTCGTCGTCGGACTTAATTTCTTTTGTTATGTTAGACATTAAAAGAAATATATACTAAAATGAATATGATCCGTGAACCACTATAAAACAAAATAAAATTCCAATGGATTAGGGCTTTAAGATAATTAAGTCCAAGCCCCAATTGTACGTATAACAATTTGTAACATTTTGTTGGAAAAAAAAAATGTAGTTTAAATTTATATATGGGTTATAGAAGGCAATTCTTACAAAACCTTGGGGGCCAGGGCACCCCTACCCATGCCTTCCCTCTGGCTGTCTCTAAGTAAGTTTGTTTCCTCGACATAGATCGATTACGTATTCTTTCTCTGAAAATAAAGGTACATATTTTTCTATAAAAATATAAATTATTGTCATTTTAAATTATTGAAATCCATAACTATCTCATTTTCTTGCCACCAAATCTGTCCCAAATAGCTCATCCCTTTTCACTATTTGGAACCTCTTAAAAATTAGTTTATATTTTCTAATTTATAATACTTTTTATATTCAATATAAATCTTGTTCGATAAATATCAATTAGTTTTATTATTCAAAATTTTAAAATCATAATAAACATTATATATTGTGAAATATAGACAATTATTTGAGTGGCATGACTACCCAAAAGAAGCGAGCAATTTGAGACGGAGGGAATAGTTTTTTGCAATGTAAGTTTGGAAAAGATCCGATCAACTACAACGATTTTAAGTTGCATTTTTGTAGTACCATAAAATTAGATTAATGCCTTTGCATAACTATTACTCTCACTTATAAGAAGAATATATATTGTAGTTGGTGAGATTTCAAACAAGAAGTTAGCCCGGCCACCATAAATTAACACTTAGCAAGACATGAATAAAATAGAAGTCTAAAACTAGAGGAATATGTGGGAAAAGTACGTACTAGAAGAGTGGAATGAAGAGGGAGGGAGGGAGGGAGGGACGTACCCACCCCACCTTTGGTCCTGGTAATCAAAGGCCGTGGGAGATATTTGTCATATTTTTATGCCTGTCCAGTTTCCTCCTTTATTTATCTTCTACGTAAAGCAGGCAGCTGGGCACTGTCAATTTTCTTGCCTGACCAGTTTCCTAGTCCAGACTTTCGGATCTTCGTGATCCGAGTATTTTTTTGATGATCTGATCCGTCCAATATGTTCAGAAGATGTTTTAATTTCAAAGGTTCCCGCGAAAAATTCTTCAAAAACAATACTGGGAAGGGTTTGATCCAAGCAATTTTCGCAAAACTGTAAAAATACAGTTTTTGCGAAAAACTGTTTGGATCAAGCCCTTTCTTGTATTTTTTTTAAGATTTCTTTCACACGCCCTTGAAAATACATTTTGAACACATTGGACGGTTTAAATTTTCCAAAAATAATTTTCAAAACAAAAAAAAATCATTTTTTTCTGATTCCCGTATCAATGGTATAGCCTGTCCGTCCATCCATCCTTCCACAGTTTCTTCCTTCTCCAAAATACTTGTCCAAACCGCATCATCATCATCATCATTAATCACACGGCCGACTACTGTACTACTGGGAAAAAAATGCAACTCGATCAGAAATGTCATAAACACCCCTGGGCCCTCTATAAGCAACACCCCATTGGGCCTACGGCATGTGGTTAGTGGAGTGGCGGCGAGGTAAAATGTGCATGTTTCAACAGTCAGTGGTCTGATGGGCCGGGATGGGGTCCGTCAAAAATGTGATACTACTGTACTCCAAAAGAGTAGTACTGAGAGCTTTTTGGTAAAATTCAACTACCACTTACAGTGACTTGGCTAAGCTATAGGCAGTCTAACACGTGGTGGAATTATGTCGGTTTGCTCCACCGTTGCAGCTGCATCTATCTGTCATAATGTTCCAAACGAAATAACAATTATTGGAAAGAATAACGATGGTAACACAAATTTTATGTCACAATTAATCACAACCCCATTCACATAAGGTGTGGGCTTACACGTGGAGTTCATATGGGTCCCACATTCCATGTGAGTGGGGTTGTAGTTGATTGTAGCATAAAATTTGTGTCACAATCATTTTTGTATTGGAAAAAATAACTTGGCGCATCTTAAAAGATCCCAGCTTACTTCTTGCTTCGGTGTTATTGGTAAGTATTGTACAAGATCGAGTTTGCTTGCATCTTCTGCAGGCTCTAATGCCTCCTGGGGATGCATGGAGGATTATAATGTTGGGGAAAAACCTATTGAGTCAGGGGCTAAAATAGAAAATTGGTAATGGTCTAAGCACTCAAGTTTTTAAAGATCATTGGATTCCCAATGCTAATAACCCATATATTGTGCGGCATTTTCAACAGGTGTTGTCCGAACCAAGGATGCCGTGACCGTTTTTTCGCATCAAATTTTTTATCTTTCTTCAAACGTCTTGCATCAAATTTTGTATCTTTCTTCAAACGTCTTGCATCAGATTTTACAGGGTAAATCTTTTTTTGAGAGCCCCCATGGTATTCCCCATAGATTATTAGGGTTTCTCAATTGTTCCATTAATGGTTTTGAGTTAGGGTTTGAGATATCCAGGGTTTGTAGTCGTCTCTTTCGTGCGTGTGAGACATTGATTTGTTCAATTGCTTTTAGATGAGTTGGTTAGCACCCAATCCAATAGTTTGTATACTTATACTTCATGTTTCGGCACAACAAAGACCAACTTCAACGCATAAATCAACATACTAAATGCAGAAAGAAATCCCAACCGTGATTATCAAAACTAAAATTGAAATTTGGGATAAACTTCTCCCTATACATTCAATTATCCATTCTCTTTCAACAATGGACAAATTGTAGGCTTTGTCTTGGACTCCAACTAATAATTCACATTTCACATTATTCAACTCGTCGTTCTTGCATGCAAGAAAACTTTACCAAAAAATTAATTCATCTAACATCAATATCTGAATGAAAATATCACATTCAGTATAGGGCTTATGAATGTAAAACTACATTTATTGCTCTTTTTGTAAAATAGAATGCAAGTTGTTAGTGCATCTATTGATGTTCGATCAAAGTACAATTTTTAATAGATATTTTCTTTCCCATAGAGCTAGTACCCAAACTTAGAAAACTAGGTGTCCGGAGTCCAAAAATAATGACGAGAGTGAGAGATCTGTCATCCCTAAAGAGAGTGTCTCAACCATCTCACATCTATGGAGGCAGGAAAGGAAAGGAGATGTATTAAAAATGTATTCTCATAGTATATAAAACGCTAACTTGATGTTCAAGAATTGCTTCAAATCAATCACAATCCATAACATATCATTTTGTCTATGATAAAATATCAATAATGTTGGGAACATGAGTGTGAAAGATTGAGTCTCGTATCTGATAAACATAAAAAGAGTTAGACCGTAATATACAATTAAATGACCCATATCCCATTACAAGACTAAGCTTTTTAAATGGTTATGGGTCATTCAATATATAGTAGGTCCATGTAATATAGTGGACTATGTGGATTCTCCCCAATTGATGGGGCATATGCTCACACAAGAAGAACCTCAGATGGATAAGACTCCCAATAATTTCAGCTTAAGTCGGAACATTTGATGTGGTGGACAATGTGGATACTCCCCAATGGATGGGGCAAATGCTCACAAATGAAGAACCTTAAGTGGATCGGACTCCCAACAATATCAGCTAATATATGTCAAAACCATGTAAGTCTCAGTGTCTTGTTCTTTTCTTGCTTGTTGTAACGACCCTAATTTTCGTAAATAAAAATTTTATTTAAAATTTAATTAATTTAAAATTCAGATTAAGTGGAATATTTTCCTATTAGATATTATTTAATTCTTTTGATTCAAATAAATAATAACCTAGCCATGTGTACGTGCGTGCGAGGCCGAGTAACACATCCGATACACTACCGTCATATCCAGAGACCGAGTTTAATACCCGAAACCTACCCAACCGCCGTTCCTACCCTAACCAACCGCCTTGATACCATCTAATTCCTTTATCTCTCAACCTTAAGATCTTTGTACTAACCA
Organism: Vaccinium macrocarpon; assembly: GCA_022606695.1. Lineage (NCBI taxonomy): Eukaryota > Viridiplantae > Streptophyta > Magnoliopsida > Ericales > Ericaceae > Vaccinium > Vaccinium macrocarpon. Next base: position 36,234,287 of record CM040179.1, on the reverse strand, counting down.
AGTTAGAATTAGTTAGGGTTAGAAAGAGAGTTAAAGAGAGAGATTCGGTAGAGAGAGAGAGAACTTAGAGAGGAGAGTGAGGTGGAGTGTGTAAGTGTGCATAAGTACAGTTGCATATGCAAGATTCTTTGGTTGGTTACTTGCACAAGCAACTTAGAGGATTTGGAAGATTCCCACCTAGCCTACACTTTGTACCCAACTAGTTAAAATAAGCCATGTTGTTTTGGTAATAGCCTATACATAATCTCACCATACAAGCATTTTGTGTATATCTAACACTACAAACATCCTATAACTAAGGTTATCATGCAAAACCTACACAACTAGGAGCATATATTCTCCCACTATACTTTCTCACCCTCACATCAATGTACTCACCCAAGATTCTTCCTTTACTTGCAAGAAACCACTTAAACTAGCCCTAAACCTAGATAATCTCCTAGGGTACTTGCCATGTGCATGGCAAGCATAACTTTTTCTCCCACACACCTCAAAATTTTCGGCACTGTGTGTGTGTGTGCCGTGAGTGAGAGGGAGAGAGGGAGGTCCAACTTTTTCCTATAAATAGCCCACCTATTATGCCTTGTATCACCTTTGCACTTTCTTCTTTTGTGTTGTCTTTCCATCTCCCAACAAACCACCAACTACTACTACTCTCTAGCCAACCTCTTTGAGTCCTAATTAGCTTCTTGTTGAGCTAATTAAGTAAGCAAGTTAGAAGTCTCTCAACCAAGGATTAGCTTTTCGGCTTCCGGTTTACACCCGAAAACTAAGGTAGTTTACTAAACTAACCTTCTATTGAGTTATTTCTGGAATAATTATGATGTTCTAAATAGTTTTTCAAGCATGATTTTAGAGTTTGATTGAGTAATTTATACACACAATAAGTGAATAAGCATGTTACTTGGTGTTTAAAAAAGAGGATTTCATGTTGAAAAATCAACAAGAATGATAAGGAGATTCTAATTAGAGTAGTTCTTCATGAAATTAAAAATGAAATTAGTAAAATTAAAGTGATTAGAAGTGATTAGAAGTTGTATAAATTTTTAGACAAGTTTCTATCATGATTGTCTTAACCTTTCATAGAAAAGTTAAATGTTCATTATTTATTCAATAAATGATTATTGTTAAAATGATTTTCATAAAATAAAGTGTGTGAGAAAATTGTTAGAAAGAATAAATAAATACACTATGAGAATTTTGTGAGAAGTATGATAACTTAAAAGAATAAATGTGAAGAGGGAGAGTTTTATAAAAAGTTTACTAGAAATGTTACTACTAGATTATTGTGAACATAATGGACTTGATAAGAGCAAAGAAATAAATAGAGAGAGTTGGTGAAATTTTCTAGAAAGAAAATTTTTACTAAATAAAGAAAGAGATGATTTGAAATGAGATTATTGGAAGAAAATTTTTCTAGAAATTAAAGAATAAAATTTTGGAAGAAATGGAATATTCTTGAAAACTCATAATTAATGAAGTTAAATTTTGATAAGGAATTTTTGGAAAAGAAGTATGAGATTAATTGATTTTAAATTGACTAGCCTTATTTCCTTAGAAAAGATAAAAAGAAAGATGGAAAATGAGGTTGATGAGAAAAGAAATTGAGAGATTTAGAAATATTATTTTAAAGAAAGTTGGTGAAATAAATGTGTGATTTTATGAAAAAATATTGCATTTTCGAGAAATGGGTGAAATTAGTTGTATGATTTTATGTGGTAAAATGTCTAAGTGAAAGATATGAAATTTGGAAGAAATTACGAAATATTGCATAAGCATGATTTTGCATGTGGCATTGAGAGCGTACGCGATATGATTTCGACACCGAACTTGAAAATATCAAATAACGTTTTGCGGAAAATTAGAGATGAGAATGAAAATGAATTTTTAAACGGGAAATTGAGATTTTCGGGAAATGAAATAAAATGAAATGATATGTGATGAGATGAATTATTACCACCTCAAGTTCACAGAGAGAACTTGGAGGAATGGTCGTGATGCGGTAGTGTAGCGAAATCGCCACTTCCAGTTCGCGAAGAGAACTTGGATGTTTGGGCTAAGCGTGCACAACACACGGTGAACGGATCTCATAAACAGACTGGTTAAGTTCAGTGATGTGAGACGGGCCGGGATTGTGTCGTGTGAGTCGCGGGGTGGACGGACTGTGCAAACAGGCTGTTAAGATCGATGATGCACGACGCCCGGGACCTCGAGCGGAAAGGTTGGTGCCGTCAGCTGAGAGGAGGCATAAACGGACCAATAACTTTCGAGTGATGTAAGATATATGAAATTTGAAAAAGAATGATGAAAGAGGCATTGATTTGAGAAAACGGATTTTTTTGAGAAATTAACGATAAATGAGACGAAACGAGAAAAACAATTAAGACTGTTGCGAGAAACGACACGTGGTTAACTTTGAGATATTGAGACGAGATATTGTTTTATGCGCACGTTTACTCTAATCCGCATTGATAGCATGAGGCATTGCATGGTTTGCCGTACATAAGTTATATGCATTGTTTTCATAACATATTGTTATAGAATTGCTACTTAGAAGTTTAGTGTAGTGAACTTCTGGGTTTTGCTCACGGTGTTGCATTTGTGTGACCCTGGCATAATATCATAATGTTGTCTGTGCGACCCGGATGTATTATGATAGATTATCTAGATGAACATGAACACTATTGTGGAGACCGGTCCGTTGGAGCAGGGATTACTGCCGGCATGGGGAATGACCAGGCGCAGGGATAGACGTCGCCCTAAGACCACCCCAGTTACTATTTATATTACGATTTTGGATATTGTAATTTGGATTTAAGTTAGAGATTTAACTTAATGATGATTGTAATAACATTATTAACGTGCCCAAATCTTGGAGGCGTTACACTTGTGATTATTTTTTGTTCTTGATTTGTTCTTCAATCGTGTGTATTCATATGTGAGTCTGAGCGCGTGATCATAAGATATACAATATCATGGCTCCTACAGTATTTTACCATTCACAATACTCTTGGAGTACCACAATATTGCATTGCTTCAAAAACACCGAATAAATTTCCGATGCATCGGGGCAAAAAAGTATTGAATTTTTTCTCATCTGACAGTGACTTAACTTGTTGTAATGAAGAAGCTCTTTTAACTAATAGTATGTTACATGTAATAGGCGTATTAATTTTATCAAAGAGCTTAAAATTTCTTTTCCGTTTTGTTAATCGGAAAAAATTACATATTTTTTTTACCTTAATGGCAAGGTAAAAGATTTATATATTTATCAAATTTGACACAAATTTAGTTATGCCCATTTGCTTCTACATTTTTCATAGTTGGATATTTAAATTTGTGCGCCACACATAAGAAACAAATTCGGCTATTCATGAATCACTAGATATGCATGCACTAATAATTTGGCTATTCAGGAAGTGACAATGTTCTAGTTCAAGATGACCTAGACACCTTGAATTACCAAAATAAAAAAAAAATCCACGTATGTAAAATAAATTGTTTGATTTTGGAATTAATTATAAGGTCGAGATCCACTGACGCACTGAAGCAAATCTGGATGATGTAATTCATTTAAAAAGAGTTTTCTTGATTCCTACACAAAGATTGTAGATTTGTACGGGGAAGAAAATGAATTCAATTTTGGCAAGTGCTATTGGATATGGAGAAAAGGAGATTGCGAAATCAGAAGGGAATTTGGGGGTTGTGTAACTATCTTATTTTTTAGCTAAAATATTGCACGTAATTTCGTAGTCAAATTAGAATGAGAAGAGAATGAGGAGAGTATTAAATTGAGGGATTGAGAATAAAATATAAATTAACAAACTCAAAATGTAATAGAAAAAAGTTAGAATTTCCAAAATGAACCAATAAATCTGAAGAGAGGGAGTAATAATAAGACATTTATTTTATTTAGGGCTACTTTGGCTTAAAAGCCAAAAACTGGATTATTGGACTATTCGTTGTCTTATTCAATTTTGTTTTTTGCATTTGTTAGTTTTGCGTCAAGATTTTGTGGTTTTTGGATTCCTTTCGTCGAGACAAATCCAAAGAGTATAAAATTGTGGTCAAAAGTAATAGTAATTTTTTTAATAAAGCTAAAATAGGTGAATTATTGGCCAATAATCTACCTATTTTAGCTTTATTCAAAAAAATATTTGATTTGACCATAAATTTATACTTGTTAGATTCGTATCACAAAATCTTGACGTAAAACTAATAAATGCAAAAAAAATTAGACATTTATTTTATTTTGTTGATGAGTAGAAAGGTCGGGAGTGATGTCAATGAGCTGGGGACAAACCCATCAAAAAAAAAAAAAACCACGCGCAATTGGGCGGTCCTTTAATTTGGCACACTCTTTTTCTCTCTCCCACTCTCCTAACGGAATATATTCTCTCCCAACCAGTATTAATATCTCATCATCTTCTTCTTCTTCTTCTTCATTTCATTTGTCTTCTTCTTCTTGAATTCTTCTCTGTCTTCTTCGATCGATCAACCTGTCCAACTGAATCAACTGATATAACTACGTAAGCACTACATCCCTCCCTCCCTCCCTCCTCCCTCATCAGGTAAGATTAATTTGCACTACATGATCGATGACGATGCAAATCCAATTAAACGACATTTTGATCCCTGAAAATTCCATGCTTTCCTAGCTAGCTACTGCATGCGATCGGTTAGCTCGCTTCAATTGACATCTCTCAACTGATCAATCGAGTCCATCAACAACAAAAAATTTAATACTCCACAGTCTAAACCTCGCAAGGTATTAGATAAATTTTAGATCTAGTACTCCATTCGGTTCCCACTTGGTTAGGGTTTCTTCCATCCTCAATGGAATCCCCCATCAATCTTCATAATTATCATCGTGCATGCGAGCAAGCATCTCGCACATAGAAATTTAGCACTCCATTATAGGTACTATATATAGCTAGGTCATGTATTAGTCTGCAAGATTACTCCATCTTTTTTGGTTGGCAAAGATGGGGTTGCCAATTTGCAAGAAATTGAGACAGATTGGTTTGAGATGACAACAATGGAAACATGATCGATCGTCATATATATATATATATATATAAGCATTAGGGCTTCCATTCTGTCTTCAGTGATCACTCACTTGATCTTGGTTGTAAGTATTCTTTTGAATTTATGTTTGTATTTGTCTTGGAATAAATAGGCCGCGCAAATATTGCCTCTTATACATGTACTAGTATCATTTTTTTTTCTTGCCATAGTAATAATACAAACTACTAGTACTACTCCTGATTAGCCCCCAAAGAGAAATTAAGGAAAAACCCAAGATCGCCCGCCCGCTCCTCATTACCAAAATACTCCTATACAGTTTCAGGATGGATCAAATCGTTGACAAGTACTAGCTAGTCTTCCTAAAATATACTCTTAAGCACATATAGGGTGCAGCAGCTTCTATTCTGTCTGCACAAACACCCTTTTGGAGTCCGCTTTTCTCTTCTTTCTATTTATTGTCTTTGTTTTGAGTACTCGTCTTGTTTTGAACTCTCTCTCTCTCTCTCTCTCTCTCTCTCTCTCTCTCTCTCTCTGTGTGTGTGTGTGGTGTGCGCCCTCCTATACAGTTTCAGGATGGATCGCGTGTATTTCTGAGTTAAACTGGAGCAGGCAGTTTTGAAGATTTAAATGGAGTGGAGAAAGCTGCACAGTACAGTAGTGCACCCTCTCTCTCTCTCTCTCTCTCTCTGTGTCTCAATTTCTGGAAGTACTAGTAGAGTGTCTCTCTCGATCTGAGTTGGAATGTCAGGAAGTGCCTGGTAAATTCTGGACAGAAAGACAAAGAGGCCCAGAAAGAAACTTAACCTCTAAAAAACGAGACATCTTTACAAGAGTGCTTTCTAGGGAGTAGTGTATTAAAAACTTTTTTCACTTTCTTCTATGAAGTGAACATACATACGGCTACGGCTACGGCTACGGCTACGGCTACTGGAGTAGTATTATTCCTCCCATCCTTTAGCTGCCCTGCACCTGCAGGCTTCCATTTCAATGAAAACTGTGCCCACCCCAGCCCCTTCTTTTTCAATTGCCTCCACCCCCGACACGGACAACACCTTTTCTCTTTCCAAACCAAACCTTACGCGTGCTGGGTTTCCTGATGACGTCATCCACCTTCTTCCTGTCGTCTGTCTACTCTCATCCTTCTACTACTACACTACACTATTTTTTTACTCTGCGTAACCCTGTTAATTACTGACATCCATCCATCAACTTTCATCTTTCTTTGCAATAACCTTTTTCAAGACTCAAATTACTCCTCATTAGTGCGTGCTGTTCAAACAGTTTGGTTACATTCCTATGCTCTTTTTTGCATGTCTTTCCTCTCTTTTTTTGGAATTTTTGGGTCAATGTTACCTTTCTAGAAGCAATATTTGTTTGAAAATTTCATATTATTTTTATATAAGTTCATAATATCTTTACATAAGTTCAATGTTTATTTGGTTATATATTTTTGGTTACTTGGGATGTTGCTCTTGGGCTTTTGGTTTGTTATTTTTTTTCCATTCGCTTCTTGCCAACCTGGTTTGGGATGTTTTCTTCCTCGTTGTGATGCCTCCACATACTCTAGTTCCCTTTAATCTTTGTATTCTTTATTCAAAGATTAATAAATCATTTCTTCCATTGTTCAAAAAATATATATATTCATAACATCTGTTCAAAAAGTTCATGATATTTGCACATAAGTTCCTATACCTATGCTGAATTCATAATATTTGCATGTCATGGATTTTTTTGTCAATATTCAATAGTTATGAATTCAAGGCATTCTTTTACTTATATATGAAAATTCATTAAACTGAGGATAGCGTAGTTACAAAATGGCCTTTTTTTCCGACAAAAGAAGAGAATATTAAAACTCGATAGGTTATATCAAGAATAGAAGTACAAACGTGACACCAGAAGGCACACAAAAAAAAGACCTGTGTTGGGAGCTTTAGTGTTATAATTCTTAGTGACAATACACACAAATATTTGTTTTGTCTGTACATTTTGTTTTCCTGTTTTGTGAATTGGCATGTAGCCTGATAATAAGATTAACTTTTGGGATGAAGGCGCAGGTTGTTGAATCATTTCAACCATTCACCAACACCAGACACAATCATTAACACAAACCTCTACTTGTCCGTTTCTTATCCAGAGAGAGAGAGAGAGAGCGCCCCATGCCAACCTCTCTCTTGTTTTTTATCAAACAACATACTAAGAAAAGTCTCATCATTTGGGGCCTTCTCATTCATCCCCATAAGAATCATTATTCGTGCAAAAAATGGACTTTATTTTATACACCACGCGCTTATTACCCTTGCACAGGTAAGCTGGTGGGGGATTTTTTTTTTTTAGTTTTATTATAATCAGGTGTCTGGGTAAGCTTTGGTACACCTCGACCAATCTTGATAGACCAATCTCCATCCATTGGCAGGAGGCCATTTAAAGCTAGAGCAAAATTCTGTATGGCCCCAAAGGAGTTTGAAACCTTAGAAAGGAGCAACCCCCAAGTCTCAAGACTTGACCACTAAACCAATTCCTTGGATTAGCGGGTGAGAGATGTTGCTCACCACCACCAAAATTAGTTGATCATTATATCTCATCTATACTTGTCACCTTTTTATTAGTAGGCTTCATTATTTCCTTCCTTCCCTAGTATTCCAAATTCTCTCTCTCTCTCTCTCTCTCTCTCTCTCTCTCTCTCTCTCTCTCTCTCTCTCTCTCTCTCTATATATATATATATATATATATATGTTAAAAGTTAGTGTTATTTATAGATGATGGGAGTAATAAAGGAAGGAAGGAAGGCTAATTGTGTGGAATTTGATGCAGTAGATCAAGAAGCAGTTATAGATATTATTGTGATGGAGTCGACCATGGAATCATGCGTTCCACCTGGGTTCCGGTTTCATCCGACGGATGAGGAGCTTGTGGGGTACTATCTAAAGAAGAAGGTGGCGTCCCAGAAGATTGATCTTGATGTGATTAGAGACATTGATCTTTATAGAATTGAACCCTGGGATATCCAAGGTACTCATATATACTATAATATTTCCCTTAATTGCGTATCTTATTATGTCATTTTAGGGTTTCTGATCACAAATTCAAAGAATTATTCATGCTTGGATTGGATGATGTAATTCAGTTTAGCATTTTGTAGTTTGTTTACTATACCTAGATGATCAATTATCTCCTCTTCAAATAATCCTCCCCCTTTTTTCTTTTTCTTTTTTCTTTTTTTTTTTTGAGTGACAATATAGATTTTATTTCACGTGTATATATCAACCGATGAAATAAAACCACATTTAATATTGTGACATCAAGGGATTATTTATTTTTTTTCACAGAGAGATGTCGAATTGGGTATGAAGAACAAAATGAATGGTATTTTTTTAGCCACAAGGATAAGAAGTATCCGACAGGGACAAGGACCAACAGAGCCACAATGGCTGGGTTTTGGAAGGCCACGGGACGAGACAAGGCGGTGTACGAGAAGGCGAAACTCATGGGAATGCGTAAAACCCTAGTCTTCTACAGAGGCCGGGCACCAAATGGGCAGAAGACTGACTGGATCATGCATGAATACAGGCTTGAAACTGAAGAGAATGCTCCTCCACAGGCAAGCAAAACTCCTCTCTTCTGCTAATTATTATGGACTGACTTCTCTTTAGTTTTACATATTTTTTCCTCATGCTACCAAATCCGTATTCATCTGAATGTTCAAGCTAGCTACTAGAGTATCAGGTAATTAACTTTTATTATCTTTATTTACACACCTCTTACCTACGGCAAAAAATCAAGTACTAACTCTCTCTATCCCTTTTTACGTGTGTTCAGTGTGATAAGTTGTGCAATTTTTAAATAAAAAATGAAGTACTTTCACTACTTTTTTTTTTCTCTAAGTTAAAATTTTCAATAGCTAGTGCAACTTTTTTTTTTCTGTAGGTTAACTAGTGCAATTCTTTTTTTCAATAATTATACATGAAAGTGCTTTATTTTTTGGCTTTTTGCTCTGAAAATTACGTAATTTTTCATAATGAACACTTAAAAAGGGAGGAAGTCAGGTGAGTTTCTCACAAAAATCTTTGATTTTAACAAGAATCTTCCTCATTTGATAAAATCAACAGGTGATTTTATCAAATGTTAATTTTATCAGATTTTATCATTTGAAAAACTCACCCAAAGTATACTAACTTTTGTACTATCAACTCATTTGATACTTTCATGTTAAAAAAAAAAAAAGCAAAAACCATATAAAGCTTAATCTATTTCTAAAACATGAGGCAGACAGATTATGGTTGTAATTTGGCTTCTTTCTTTTCTTTATAAATTCCAGTATTTCACTGGATTTTGCTCTGCCCTTCCTTACACATGTGTTTGGTTGTAGTTTCTTTTCACTCTCGATATACCCTTATCAAGTTTTTAATAAATTTTCTTTTCCGATAAAAAAAAAAAACACATGAGGCAGACAGGCATAATCTCTTGTTTTGCCTAGATCTTTGTGCATGGTGAATTTGGATTACTTTACGAAGAATTTTGTTTCAATACTTGTACGTGTACCCCTGCAGTGTCACTGTGTGAAAAGAAAGATGATCACCTTGACCATCTATTAGTCAAAAGTTAGTGCTTTTATAGCAAATGTATTGCATTTTCTTCCAAGTCCAAAATGCGTGTACTCCCGTCCGTCCCAAAATTTTAGTTTCTTTTTTAAAATCTAACATCCTAAAGGGGTGTTCCACTAACTAAGTTAGTTTCTAAAATAAACTAACTTTTTACACTTTTTTATGTGATATATTGTAAAAGAATGATATGTCTTGGCTCTTGGAAAAAAACTATTTTTTATCAGTAGAACATCCCCTAAATGGATACAATTATTACATATATAGAATTTCAAATTTACCCTCCCTTTTAAATTGTAATGATATTTTTTTAGACTCAATACATTTTCCCTCTTTTTTGTGTTTGAATTTAAATGTGGAAATGAAGAGAAAAAAGGAATTGACTTAATTTGGAGCATCAAAAAAAGAAAAGTGGATAAAGATTTTGAGACATCCCAAAAGAAAAAATGGACCAAAATTATGGGACAAAGATACTAGTATATATGTATGAATATCTAAAAAATTTAAGAGCACAATTTTAGAATTAGCCTACGGATATGTGAGCCATGTGCATTGAATTACTCTCGACACAATTGTATCCAGACTTAAGGTTTTAAAATTGTGATCTTAACATTACACTCTTATATATACTCTTTTCATCCCATATTTCTTGTCTACTTTCACTATTCACAACATTTCAAAAAATTATTTATATTTTCAAATATGTTATGTTATATATATTTAATATCGATCTTGTTTAATAGTTCTCGATGAGTTCTATTAAACAAAGTTTTAAAATTTGTGAAAAACATTGTAGATTGAAAGATAAAAGCAATTGAAAATGAAAATGACACATATACACGTAAATAGACAAGAAATTTGGGACGGAGAGAATAGTATGAACTTTCCTAGCCACTGCAACTAGTCAAAGGAAAAATCCCAATTCTCCACTCGACTCAGCTACTCTGAGTCCATCGAAAACTCCTAATTTCTACTTGTATTTACGAAACAGAAAGAACCATAAAGCAAAACGAAAATCGATACAAAAGTATGCAAAAGAATTGAGAAAAATAGCGATGTTGTCCTTATGGAACTCAGCTACTTTGACTCCTTTTGTTGCTTCTTTTTTACTCGCGAAATATGTATGTGCCTATCGATACCACACTCTGAGTTTTCTATTCAAACTTTTTCAAAAATGCTTCAGGTTTTCTTTTTTCTTCAAGGGTCTGATTTTTCTATTGTTTTCGCAGCATACCCAAGTGCTTATCTACACTAAAGTTGAAGAGAAAACAACATTTTTGTTCTGTCGTGTCAAAACAGTGTAATGATGATCTAATACCAAAAATGCCCCAAATATTTTTACTCGATTTTTACTTCTTAGCCACTCGTTAGTTAAATAGCGAAAATTATGAAAATGTAGCAAAGACAAAATATGAGCCTTTTTTTTATGGCAATAGGACACTTCTTCATTTTCAAGAATCTTTTTCCATCTAAGAAGATATTCGTTTATTCAGGATCCGGCTATCCAAAGCATTTTCTACTGCTAATTTATTTAATTGCTTATATTTTAGTGCTTTTGTCAAGTTTTTATCTCGTCCCAACTACTTACAAAATTTTATTAACCCAAATAATAAGAAATTGGAGATCTTTATTTTCATAGCGCCCCATCGTTTGGAACAAAAAAAGAAAAAAATAGCACGCCATTGGGTTGTGCATCTTCTTGTGTATTAGTATTTTTTTTTTTTACCTTTTGTTATGAATCTATCCAACTACATCTATACTATACACTTTTGTATGGCACACGGCGCTCTCGCTCTCTTGTTGAAAAAAAAAATCATTAAAATTCACATTAATATTTGTAGCTTATATTCATCTCCCCTCTCTGTTCGATTTCCCACTCGTAAGAAGAAGAAAATCATCAAAATTCTCCCCATGTTTAAACATTTTTTTCTTAATAAATTAAATCACCACAGTTAAAGTCCAATCGTAGATGAACGAACAAGGGATAAATATCATTAAATGTATGTTTAAATACTTTGTCATGCATCACAAGGGGCAGTGCTTGTATTGAGTTGATTATGTTGTTGCATGCATGGTGCAGGAAGAAGGATGGGTGGTTTGCCGAGCATTCAAGAAGCGAATGACAGCCCAAAACAAGAGCATTGAAGGATGGGACTCGGCCTACTTGTACGATGATCAACCGAGTTCAATGAGCTCAGTCGTGGATTCGATCGATTACCTTTCGAGGCACCCTAATTCATCAAACTTGTTGCCCCAGAATAATTTCCTATGCAAGCAAGAACTAGAAGCAGATAACTTGAGTTTCATCCACTCTGATCACGATCAATTTGTACAGCTTCCTCAGCTAGAGAGCCCTTCTCTCCCACTACTAAAGAGGCCAACCTCGCCTATTTATCTCATTTCCGATAACAACGAAGAAGATGATCATCAGCAAATAAGATCAGGATACAATGTCAACAACAACAACAACAATGACAATCAGAAAGTGACTGATTGGAGGGCTCTGGACAAGTTTGTTGCATCTCAGTTGAGCCAAGAGGATAGATATTGTGAGAGTAGCAGCACTGATCATATGATCCATGGGGTGTCAAGCTTTGGACAGAATTATGATAATTCGGATATGGCGCCGTTTCTATTGTTGCAGAGTGATATTCATGGGGAAGAAGGGAGCCAAATAAATGAGTTTCTGAGTTCGGATTGTGGCATTGGAATTTGCGTATTTGATAACCAAAGACGTTAGAGTTGGCCCTTTTTATTAGAGTTAAAGAGGCTATAGCACTCATATAGTATATGCTTGTTGGATAACGCATGTTTAGTAAAAATATGTGGTGGTTTGATTGAGTGAAGAAAAAACCTCTCCCCTCCTCCCTTTCTCTCTCTCTCTCCTAATTGATGATTGTATAGTGTATGCAGTCCTTTGAATCAGCTTGCATTAGAATTCATATATATATAACAGCTGAACTTATATTCATAATATCAACTTTAATGTCAAAACATGGAGGAATTCAAAACATTGTCTATGTTTTGACGTTTTATCTTCATCTTGTCTTTTATCCTTCTTTTTTTTTTTATAAACGAGTGTCCGAACCAGCTTATGTGCACATTGACTAAGTCTCAGGAGAGACTAGCACAGCACATAAATCATGGTTTTATCTTCATCCTTATAAATTGTTTGCATGTGTTATGAATTTAAATATATATATATATATATGAAATATTAGGAATTTCTATACAAAGAATTATGAATACAAATATAGACATGAGACATGAGAGGTATGTTGATGAGGTTGACAACATCAGTGCATGCACTATATGCACTGCATGTATGAAACAGGAGAATTATTGACAATTATGACAAACATTATATCTACCAAGGAATCTAGCCAGGCAAATTGCTGCAATGTGCAACAGCATATATTAAGCAAACGCCATAATCATAAAAGCATAGTATAATGCAAGCCATTAGGCAAGTACTCCCTCCTCAAGGAACTCTGGCGAATTACGCAAACGCCAAAGTAGCACAGTGCATATGCCAGCCTTGCTCGCCAACAGTACTAGCTAGATCTAGCACCAAATGATGATATATTAATTAAGAATGGATTTGATGGAGCCGCGTGTAGATTTGCTTCTTACAGGGCAAATCTAAAAGGGTAAATTGAACGGCAAAGGCTCCTCTGCAGGCCAACTGTAGTGATGCCTATTTCTTTCTTCACAAACTCGAATTGCGTCTCTCTTATCCCAGCAAACTCAAAACTGATGGATACAGCTAGCTAGTGTGTATGATTGCAAGAAGAATGATTTAAATGGGCACTTCTCTAACAAATGATGGTCTCCTGAAATTAATTGAAGTGTGCAAAAATTGTCCCAAAATCCGAAATTGTGAAGGGAAAAAAAAAAAGAAGAAGAAGAAGAATGAGTTCTTCTTATAAGATTTAATTAGATTTTTGTCTCAAAGATCGAAAAAAGTCAGCCTTTTGGTATTTTATTTTTTGCAAACAAATGGCTAAAAGAACTAAATATGAAGTTTTGTTCTAAGAGTGAGCAAAAAGTTAGAACTTATTTTTTTGCTAGTAGCAATATCTTTAAATTATTTTAGAGAAGTCAAACAAGGAAAAATAAGGTTGCCTTTTTTCATTTAACAAATGAGCTTTTTTGGATAGCCCAAACGACACCAAATTAATATTTTAGTCCTACTCTTATCGTTTCTAAATGATAATGGCTTACCTTTGATGTACCTTTTGTGTTTTTTTTTTTTCCTTTTGGTTAGCTTTGATTGTCCAAGCCCTTGGTCGCAATCTAGTTTGTAATAAGGTCCTTGATTATGCCCACTTTCTTTTTAATTTTTACAATCATTTTCTATAGATTAATAATAATAATAATAAATCTTTTGTGAGTAAACAAATGCTATTAGATGAACGCCCGAGGTCGAACGGCAGAGGCTCCTCTATATAGTCTGAATGCAGTGAAGCCGGTTTCTTTCTTCACAAACGAGTGTCTGAATTGCTTCTCTCTTATCCAGCAAACTCAAAACCGATGAATACAGCTATTGTCTATGATTGCAAGAAGAATGATTTAAACCCGATGAATACAGACAGTTCTTATGCATGATTGCAAGAAGAATGATTTAAATGAGCACTTTCTCTAATGTGAGAAAAAATTTCAATGCAACAATTATTTGTAACGCCTCTTACATAGGGCAAGACCAATATATGTATGGGACTAACATCATGTGAGATAGCATTACAAATAACTGTTGCATTGAAATTTTTTCCTCTAGTGGATCATGATGGTCTCTTGAAATTAATCGAAGTGTGCAAAATCTGTTTCCAAAACCCGAAATTATGAATGAAAATAAAAAAAAGGGAGAAAAAAAAAAAGAGTTCTTCTAATAATAATTACTTAGATTTTGTCTCAAATATCAAAAAAATAAAGTTGGCCTTTTGGTATTGGAAATTTTTTTCATAAATGCACTATATTTTGTGTTTTTGAAGAGAATAACAAGGAATTTTTCTAATCAAACATAAATGACTTTGTTTTTAATATTGATTTAACTAAAGGACAAAAACACACTCACTCTATGTCTCTCTCTCTCTATTTTCGAAATGGGTTTTGTTAAAATGTGCCCTCAGGGCACATAATAAGGTTCATTAAATGAGTATAATTAAGCATTTGTTTGCATGACAAATCTAAGTTATAAACAATAAACACAAATTCTTTTAGTACTTTTTACATGAGAAATCCAAATATATCTATTACTTTTACTACTTTCTATAAAAGTGGATTTAAGTAGACTCATTTAATGAACCTTATCATGTACCTATGGGGCACATTTTAACAAAACCCTTTGGAAATAAATACCCATAACTCTCACCCAAAAAAAAAAAAAAAATCAAAACCCCCTTGACCTTGATCACATAAATGCTCTCTTGATCCTAAATGCTCTGCCAATAACTTCTGAGTTGGTTTATGGCCTTTGCAAAGTCAAACATGTGCATGTTAATAATTAAAGTAGTTGTTAAAATCTATGTATGTTGAGACATTTAGTTGTCTGGATATGGGAACACATGAGGTCGTAGTTGGAATTCATTCAGTCCTGGTTCCGAGTCTGTCTTGGTTGGACTGGAAAAGATCAGTTTATAAAAGAACTTGAGATCGCTTTCGGATGTGTATTTGGAGCATTTCAAGCACGCATCTCTGTCTTCCTCTTCCTCTCCTCACTGCCCACTTATGTATACGTGTTTTTACATATGTGTGGGGTGGTGATTTGCTCGGTATTTTATAGGTCAACTCTAATTGAGCGAACCTTCGTCTTTCAAAAATTATTGAAATGTCACTAATTTTTTGAAATAGAATTTATGCTTTCCTATCCTTTTGGATGGTGAGAACTGAGAAATTGATAATCATGGTTAGTGAAGTTTCACTGGTTCAAAAAAAGTTACTAAATTTTTTTTCTTGCTAGTGGCAAAGTCTTGAAATTTTTTTAGAGAAGTCAAACATGGAAAAATAAAGTTGTCTTTTTTCATTTAACAAATGAGCTATTTTGAATAGCCCAAAATGCTAATGGCATACCTTTGATGTACCTCCTTCGGTTAATTGTTTTTGTGTATTTTCCCTTTTGGTTGGCTTCGATTGTCCAAGCCCTTGGTGGTAATCTAGTTTGTATTAAGGTCCTTGATTATTTCCACTTTCCTTTTAATCTTCATAATCATTGTCTATATATTAATAAAAAAAAATCTTTGCGAGGAAACAAATGCTACTTATTAGATAAGATAGCTTAAAAAATAATACTCCTGTAGTACCACTAATAATCAAGGGCCCTTATGATTCCTATAAAGAAAACTCTTCAAACCCGTTTCCCAAGAACCAAAAAAAAAAAACAGCAGCAGCATTTCCATAGAGAGAGGGGCCCATGGGAGGGGGGTTGTCTAGCATGCGCTGTGCACCGTGGCTATCTCTTGCCATGCTTGTCTCCATTTCCAAATCTTGCACATTGACCCACCCCCCTCTCCTCTTTCCCCTTATTAATTCAGTACTCCTCCTCTTAATTAATGCTTTGCTCATGATGTATTATAGTATTATGTATATCTTCAAAACATCATATTGGGAAATTTTGTACTAGTTTCATTATAATTCTTGGTTGACTTTCCCAATTCCCCAAAAGGTCTGTGTGATTTGACTATAATTTATCATGGGATCTATTATATTAATTTGTCCATACATTTGATCTCTTTTCAAGCATGTCAAACAAAAGGCTTTCAAAAGCTCCAAATGGACCCCTCCCAGTGCTACTGCTCTTACATTCCCTGGAATTCTATTTGTTAAAGATGAACAACCCTTGTTGTTAAGGTTAACACATGCATGTAATGGAAAATATTAGTAAAAGTGTGCATAAAAGAATGTAAAATATAGTCGCAAGAAACTCAGTATTCATACTACCAGAATGTTGCATTGCTCGGTCCTACAAATAGTGTATAATTCTCCGTATAGGAATCTCTTTCTTATCCCCTTGTCCCGTTTAGAGTTTTTTTTATGCATTTATTGTTATAGTTCTGAAGACCGACTTAAATTCAAAAGTCTTGTCCTTAACTCAAATCGAACTTGTAACTTGTGGATTGGTCGGGTTGACCCTGCCAACCACCAAACCACAAAGTGTCATGGTATTAACTGGCCTTACCCATCATATCGGACCAATCACGTTTTGTCCAATCATTTATATGGACTATAGAGAACAATTACAAGTGCGAAAAGAATATATGCTTTTCTGATTTTTTTCACTCGATTGTCCACGGAAAGGAAAAAAAAAATGCCACACATGGTACTTCAGGCATGGTCAGGGGCATGAATTTTAAAGATTTATGTGTGAACGAAAAGTAGTGCTACTTTTTTTAGAAGAAAAGAAGTGCTCTTACATGCTTAGAATACTAAGAAAACATTAAAAAAAAATGCTACTGGCACATACGAATGTACATAAATCTGGGCATATGTGTGTGAGGAATTGTCCGATGATGTTTGCTTCACATCTACTGTATGGGATTCACCTGCATCGGACGTTTTCCAAAATATCTATTTGGATATGTGCACATTCATCTATGTTCATGGCATTTCTCGAAAATAATTTTGTTGGAATAGATCGACAAACAAGAGAGAGAGAGAGAGAGAGAGAGAGAGAGAGAGACAATCTACTGTATGGGATTCACCTGCATCGGACGTTTCTCAAAATATCTATTTTGATATGTGCATATTCATCTATGTTCATGGCATTTCTCGAAAATAATTCTGTTGGAATAGATCGACAAACGAGAGAGAGAGAGAGAGAGAGAGAGAGAGAGAGAGAGAGAGAGAGGAACATGGGATAGCAATGAGTGCAATGGTTGACAAAACCAAGCTTCCCTTTGGGAGAAAACAATGATTCCAATTGATGGCACGCAACAATTCCCATCTTTTATTTGATTTGATGAGCTTTTCATGCAAAGATAAGGTTGAATTGAAACCCCCCCAGAAAAGGAAATGGAACCACTTTCTTGTTTCTAGGGAGAAGTATGGCCAACCCTTACCCCGCTGAGCCCAAGCATAGCCCGTCCAAAATTATTGGGCCTAGTTTATTCAAAAATAAGCCAGCCCAGCTCAAGCTTAAGGAGTTTAGACTTGACCCAGATGGGTCTGGCCGTTGTAGCCCACGACAGAGAGAAAAAATGGGTTGGGCATGTCTGGGCTTGTTTTGTACCCGATCTGGGTCTGGCCATTGTAGCCCAAGACAGAGAGAAAAATGGGTTGGGCCTGTCTGGGCTTGTTTTGCACCCGATCTGGGTCAGGCTATTGTAGCCCAAGAAGATAGAGAAACTGGGTTGGACCTGTCTGGGCTTGTTTGCACCCCTCACCTCCTTTTATTTCCATCAGAAAATTACATTCAATCTCTCTCTCACTCCTCACTTGACAAAGAGCGAAAGACAATTTTCATAATAATTACTTGAGACATTTAATTCTGATAATAAAACCCAAAGAAATCAGAAATCTGGCACACAGATGCACAACACAAAATAAACTACCTCGGCCGATCAAACAAAATTTTACTACATCCGTTTCAAACTTTCAATAATATTGTCCAATACATAAAACGAGAACTTAAAAAAAATGCACTTTTTGCAGAGAAAAACGCAATTTTTTTCCCGCTAGTCACTAAATATCAATGAGTTCAATAATTTATTAAAAAGAAATTTGAATTGTTCTCGATAAGAAAAATATTTTTTGAGTTCTTACTTTCTGAACCATTAGGGGCAGAGAGAACATAGGCACAAGCCACAGGTGTTCACGTGACCCCTGAAATTCTATTCTTCTCTTTTATTTTCTTTTTGTCTTATTATCCTTGAACCAAAACAAGACATTTGCGACAGGTGATAATAGGGAATTGTTCCTCTCTCAAAATACGGCGAGTCAATTTCCCATTTAAATTCCTTCACAAAATCTTCTTCTCTATCAGCCTTGACAAAGTTACTTATTATAGTCATGAAGATATTCTACAAACTCATAAAGGTTTATAATTTGCCTGTACACATGACTCCCTGAAGTGGCAGATCTCGGAATTTCATCCATCTAGGTCACCTCCATCTCTTTAGGACCGGCTATATGCTTGAAGGCAAAGCCTGCTTAAATACAAATCCTAAGAACCTTAGGCTTTTGGCCCACCAAAAAATCAAAATTTTAGGGCCCCCAATTATTTAGGAACCCTACATATATATATTAGGTCCAATATAATTTTTGTGTAACCCCTCCATACAAAAAAATGGCCCAATTGGAATTTAGGACTCAAAATTCATGCAGTGGTGATTGTGAAATAACAATCAAGTTGAGGCCCAATTTCCTATAATTGATAATAAAAAAAAAATTATATCCGGTCAACCATGTCTCAAGAAAGATTAAATGGATTGGCTATTTTGTCCATTGAGAAGGATATGGTGAAAATGTTTGATTATGAAGACTTGTTAGTACGTTTGCCACTAAAAGTACAAGATGACAAACGTTCAAATGATAGATTTTGAAATATTGTAGTGATTGTATATTTTTGAATAACTATAGGTTTGCATTTGTAATGGTAAATCTTTTGTAATAGTTTTTGCAAAGACTCTTTATTGACCAATTTTGTATGCAAAATACACAGTGGGCCTCGTTTAATAACTTCGATTTAGGCCTCTAAACTCTATGAGCCGGCTCTGCTTGAAAGTCCTAGGCGAACTCGTGTCAATCTTATTTAGTTCATTTTGAGCTTGTCGAGAAACTAAACAAAATGTAACATGTAACATATTTTAAAGAAATAATTTTTTTATGTATTCTTACGTGAAACTTATACTTACAATAATTCATTTGTGTAGGAAAAATAGTACTCAATACAATTTGCTTTGTGGTACCAATGCTACATAAACTAGTTTTAGTGTGGATTAGAGGCTCAATACACTAAAAATTTTGTAGAGAGATTTTTATAATTTTTTTTTTGTCATTCATCATTCTTAATCTATTACATGAGGAGGGGGAAATGAGAGTCGATCCCGAAATAGAGTGTGGGACATCCAAGAGTTTTACCACATGAACTAGCTACCACTTGCTTAACCACTTAAAAAGCTAGTAAAAATTAGAGTAAGGGCGCTAAGATTTTCAAACCTAGTCCATAAATTAAGAAGTCCAACGTTTTACCACTGGAACATTGGAGCAGATTAGTCAAACGTTGGAATATTTTATAAAAAATAAATATATATTACTTTCCTTGGCTTGGGATCGTACTTTAGATTCCTATTTTTAAGGGGTCAATGAAGCTCTTACATATACTGGATCCGCCCGTACTCCCTTGTATAGATTTCCTCGCCCCGCCACTTGGGACCATACAATGACGGATGGAGTAAACAGATGGAAAGTTCTCAGATATAATTACGGAGTAGTGAAGAAGCAAATGAATGAGGAAGTTCCATTCCGTCACACTCTTGTTTCTTCCCAAAACCAGAAATGGGAAATTACACAATTAAGAAACATATCACCCCCCTGATGCTTAGAAACATATCACCCCTTCACTTTTTAAGAATTAGATTCTGCCCCCTTAAAAGTTTATCTGTCATATGTAATGCGGATTCTCGTCCAGCTAATCCGCAATTAAAATTTAGAAGTCAACCAAGTAGATTCTCATGATGTGGAATACCCCTTTGTGAATATAGAAGTTAAAAGATACAATGCACACCATTAATAACAAAAAGCACTAACTTTCATTTCATCCAACGATGATCACCAGACTCTAGGTTCGGTCTTGAGATTTTTGCCTTATCTTTAAGATTGTTGTTGACTAATGGGAGGATCATTGAATCCGGTGGAATGTATGCGTGAGGCAGCAATAGTTGCACAAAAAAAAAGTTAGCATAAATTCCAACTGGAAGAAAAAGAGGCGTCTTACCACTATCGTTGCGTTTTCTTTAGGATACAAGGCCCTAAACAAGTTTTAACAAGGAGCCCTTGTAAAATTTGTATATACATATAAATGTTGTTCAAAATGAGTTTCAAAAGCACCTTCTAGTGTAGTGGGTGTTTAAGACAATTAATACCTAGAACATGAGGTTGTGAGTTCTACTCATGCAGAGAGACTCAAACACAAAACCTAATGGTTATAGCAACCAAGTTTTACAACTGAAGCCAATATAAAAAAAATAAAAAGTGTCCTACCACTGAACTATTACAACATTCTCTGTTAAGCATTGACTTACCTAGTGGGTCAAAAAATCGGGGATCCTAAGCGATAGTCTGGTGGGTTTATGTACAGGGCCAGCCCTGCAAGATTAACACTACTTACTTTAAGCCAACGAAATCCTTTCTCTCACCTAAGTATGGACATCGTTCAAAAAATAAATAATCTCAACCCAAGAAAGTATACTACATATGCATTTCTTTCAACTTATATCTTTTTGTTGTACCCTCACAATCACCATGTACTTTTATTAGAGTTCTTGTATCCACACATCGAATAACCTTGGCAACATGATTTATTATTTTGTGTTATTACTATCGTTGTGTATGTCGGCCTCCATCCTTCAATTTTCGCAATTACCTTGGACAGTATAACACAACATACAATCATCAGTAGCTAAACTCTGGAATCAGAGGAATAACATTGGAGTTCTTAATTATCGAAACTCAACTATGAGGATTTTAATTAGGTGCAACAATTTTATTATAAGCAATTTGTTATTTTGCTAAAGCATTGTGTTATGAAAAGAGAAGAGAAGGGTAATACAAGCAGTGATTCACAAGCGTGTTTGGAAGTTATGTCTAATCGAAAAAAGTTATTTGGGTTTGATTACACATATTTTTTATTATATAAAAATATTACTATGATGTATGATTTATATTAAATACACAATAAACGTAGGTGTCATTTCTCTTCCCTGTTTTTTGGTCTGTTGCCCAAAAATTTCAGTCTCTCTTCACATAAAAAGTCAAAAAAATCCAAACAAAATAAATACTACTTAACTTGATTTTTGTCTACAACTTAAACAAATAATAATAATAATAATAAGGGTAGATTGTTTACGATAAGGTGTGGCAGCTAAACTACTGTATATGGCATAGGAGAAGGGCTGCTGTTAAATTATACACAAAAGTCATATCAATCGGGGTTAATCCACTAACGTGGTTTTTTGGAAAAAAATTATTTTTTATGATTTTTTTTATGTAATATATTATGAGAGAATGATCTGTTTTAATTTTTTTTAAATTATTTTTTAGTAGTGCAACACCTCAATGTGTTACTGAAAAACGCCGGGGAGTAATTTGTGAGAAGGATCTAATTGTAGGGTTTTCTATGTAGTCGTCTCCACCTATATCCCATTTCTACGCGATCAGAGCTCAGCCCAAAATCGAGCAGGTACCCATCTCTCTCTCTCTCTCTCTCTCTCTCTCTCTCTCTCTCTCTCTCTCTCTCGCCTCGTCGTCGTCGTCTATTATATATCTGTTAGCTGCTTGCTGTCTGTTATGCTTAATTTAGATGCTTAAACATGTATCATGTTTGGTGCCTAGTAAATAATCCCTCCTTGAAAGAGTGTTGTGATGTCCGATCCACACGCCAGGGCTGAATCAATTAAACCCAGATTCAGCAGTATCATTCTTTTGGACGGGGCCTTCTTGATACCATTTCTTTTAGCGGTTGCTTTCTAGGCTTCTACAAGGGCCGGCCCTCGTAGATCCTCACTTACAAACAGCACAAGGAGCCTTGCGATCTTTTAATTTCTCATGTGTGCATATATTCCTTATAAATTGTTAGAATAGACTGTTAATGATGAAGTGCATTCAAACATAAGAATGCCTCAGATCAACATTTAGGAAAGTTGAGCTCATTTTGGGCCTTAGTACAAAGGAATCAGATTTTCTTTGTGAGAATGCACCCAAAAGTAGTGTTGTTTTCCCAATTAGTTTCTCTGCATTCATATATCCTAATACTAAGAAAATCTCGGAACAAAATGCATTGAAAACATTCATGGCGCCTGTCTTACCGTAGATTATCTTACTTGACAACATGGCTAATAAAGTTTTGTTAGAGCTTGTCCGTCATTGATTAATTATAACCTCCAAAACTAGTATATGAGCATGTGCGACCTCTCCACTCATTGCCAATTGATTTTGAGTTTGACGCTTTGACAGTTTTCAACTTCCCAAGGGGGTTGGGGATTACAAAATTGAGCAAGTATGTTGTCAAAGTAGACCAATCTTAGATTCAGGAAAGTGCTTTCTCCAATTCTCCCCCAGATTACATGTTTCTGAAAATTGGGAATTCGTATGTCAGAAGAAGACTTTCTATTCTCGGTAAGGATGAAATTTGGTAATGTTGTGACATAAAGATTTAAAGAAGGTTAGCTCATGATGTGAACTTATATGGCTCTAGGTTTTTGGTTAAAGATTTGGGTGAAGTACGATGATGGACCTATGAAGTTGGATTATGACATGAAGGTTGCCATTAACATTGTTCATTAGCTTGGAAAAACATGCATATTGAATTTGACATATTTCATCATTGAAAAGTTGTAGCTTGCTTGACCACCTTAGCAGCCCCACTTTTTTCTTCTAAGAGTTTGGTGCCACTGGTTGTAGTGAACTAGTGGTGCTACCTTTAGGTTACCAGGCAAAACAAAAGGATGCATTTGTTCCTTTGCCATCATTCGGACGCATGACTGGTGAGTTGACCTTCATGGCTCTTGCCTTCTAAAAATAGGAGATCTCCAGCATCCATGGACCAACATTGATCAACTCCTATATTTTTTCCTGGAAGCCTTGTCTCTCCATGTCTGATTAGTGATTAGTAATTACTCTCTTTCTCTCCTGCTCAAAGGCCGGCTTGCTCTCAATCAACTTAGCTCAGTGACCTATTGCCATCCCTGAGGCTGCAACTCTTCCTAGAAGACTCCTTCACCTGATCATAGGCAACCCACCAATAAACATATATATACTTAGGAAAAAAGGGAACATATAACAATTAGTTGTGTTATCTTGTCTAGTGCGTTTTTTTCCTCCCCAGTCTTTTCTCATGGGAAAAGTACTTCGGGCCTTTGTTGTTTTCTCAGCATGATATTAAGTTATACTCCCTCCAAGTCCAAAAACACTATTCACACCTCTCTTTAAATTATCTATATTTTTTTATTTGTAATGATTTGTATACGCAATATGAATCTTGTTTACACAATATGAATCTTGTGTGATATATCTCACTTAGTTTTATTTTATTTTTTTTAGTACACGAGAGCCTAGACCCTAAAAAACAAAAACACTTGCCGCAGTAGCGCGAGGAACTCCAAGACCATCACAGTCGTTGCGTAACTCTTCCAACACTTCTAGTGGCACCTGATTAAACACTTGCTCACTTAGTTTTATTAAACAAAAATTTTAAAAGCATAAAAAATATTATAAATTACCAAATATAGGAATTTTTTTAGAGGTGTGAATAGTGTTTTTGGGCATTTCTTTTTTGAGATGGAGGGAGTATATTTGTTAAATGTACATAACATTTGAACATTTTGTTTGTTATGCCCTTTTTGCAACTCTTGGCCACTCTTAGTCCTCATTAATTACTTATTAGTCTCTTCGCCAAATCTTTGAGCTGTAATTATTTGCCGTTTTGATCAAAATAAATTCTTTGTAGACTCGAAAAAAGGGTTGTAGATTTCTGATTTTTCCCGTTGTCTATTCCTTTTTGGCTATGACCGAGAAATATGCAGTGATGTACTAAAAATCTTATCCTCTTTGACTTGGAGGCAGGTATTTGAATCTTAGTACTAGCCCCATGGATTTGGTGCCATGCCCTTAAAAGCTTCTGATTTGTATTGTTCTTTATATGTCAAGTCAGATGTTATAGAGTTCAATTGAAATTAGTTAACCACACCCTTCCTAAACATGTCATATTGTTCAAGTCCCTTGTCTTTGTCCTGTCTCGTTATCAATATGGTCTGCTTGAGGTTAAAGCCACACAAGTAATGAACAATATACTCGATTCCTTCCAAAATCAAGATACTTTGACATTCCTTTAATAATTTGTTCCTTTAAAGCTCACGTTTTAAGAACTTTAATGTTGTATTTTGGGCAGTTCTATTAATTCATTTTCTTTCTTTCAGATTCAACTGTCGTGATCTTCGCTGTTATCAAATAGCGTATCTGAGGATACGGGATACCTTTCTAGAGCGAATGTGTACCTGTTGATGGTACAATCGTGAACTTATTCTTGGAATTGAAAACTTATTTCCACCAACATTATTATTGCTTTTTCGAAGAAGTGGTGCTTCTCAGCAGATGCCATAGTTATTCTATTTCCTCTGTGGAGTTCTAAGTTTTACTCTGTAATACAATTTTGTATTTGTGTTTTTCAAGTACTTGTCTTGCTTTCAGATTTACTGGAGACACCTTCACTCTTTCTGAAACAGCCATACCAGATGATGGGTTTCTAGCATTGCTCTCCCCTTGCTGATGGTACGTCCATGCACATTGTTTGGTGAAACTGAACCAAATCCTAGCTTGCATGACAGTTTGATTTAGAAACCAACTGACTAGTTTATTCCTTCGAATAGAGAACTAGGTTGCACTGCTGTAGCTGTCTTGCTAAATCTATGGGAATTCAAGCCTAGAACATTAATCTCTAGCTAATGAGAAAGCTTTTGTCTAAACTTCTGAATGATGAACTTAACTGATATCTGCTTTACTGAAAGGAACATAATTTGACGATAAAGACATACATGGCCATCATGGCCGAGAGGGATGCTGCTATTCGAGAAAAGAACATGGCACTAGACGAGAGGAGAAGAGCCTTTGCTGAGCGAGACATGGCAATGCTGCAGCGAGACGCGGCACTAGCCGAGCGGAACAGTGCCCTAGAGGAAAGAGACAAGGCCCTTGCTGCTCTTCAATACCAAGAGACTTCCATGAACGAAAATGACATATCCCCTGATTCACCTGGCAATGGAATAATGCATGGTTCCGAGCAGCACCTTTACCACCACCAGCAAATGCACCACATACCTCATCTGGGTGAAACTGAATATAGTAATCAGAGGGAAATCCCGCCAAACAATCCCTACCATAGCACAGGAGTTTCTAGTGAGACCACAAAGCCTAGGAAGGTGAAGCAAGCAAAGGAGACCACCTCCAAAGGAACTTCAACAAAGACTCCCTCCAAGTCTCAAAGAAAGGGTAAAAGACAGGTTGAAGATTCAAGCCCAGAAGCTAACTGTTGGAATCTTGAGCCAGATTTTGCTAGTGATGATGATGGTGGTGAGGAACTAGATGAGGAGCTTGAGGCGTGGAAAGAGAGTTTGGGGTTGAACCAGATCAACTTTGATGAGACTACAATGCCTGCGCCAGTTTGCTCATGCACTGGATTACCCCAGCCCTGCTACAAGTGGGGGAATGGCGGGTGGCAGTCGGCTTGCTGCACCACCACCATGTCGATGTATCCTTTGCCCCAGATTTCAAACAAACGCCATGCCAGAGTTGGGGGAAGAAAGATGAGCGGGAATGTTTTTACCAAACTGCTTAATCGACTTGCAGCTGAGGGTCATGATCTGTCCATTCCGCTTGATCTCAAGGATCATTGGTCTAAGCATGGCTCTAACCGGTATAGCGCCCTAAAATAGCATTGCCTGCAACTGGGATGGATACCATGGAAAGTGAGAAACCGAGTTCCGCTGGGAGAAGAGGTATCTGAATTCTGTTGGTAGGATTATGAACAGCTGGAAAACATTATAGGCTTATATAGCTTTACACTGCATGATTTATAAGCCATACATTGTGCTTTTGTTAGTTTTTTCTTCCATTAGTCATTCCCGTTTAAGACCTTGTTGCAAATACTTCTCTCGGCACTCTCTCTCCCTGTGTGTGTGCATGTGTAGGCGGGCATCCGTGTATGGGGGTGCCCTCTCGAAGGGAAATTATGGTTTTTGCATTACCAAGTGAATGAGAAAGTGGAGAGTGAATGCACTCTAGTTTTTATTCATTGCTATAAAGTAGTTCTAGCAATGAGTTTTCTAGACTTCGACAACCCTCCTTTCAAAAAATAAAGGGAAAAAAAAAACTTTACCAGCCTCATCATAAAAAATTATACTCACTAGTTGGTGGCTGATTATTTCTGCCTTTGGCCATGGAGGTAAGGGTGCTCTGACTAATATGGTGAGCAGTTGGTCTGATATATTGTCAATGGTGTAAGGCCCCATTTGGTTGGTCGGAGGGATTGTGAATGCTACTCTCTGGCGGGTACATTATATTCAATGTTTTTTGAAGCGTACCGTTCAAAGATGTAATCTCTTAGACCACCAGTAATATGATCCAACTATATTTTTAATTTAATTTCATGTCTAATCCGGCCATTTAATTTCAGGCACGGTGGCTTTGAACCTGCTAAATCATAAAGTAGTTCATGATTTGGATCGTAGCATCATGACAGGATCCACGTCCTTATTTTTGTGATGTTTAAATTGAAACAGGGAAGATGAGTTCATTGTGCTCACAAATAACACAGTACAAAGCCACCATGCCTTGCGAGAAGCCTAATATAAGCTGTTTGCACCCCAGATAACACAGTGCAAAGCCACCATGCCTGGTTGATCAAATGCTTTTCCTGTTTGCACCCCGGAAATTCTGCTCATGCAAGCACATAAATCATTTTCCAGTTCTCCATAATGGAAATTGGAAAAGACACTTACCTTTAAAATTTATATAAACCAACATGGCTACATCAGCAAACAAAACCGTTTATAATGTGACAGCAGTAACATTTATGTTTAAAGCATATGATCATTCCCGTCTCTGGGATAAATTTAAGTTATTTAACCACGCCATACCCCAAAACCAGAGACATATAATGCTACAGGGTTATGGTAGCAGTAAAAGGAACAAGACAATAGTCCAACTTTTGTATCCATCCAAACAATATCTACCATGCCAACATCGGTTTGTTCACAAACATGGAACCTTTATACCACAAATTCAACAAATACAATCTTGAATTTACAAATGATGTTTTACAAATTTATCCATAAACTAACACACAACTTACGATTGGGGAATTCAGGACTCAGAGAAGAAACAAAAGAGGAAGGAAATAGAAGAACAGGAGACAGAAAGTAGAGAAGCAAATGGGACTTGTTAGTACGTCAAGCTCTTTTGAGGAGTCAAGCAGAACACAGGGATAAGAACGAATACCTTCATGTGACCTAACTACAATCAACAATCCCAACCACTCATCAGAAACATGCAAAATAAGCATTTAAACCATCAGGATGTATAACTGACAGCAGCATTAACCTATGATTTTCTCGTGGAAATAGTCTCAAAAGTTTCCAATTTCCACTCATCAGATACTTCTATGCCATCAACCAATCATCAGCTAATAAAGTGGGAGGCAGCTTCCAACTCCCACTATCATAAACAAACTTTTAAACTCTCTCAAACAACCCTGTGCTCAGCCAAAGGCAACCATTCAATAGGACAAATAGAAACCCAAGGATTTGAATGCCATACACGTAATATGGCTATACTACACGGCAAACGCGATACCTTCTCCTTCCTACAACTGCTTTGTGATTTAATGCTACAGGGTTATGGTAGCAGTCAAAAAAAAAGGAAGCACCTGAACAACAAGTGTCTTCAACAAGCTAGGCATAGCCAACATTGCAATTTTTTGCACCAATCCAGGAACTTCAACATGAATCCAGTAATTCCTGGAAACTTGTGCACCCTTGGAAAGCTCTACTGAAGGACTACACCCAGAGTAAAAAACTAATGTGATGTCACATATGTAACATCATGAGTTTTCATCTCTCGTCCAAACGAAAACAGAACTTGACAGACTAACTCTTCATTTTTTCGACTGCCCTTGAAACTTTTGATTCTACTGCTACAAATCTTGCTAATTTTGCCTCAAAATGAACAGACAACATCACTCTAACTCACAAATAAAGGATAAAACTTTCGACAAAGGAAAAACCTCAGCTGACATAACGACAAGGGATAACGTGTTATATTAGGAAATCACATGTAATAAAATTTCGATCATCATAGGAGTAAATTGTCCAAAAATAGTCCAAAAATACTGAGCAGAGTCACATAACGATATACTAAAGACAACTAGAATGCAAAATTACCTCAAACAAATTGGTATCTACCCTCAACTTTTGAAATCATAAGACTCTAGAACAACCTAGAACAAATACTGCTGTCAGATAGGCAAAGTGAACTAAACATTGTCAAAAGGATTAAATCTAACTATTAATCAGATCCTAAATATCTTCCTCAAATTCGAAAATTTTATTGTCACTGGCAAGAGACTAAACTTTTGCCCCTGAACCAGATACACATAAACAATGAATTCCAAATCTTGATTTCCTTGTGGCAAAACAACACTTCAAATACATTAGATTCCAACTTGCAGAGAAGAAGAATATCAGGTTCTGCAGCAGACTCGTCCAATTTGAAGACATGTTTCCATTCTAGCCATTATCCCAAGTCGAAAGGCTCCAAAGCTACAACTTCTAATGTGGATGGTGTCAACATTAACCCTCAAACATATTACAAATGATCCTGACATTTGATCTCACAAAATCACATCCTTATCCCATAGTTGAATGTAAGAATGATAGGCGCATAGGATTCATAGGAGAACATTTTGTATCGGGTGAAGAGAAACCACTCCAAAGCAGGGCCACTTTTGACCATGATATAACGTAATTAGCCCAAGTTAAAGTTTTTATTTAGCCACAAATGCAGTCATAATCCACATCTAATAAACCTCAAATCACATAAATGAACCTTGAAATATTATAAACGAATGTCAAGTCTCCAATGCATGACAATTCTTTCCACTAGAATTTTCCAATATAGGAACTCCTCAATAACTTGAATGCAAGTTGCCATAAAATATTATTCTCCAGACAAAATCATAATCGAATATCCAAAAGTTGCTTCTAGCACATTGATGATACTTCTGAATCTACATCAAGGAAACGAACCTGAAACTCGGCCTCCTAGAAAACAAAAGCTGATCCCCCCCCCGGTTTCCTTAAGCTTCAAGATAAACAGATCCACATAATCTCCACAAAGAACCTGAACAAGTAACGCAATCTCTACAACTCATGTGAACAGCCCTTTCTGTTGTGCTGTCCTATCTTGGGCAAAAGGAGCTGATACCATAGTCATATGGAGCCTTTAGTTCAAAATATTATTGACATCCACATAAATGTCCTTCCTGGAGGGATCACCTATAAACTAGACACTTGAAACTCGTTACGCCTGACCAATTTGACAAAGAGAGCAGAGGAAGACCAGAGATGTGGAGGAAGGCCAAGGGACAAGGACATGAAAAGAAAGTGGAAAATAGAAAGAACCAAGGAAAGAAAAGTAGAAACTAATTTCAGCTTTCCTTCCAAGCAGAAAGTCCACAAACCAGCATCGCACGGTGTCCATCCCAGCTTCCCAGATCCACCTGTGAAAGCCCACCAAACGTCCTTCCCAGCTTCCCAGATCCACCTGTGAGAGCCCACAGATCGTTAATAGAGCAATATTGCAACCAGATATAAAGTTGGAAGGTAGGATATTAGAAAATTACCAAAGCCTCTCAATTCTAGTAGTAATAGCCACCTCCATACGGGCGATCATTCCCATAAAAAGATGAATATGGACCTTCACCGTACTGTAACATTACAGAAGGCAGGAAATCATGAAAGTGTTAAAGATAAAACATGCAGGAGCATAAAATTAGCCGTGAGTGCTCACGTCAGCGCCGTAATAATCATGGGAGTAGAGGCTGCCGCCGGCTTCAAAAGAATCTACAACAAAAAGGGCCATCAGCCATCCAGGGGAAAAAATTACAACAAAGCCATACACATAAGTCTGGGCAAAGAAAATTGCACACAGAATTCACACCTCGATAGTGAGGCGTACGAAATCGAATTGCTGGATCAGAGTAATCCAATCGAGGACGATGTCTGCTAGGCTCCATGTAGTCTGGATCCTGTTCCTTAAGGCCAAAAGCAACCATACAAGCATTAACACTTGATGCTGACACTGAAAAAAAATCACAACCCCCTTTAATGAACATGAACTACAACAAATTCCAGCTTACCGCCGTAAAGAATGGTCGTTTCGTTCCATGTGGACGGCCATCATAGAAGTAAGGGTCATCAAAATGCCGTCCACCGTATGGTCTGTTGAATCCTTCTCCAGGGGGAAATGGTTGACTCCTGGTTGAGACAGGTATCCCATGACCTCTATCTCGTGGACTGTGTCTGCCCCTCTCAAGGTTAGGTCTAGCAGGAACAGCACCTCCACGAGATGCATCATGACCACCCCAGAATGAATCCCTCCATCCACCTAATCACGCAAGGTAATATGAGAGATAGATAACTGCAACCATCATATCATAAAGACTAGCTGGCCTGTAAACCTTCATGCATGGGAACATAAAACCCATTTGTCAAAGAACCAGACAATTTATTTAGACCAATACATGTCAGATAACTGCATCAGGAATCATATTGACTCCCTCTCTTTCTTCTAGACAAAATTGCAACGAACAAAAATACTTTCCAACAAACTTGCTAATATGGAAAGTGTGAAACCGCTTAAAATTGAAAAAAAAAAAAAAGAAAAGAAAAAAAAGTTGTTGTGGCAATATGATAATTCATAATTAACTTATGCACAACAAAAGGGCTTTAATAATGAAGGGACCAATATAAGGTTCTTGCACTAGCCACTATTTATATTACCTAAACTAATAATCCATTATTTAATGCATTTAAAAACCTACATTCGTTTTAGTAATCTACGTACCAAACCTAGGTCATGACAGCTCATCTCTGACCTAGAAATTTCGCTTACTCTTCTATTATCAGGAATCAACTCCTAAACACCCCAATTAGGGGATGGTGGCATAGGATTCAGTTTTGGAATGCTCATGTCAGTGTTCAAATTCCTCAATTACTACATACTTAAAACCTGAAAGAATTGCAAGTAAGGGAGATTAGATACCTCTTTGCTAAGCATGAATAATGAAAATTTGGTCCTTGGAGGGAGTAGCATCTCTGCTAGTGCTTATATTTTTCCCCCCATAGGGAAACCACACAAGGGGGAGTTAAAATAAAGCGAAACAATAGATGCTGATTCATATGGAACTTGATCTCAATCTATGTCTCACTTCTCTGCCAAACAACCCTTTGAAGTATTTAAGTTTCCGACGTTAAACGAAACACGAAAGAAAATGAAAAGGGAAAAACCAAAATGCATGGCACGCCTAGGCATCTACAGTATTTTTTCTTTGTTGTTATATGACAAAAAGAACAGCCCTCCGAAGTGTTTTAAGTTTCTTACAATAAACAAGACAAAGAAAGAACAAGAAAAGGGAAAAAGCGTTCGCACGTCATGCCTAGGCTACTAGGTTCTCTTTTCTGTTTTGCTACAAGACAAAAATGGAAAATGCCAAAGCTAATGGGGCCTTGAAAGTTGCTATAATTTAAAGAGCATATTCTTCATTCTTTTCTCACAGAAGCATATGAATTCATAAGAAAACACAAAAGACACACAGAAGCAACTTTGTCCGCTTATATCTGCATCAGCAGAAAAATAGTACATTAGGCAAATTAGTTCATTCAGAAAATAACCTTGTCCGGACATTTCTCTTCGGTGGAAAGGAGGATACTGGATATCAAGGTCATGTTCACGGGCAAAACCCATTCTCCAAGTTGGAACATTACCACGTTGATAGAAACCCCTACCACGTTGAAAATTAGGTCGGTTGAAGGCACGCGCATCCTGCCCAGAACCCCTTCCTGTGAACAAACAAAACACATTATGAGAAAATAATCTCAACAAGAAAATGAAGCATCAGCTGAAACTTGGGTTTATACCAAATTTTGTAGAGCTTCCAGCACCAGCATGGCCAATTCTAAACCCTCCACACATTCCACCCTTGATGGCCTGAGTTTTTGGCAAAGGGTTTGAAAGTCTTGCTTTCACTTTAGTCTTAGCATATCAGGACAAAAGAATTGTGTCAGTACAACATTAAAGCACTCATCAGACCAACCTAGTGGCAAAGCCAAACAAGATCTAAGGGCAATAGAGCATTCAAAGAGGATTAATTAGCAATTTAGCACCAAGCAATCTAGTCTACACTCTTCGGTAGACGGAATTCAACCCTTGTTTTGGTCTTTCCAGCAATGTTTTGAAAACCAAAACAGTGAGCGAACAAGGAAAGGGACCGGGTGGATGGGTCACCGTTCAACCGGGGTTGAACCAGAATCGAACGGTGATGTCATAATTATATAAACATATACCAAACCAAGCCTTATGTCCCAATCAATTGGGGTCAGCTACATGAAATTATATAAACATATATCTAGGGGGAAAAAAACCTTTGAAATGTGATATTTTCCTTATTAGGAGAACAGGAACAGGAGGAATTGAAGTTAAATTAAAAGAGATAATCAGTTTGCAGCTGTCCCACATTGGTGGGAAAGCTTACTTGAGGCTTCCCTGGTGGCTATAAAGTACATTCAAGCCTATTGCAAGTGCATTCAAAGTCAATCTCTACTTTACTAATGCTGCCCAAGACACTGTCTCTCACGTGGCAAATAAAGGGGGATCTTCTAAGTTCAAATTTTGAACTAAGCGGTTCAGCTGACCCGTGAACAATTCATCCAGGCTGCCGGTTCAACCGCAAGGTTGAAAAGGTTCTCTAAAAAATGGCCGGTTTTGAAAATATGCCAGTTCTTGGGCTCATCCTGGACCATGGTCCCGGTTGAACGTTGAACCGGCCGGTCTGGTTTGGTCCAGTTTTTAAAACATTGTTTCACATGTTACAGCTTTCCAAGTAAAAAATCTTCAATACAAGGCTCCATGGTTAACAGGCTCAGACAATATTTGCAAGGGGATCAAAACTGTTTTCAAGAACTCAGACCAAAGTTGATTCGGAAATGCTTGCCAAGCAACTCTCCAACCTAAGTGAAGTCCCAAAAAAAAAAAGCAAGCACGCAACTCCTAGCCATATTCATCCAAAAGTGCCATTATCGGCAGGACTAAAAGAATACCTTCAAGTTTCCATCACCTAAGTATTTGTCATTGATTCCCTCAACACAAGCAACAGCAGCCTCATGTGTCGTAAAATCCACAAATCCATAATCTCTCCTCTTGGCGGTAGACATATTCCGGGCCAACATAATTCGGGCAATCTCCCCATAACCTTTCATTTGCTCCCTAACTCGATTTTCGTCCAAGTTAGGTGGGAGGCCATCAATAAATACAGACTTAACCTGGGCCATCACCTCAGGGTCTGGCTCACGTAAAGGTTCAGCAAATGCTACTTTTGCTGTTCTCTCAGTATGGCCAAAAATAACATCTGGCTTTTGGAGCCTCTTATATGCAAGCATGGCCTCAGCATGACAAGCGAACTCAATAAATGCAAAACCACGACTCAACCCTTCATGGCGGGCATCTGCGACAAGCGTAATGTTTTGAACACCTTCAACATCGTAGTCCTCCAATTTTTGTTTGATCTGCCAAAATGTAAACCCGCGTTAAATTAGAAAAGCAGGAGATCAGTAAAAAGCCAACAAACTTGCTAAGAATACATCGATGGCAAGTAAAATCTTACAGCTTCCTTCGTCCAAGTGTTGCAAATATTGCCCAGGAACAATGAGTCATTATCCTCACTCGGTCCAGTCCGACATCGCTTCCCACATATCTATGAACAAATAATAGAAGTTAAGCTACACTAGCATTGGAGAGTAAAAATGATAGGGTAAAGAGAATATTCATACAAGAGGGTTCTTCATTTCTGATAAAGCTTGGCTCGCTTGCTCCTTTGTTGCAAACTTCACAAATGCATACCCCTTATTCTTGTCAGTTGAAGTATTTTTATGCAACCTGACATCAACTACATCTCCAATGTTCTCAAAAGCCTTTTTCACATCCTCTTCCACTGCAGCACGATCCAAACCACCAACAAATATCTCCAGCTCCTTCCTCATCTTACGCTCTTTTGCTGCAGCAGTTAATTCCATTTTTTCCACTTCCAATGCCTCTGATTCTCCGCCTGGCTCTGGTATGTCATCCGGCACCAATTGTTCCCCCCCGAATTCTTCAAGATCTTCTTGGTCCCTGCACTCCTCTATCCTCTCATTACCATGGGACTCATCCTTGCATTGAGTATCTTTTCCTCTCAACTTACGCATATCTTCCTCCATTTTGACAGGCTCACTCGTTGATCCCACGTCATCTTCAACGATTCTCGACTCCTCCCTTATTTCTTCTTTCACCAGTTCCTCCTCCCTTGGCATGCCAGGTTCTTGACTTTTTGACACTTCTGCAACATCTAAAGCCACAGGATCATCCTGCCCAGTTGATTTCCCGACCTTCGTAACCAAACGCCGTTCCACGTCAATAACCTCTTCTTTCTCTTGTAGTGGACCATTAACAATCATGACACTTTGATCCTCCACCTTTTTGATTTCTTCAACATTTTCAACAGAAGGTACTCCCTCTTTTGCAGGCTTGTCAGCATTTGAAACAGAATAGTTTTCTTTCTTAGCAGAATCAACATCCATAGCATCGTCAGCATCTACCTTCTTGGATGATACTTCAACCTTAAACTTAGCCATTTGCTCCAACTTAGGTGTCGTCCTGGGTACATCTTTTGCTGACGTAGGAGTTTTGGTTCTAGCCATTGTTTTCCTTACCACAATCTTTTTTGTTGTTTTAGCTCCAGTACATTTTGTAGGCAGTGTTACCTCCACAGCATCAACTGATGTGTTTGCTTGTTCAACTAACATCAAAACAAATCAATTACAACCACACTCAATGGTAGAATACATAAAAGCATAACTCATATATAGACACCTATTTTTTGGTGCGTGACCAATGGTGACTCCAGGAATTTCAATTAGTGGTGTCATCAATCTTATGAAAAAAATGTGTTTTGTATTGTACTCCATCTGTCCCAATTTATTAGTTCTTTTGAGGAGTTCGTGCCACTTTTCAATTGATTATATCTCGTAAATTACATTGTTTTATGTGATTTTGAAAACATTAGCTTGTAGAACTATTTAGTATCTATCATACAAGATTCATATTGAATGGAGTATAAAATTCATTATCAATTTAAAGTTATAACTACTCTTTGTTTTTTATCCGGTTAAAATATAACAAGGAACCAAAAATCAGGGATGGAGGGAGTATACATAAAAAAAAATTTAAAAAAATTATTAGGAGTACTATGCAAGACATTTTGAAGGAAAACCGAAAGAGTAATTCTTTCCGCACTGACCCAAATGCACCGACGGAATACCAACGGCATTGCCGACGCCGTTGTGGGTCCCAAACGGTTGATCCGAGCCGTTCATCGTTCTCAGAATCGAATTCCGAGTGGGCCCCGCGGGAATCGAGGCAATCGGACGGCTATATGAGCTCGATCCAAAATCACCCCATTTCATTAAAAAAAATTTGGATGAAATGGGGTAATTTTGGATCGAGCTCATACAGCCATCCAATTGCCTCGATTCCCGCGTTAGCCCACTCGGAATTTGATTTTGAGAAGGATGAATGGCTCAGATCAACCGGATGGGACCCACGACGGCGTCGGTACGCCGTTTGTACACATGCATCTGTGCACGTAGCAACGTTCAAACCGAAAACGTAAGTATAACAAATTTTTTGGATCAATCGTTAGCTACTTAGCTATACTCTTTCTATACACCAACAAAGGACGTACATAATTACCACAGAAAGTTGTACAAGGAATAGGTCAATAGGCTTTCTACTCTATGATAGGCTGCTAGCCTTTAGTCTGCACATAAGTAGCCTTTAGTAGGCTTCCTACTCGTACAGCCTGCAGACTGTGCACTCGCTTTAACTTTGTGGGTTCATTTGAGTTTTGGAAGTGGTGTCATGAGACTATTGGCTGACCAGCAAAAGATACAAACATACTCGGTAATTTTTGGAAATTTTCAATTGAGTGGGTTCAACTGACACCACTAACAACACATTGGTGTCGCCCCTGTGCGTGACTATGTATGTATTTATAAGTAGACAACCCAATGCAGAATCAAAACAACGAACTCGCAAAGAAGATTTTTAAAAGCTGGTCCCGAGAAGACTTAGAACCTTGATTTGTAAATTTATTTAGTACTCTGGTGAAGAGAAATCCCGTGTCCCAAAAAAAGCATGCACTTAGGCATGAGGTGAAGTGAGGCAACCTTATAGCGTCTAAAAGCTCTTTTAAATGCAGACAAGTGGCAAGTGCATTTTTTCTAGGCAGAAGGGGTCGTGTGTTCTTTAAAATTCTAGCTCTGCATTGCGCAATTGAATAGCAGACAGTAATAATGGAATTAAATAGCAACCAAAAACAAGATTTGATTATTGTATCCTTTTGAGTTTTGAGCATGTAGCTACATGGGAAAACAACCCACGATTACACTGATCACCCTGTTTCCATGACTATTTGATCTCCTTTCCTCCTTCCAGGATTGTGCAATATTAGATATTTGGTTGCTATGAACTTTATGCATTGAAAATCTGAACCTTAAGGTAAGGTGGATGCTATAGGATTTTCCCAAGTATTAACCCCTTTTTGGACTATTGAATATTACGCTTTATGAATTCTAGAATTCCTAGCTATATTCACTAATGTTTAACATTTCCAAAACGACGACTTGTTTGACACGACTTGCCCAAGAACTTCGCCTTGCACTTCAGCACTTATCCTTCAGGAGAGTATGAGGCCATGATTCACAAAATGGTCATAAGAAAACAGTGAGAGACCTTCAAGTTTACCAAAGCAGCATCCCCAGATTCGCTATATGCTTAACACAAACAACTCAAACAGGAATCAAACAGAATTGCTTACTAATACAGTTGAGTTACACGACAGCTAAAAAACTCACATTCAATAAGGAATATCTACACCAGGATATCAGCATAATCAATATCCTAAGCACAAGAATCCACCAACAGTAAAACAACCAACCAAAAAAGGCAAACAATGGCAGTAAAAAAAAAACAAGTAACACCGAGTTACTGGTTCCAATGAAAAATAATATTCCATATGGAATCTATCCAAGATATGCAAGCATATATGCAAATAAACACAGAACACATAAATCCAAATCTATATAAGGTGACATAAACATTGTCGCTCGAGTTTTGATGTCAATAAAATCACAACAAGAAGTGGAGTTTTACCAGGTTGTTCGGCCTTCAAATCAACTGTTGAAAGCTTTTCCATGCTAATAATGTCTTCTTTCTCCTGTGGGGTCTCTTCAACCCTCATCACATTTTCATCCTCCACCCTTTTGGCTTCTTCAACATTTTCAACGGATAGTTCTTCCTTATTGACAGACTCTTCAATTATCGAAAGAGAAGATACTTCTTTCTTCCAAGAATCTAAATTCTTAGCATCTCCAACCTCTTCCTTCTCAGAGGATCCACCAATCCTCGCCTTCTCCAATTGCTCCAACTCAGGCGTCTTCCGAACAGCTTTGGGCAATGTAGAAGTTTTGGTTCTAGCTGGTGTTTTCCGTACCACAACTTTTTTTGTTGTTTTTGCTCTTGTTCCTACTTTCGTTTCCAGTGTCACCTCCACAGTATCAGCTGATGTTTTCTCTTGTTCAACTAACATAAATAGGACGGATTAAAACAAGACCATTAAGTAATAACAAGCTCCATACTAAAACACGTGCATTTTCTAATGCGTATGAATATATATATATATATATATATATATATATATATATATATATATATATATATTCTTGTGAAAACGTCTGAATGAAGAATCAAAATTAGGAAAACAAATGTAATCTGAATGCAGAATCATAACTGAGTAAGTCATACCATTGAAAAACTCAAAACCCAAATGGGATTCTCTTCATCAGCATGTTAGCATAGAAAAATACCCATACACATGCACATAAGGATTGAATCTACCAGCCGATGTAAAATAAATATGGAAATGGTAACTGCAGTGTAAAGTAGATGGGAATGCTTTAGTCGAACTCGTACCATTGAAAGATTTCAAACATGAAAAACTCGAATTCATAAGGAACCTCTCCGTGGCCATACTGGAACACGCACATACATATGAACATCCCCGCATACAATGTATCCATCAGCTTATGTAACACTAGCGATGTGCCCGTTCAATGCAACGGACCAAAAATTACATTTGTGTTTTTTTCGTCCCAGTTTATCGGACAGAATTCTATGTACCGAAAGACTTGTGTGGGGGAGAATGAATTTGGAACACGACGTGACAATACCCCCGGTGCCCGGTGCATAGAATGATTGTTCCTCCATATTCACACCTCTCTCTCTCTCTCTCTCTCTCTCTCTCTCTCTCTCTCTCTCTCTCTCTCTCTCTCTCTCTCTCTCTCTCTCTCTCTCTCTCTCTCTCTCTCTCTCAAACTCAAAATTCCAAGAAAATTAGAATAGGAGAGTTAGATACTTTTGAAGGCAAAACACATTTGCTTAGTATATTGACTAGCGTTGTGCCGATTCGATGCACAAAAACAGAAAGAACACATTGTGCGCTTATTTTTTTGTTGTCCGTGCATCGAATGGGCACAACGTTAGGAAAGGAGGAGAGAAAGTGAGGGAGGGTGTGAGAGCTTTACGTGAGTGTAAAGAATTCAATTCAGGTGCTTTTGAATGGGGATCATGGGGGAGGGGTACGTGGTTGTGTGGTTTTTTTTTTTTTTAGTGTGGGACCTGTGGGTGTGTGTACATGGAGTGGAGTGTTTGAAGGAAAAAGAAATAGGGACGCGGGTTACTGGAAGTTAGGAAGTGGGAGTGCAAGTTGTATGGGAGGTGGTAGGAAAGGAAGTGTTACGCGGGTATTTTGTGGGGATTTGTTCGAAAAAATGATTAGAAATTGTAGAAAATTAGGACTGGGGTTTTGGAGGCTTTTGAGGGCTCAACTACATTGCTATAGGATATTGATAGATAGATAGATAGATAGATAGATAGATAGATAGATAGATAGATAGATAGATAGATAGATAAATACCAAAATGACAATGGCCGGTGAAAATGAGTACTAAATCACCTTATCAACGAAAACCCTAAATTCAATTCAGAATCACTCAGTGGAGGATTAGTTTAGGGATTGGGTAATAGGAATCGAAGTCTCAAATATGGTTGCTTATATGGTATCGTTCTGTGTCCTGTGTCCTGTGAGTTAACTATGAGTCTATGACACCCCTCAAGTGAAGTAATTATCTAATAGCACGTAGCCACGTATATGAGAACTGCCAGTGAAATGTCTGTGGAAATGTGTAAAAGCAAAAATGAATTGCTTACTAGTAAAACTAATTCAATCTATCAACGAAAAAACTACATTCAATTCAGACCTCTCAATGGTGGTATTCAATACAAAAGACATAAAAACGGACAAACAACAACGAATCAATCAGATAATATCAAGACTTGCAATGATCGATAAAGCCAAGCCAAGCCAAGTACAAGGAGTCGGGTTCTTTTACCAGGTGGTTGGGGATTCAAATCAACGGTAGCTGTGGGCGTGGAGGCGGAGTTGGTGTCGGTGGTTTTAGACGTAGCTGTTGCTATCCCCGAGTCGTTTGGAGGGGTTTTGGCGGCAGATTTTCTTGCCGGAGGCGTCTTTTTAGCAGGGGCCGGTTTCGGGGTAGTGGAATTCCGAGTCTTCATGATCGATGCGAAGCAAACAAACAACCCCTGAGAAATCAAGAAAACCTGCGATGACGAGGTTGGTGAAATTTCTGAAACCCTATAAAGTCGGTAGCAATCGGGGAAGATATAGGACGAGGGTCTGTTAGCTGTTAACAACGTGTGGGGGCGAATTATTAGTTTTATGAGGATCGGGAAATGGGAATACTTGAAGTTGCATATGTGGTCGTACGCCGAAAGTCCAGGGGCACACCCGCAAAGTCACATACCATGAACGTTTATACTTAGTGATTGGAGCCATTCAATTTGTTTAAAGTATTTTTTCAAGGATTTCTAAAAATAACCAACTCAATCAAATACGGTTAAAGGCTCGATTGATTTATTAAAGTTTCAATTCTTGAATCAAATGAACCAAAACTTTAACAAACTTACCAAAAATTTCTAAATAGTATTTGATTGAGCTAATTTTTTTTCCAAAACTTTTACAAAAATATTTTAAACAAATTGAGCGATTCCGATTATTCGCATGATACCTCGAAATAAGTCCCACGAGAATGGGTGTGGCTGGTATGTGCATGTAGTCTCCCTCGCTTAAAGAGCTGCCATATTTTTTCATGTTGATATTTGACTATCATGCCCGACAATGCTTTTTTGTTTTGGGTACGTTATGCTTGACTAGGGTTGTAAGTGAGCCGAATCGAGCCAAACTTTAGAATGTTTAAATTCATTCATTAAATTTTTAAACGAACTCGAGCCGAACTCAAACTCAATAAAAAATTGACGAGCCGAGCTCAAGTTAAACTTGTTTAGGTTTGAGTCGAACTCGAACTTGTTCACGAGGATTAACAAGGGAAAAATATTAGATATTTGTGCTCTAAAATAAGTCTAGAACTTCAAAAAAAAATTATTTTGTACATAAATAAGTTCATACATGTATAAAATTATAAAAATATATTAGTAAAATTTAAGTTTATAATGCTTTATTGGTTTATACAATTACAAGTTATAAAATTTTCATTATGTATATGTAAAAGTTTATACATATCCAAGGTTATATAGGAAATTCTTATGAAATATACATAAATTGCAAGTTCGTGAGCCTAATCAAGCCAAATATTGTTAAGTTCGGGTTCCGCTTGTTTATTAAACAGGCTTAAAACTGAGGTTCATGTTCAATTTGTTTAGTATCTCAATCAAACTCGAATGAGTCTTTACCGAGTTGAGTCTCAAATAGTTCACAAACAGCTCAGTTCATTTACAACCCTATGCTTGACAATGTTGCTATTGGTACCAACGGAGGTGTACCAACCAATCTCGGGGACTCATTTGTGGGTCTCACATGAAGAATTCAAATCATTCATTCATCTTCGAATGGTTTTTCAAGGGGCCACATGAGTAATTAGCTTCGTCGGATGTGCATTAGCGGTTGATCCAAAATTCTCCATTTCTCAACCGCTTACGTACGCACGTCCAATGGAGTTGATTTTCTAGCAGTGCCATCGGAAAATCATTCTAAGATGAATGAACAGTTCGAATTATTCGTGTGAGAACCACAAGTGTCACTAAGGCCGGACGGTTCACCCCATTGGTTCTTCTTGATTTACCATATGCCCAAAGTGAAAACTTCTTTCAAAAATCATAAAATTAATTTAAACTTCGTTTGGCTAAAAAAAAAAAAGTTACTTTTTTTTTGTCTTTATTAAAAAATTTCTCATATTTGCTAGTTTTGTGTCAAACTTTGGTAGATTATTGATTTTTCTCGGCAAGAGGAATCGAATAACTCTGGGTGGTATAGTGGAATGAATGGTGTCATCTATACAGAAAGTAAAAAAACTATGTTCCAAACTCAAATTTGTTTGTAAGCCACTTTGACTGATTTTTTTGGTCTTTATTTAATTGTTTTCGCATTTGTTAGTTTTGTGACATTGTTTTTTTGTGTTTTTGGTTCATCTCGAAGACTATGAATTTAAAAAGTTTAAAAATCTGTTATTTTTTTTAAATTGAGTTTGGATCACACATATATATTTTAATTCCTCTCATCGAGAAAAACTCATAATCTAAAAAAAATTATCGAAAAACTAATGTGAATAAAAATCAAATAAAGATGAAAAAATAAGTCAAGTGGCTTAACAAGCTAATAACTCTTGTGATTGTGGGCGTAGAATGTGAACTAAGAACGTTAGCGAAGAGTCTTATTTAGCAAAGAATCTTAGTACTCCCTTCATCCCAATTTCTTGGTCATTCTTTCTATTTTGGGATGTCCCAAAATATTTGTCCCACTTCTAAAAACATCCATCAAAATTAGGTCACTTTCCAATTTTACCCTTAAAAAGTATTTTTCCCATCTTAATTGGCTAGTCTATTATCTTTTATTTTATAACAGTTTTTATGATTTTGAAAATTTTGTATAATAAAACTAATTGATATCTATTAAACAAGATCCATATTGAATATGTTCTGACTTTCATATAATAAATTAGCCTCACAAATTTGGTCACAGTAATATTTGACTGGATTTAGGGGCAAAATAGAAAAGTCACTACAAAGTTTTCACACCTCTTAAAAACCCGCTTCCCCAAAAGGAGCCAAGAAATTGGGAAGGAGGGAGTAAAAGATTCCGCGAGTGGGGTAATCATTCAATAGCTCCAAAACAAGGATTGGAGTGCTCAGGCCTCAGGATGCTCAACATTCAAAAATTTGTTCAGGGCAACGGCAAAAATTCATAGTATATGATTGTTGGCTATTGTTTTTGTTCCCGGCTGGGTTTCCCCTGGCTCGGCGTGGTCTAGTCCTGGTTTGGTTCTTTCTAGATTTGGTGGGTTGTGGTGGTGGGAATAATTTTTTTTGGTTTTGTTTCTTGTTTGGTCGACTGTCAAGAGCGGTGGTCTTTTAGTTTTCGTTGTTGTTTGTTGTTGGCCGGAGTTTTCTCTCCGTTGCCGGTCTTGTAGATCATTTGGTGAGCGCCTGCCAGCTACGACCGTGTTGGATGGGGATTGTAATGTCCCGGCTAAGACCGTGTTGGATGGGGATTGTAATGTCCAGAAATGACAACATCCCCAGATTAGCTCGTGGTTTTCCTTGCTTGGTTGGCATAAAGGTTGTTTTTTCCATTGTTATATTGGGTTTGTGTGTTATTGGCACATCGTTGTCTAAGTTTTTTTTTGGTTATTGTTTTGATGTGTATCTTTCTTGTAACCTAATCTTTAGATAATAGAAGATCTACAATTTCCTTGTCAAAAAATAAAATAAAATGATTGTACGGTTATTAACAACATTTGGGCATCAC
The DNA here is from genome assembly GCA_022606695.1 of Vaccinium macrocarpon. NCBI lineage: Eukaryota > Viridiplantae > Streptophyta > Magnoliopsida > Ericales > Ericaceae > Vaccinium > Vaccinium macrocarpon. The sequence continues at coordinate 36,190,685 of CM040179.1, read as the reverse complement.
AATTATTTGTTCTGGGAACATATTTTAGTCAAAGATAAACGAAACACTCTAATACATATACAATACTTTAGGATGTGTTTGGTTAGATAGTTCAGTTTAGTTTTGATGATGTCATCAGGTGTAATGAGTGAAAAGAGAAATAAGGAAAATGATGATATCATCAAAACTAAAACTAATAAATTAGCAAACGAACAGGGTCTTATTTTTAGCTTGCATTTTGACAATCTGTAACACACGTTAAGTACAAATTAAAATAAAATAAAAAGGGATCAAAAAATCCAAAACTTGATAATATCCTACTACTGATCAACTTAAATTTGACTCGATACATTCATGCAATATTAAGAAATAAGTTATTCGAATTTGGTTCATTTTAACTCGGTTACATCTCGTCAATTTTAATTTATTCTCAATTCTATCACAAATCGTTTTTGTTTCTCTCAAGCTAGACAATTAAAATTTTAACTCGTCAAATTCATACTGGATATTGGATGCCATTATCACATCATTGTTGTATTGCGTTTTCAAATTTCAACGGGGGGTTATCGTGCATAAATTATTTTTTAGGAGTAACATTTTAAAAAAGGAAGTGTTAATGGCACCTTTTTTTGGTTATTGACACTCTTTTTCTTCTTTTTTTTGACTTTATTAGATAGATTTACATGTACACTTCACATGTGAAAAAAAAGAAAAGAAAGACTACCAATAAAAAAAGGAGGGTTTTTTTTAATATCACTTCCTTTGAAAAGATTCCAGCAAATTCAATACAAATGTTGCAAAATGGGAAGTACAGGTGAGCAATGTACCTGTCCAGTCTAATCATTAAAAATCTGTCATCACGCGCTAAACCCTCCTTAAATAGGAAGTGAAGAAAAGACGCGCAATATCCCGAAAAGGCATTTCAGTGGAAGCAAACACTACACATCTAGCGGAGCAATGGAGGCAACTAGGGTTTTCTAAGAGCCAGAGCTAATCTTTAGGTTTCAAAATCTCAATCGGGGAAAAACTTCCTAATCACTGAGAGATTAATATCGTAATTAGTTTTTCAAAATCTCTGAATCGTACGATAAATCGCATTCCCGATACAAAATCTGAAGCAGAAAAGTTTTAGTTAATGTGGTTAATCAAACCATGAAGCAAGTGAAGAACTCGAAAAGGGTTTTGTGGGCTTCTGGTGCTAAGCCTTCTCAGGTAACAACCACATTATGTTTAATCATCAGTTTTCTTGATTATTGGACACAAATCACCTCTGGCCGCGGTTCGTGATTTAATTATTTTTTATTTGTTCAGGGTGAGGTTATTCTGTCTAAACTTGGGGAATGGTTCTGTGATCACTAGTGTTTGCTTTATGGCTAAGATTACATTATGACATTAATCAGTTATTCATGGACTTGCTCCATGTTTTTTGTTTTTTGTTTTTTTAACTTAGAGATTTGTTGTTCACATTATTATTCTTAATGAGTTCAATTCATGTAACCCTGTTCGGCTATACGAAAAGAAGAAAATGTAAAACTTTTCTGCTGCCAAGAAATCAAAGCAAAACAAACTAAGTGTTCTTGTTTCATCATCTATTTCCAAAAGAAATCCAGTTTTTCCCTCATAACAAAGAATACAGTTGCAATAGGTTCCTTTTCTTTTGAGATGGTGCACTATGCTCTGTAGGGAGGAGATTTTCTTCTTCAACTCTCTGAGCAATGATGAGTTATGTAGACCAAAATTTTGGTTCCTTTTCTGTGGTCTTAATCTTTTCAAACGTGAGAGCCAAGTAAAGATGAGAGCAAAAGTTGGTTACGAAATTGAAACTTTGGAAATAATCTTGTAATGTTAGCATAAAATGCCCAAGTTTTAACCGAGTAGTCTACCCGTTTTCTGCATTGTATCAAGTGAGGTTGTTGATTCGAACTAGTCCAACTCCAACATTAATTGTCATTTATGTCCTCTTAAATTGACCATCCACTAAGTGAACAAAACCATTATATACTGTTAATGTGCACATCTGAAGGTAATGTAAGAAAGTAATGCCCATTGAGAGTTTAATTTAAAAGCCTTCTTAAGATTTCTGTAATAAAGTTCATATAGAGAGGTTTACCATTAAAAATTGGAAAAGGGAATCACTATAAGATACACATAGTAGTAAAAAAATAAAGCAACTAATTCAATTTTCAATTACCATAATATCAGATATTTCAAGTACAAGAAGCTTGATTTTGCTTCAGAAGGACAGGCTTCAAACATCAAATTGTTGTGCCAATAAGGAGTGTTGAAAGAATTCGAAAGCTGATGGCTTTGCAGCTTACGAAGCTCACTATCTGAGGGAAACATCTAGGATTGCAAATTTGAAAAGAAAACTAGTCGAACAATTCACGTTAATTTTGCTCATGTTTAACAAAACCTTACCTTTTATTAACAAAAAAATCTTGCTAATGTCAAATATCTATTCAATCCAGCAAGTTTTGTTTATCAGTTCCAGAAGTTGAGGACGTCACTTATAACTTTAAACACCTACAGTCTAAGTACTACAGAGTATAGGCCATCTAAATAGAGGTGTAGATTCTTAGTATATTGCCTGCACTTGCATTTGTTGTGGCCATTGTGGGATTTCCTTGCTGGGCATAAACGTGGCTTGGTTAGTTCTAATGCCTTCAATTGATATTTGAAAGGACAGCTAGTTATAAAGGATATGACTCATACCGTTAATTGGATATAAGGATTTATGTTTTTACAAAGTGTTATTTAGTTGAGTTGATGGTGTATTTTTATGGTTTGTGTTGTGTGCATTCAAGAATCTATGGAATTGATTGGGACGATGGAATAAAACTTGTACTTGTTGAGAATTGGAGAAGAGAAGGGGTAGCTAAGGATCACTCCTTGAGTTCCTTATGCGTTACTACTTAGTACTCATGTATAATTAGCTCACAAAGCATCGAAAAGAGCTTAAAGGCACTGAAGTTATAAAGCTATGCTGTAAAACTTCGTGTCTACTTTGACTTGGACTCTTGATTTGGAAATTTAGAAATTTAACAAATAAGAACTTGGAGAACTTTATGCATAGAGACACATTAATATAACTTTAAGGTAGTCTGCAGTCTTAATCACAATTTCTTGGACCTTTTAAAATGCATAACATTGTCAAATCAGCATCAAGTGTACAGAGATATCTATTAAAACAGACTCAAACTGTCCAATGCAAGTCCCCAAGTAGGTGCTGCGGTGAAGTCGATCACATTGACCTCCATATTGAGCTTCTTGGAGGCTACAATTCATAATGTCAAGGATCTCATGGGCAAATCTACTTATTCATTTTTATTTCACTCGGGAATATCTTCAACCATCTAATGGTCTTTTTCATAAAAAGTAAAAAATATATCCACCATTTGAAGGTTTAAAAGCACAAAAATATTGATAAAGATCTAAAACTATGGACAACTTGGAAGTTCCATGAAGTTCTAGAAGTACTAAATCTGATTATAAGGAACAGTTTAGACTTGAGAGTCGTACAATCGTAATTGTATGGATATTGAGCATATGATCCAGGAATTGATAGCTAGAAAGCACGTGGTAGAAATATGATAATGTTTTTCAGTCTTTAAAAGGAATGCTTAAGGCACTTGTGGCAGTGATAGTTCACTAGTTCCAAACCAAACCAATTGAAGTGTTACCCAATGTGTGGTCGTCCGATGTTAAATTGTTCCCAAGTCAAAAGAAAGATAGGGTCCATAGGGATAATCACTTATCATCATCATTTCTTTTTTCTCTCTCCTCAATTGTAATAAGAGGTGTGGCTTGATGGGTTATTGATGTGTTATGCAAAATGGAAAGGGTTTTGCGATTTAGAAGAGAGATACTTTTGTGTTGCCTTTATTGCGATTTAGAAGAGAGATACTTTTGTATTTTCTCTAACGGCAACTTCCATAAATGTCATTGGATTCACAGGAATGTATCTGTCCATGTGCCAAAATGGTATATATTTGCTTAAAAGAAAAAGTTAATTCGGACATTGCAATTAATTCGTGATATATAATGCTTGTTGCTGATCAATCGAAAGGCACCACATACTTTGTTAAACAACTCTGCGATATTCCCTATCATACTGAAACTTTGGAAACTACGGAATGAAATATTGAACATTGATATAGTAGTTGATGGTGCGCCATAATCCCTATCATACTGAAACTTTGGAAACTATGGAATGAAATAATAATGAACACTGATATAGTAGTTGATGGTACCCTTTAAGTATTCATTCAATATGAAATTTCATCGATAATATAGATGTCCTAATGTGGCTGCATACTTCCATGACGTTTGAGACTAGGACTTTATTTCTGGAGTTACTGTTGTGTGATTGTCTAGCTTTACTGGTTTCCATTTTCTGTCATCCATTTAGGTGATGCCGTACTATGGAAAGCTTTACTGTATCTAACCAGGTTCAGACTGGCAATTGAAGCAATATATTTATAGCTCTACACCTTGTCTTTGATCAGTTTAAGCATGTGACCTCGTTTGAGTTTAAGCCTACAAGCTCTTTTGATATCTCTGGTTTTGATATCTTTGGTTACTAACTGAAAAAGGTCACAATAAAGGTTTTCTGATATAATTTTCGTTCACTTTTTAGCTGGATGAAATGCAACTCTTCTAAACTTTTTCCGTAGATTATGTGTTGTTGGGTTTTTCTTAGAGGGTCTTTTGTCTTAACCGATTTTTAGTTTCCGCTGTATGAAGAGAACTCCCACACTATAGTTATCCTTCTTACTGCGTGCTTTTATTATTACTTGGTGTTGTACCCTTATTACTTGGTGCAGGACGGAGCCAGGATTTCACCTCGGGGGTGGCACTCAAATCAATATTCTCCCTGTCTTTGTCCCATAAAGATAGTCTATTTTAAAATGACGTGCAATTTTTGGATAAAAATTTCAATTTGTTCTTTGATTTTGTGTCAAGAAATGTAAGAAATTATTAGATTTTGCCATGGGCTTTGTTTGTTAAAAAAAATAAAGGCTTACTCCAACTCTCTTACGGCATTTAAATGGAAGACATTAAGATGTGAATTTTTCTGATACGAACCAACCATTAGCTAAATTGTAATTTTTACAGTGTTTGTACAAAGTATTATTAGTTTTTGTGCGTACCAGTTAACAACTAGTCGAGCCATGTTAGTCTATAGAAAAATTATGTGTTCGAAAGTGCGGGTGACAGCTATCTCAGCCCCTCTATGTGGCTCCACTCGAAATACTAGATGGTAGGCTATTGAGCTCCTAATCTTCACCATCCATTAAAACAAAAATATAAATAGATAATATTAATTATATTAGCAAAGAAATAATTGAAGGTCTAGGGTCTTTGTAAATGGTATCTGAAGCAAAAATACGTCTTAGTTAGATAACTACTCCCGCCATTTAATATTACTCCAGTAAAAACAAGAGAGAAAGTTGAAGTTTGGGAAAACAATTATTACCTCATAATTTTTAGAATATGTAATAAGTTTAATGATAAGTTATAGTTCTTGGTCTAGTGGCACATGTTAGTTGTTTTGGATCAAGATGTCTTGAGTTCCAATCCCAATGGCAACATATTACTTCATTGATTGACTTTTGTAAATTTGTTGAAAAAAGAACAGCTTGAGAATCGAACTCAAAACCACCCATGTGGAGTGCAAACACCTTACCAACTAAGCTACTCATTCATTTTGCAATAGTACAACATATATAGAATATATTCAAAAACACGGTCGCCAATTTTTTTTAGCACCTTATCCTCGGTCCCTCACTTGGAGCCATTATTGAGATGCTTAGGACCATGAATGAAGGAAGCATGGTAATGAGCATAGAAATTGATTTAGGTCTCTAGGCCTGCCCTCCCTGATGCCTTTCGGCTTTGATTTGGGGGCATCATTCTGCAGCAAAATGTCCTTTTAGCTCCTCGGTTCTTGGAGCTTTACAAGGGCCACTTTTTCAGTGGTATTCTGAGAGCAGTTACTTTCTGCATATTGCCAAAGGTTAGGCTTGTTTCCAATCGTCCCCTGCCCATACCCCCAATAATTGGGGACTAGATGGGTTCTATTATTGTTGTTGTTGTTGTCATCGTCATAGTCGTAGCCTCGTAGGGCTTGGAATTTCTGTTCTTGGAAGATCTGTTGACTACGATGATACTGTAATTGATGGTTGGCCTGAATGTTTCAAGTCCTATGCAGATGTGTTCTAATCCTTCATAATGTTTACTTTTGGAAAAATATTAGTTGTAATAGAGGTTATAGCAGAAATTGCCTTAACTTGCAGGAGAAACTTCCTACTATTGTTATTACTTAGACTATAGACCGATTTGGATATATGCTCACCAAAAGTTTGTGTATTCTCTCTGAAGCAAACCTTTAGTTGTAGCATATTAGCTTTATCTAAGAACTGCTACAATGCTTTTTCTTTTGTGGTGAACAGTCGACAGGTTTTGCAAAGATGGGCCATTCCCTTGAAAGGATAAAGTCCCATGAGTCTTATTTTCATAAGCTTAAGAGTCTTGCTTATCATTGTACCCAAAAGGTGTTGCCAATCTATTGGTAGGGAGAGCATGTTCTTGTAACTGACAGTAAAATTTATCTTTAGTTTCTGGAATTCTAGTTTTGTTTGTCTTTAGTTTTTTGTAAATCAAGATATCATAACATTTACTAATTTGTGGCTAGGTATGTCTTTGCATTGTTCAATCAGCTTTAATTTTATTTTTTTGGATTGTCCTCTTGCTTCGTAGGCTTATAATTTGAGGTCTCAATACCATTTACTAGTTTGGGAGGTTTTCTTTTCCTCCTCCTGATGTGGCTTAGAAAATTTGTTTTGTCTGCCATATGTGAATGCTCAATCCCTTGTAGTTGAAGATGAATTCCGTTGTTTAAACAGGTAAACTTGTTTCTATCTGAGGGTTGTCCTTCAAAAGTTGGTCTGGAAGCTCAAGATCGTCCGCAAGCAAGGACGTCGGTGTCGTGTTTAGAAAAGGTTTACTCTCTCAACCGTTACTCCAGGTTTGAAGGGGGATGTTCTATGGATCCACTGAAGGAAAAACCATCTAACGTTGCTCAGAGTAAATGGAAATGCCCCCCTAAAGTAAGTAATCATCAAGCAATTTTGGACTGCCTTTATTGGAACTCACTGGACATGCTGCTAAAGATACTACTCCCTCTGTCCCATAATGCTGGTCCATATTCATTGCGGGATGTGCCAAATTGTTTAAGATTTTGACTTTTTTTTTTTTGGAAAGTCAGTATGAGATGTTGAGTTTTCCAAAACTATCCCTACAGATGTTTGTAAAACATTCAAAGTGAAATATAAGGGGTAATGTTGGAACTAATGTCTTACAAATTGAATATGAATGCATTATTACATGCCTCCTTGAAAAGTTGGAATTCCCCAATGGACTAAGAAGAACATGGGACAGAGGTAGTATGACTTCTGCAATGTTCCATTTTGTTTCTGCTCGCATATCTTGTCCTAAATGGTTTTCTGCTCCTTCTATTGAACAGTTCGTATTGAGTTATAATTGGCGTGTGCATGCTGGTGAAGAGAGCAACGAGGCAGAAACTGAAAAGCAGAGGGAAATGAGAGTGCTTGAAGCAGTTTATCCTTGTGTTTCCGACATTCCTCACAAGTAAATTTCTTTCTGAAGTCTATGTATGTTAGGTGCCTTGTCTTGCTGTATACTTAGCTATATATTTTTTCCCATCTTAAATTAGCCCATCCTTTCCAATGGACTCGGAAGAATACCACCTTGACGATAGCTACATCCCTCTCATCCCCATCATTCCTATCGAAGAAGAACAGGCAGTAGATTTGCCCTCTGACATTGCGCCACGACAAAATGCTTCCTTTGAAGCACAGACCCAAGCCCTTCCCCAAGATTTGCTATCAACAAATGCTGATGCAACACAATGTGATCCTCAACGTTGCGTAAATTTATCTGCCAATGAAAAACTTGCACCTGAGATGCTACCAGGTTTTCAAGTGGATGTTGGTGTTGCTATTGTTGCTGCAATTACTGCAATTATGAAGAGCGCAGAACAGGGAAGCTTGATTGACACCGACCTGCTCGTAAAATTTCTCAGCGACACAAAAATGATTGAGAAACTGATTAGTGAGCAAGCCACTCCTGACAATGCCAAATCTGAACCTGGCTATGTCTCAGTACCAAGTCCGGTTGCTGAATTGATTCGGAAAGATGGGATACTTACAGATACAGGAAGTACATCCATTTCTGGATCAAATTTAATTACACCCTCAGTTTCCGTATCTCCCCTAAGGCCCGATCCAGTAATTAAAAAGTTGGCTAATGAACTGGGAGCAGCTACCAATATAGGAGTTCCACCCTTGACACCATCAATGGCATTACCCTGGGCAAATACTGATCCAGTGATTGAAAAACTGGTTCAGAAGTACAGAGAACCCATTGATAAAGGAGTTGCACCTCCTTCTGGGTCGTATCCATTATCCAGTCCAAAACCTGGTCCATTTATTGATAAATTGATTCAGAAACACACAGCACCAGCTGATACAGCAGTTGCTGCCCCTGTTTCTGGATCACACCCAATGACATCGAGGGTTGCCTTTCCCAACCCAAGATCCGTTCCTGTGGTTAAGAAATTGATTCATGAGTGCCGATTTCCCAATGATGCAGGAAGTGCACCATTTTATGCAGGGAAGCTACTGGCACCACCAGCTTTTTTTCTGCCCAGCTTAAAACAAGAGGAGATAAATATTAAGAGGACAATTGATGTATATGGAAATCTTGAGCACAAGGGAAATGATCCCATTTCTAGGTCAATGCCATTGTCGAACGTGGATGTGATTTTGGGTGCAAGTATGAACTCCCATCGGTTATCAAACATGGGGGATGCTGGATTACGGTTCCAGGGACCCTCACCTGATAATGAAAGGCCATACTTGAGTACATTGCCATATTTGGTGAACCCCAGTTCCCAGGCAAAGGCATTCTTACCAGGAACTACTCCGGTATCCTCATTCTCAGCCATTTCTTGTGCCCCTCCAGTAAAGGACACCAATTACATTAGGAACCTTATCAGACAGCATGGAGATATGCATGGAACTAAGGATTCTTGTCTCTCACAATCTGGAAAATCCAATGTCCACTTACATGACCCGGAACTGGTACCAAATCTTATAGCAAATGAATTGACACCAAGGGTTCAGATTCTTCCAAAATCTTGCATCTATTTTAATAGCCCCAAGGGATGCCGCAATGGCTCTAATTGCCTTTACCGGCACGATGTGCCTAGAAGTTTGCAGCATGGCAGTGTGATGGAGGGACCAGGTGCAAAGAGGATGAAAATTGGTGGGGTAATCATTGGAAGGACATAATTTTGAGGCGGGTAGGGGTTCTTCAAGAAGTAACTTTCCCTGACAGAGCTTTGAGACATCTTTTTTTCACTTTTGCCATAGTTTTAAACACAGCCTTTTTCACTTCTATAGAGCATGAAAAAAATTTCATAGATCAAACAGAGTTGTTTCTTGATACATAAGATTTGACTCAAGAATTTAGAAAATTTTCAATTGATGTTAGCAATGACATTTCTGTTTTTTTATTTTTTTGAACAAATGACATTTCTGTTCGAAAGGGGAAAAGGCGAAAACCTGTTTCAGCTTATGGCATGCAGGGAGAAAATGATTAAAACTGGACCCGTTGCCTTCTCTTTTCCTCCACCAAATCTTTGATCCAAACACAGCCCTAAGAAAAGCCAAGGAAATAAAAGAATCGTGCTTTCTTTCTTAGTATGATCTGAGAAAGTGAAAGAAACTAGACAGCCACGTGTTTTCTTCATATGTTGATTTCCCAATGTGAGGCATGGGACAGCTTCATATCCACATTTTTATGCATCGGCTAAGATGGTTACTAAATATAGGACACAAATTACAAATACAACAAGACTACAGTAATCCCGTAACGATTTTCAGTTCAAGACGCATCAGTCATGTGATGTGGCTTCAAATGGATGATTAGTGCTTCAAGCATGCATGAGAAAAATTGCAAGTTGTAAAGGTCTGGCTTTACATATATGTAAGTCCTAACTACAAATACGTAGATCAATGCCTTTAAATATGCTAACTCTTCCTTCTCAACCCGTTTCATGTTTGTTCTTAAAAAGCGTCTTTTTGTGAGATGAAATTAAAAAGCTTAAGGAAGAATAATTTGTTTGAAAGGGTCTTTTGATCTGGGAATTGGCCTGGAGCACATGTCAAATTTGCATTCTTAAACGCAAAAAGAGTCTCAATTCCCTCTAACAAGTGAGTGAACAAATTGAACAGTAGTCGAACAGAAATTGCAAAAGAAGTCATATCAATCTTGGTTCCCCTAACAAGTAATTGAACAATTTGGAATCCAAGAGGAGCTAGATTTTGAAATTTTCATTTTACGGGAGAATGTGGATTAGAAGAAAATCCAATGAGCAAAATCGGCAATATTGCATGCCAAACAAGGAAGCAAGAGCTTGGCAAACTTAAAATCATATTTCAAGGTTGGGAAACATCTTTTATACAGTATTTCTTTGCCAGTTCGATTTTGCAACTTGCGAAGATATTTTAGCTTTGTCTGTTTGGTATTTAATTTTGTTAATTCTTCGACATCCCCGACTGGATAATTAGCCAAACGAGGCATCCATAGAGTTCTTAATCTGAATTACTAATAAAGGAGAATTTTTACTTACACCCATCGTACTTTCATCGTTGCACTCCCGCTACTTCATTAATACGGAACTGGGGGTCCTGTCCTCACTACTGCGTGTAGTGAGCATCTGAGCCGTCCATTGCAACAATCAACAGTTCAGATATGTTTTTAGATTTTAACTAGCAAGAATTCTTAGCAAATTTGAACCATCGATTGGGAAGATCAACGGTCCATGCTACTCACTACACAAGCACATCATTCAAGATGAATCTCCCATCCCTCTTCCTCAGTTCCGCTTGTTCTAGCCTAAATTAATTAGAAGGTAAAAATGTTCCAGACATTTGCTCTATCATCAGACTTGTCCGAACTATTTGGGTTAACTGTGCGAATATTTTCTTAGTTATTCTGCTTGATCTGGCCGCTATGATTTTGCTCACACACTACAATAGAGAAATGAAAAACCAACGAACTAAATCATGGCAATATTAACATCCTTCAAAAACACTTAGTTACCCGAATTTAATGAGGGAAAATTCTAAAATCGGCCATTTGGGTTGATATTAAGGCTTAAAAAGTGTATTGAGAAGTGTAAAAAGTGTGTAGAAATGTGTGAAAGTGTATAGGAAAATGAAAAAAATACATTGAAACTTGTGTTCTTTTTATTTTCTTGTCAGCCCAAAAACCCGTCTCATTGTCCTCTTCATTGTTTTTGCTTTAAATTATTGGATTTCAAATTGTATCTCCATACTCATTATTCTTGCTCAATTTCAAGATCTTGGTCACATAAAAAATTTACTTGAACTTTAAGTTCAAACCAATACCCCAATATTTGAGTGCATGGTCCATGTAGGAGTTTGGATCAGTAGTTTTACAATTTTCCGTCCTTGAAAAAATTGCTAGTAAGGTCAATATGGCCATTTTCAAATGTCTGTGGCTGGAAATTCTATAAACTGCTTGCATATGTTACTTTTATGTCAATTCTAACTTTAAAAAAAATAAAATTAACAGTATCATTTTACAGATAAGTTCAAGGGGTGTATATAGGTATACTTTCCTTCTTCTTCTTCATTTTTTTCCTGTATTGTACTATCCCTCTTTAGATAAGTAATGTTCGATGGTAGTCCACTAGTATTTTTGTATATTATTTATAAAAATGAAAAGAGAAAGGTTTAAGTGTAAAGTAAACCTTTGTACTGAGTTTGTTCTAAAAAAAAGAATAAATGTTTGGTTCAACTACATATCATCTTGTGGTCTTTAAAAGAAAGTCATTGAGATATTATTTTTGTCATTCCAACCATTTATTTTCTAAATCGCTATTTTGTCATAATCTATGCAAGAGATTAATTAAGTTGTGCAGATACCAATAAGTACCTAATTGACTTTGGCATTCTTGGAGGATCATATTGTTGAAATTTACTTTAAGCAGTTTTTTCGAACTTGCGTGGCCTTTTTGTCCTTAGAACCATCAATGTCAGTAACAAGAAACCGGGCGAGCTCGTTCACACATAATGTTTTTTCATTTTTTATGTTTTTTTGTTTTTGTTCCGGCAGTTAGGATGTCTAAGTCAGTTTACTTGCACCTCGACTAATCTCTTTCCTGATCCAATCAATGGCAAGATATTCATGCCGGAACTAGAAGATTCACAATCAGGGCTGGCCCTGACATTTCAGGGGCCTAAGACGAAGTTTGAAAATGAAGGCCCTTAAAAATGCTAGCGAAACTAAATATAAAGTCGATAAACACCGTTTCAAAACTACATTCATGTATTTAACACGAAAAAAAAAACCCAAAAAAACACATTATACTATATGAATAAAAAGCATCGTCCACCATCATCACTTAAAATGGGCCTACATACTTGGTGCTAAAAAATATTAGGGGGCCTTATTTTTTCATTTTTTGGAGGGGCCTAAGACGCCGGCCTACTGAGCCTTAGCACAGGGCTAACCCTGTTCACAATAAATTACTTTCTTGCAACCTGACCCAAGAATCGAACCATGGTCAAGTATGGAGTAGAGCAAATTCACCAACCAACCAAACTAATCTCCGGAACGGTTAATGCAAAATTTTAGCGTCCGTGTAAATCACAAGATATATACCATTAAATTAAATCCATTCACGAACCATTTAAGCAACCAAAGTATAATTTGGCAGAACTTTTGTAAAATCTACCAAATTAGTCCGTCTGTTAATATCTCTCTCTGTCTCAATCGATTACCAACTCGTCTGTTGGATTGTTTTAGGAAACACTTTAAAAGGTCCCTCCAAGCTAAGTAGTACGTAGCAAAGCATCCAATTGGCATGCAAGTCCCACCGTACCTACTTTCATGGGTACGTCGTACCCAACATTATTAATTGAGAGTGAGTTATTTCTGCCGACGGTGTGGAAACAAATGTTTTCTCTTATTAATTCTACGAGGTTAAGGATTAATTAACTTGGTGATCTTTGACCCTTTTTCTCTATTCGGCTAAGGACTAATTAACTTGGTTTCTGTGACTGTCCTTATCGGGCCGATGATGCACTCGCATGTATCTCATACTAATTAAGGTACCCCTCCCCCTAAATATATAGAAATGTCTCATTTTTAATTTTTATTGATGTTTATTAAATTTGCATCAAATTTTTATGGATTATAATTTGACTTGGCGAGAGCAATTTAAAAAATAAAAAATTATAACCGAAAGCAAAAAAAAATTCTCTAAAGACGTAGAAGGTACCTACTACACATCTTGTGATATGAGTTTTTCCAAATTCGATCAATATATTTATATTTTTTCTACTCCTCTTGTGAAGACAAATAATTAAGCCTAAAATATTAACGGAAATTTAAGGAAAAAAAGTTCACCAAGTGCCAGAAATTGCTGTCATTGAAGAGTAATTAGTTAATCAAGTCCAAATTAATTGTCTCTAATATATATTGTGTGAGGTAACGAACGATTTCCGTGTATAATCAATGAAAGAAATATATATCACTTCTTATCGACATACACAAATCATTTCTTAAAATCTTGTAACACGCTCAATAATTAAGGCAAGAAATGAAAACATCAAAACCTAACCCTACACAAATTTAATCCATCTACAAAGCCATAAATCGTTTTATTTTTATTTTTATTGTTACAAACTTAATCCATCTATAAAGGAATATATATAGGAAGGACCTTATCATCACTTCACATCGCATTTATATATAGATCAAATAATTGATTGAGACAATAAAAGAAAAAAAGACCATATATTGCATCGAATTATCCCTCCAATTCGATCGATCGGACGAAGGATATTTGAGAGAGAGAAAATACTTCTTCACAAGGAATAGTAAGACCCGTATCATGACTGAACCCAAACTCCTCCTCCGCACTTTGTAATAGAGTTTGAAAGTGAGGATGTACCAGCCACGAAATCGGAACAATTAATATACCTGCTTCTCTTTTCTCCCACGTATACCGCGAAATGACCTTTAGGTACATCCGCCGGAAGTTCTTCATGATTCTTCTTCCCAATGCTTGACCATCTTTTGATGATTTGTTTTAGGGATGTTGTTGGAGGAGTTTTGTTGAGTTTCATAAGAGCCATGTTGGAGACTTGGTCTGCAGGGGTGGGGGAGGATTGAAGGGGGAGAGGTACGTATTTATGGGAGAAAAAATTAACCATTGGTACGTAGGAGAAGAGATCGAGGCCGACAAATCACCTATTTCAAAAAAAAATAAAAATAAAAATATATATATACACACACACATGTACCTTTGTTTCTGTGTAATTTCGTAACCAAAGGATCTGAAATAGTGGAGTCCTTAACTATTTGTAGTGGTGCAAACGATCAAGATTGGTATGGTTCTGCAAAAATTCAGTAACAAAATCATCTTGAACGGCTCGTAAAGGTTTAGAATCTAAACCTTACAATTACGAACATGTAGAAATATTTAACCAGAATCCTGATATCTAAACACTTTACAGAAGAATCAGAAACCCTATAGGATTGTAATGTGTAATATGAGCTATCCAAAGTGTTTTAAATGATTCAAATTTCAAATATTATCTTACATGTAAAAAAAATACTAATTACTGTATCTTATACTAGTATATAAAATAATCTAGAATAATTTTGATTGTACGAGGAACGGCTCATGTTGTGCAACTACAAAATCTCTTCTTATTCTCCTCTTACAAAATCCCTTAGCTGACCAAACTGAAGCTAAGAACTCCGAAGTCTGTTCCAGTAAAAGTTGGGAAAAGAAAAGAACGAACTGTAGTTGATATTTTTCTCACAATACGTTTGGACTCGTTGGTTTTCCCGGTGATAAACGAATCCCAAACCAAAAACAGGTGTTTGTTTTGGTATACAGGAGTTATGACATGCATTTTTTATTTTGTCCTCGTGCAAACCACACGAGCATGGACCAAAAGACGAAAGGCCCAATTTTTTTAAAGATTTTAGCACCTAAATGCTAAAATTATGATATTTCAAATTAAAAAATGAATTGGTTCCATGTATCATTTTTCAATTTTTTTCGATTTTTTTGCACCAAACTAAAGTACACACAGAGTACTTCAATTTGACGCGAACAAAATCGAAAAACGATACACGGAACCACTTTATTTTTTGATTTGAAATATCATGATTTTAGCACCTCGGTGCTAAAATCTTTTGAAAAACTGGGCCTTAATATTGTCGAGATTATGAAATCCCACGTAAATGCACGGATACAAATAGAATGTAGTAAGATGTAATCTCCTCTCCTCTCAATTCACGGCATGGCCAAACATCGGATTCATAGACCTCACAACGTACTCTATCCTCCAAACCAATGAGCCAGCTTGACAGAAATAAAATATACAACTAGCTAAGGCAAAGACGTTATTAAAAAGAGCAGAAAATTAACCCAGAATATTGGTAGGCTTACATCACCAAATTTTCCCACGAGTTTGCTTCAAAAAACTCAAGGCTAAGCAGACAAACACATTGATTTGAGAGGTAGGATAAGGATTCAAACCTCAACTGAAAAGGGGCCCAAAAAATGGAGAGATGTTCTGACAAGAGACCGGCGAGAATGTCACGCCGAAGACCCGCATGAACCAAAGTGATGTTTGAATACAGGCATCATCCAAAGAACGAAAAGGACTTCTGAAGGTGCCAAAAAGCATTTGTTGCTACGGCTTATGTCCCAAATTCTGCAGTAGATTAGATATTGAACAAATGGAACCAAAAACACATTTTCTTGCAAAGCTAAAGAAATTGAAGATGGAAATAAGAAACATACAAAATAAAACCATGGCATTTCAATGTTATTACAATGGCAATGCTATACCTTCAGCAAAAGGTTACATAAATTATTAGGACTTCCTTTATAACATGGTTACACAGATTTTCCAACTCAATGAATACGCTAACTATTGCTAAGTATGACGAAAAGAAATCAGACGACCATTGAGATACTTGACAAGACATGATAACTGGATATGCTGCCATGTTTCTTTCCATGCTAATGCCACCAGTAGCATCGCCATCCTTTCATAATTTCATGTTTTCCGGGCAAAAAAATTCAATAGAGCCCAGTTTCACCCCCTAGACTGGGGCTACAAATACTAAGCAAGAAATTAGCCACCAAAAGAGCATCATTCAACCTCATTTAAGATTCCCTTATCGAAGGGATAACCACTACCAGATGAAAATGTGAACTTGCTGCAAGTGTTCTATTTTTCTTTGCATCAGACAGAGAGAGACCAGATACGGTAACAACACTTTTTGGGTCACTCAAATGCCACATAGGTAATCGCAAAAAGATACAAACTTCAGTCATTGGGCAATAAACAGAAGAAAGAAACGAAAAACGGTCCACTGCCATCTGAGAGAGAGAGAGAGAGAGAGAGAGAGAGAGAGAGAGAGAGAGAGAGAAATTTAGAAAACAAAGAAGAAAAAACAAAGCCATATATAAGAGAATGGAACCAAGAAGGAAAATAGACCATGTTTCCTAGATGTCAATAAATCACTATACATGTTGTAGTCCTTATATTTCAACAGACAAGGAAACTCCAAAAGTTAGACAGAACCATGCACAATCACAAAACACGCGCTGGTTCCAGTGGCTGAGGCACCCCTTCAATCACCATTCGTCTTCTCAGCTTAACAATACCAGATTGCACCTACGACATGGCAGTGTTGTCAGAAAACTGTCCCCCGTGTTTAAGGGGAAAAAAAACCTGTGTGAATCTCAACTTCACCACAGATTATATGGCACAAAATACATGTACAAAATAAATAAGACAATCAGTGAAGACATTAACACACTGCCTAACCTACATTGCACCACAGAAGAGCAGAGAAAAAGCATTATTGCAACTGCTTCTAGGAATGGAGAATGATTAGCATTTCAAGCAGGCGTCCAGCCCATATTCACCACATATTGATAAAATCAAATCAAAAAAGTGAAACCAATGTAGAATGTCCAACAAGTGAATGAAAATTACCAAGGAAAAACAATAAAATAAATCAATAAAGACTGGACTACGTAGCTTCTCCAAAATTTAGTCATGTTTTTCGAGAGAGCATCTGTTTTGGCAAAATATTTTTGTGCAAATAAATTTGTTCATGCAAAATACTGAACAGCTCCAAGGAAGAGGTACCTTTGAAGAATAAGCAACAGATGCTATACAATTCAAATTAAATATAGTGTCAAAGCAATGTTCTGTCAGGTCTTACAACTCATACAAGAGTCTGAGAGAGGTTGAACAAAGCCTAAAAAACATCAGCACAATTTTCAACAAGTTGCAATGCTCCCATGGACCTTCCCTAATTCAACTACAATAGATCTAGCTGTCTTTCTCTCTCTTTTTTAAGAGTTCTTTTGCAAACTTTGTCCAAGACAAAAGAAACAAACATTGTCTTGACAAAGTAGAGAGATTGCGTAGTGTTATCCTACACAGGTTGTGTAAGGGAGGAAAATAATGGGATGTTGTGTACGCTACAAAGAGCATAGAGTCCTCCCAAGAGAGTTAAACAATGTTTAATGCAAGTGACTACATGTGAAGCGAAATCCCACATTGTTTGATTAATATGAAGTACATAAGTGTGAAGTCACCCTCACTTCATGAGCTAGCTTTGGGGATAGAGTTCTACCCCACACTGTAACATGGTATTAGAGCTAGGTACCAGAGATGGGTAGGGTGTGTGTCTCGCCTGCAAAAGGCAAGTGTTGCCGAGTGAGCACGCTGCGCGTGAGGGGGGGTGTGAAGCGAAATCCCACACGCTTGCATACCAAAGTAATACGAAGTATATAAGCGTGAGGGCACCCTTACTTCATGAGCTAGCTTTGGGGGTTGAGTTCTACCAAGACTGTGTAATACTACCTTGTCAGGATCCAGAATTTAAGGTTTCAAAAACCAATTCAAGCCGTAACATAGGGCAGCAAAATAGAACATATCCACATTTTCAACTAGAGAAGAAAAGCCGAGGAACAATAGACACCGTTTCTTATTTTAAGTTGCTTTTGAAATGAATAAGGCACTAGACAAAGTCCATGAACAACTTTGACTCGTAAGGTAGCAGAACAATAGGTACAAAATAGAAGTAGGTCTAAATGATACATTTGTTTTCAGGGCTATTACTTTGGGATGGGACTAAGAGTCATATGATGTTTTCCTCCTATATACTTACTCATCAATGATACCCATCCCAAATCAGAGGTATATGGGATTAAAGTTTAACCCAACTCATCAATGTTCCTTTTAACTCGGAGGTTAAATGTGCTAACAGGAGCTGCTCGCAAATAAGTTTGGATAAAACGTACATTTACCTCCAGACATGAAAGTTATTATCTTTTGATAAAAGGAAACTAGACTATACAAGCACAACAATGGCCTTTAGGGGTAATACCAGCAAATTGACAGTTGAGCTAACCTCAATCTGAATAGTTAACCTCCAAAAGAAATAGATAGGAAGAAGAAGAAGAGAAAAGCAATTAACAGGTCCTAACCTGCTGACGAGCAGCTGCTAGTTTTAAAAGCTCATCCGCATCTGAGAAATTTATGAACCACTGACTAAGCAAATGGTCTTTAGTATCGCCTATCATCTCTTCTTTCACATGCTCGATTGGTACTGCAAAAGAACCCAGACGCAAATCCAAGCTCAAAGCCTCAAAGAACTCTAATAAAGGTAGAGGATATAGCATGACACACCAAGGACTTTTACCAAGGGGCAGGCCAGAAGTAGCAGGAAACCTTGGCACAATTACAGCTGGATGATTCTGTACACGAGCGAAGAATGCAAGTGAGGGATCAGGAAAAACAATCTCATCATAACATTCTGCAACCACAGGTTTCCTGGTTGACAGAAGACCAAATTCCTCTTCAGCGTACAGCTTCAAATGGTGAAACCTGTAAATAGTTATGACACCATTGGTATAATGTGCTACCAACAAAAGTAAGACATGTGTTGTGTTAAAAAAAGTAACTTACAACTTACAAGGTTAACTGCTGGTCACAAGCATCACTGTGGAAAAAAATGGAGATGGCAATTTCAAATTCACCCCAACCACATTCCGATAACTCAAATGGAGGAGATTCAACCACTCTCCGTGGATTTGTAAAACTTGGGTGCAATTGAAACACAACTCTTTTAATCACGACACCCAGATGCTCGTTTGTCGCCCCACGGACGTAGACCGTCCATTTATGTGACTGAAACCTAATTGATAGGAAACTATTTAAGGAATTCAACCAAAAGATGCAGGACAGATTTATATGTACTGGCAAAATAATCAAAATAAAATCCCACTTACTCGCTAGCCTTTTTACCAAGCCAAAATGCCATTGTTCCGTACACTATTGGAACACTGATTTCAACATTTTTCAGCCTCTTGTTTGAATGCTACGCAAAACCAATAAATTGACCAGTTACATATAGATGAAGGTCACCAACTTTAATAAGCGCAAGTAGGAAAAAAAACTAGGTTTATAAGTCTAAGATTTACTAATCGCAACACAACAAAATAACATCCTCGAGGCACCGGTGAGCTAATCAGTAGCCCAGGCAGGAAGGTGAAGCGACTCATCACTTGATAGGGTTTCAGGTATGCTATTGGAGTGACATATTTCATTCCTTGGTTCTATAAAATAGAACATAAGCCAGAAGAGACAGAATCTTTAAAGATGAAACCATGCGCTGGATTTTTCAAGAAATCTCTGTTTCAGAGTAATTTAGTACAATAATTGTTGATACAACGTCTGAAGAAAAACATACAACACATACAACTTAAAGCACTCGGAATCTCCAAGAACAACCAGTTAACATAGATTGAGATAAAATAACATGCCTAATATGTAGCATAATGGGTTATAATTACCTAAACAAGCAAACGTGCAAGATAGGAGCAAATACTGGAAATCTTCCAAATCAAATTATCACCCACTTATTTTATTATATTCCAACATAATGGGTTTCAAATTACCTAAACAAACAAACGTGCATGATAAGACCAAACAATGGAATTCTTCCAGATCAATATTTGATCCACTTTGAATATTTTCCTGTATATTTTTCAACTTACGCAAACCCCACGAAATATAATCCGAAAGTACACAAACCTACAAATTGTGTAAAGATAAAGGCTGTGTTCGTTTGGGGGTTTTAGGGCAATTTTGATTACATCGTCACTTTTCTCTCTATCTCTCCACTTATTATGTCTGCTTACATCATCAAAACTAAACAAAACTGTGCAACTGAACACAGCTAAAATCATTCCTAAAACTTTCGGCTTGTGATAACTCCAAGACGCATAAAGCTGTACATAATTTTTGAAGGGTTTTTCAGAAGAGTACCTTCTTCTCATTATCTTCGGAAGACTCTTGAATTTCATCTCGCTTTGGTGTAAGAACAGCACCACCTCCATCTACTTCATCCTCGTTCTCTAGCATTGTTAATTAAAAATTAGGGTTTTCTGGCTGCAGACTGAAATGCAAAAATGGGGTTTTGGGTTTGTTGGAGGGTTTCTCACAGTTTCGTGAGAAGTTGGCGGGTCTGGTTTTTATACGGCCGGAAAATACAGGTGCATGATTTTTCGAGCTTTTCATCTAAGTACGTTTTAAAAACAATTCACAAAACTACTCGCTTGTTTTGAAACTATTTATTGTCCCATTTTATTTTATATTGGTCCTACTTTCAAATGTTTATATTTTTTTTATTTATAATATTTTGGAACTATTAGAGTTTTAAAAAGACACACGTAATTTTAAAAAGCAATTACAATGGGCTGGATGAAATATAAAATTATCATTGCTTTATAACTTGATAAATTATTTGAGTTCTGAATCTCAACTTTTCTGAATCTCAACTTGGGAAGTCACATAGAATTTTAATGGACACATGTCTAAACATACTTTACATTTTGGACATGAGAAGTCTTATGTTGCTAGAGCATCTCCACCATTTACTCAATTTTTTACCCAAATTTGAGTAAATTTTTTAGCAGAAACTTGATTTGATATGGAACACTCCAATAGACAAAAGCAATTTTAGGCATAAATTTGAGCAAAAACTTTATTAATGGCATAATTTTAAATTTGAGAGGGAGAAAATTGCCTTAAAAATTTGAGTAAAAAGATTTGATTTAAATCAATTTTGGTGAAAATTTTGAGTAAACTCAAATTTGCTAATGGGTCAAATTTTCTAATGGGTTTGAGTAAAGAGTAGAGTGGTGTTTTTTGTGATTTTTACTCAAATTTGAATTTTGAGGGTAAATTTGAGTAAGGAGTGGAGACACTTTAAGTTGAGTGTTTTAATACGCTCATGTGTATAGTTTGTTTTTCCCTTGTGAAAATGGATATTTCAACGGCCTTCCAAGTATTTGATAAAATGTATTTAATTTCAGATATGTTTGGTGGTTTTTTTTTTTATAAATAAGTTTAGTAGAATGTGGGTTGTACAATTTGTCATGCATGTACAATTTGTCATTAGTTCTTTTTTTACATTGTGTTTAATAGAGCAAGCTCTCTGCAATAGCTAGTAGTTGTTTTTCATCTATGTTTTTTAACGTTCACAAGAATCTAAAAATTATATTTTTAATTTATATATATTATTGCTAGATGACTTTTCTTAAAGAAGACCGTGAAAGCGACATGTGGCATGTATAAATTTTTTATGTGAAAAGGAAATATTTAAGTATTCAAAAGAAAAGGTGGGAAAAAAAACCCCTACATGGCTAGTATTTGATTTGGCCCTTGTCCAAAAAAAAAAAAAAAATTCTAATAATAATAATCGTAGATAAATATTAAAATATTCAAAATACGATCTTCAGGCAAGCTACGCGACGATGTCGTTTTAAAAGCGCCGTGTATCATATGACATATATAGGGAGAATTCAACTATCTTTCGAAACCCTCACTCTGACATCCTTCCTCCGGTAGATTACTGGAAAGACGAAACCCAAGCAAGGTCTTCCCGAAGCTGTATAGACAACCCCAGAAGGAAGAGAGAGAGAGAGAGAGAGAGAGGATGGGAGGAGGAGGAGAAGGGAGAGAAGGGGACTGGGAGTGCAGTGGATGCGGCAACAGAAACTACGCATTCAGGACATTCTGCAACCGATGTAAGCAGCCTCGCCTCCTCGTCGACATCAAAACCCCTGCCGATTCCAAATGGCTCCCTCGCATTGGCGATTGGATCTGCACCGGTAAACCCACCCCCACCTCTAGCTTCACTATCAATCTGTCATATCTATCTTAAATTCTTTGTATATACATATATGCACTTGAGGTGTTTATTGTATCTCTTTTTGAATATCCCCTGGGCTGTATAGGGGCTGGATTCGTTTTTGTGGGATCCAGTGACCTGGGTGAAAATCTTGAGTCTGTATTGGGTATTTAGGTCCCTTTGCTTGGCGGCGTCCAACTTATGGATTTAAACCAATTGTGTTTCCAATTGAGTTTTGGGTTTGTAAGTTTGTTTGACTTGTTGAGCACAAATCTGAACAGAAGTTTGGGGCTAGTGTTTGTTGTGGTATCTAATGAACTGGGTTTAAAATCTTGAGTCTCTATTGGCATTTTAGGTATGTTGTCCATTTTTTAGTTTCCCTTTGTTTCAGGCTTTTAGCTACTTAGCTGCAATTGGGTTTTGGGTTTGAATGTTTGCTTGACTTGATTAAGCTCGAATCTAACCAGAAGTTTGGGGCTAGAGTTTTGGTGACTGGATTTCAAATCTAACATTAGCTGTAGCAAACAAAGAACATGCTTTTGGGTTTGTTCAAAGAATTATCCCTTGTGAAAGGGCTGTTGCTGCGGTGATTTTCGTTTTCTTTGAACTTTTTCCTTATTATGGGAAGTTTGGGTTTTAACAGTGTTCAATGAGCTAAATGGTTGCTAGTAATCTTCCTTCAACCTTTTTTTCTAGATTACCTGGGCATTAGTCATTGTCATAGAGCTGAGTAGTCAATTCTGGTACTCACTTTTTAAATTGTGTTGAGTATAGCCTTAAACCATCAGAAATCAGTGGTGGCACTTGGACATACATAATGCTTCATATATACTGATATTTGTTGGACAGGGTAGGTTTTGATCTTGTGTATACATGAGCAAATAAAGGTCAAAGTCCATTGTTCTTTTAACAGTATGAAAGAACAATGAAATGTACTTTACCTTATTGGATGAGCATGCTATATAAAATTCTGTAGAGCATGTGTAAGGCTGTATGCATGCTGAAAAGTTCTGCCCTTTAAGTGATTTACAACCAGGGGGCCTTCCGGTACATTTTCATGTTCATGGCAGTAGTGTGGAGATGATTCCTTTATGAACTTATATTTGTACTGACCTCCTCGTAGTGTTCATTAATCAAATTGAGGGAATAAAGCTTCTGTGTTTTTCAATGTTTGGGCACATATTCTCGGGTTATGAATACTGATGTCAAATGTTGACTTGTCCAGAACTTTCGTGGTGTTCATGACAAGTACTTTTGGTACATGCAATTGATATATCCTCATTGTCCTCTCTACGCTATAGTCACTGGAACAATTCTGTATAGAAATGCTCCTACCGAAAAGTACTGGCTCCTAGTTCACATTTCACGATCATAGTGCTGAAGGAGTTTAATACTCTTTGTTATTCTAACTTCTACATATATGACTGCTTATTATGTGCTCCCCCTGCCACCCAATAATTGGAAAATAAACATATAAAAGCAACAATGGCAAAGAAGAAATGGTTGATTGATTGTGTTTGTATCTTGACATGCTTAAATCCTTGTTTTTTTTTTTTTTGGCTTCATCACAACATTTTGCACTAAAATTGTGGTCGTTGAAAGCTGGTCTGCCAAGTTTTCTCCTAAAGAGGAATTCAATATAGAGGAATTGCTCTTGGCGGCTCAGTGTGAACATACTGGTGCTCTGTCTGAGTGGTGATTCAAGAGTGAGTTTATGGCATCAAAGAAATAAGGTACAAGCAGGCAAGGTTTGCCCTCACCCCCTGGGGGCCTCTTTCTCTCCTCTCTTTTCCCTTCCTAATGCAAACCAAAAAAAGGATAGATTTAATAAGAGGAGATAAACCCCAAATTGGGATCATAACAACAACAAATAACATAACCCATTTAGTCCCCGATAAAGAATATAGAGAGCTTTTGCCCCTTGTATCCCAAACCCCAAATTGGGATACAAGGAGTAAAAGCTCTCTATATTCTTTAATCAATATATCAAAAAAATCCCCTAATGACAACACAAGACACCAATTTATAGACCCACTACCACTAAAGACACAAAATGACACTATTAGCCCAAAAGTTACTGCATCAGGACTCTCCCTCTAAAGAAAACAACTTGTCCTCAAGTTGGACTACTAACATAAGACACGAAAATAAAGACAACGTAAACTTTTATTGTGCAACTTCAAATTAGACATGTTGCATTCTTTGATCAATGCGTCACCCTCAACACAACCAATCTTCAATATGAGCTCTTTTTTGTATACATCCACCGCGTCCATACTTATTTTCCAAGAAACCACCCATTTGTCTTGCCTTTTGTGTCGAATTACATCATAAAAATAGGCCATCACACTTGTATCCATCGCACCACGCCAAGAACCATCTAACATGATGTGCAAAAAGTCTAACTTCACCTCATAGCCAAGGCTTGCTCGAGTAAAAACCATGCCCAAAGGATCTTCAAGCACCAAGTAGTCCACACTCTTTTTCGGCAACTTTGGAACTTGTCTGAGCATCATGAAATCATAAACTTGAACATCTTGCACCCAAGACAATTCAAGAGGCATCTCGTAGAAGCGACTATCAAGCTTTGACTCTACAAAATCCTCTAAAATAAGCGGGACATCAAAAGCAACCTCTTCGGTGTTTGGTATGACACCAACTCCGTTCTCTTTTTCTTGTGCTTCCTTGTTTTCTTGCCTTGCTATAGGAAAGCTTTCCTTGATTATATCAACAAATCTCTCATCTTCAATGCCAACACTAAACTCTTCATCATACGTAGGATCATCTTCAAATTCTCCCCTAGCCTCAAAAACAGAATCATCTCCAAACTCTTCATGTGGGAACTTATCAAGTTTAGGAAGAACATCATCATCATACAAGGGAATTCCTTTCAAATCACCTCCAAAGCCTTCATTTGGAGACTCATCAAAGATTGGCAAGTCTTCAAACTCCTTTTCAACCCCAAAGATAACATCATCTTTAAGAACATTTTCAAGTTCTTCATTTGGATATTCATCAAAGATAGGAAATCCATTGAAATGACTTGAGTTCTTGCACTTCTTCAAACACATCAGGAGTGAGGTTCATCTCCCCCTCAAACTTGTCCGGATTGACGGGTCCATAAGATTCTTCAAGGTCATCACCAATGTTCTCCTCCTTGTAGTCAATACTAAACTTAGCTTGACTATGAGAATCATAAAGACCTTTGTGAGGTAGTAAACGATGCACCTTCTTAGTTAAGGTAGCAACTTATCTTTTCATCGTCAACAATTGCACCTTGTCGTTCAAGGTAGCAATTTGTGCCCTCAACTCTTTAATCTCATGTCTATTTGGATTGCCATAGTCGTAACCATAATCTTCACCATTTTTCACCGTAAATCCTTCACCTCTAACTTCTCTCAAACCTTAACAGCCTCTTTGAGCCATGTACAACACCAAAATCAACTCCGATACTCAATTCAACCTCAATTAAGCAAAACCCAATCAATTGGGATCCCGAACTATAATAAAATCAACTCCAACCAAGCTAATCAAACCAAAATAAGCTGCACTCAGTCAACTCAGTCACAGAATCCAGTCAACTCAGTATTTTCAAACAAAACTCAGTAAACTCAGCTCAGAAAATCAGCGAATAGGTACCGCCCTGTCAACCTGATACCCAAAACAGCCACAAATCAAATGCAAACAACATAATCGGCACTATAGCAACAAATCTTCAACAATTTCACAACCACTACAGCAATAATCGAAGTAATCCAAGATTAAACGAACCTTTAATCGTAGACGAATCTGAACAAGGATCAAGATTGGTCTTCAACCTACCTAGGGCTTGAACTTCGTGAAATTAGTTGATTTCGAGCTCAGATTCTCAGTATTTCAGTATTTCGAACTCCAATCAGTTCTGATGGGTTCACTTTTTCCAGATCTGGTGTCGAAGCAGGGATTCGAGTGCAATAGAGCACCAATCAACCCTATCCAAGTGATTCAAACACTATACAGCAAGTAACGAGTCTTATTCGAGTGATTCAAGTTACATACAGCAGTTTCGAGTGCCAAAATTGTGAACTAAGGGTCGAGATGGTTAAATCGAGGGTCGAGATGGTGTTTTCGAAGGCTAAACCATGTTTTCAAGTTCGAAAATGGCTGAAAATGGTTCGAATAGACTCGATTTCGGAGGTTTGAGTTCGATTTAGCGCTGGAAATTCCTGAAAATGGGTAGATCTGAGGATTTTGGGTGGAATAGGTTGATTTGGGTTTTCCGGCGAAGCTCCGGTGAGGTTTCCGGCGCTGTTTTCCGGCGAGGTCTAGGTTTCAGGAGAAGCTCCGGCGAGATGAATGGTCAGGATCTGAGTTCAGTGCTATGATACCAAATGATGCAAACAAAAAAAAAAAGAATATATTTAATAAGAGATAAACCCCAAATTGGGATACAAGGAGCAAAAGCTCTCTATATTCTTTAATCAATATGTCAAAAAATCCCCGAATGAGGACCCAAGACACCTATTTATAGACCCACTACCACTAAAGACACAAAATGACGCTATTAACCCAAAAGTTATTGCATCACTTTCCTTCTCCTCTCCTATTTGTCCCTTCCCTCTGCTGTCTCTCTCCTTCCCGCCTCCTCTCTGGTTCGCTTACCGCCGGTTCTTTCTCTTGGTGGAATCGGTTCGGCTTAACGGCGAGGTAGTCTGCGTTTCTAGGGTTGGTTTGGTTGTTGAGGCCCGGCCGTGCCATTCCTAGATGGCTCGGTTTCGCCTAACGGCATGTGGTCTCTCGGTGGTGGGTTTGGCGACCTTGCAGCGGCGGATCATTCTTGTGAGGTGCTTGGGTGGGTTCTCTTCTTGGGCGTATTGCATATTTGGGCGTTCTCGGGCCTTCGGCTTGCTCCATGGCGTGGAGGTTGTTGGATGCCGTGTTGTTGATGCTCTTACTTGGTTGTTGGTGGCCGTTGTGGGTGGGTTGCGACAATAACTGTAGTGGTGGCGGTTCTCCTTTTGGCCTATGGAGGGTGTTTTTGTTGCAGCTGTTTGGTGCTCCTTGTCGGTCGTTGGTGGCCGTTTTGGGTGGGTTGCGGCAATGGCTACGGAAGTGGGGTTCTTCATGTGGCGGCTGTGGCAGTGTTGTGCTTTAATTTTTCCTTTTCTGGGCTTTAGGCCTTTGGTTTCGGGCTTCTGCTCTTTAGGTGTGAGTTTCAGCCCTTGGGGTACTGTGGTTGGCTTTTTGCCAATCGTGGTTTGGGACTTGGATTTGGCACTTTTGTTTTTGCCGTTTCCTTGGCCCTTTTGATCATTGTATTTCCAATGATTAATAAAATTTTCAACTTTAAAAAAAGAGAGTGAGTATGGCTTTTGTGGTGAAGATATGCATGTTTATCCTCATGTGGTAATTGTCTTCGTTATTGAGGGAAGATGGCAGTCCCCATGTATTAGGAGTGGTAGAAATTGTCCATATCATACTTCTTGCCACGTGTCATGCTGAAAGATATATGTATGTCTCTCTGTTGGTTCGCTTTTTTCTCCAGATACATATAGCTAGATAGTAGATATAAAGTTTCTAAACTTGAATTGTCTCTTGTATGTTGAATAATAAGGCTTCAAATAAAGCTCTAAATCCATTCATCAAGCTTATTAACTAATAATGCAAGAACTTGCTAGGTTTACTTAAGTACTATGTTATTATGAGTTGTGATGGATCTTCATTTTGGTAGTGATTAAAGGCCGACATGTTCCTCATTTATCTAGCTTGTGTATTCATATGTATCTTGTTTTGTCAAGTTTAATATTAAAAACTTGCAATTAAGTAGGTTGAGTGAGTTTGTTATTTTTGTTTGTCTGTCTTGGTCTGGGATGGGCTGGTTGGTGTGCGTTTTATTGGCTTCATTTCCCCCTTCCTGGCTGCATTGTGGGTGGGTGTGTTCGTGTGTATCCAATGGATCAATAGGTTGCACTAACAACAATTATGCGTCAAGAGAAAAGTGCAAAAAGTGCGGGCAACCAAAGGAGGTAGCAGCAATGCCAGCAATTGCAATGCATGGAGCTTCTCTCCACACTCATCCCCATTATTTTGCCAGGGCCCTAGGAGGACCAGAACAAAGGATGGATATTGGATTATTGGGCACTGGAGCTCTCCAGCAGTCACTCCCTGTGAGCTCCAGTTGGTCACTTGGAGGGGCTGATAACTATGGAATTCAGCAGGCATCTACGTGGCCTTTGGACGGAAACCACAGTTCTGGGCTTTCTTACACCGGCCAAGCAAATTTGTTGCCGCTGGTTCATAAAGGATGGCGAAATGGTGACTGGATTTGCAATTGTGGCTTCCACAACTATTCTTCTCGTGCAGAGGTATGAGTATGTAATAAGAACATTCACTAGTTGTACATTTTTCTCCAGCTGGCTGCTAATGGCTTTCAATTTTGAAGAAATCTGTTGCTTTGCAATGCGTGCCTTGATCTTGCTTTTGTTTTAATTGGCAGTGCAAAAAGTGTAATGCTCCTATGCCACAAGGTAAATCCTTCTTTCTCACTCAGCATAGTAATTTGGAATCTGTGCGTGTGATGCTTTTCATTTGTGTGTTGAGTATGAATTTCGATTAGGCTCTTAAATCTTTCTGCAGAGTACAGTTTTACATAACTTTGCTCTCTCTAATGTCACTGTGTCGCCCCTTTCTGGGATGTCACCGTGTTTGTTTGTTTGTTTGTTTTTTTGATCGGATGTCACCTTGTTTGTTGTTATATGCCATATGAACGTTTTTGAGAAAAGCTTGACTTTTTTCATTACAAAATCCTCCTAATTCACCTTAAATGATGGATTTAACCCATCATAACCACCACTTTTTGGCAGTGATGGACTGTCAGGATTAGTCACCAAAGACTCTAATACTTTTGCTCGAGGACAGGCAAACCACAATAAGTAATGTGTTCCATTATGCAAAAAGTAACACCACGAGAATGATCTAGATTGGGTACATCAGGGAGATGAAAGAATTATTTGTGGATAAGTTATCCCCCCCAATAATAGTTGCCTCACATAGTAGTACCATACGTTATATCGAGTCGGAGGAGAGCAGGAGCAAGACTTGGCGCATATTCTATCTAACAACTCAGGTGGGTGTCCAAGCATGTCACTCCATACTAAACCTAAATCTTAGATACCGAGGTACATATATCTAAAGCTAGGTAGTGGTACAGCTAGGCCTTCTTTTTCTTTTTTAATCTGGAGCAAGGCCTCGTGTTTTTCGACCAAAGTATTGTCATATTTGATCACACAATATATATATAAGCTAATTGAACTAATGGTGAATGGTTACCACTTACCAGCATCGCATGCTATTATTTTGTGTTATTGGTTATGAAATTAATGAATGTGTATGGATGTATGTAACAATTGCCTTTAATCATTTTGTTTGTCCAGTGTTTTCATGGTTCCTCAACCTTGAGAAAGAGGGTTGTTTGCACTACTTTGTTGGTGCTTGACAAAACTTTTCTTCTCTTTCATATCTGTAATTCCTCAAGTCCACCCATTGCAATTTAGGGTGCTCAAGTCATAACTTTGCAAACTTTATGGCAAAACTTTTCTTGGGCTTTTCTGTTGCTAACTTTTTCATTTTTCATTTTTTTTTTGGCTCTGAAGCACTTGGAACAAAGCGATTGGCATCTGAAGAATTGGTCCATAACTGGGATAACAAGAGACAGAATGCAGGACAGGTCAGCATATGTTCCAGATCGATTGCATTGCCCCTGTAATCCCGGATGTCAGATTTCTTTCTGTGACATGCTCACCTGTTTTCTTGAAATCACAGGCACTTGGGCTTCAACATGCATACCCTGCATTTGATCAAGTAGTAGTTTCTGGTGGCAACCAAACGACTGGGCTATATACCCCT
The DNA here is from genome assembly GCA_022606695.1 of Vaccinium macrocarpon. Lineage (NCBI taxonomy): Eukaryota > Viridiplantae > Streptophyta > Magnoliopsida > Ericales > Ericaceae > Vaccinium > Vaccinium macrocarpon. The sequence goes on along the minus strand of CM040179.1, from coordinate 36,160,460 downwards.
TCCCCTTATCCCAGTGGAAGCTCTGCAACAACTCCAAATTTATCAGTAAACATGCAGTTTCCTTATGTTGCAGCTACACCTACTCTCCTGGGCAAAGGGTAAAATTGGACTATGCACTCACATGTGAACTCCCCTAAAACACAACTAATTGGATAGGTTTTCTGTGAATAATATATATACACACACGTCCTTATAAGTTTCAGATATAATAGTTCCAACTGGGACGTATACGATTGGTTTTATTTTCTTCTTGTGTAATCATAATCTTCTGTTTGTTTTTAACTGTTTGTCCATTTACTGGCATCCTCTTGGTTGGTTTAGATTGTGGACCAACATTGGTACAAAAGCACCCACTAACCTCCCATTTGTCTCTTTGGGTGACAGACACATCTCTCCCCAGTTTCAGTCCCGTACATACATGCTTAGTAATGAGTCCATATATCAAGCATCCACCATTTCTTGTTCTAACCCGCACTTTTTGATCAAGATCCATGATACTCCTGCTCGTATGACTTGGCAGAGCGAAACAATGGCGTGATGGGGATTGGATGTGTACGAATTGCAACAATCACAATTATGCATCTCGATCCAATTGTAATAGGTTTGTAAATTTTACACCTTCGTTCTTGTATTTTCATGTTACGTCCTACATTCGTTTAAGAATTAGCAGAGGCCTGATTTGGGCAGTTATTGTTGTTAACATAACTAACTAGAGAAATTTGTAAAGATGGTGATAACTTTGTGGTTTAACTTGTTTCCTTGACTGCTTGGAACTATTTTTGGGTGTCTTCACCATATTGCATGCAAAGTGCATCAAAAAGTAAATCCCTTCCCCATTGGTCATGCTTTATGTCAGCCTTGGCGATTTCTTGTCGAACGTTCTTCTAATTTTTAGACAAGGTGTAGTGTTTAGGATTTGTGTATTGGGAGGTATGCCTTTCTTGTATTGTTGCTCTTTCAATGCAATTCTCAATTACCAGCAAAGAAGTTGTCAAAATACAATCCACATAGTCTCTGAATACACAATCCTGACCACTACATCTGTTTGCTCTTTCAATAGATTTCTCAGTTACCAAGAAAAGGCTATGAAAATGTCTTGAAGTATTTCTCTCTTACAGGTGCAAGACTCAGAAGGATGCGTCTGCCCAGTCGGTGAGTGTTGCATAGCTACTTAGCCATAAAATCATGAAGGGGTTTGCATTGTTGTAGCATTATGGTTTTTCGTATTCAGTTGCAGACATTATACGACCCTCAATCTGAATTTGATGTTCTTAAAGGCTTGTTGGTTTTGTTTGTTAGAAAAAGTGGTGTGGGTTTGTTTTATTGAAACAAGGTGCCTTGGCACCACTGGTTGTAATTGTGCACCTGCACCGGTTTATGTTATGAGTTCAATCTTGTAGCAGCTCTTGATTAAGGTTCAATCACTTGAAATCGAGAGGTCGGGTTTTTTGTCTCTCTTGATTGTGCACCTCTCGCTTGACAGCTTATTTTTAGTTTCGTGCATTATGAATGTCCAAATGGCTGTTAGCTTTCTCAATTGCATTTATGTACGTTAGGAAGTCTCAACTCTGTTTTCCTTCTTTTAGTTATGCCATTTCAAAGAGTTGACCGTCACTTTTATGAATTTCAATTCTTTGAAAGGGTTGTGTATCCATTAGGAAATTCGTATGTATGTATCATGTATGGACATTAGTGGATATGTATCATAAAAAGTAGCATATGATATCTCATTAATTCCAACACGTTTTACCGTTCTCTCTGCTAATGAAATGGAACGCTTTGCAAGTCACTCCACAATCATCCATGTCAAAACACCTGGGGTGGGTGCTGTCCCTTCATGGGTGTTGGCCGATCACGACTATCAATGGTCAGCCATGGACAACTTAGAGCCTAGCTAGCTAGAGGTTCTATTGTGATCGCAAATGGCCTACTTAACAATAAACGCATGAGATCAGTTCAATTTGTGGAGATATTACTACACAGTTAATAATGTGAATCCTAAAGCCATTAATACTTTCCAGAGTCAAAAAAAATACAGGGGTTTTCTTGTGAGGGTGGTCCTTTGTGAGATTCAGTCAACAAGGTCTATTATGACTCTGAGCATTTAACAACACAAAAGAAATTAAAGAGGGATCAAATTGAATTCTACAGTAGCTTTTGCTGGGGGCATGTGGTCCAACTCGCCCCTCTCTCTCTCTCTCTCTCTCTCTCAGATATTCGGATTTGTTAAGAGTGATACATGGGAGTATATGAAACCCTAAAAGTGCAATGATTTGGGGGTCCACATTAAAACCCTACGACTAAGAAACCCAACGTATAAAGAAAATGAAAGCAACCATCAAAGCTTTTCCCAAGAGTCTCTAGTATATGCATATATACTATTTATTACTTTGGGAGTATCTGTTTTGGGAAAGTTCAGTTTACAATGCAAAGGGTGTTGTTTTTTTCAAACACAAAAAAAAAAAACCACAACCAAAAAATAAAAAAAAAAAAAAAAAAAAAAAAAAAAAGAGTAGTAGCAGTAGTAGTTAGGGTTTTGCTGAAAATGGGCTGGTAGTCTTTTTCTGGGAAGTTAATGACAAGGAAAGCAAAAAAGAAATGAGACTAGTAGCGTGCTTTTAGTAGGAGACGGAGAGAGAGAGGAGGAAGAAATCGTGGTGATGTTATCTTTGGAGATATGGGAAGAGAGAGAGAGAGAGAGAGAGAGAGAATCAAAGAAGATGATTACCCGAAAGAAAAGGGGAATAGTAGTAGAGTACTGATCTCTCTAGCTAGCTACATAGGGCTCTCCCCTCCCTCATGAATGAGGTAAGCACCAGAGAGTGTGTGTGTGTGTGTGAGAGAGAGAGAGAGAGAGAGAGAGAGAGATGAGAGATGATCAGTGTAATCTAAATGCATGATAAGGAGAGGAAAATCTGATGATGTAGTGTCAAAATCAAACAAATTACACAATCCTGAAAAGTTGATCAACCGGAGACAGAGAGTGCAACAGTAGTCAGGGGTGGTAATATACAAAAGGGGAGTGAGACTGTTACAGGTTGAATTCAAGGAGGAATTGAATATTTTCTACTTCACAAAACTTGGAAGAATGAAAGAGGAGGAATAATAATAGTGACACAAATTTTGTGCCACAACTCCACTCACACGGGGTGTGGAGCTCGCATGTGAGGCCCAAGTGAATCCCACACCTCGTCTGAGTGTGATTGTGGCTCAAATTTTGTGTTACAATCATTTTTGAAAGATGAGTGCTTCTTTTTCTTAATCTTTAAGAGTTTTTCTCTCTCTTAAATGAGTACTGTATCATTTAGGCTCTGCTGGTAACTATTGGCCAAAAAAGGAAGTTTTTTAATTATTCATTATTTTATTTGTCAATCAATTAAGAAAACAAACATGTTTCGTGAGCATCCGTTACAAAACTCTTGAAAACAAGTTAGGGGTTGCTGAACGGATTACCTCCGAAGCTGCAATGGGTGGTCAGAGAGCGAATTCAGACTCTGTATTTATTTTTTATTGATTTTATTTGTCAATAGATATATAAAAAAATCCGTTAAAAAACTCTTGAAAACAAGTCAGGGTTGCCGAAGGGGTCAATTTCATCAATTTTAGTTGGTGAGCATACGTTACAAAAACTCTTGAAAACAAGTTTGGGTTGCCGCAGGGATCACGGATCAACTCTGAGGCTGCGATATGGGTGGTCATAGAGCCAAGGGAAGTGGCTGCAAGAGGGAAGTTGGCGGAAATTATATTTGGTTGCCTCCGGCCGTAAGGTATGGGGAGGGGAAGAAAATAAAATTGTGTTGTAAAAGCAATTGGTGAAATCATTTCTACAAATTAAGGGGTGCTTTGGGTAAATTGAAAAAACTAGTTTTTTTGTTTTTTTGGGTTTTGTCCTTATTCAAATTTTTTTTTTGTATTCATTAGTTTTCGGTTGATTTTTTGTGATTTCTTGGCTTGTCTCAACGAGAGGAATCTAAAAAATACAGTATAAAATTATTAGTCAAACTTAAAATTTTGTGAATAAAGACGAACGTGACATCCAAAAAACTCTTTATTCACAAAATTTTAAGTTTGGCTAATAACTTTATACTTTTTATATTCCTCTCATCGAGACAAGCCAAGAAACCACAAAAAATAGATCAAAACCAAACCAATGCAAAAAAAAAATTTGAACAAGGACAAAATCAAAAAAACCAAAAAACTAGTTTTTTCAATTTACCCAAACCAAGCCTAAGTGTAGACATTTTTTAAAACAACTTTTCTTGTTTCCATTTTTTAGTTTTACAAATTTCTCATCAACAAAAGTAAAAGAAAAAACTAAAAACGCCACCTAGCAAAAGAAATTTAGGAAAATGAAAATGTTATATACGGAAAATTTTTCTGCTTCCTCTGCTCTTTTCTATTCTCTTTGGAAAAGTTTTACAGTTCACAATCCTCTTTGGGTATGCACTTGTATAAATCACCCAAAAGTCCTGTTATTTTTATAATATTTACATTGAAATTCATAATATTTGCATGAACTTCATAACATAAACATAGAAACTCAAAACCTAAAACTGTTATGAATTTATGTGCCAAAAAGTTGTGAATTTTTGTACAAATAATTATGAAGGTTCAAGATTAATGGAATGAATTTATAATTTGTGAATGGGATGAATTTCTATAAAGGTGTAATAAATTTTATACGAAATGGGTATTTTAGCATTTCCTCCTCTGTGGTTTTATTTATGACGTCTACTATTTGTGATCAAACCATACCACGAACTATTTAAGCCAACATGTCAATTTGAATTTTGGATACCACAATTATTGGAGACAAAGAAACGGCTTTAAACAGCCTTCCCTAGCTTTTTGAATAATTGATTTTCCGAGGTGAAGTAGAGAAAAAAAGATTAAACGGACCAATGACACAACAACATTTCAATATTAATATTAAGGCTTTTTTTTGGCTAAATTGGGGAAAATGGTTTATTGGTTTATTTGGTTTTTTCCTTATTCAAAAAAAAATTGCATTTGTTAGTTTTCGGTCGATTTTTTGAGGTTTCTTGGCTTGTCTCGACGAGAGGAATCTAAAAAGTATAAAATTATTAGCCAAACTTAAAGTTTTGTGAATAAAGACAAAAATAAACCAAAACGTTTTTAGATTATTTGGTTTTGTCCTTAACCAATGTAATACTTTTATTTTCTCACATTTTAGTTATTTTTTGTTTGTTAAGAGCACGTAGCTATTGTGTTTTAATTTACATTAAGTACGTTCTATTTAGACATTTAATTGTTTTAGATACTTGAAACTTGAATTTTTAAAATATTTTTGTTTACATTATGGACCCCTCAGATATGAAATCCTGGTTTTATCCCTAGACGTGAAACATCGTAAAAAAATATATGATTTTGAAAATGTTATGACATTTTGAAAAATATTATGCATGATATAGTAAATATGTTGTGCCTTCTTTTGTGCTTTCAAAATGTTACACCATTTCGTGTTTTTGCTATGCAATTTGTGGGTTTTCTGGTTACTCATTCTCACTATTAATGTTATTATGCCATTTGGTAGTTAATTTTATATATAGGGGGAAGCATTATTCTAGACAAGTAAGGGATACCATATAGCATTTCTGAATTATTTTTCATTTTTTTAAACAATAGTGTAATTAGTTTTCATTTACTCAAAGTACACAGAGAAGCATAGCGATTGAGACCTCTTTTGAGTAATAATCTAATAATCTGGATTATTGGATTATTCGTTTGTCTTTATTCATTTTTTTTGCATCCGTTACTTTTACATTAAGATTTGTGGTTTCTGGATTCTTGTCGACGAGACGAATCTAATAAGTATAAAATTATGGTCAAAACTCAATTTTTTTTGAATAAAGCCAAAATAGGTTGATTATTTGGCCAATAATTCAAGTATTTCGACTTTATTCAAAAAAATATTTGGTTTAACCATAATGTTGTACTTATTAGATTCGTCTCATCGAGAAAAATTCAGAAATCACAAAATTTTGACGCAAAACTAACAAATGCAAAAAGTAAAAAAATAAATAAAATGAATAATTCGATAATTTATAATCCAAATTACTCCCTCCGTCCCATAAAGTTGTATCACTACGAAATTACGTGCAATTTTCAAGATAAAAAATAATGTGCTTACGAAAATAATTTTTTAGTCAATATGATCTTGTTTGATAGATCTCATCGAGAACTTTTATACGATGCAAAAAAAATTCAAAAATTATTTTGGTAAATACATTATTTTTTAGTTTAAAAATTACACGTAATTTCGTAGTAATACAACTTTATAGGACAGAGGGAATATTACTCAAAGATTGATTACCGTGGTCCAATTACTCACAGAAATTCTACCTTTCCCAATAGTACAAAATATTCCACAAATGAGTGACAAGAGACAAAAAGGGTGATGTAGTAGGAGGTTAGGTTACAGAGGGAGGGAGGGATGTGTTTGGAAGGTAGAAAACGGCGTGCAATGATCTTTGAATTATCAAATCTCTCCGGTCCGGATATTGTGTGTGTATACATGACCCCACATGATTCACTAGCTTGCTACTTTTATTCTCCAAAGATTACTTTTTGAGTTTCTCTTTAAAATATTGTCCTCTCACTATTCCAATGTGAGTATTGTTTTCGGTAAATTGTATTTTTGTGTTATATGTGAAGAGAATAATTAATTGTACAAAAATGCCGTCGAAAATACTATAGTGAAGCCTCAGCCTACATATGACCACATATCCTATCCCGATTGTCCCATATATTTGTTGGTCTCGCATAATTAATACTGCCCACACAAAGGTTCCCTTTAAACCAGTAAGGAACAATTGGTTGGTTATCCGTCAATTTAGTTTATGTGGAAAAGCTCTTCGCTATTAGAACCATGGTTGCAAATGTTTATTTAGGTTTTGCATTTGCATCTCCACCATGGTGTATCCTTTGTTTATCGAGGCTTTTTTTGCCGTATTGTCAGTATGCATTAGGCATTTACTCTTCTTTCTTGTAATAACTGCTCAAAGTGGATTGTAACCTTTTTCTTATTCTTGGAAAAAAAAAAAAAAAAAACTGTTCCATTTAGTAGTACCAGAAGGATGGAAAAGAACGAAAAAATTAATGTTTTATGTAACTTTATTAGTGTTCACTAGAAAATGACAAGTGAGTGTTTGGTTCTTTTATTTCTTTGCAATGAAAAATAATTGAATGCGAACGTGCCAAAAAGAATTTCAATCTCCTCCCTCAGATTAACTTTGAAAAAATCAAATCTAATCAGGCGATTGTGTTTTTAATGGTTCAATTACTTCAATTAAGAAAATTTTATTTCAAAATGAAGAAATTAAGTATATTAAAGAATAACAAAGAAACAAGATACTTCGATTGATAAATCAAAGGTAAACTTACTTCGAAATTGCCTTCAACTTCAAATACAAGGCGACGAGAACTTCGAACAAATGACTGTTACAAGAACAACCGAGATTAATCCTAACTACTTCCTAATCTACTTCGAATTGAGTTTGAAATCCTAAACTACTTGTCAATGAACAAACCAAGCATCATTTGTTTGATAGCGGTTTGTTGAAGATTTGTCCGGGCTTTTTCACTCATCAATTTCTTCTATATATAGATGATGCCTGTTAGTTGAACTTCCAACTCAATAAATTTGAACTTGGCTTGCTTCGAACTCCCTTTTGCACTTTGAATTGACAGTTTCTTTCCTCCTCCACGTTTGAATTTGATTTTTTTTAATCTTCTTCCAAAAGTTTTAATTTGAATCTGCACGGTTACTTAAACTAACCCAAATGATTACATTTTAAGGAGATAACTTCTTGTCAAGGTGTACTCTACGTGTTCTAACTGCCAATTGTCTTGTTTCACAAGATTACACGTGGAGTTCATACATTTAGCAGTTAAAATCATGGCTTCGAAGTCGAACGTTTAAATCAACAATAACTCATAACTGCCAATAACTGCCTTTTAAATTGAGAAACAATACAACATCATAGTTACTCAACTTTATTCCATTAATCCAATGTATCTACATTTGACAGATATTTGTCAATGTTTGGCATACTTAGTTACGTGTCAATCGACTATTGGATTTGTTAATTTTATATGTAAACAGTGAGATCCACAATTTCAATTTTTACTAGTGAACATTTTCTTGCAAAATGAATCGTATGAATGATTAAAAAAATGGAGAATTGCTATAGGGTCCACTATATTTATTTCCTAACACTTCTAGTCTACCTAATACTATCTTAACACATTCAGTCCACTCACACGTATCAATTATAAGAATACCTCTCGCTTCTTAGGATATCCTAAGATCCTAGGGTACCCTAAAACCCTAGAACCCTAGTACCTTAAAACCCTAGAATTCTAGGGTTTTAAGGTAGCTTACCCTAGGTGTGAAGACCCGTAAATTGAATTATATATTGCATTCTTTTCTAGTAACATTTCGTTGGATTATTTGTATGGGTGTGTATGTCTTGGTGTACCGGGGTTCGGTGGATGGTTGAGATGTGTGTTTTGATATTGTGACGTGGTTTTGGGGTGTTGAGATAATGCTAGAAATGATCGGAGGTCCAACCAATTGAGGTGGAAGAAAATTTGAAAATTTTCCAATTGCTATTGGTAGCAATATGCTATATTGCTAGCATATTGCTACTGGTAGTGGAGATTTGCGAAGCATAAAACTTTTCCCAGGTGCTACTGATAGCAATATGAATATTGTTATCGGTATCGATCGATCAGTGGGTCCATTTAGCATTTGCTACCAGTAGCAGTATGTGGTATTGCTACCAGTAGCAAGAGTAATTTTCTCTTGTTTCATGTTTTTTTCTTCACATTCGATTGTGAGTGAAACCTTACCCTTGTAACTCGTTTTTGACTTGATCTTGGCTTTTGAATACGTAGTGGAGCTTCAGTAGAGGTCGTTTTCGGGATTTGAGGTTTTTTACACCTAGGGTTCCACTCATCTTCTATTTTCAAGCAAAACCTTGAGGTAGGGGAACACTTTCTACTCTCTCTAATTGTATGCTTGTGATTAGTTGCATATATCTTGTTCTTAGCCTCAATTTCATTGAAATTCATGTTTTCCCCTATTGTGTGGGTTTTTTCCCACTTAAATTTCTTAATCTATGAAATTGATTATTGTTGGTGAAATTGGAAGTGAAATTGACCTCCCTCCATATTTAATTGTTGCCTACCATCTCTAGTTTGAACCTAAGTTATCTTATTTGTGATTGGGTTGAAATTTCACACCTTAGAGGTGAAAATCTGTGCAGTGTACTGTTCATAAGTTGCTGTCAAAAATTTTCAGCAGCTATCTTTGTCCTTCAGGTGGCAGTTGGCCACCCCTTGATGTCCGTTAGGTCCCCGTTTGCTCATTCTTACACATATTCGACCTTTGGCTTTATTTTCACCCATGTTTTGACTCGAGAACTATGGTTTTATAAACAAATATGCCAACTTACATTACATGAAAGTTTGTTGGTTTTTAGAAAGCATGTGTGCGTGTGTGTGGCAAGATTTGTTGAAAGACAGGTGTTGGTGAACCGAACTTTGAAATTTGAAATGGTTTTGACTTTGATAGGAGGTTTAATGAAATGGTTTAAAAGGAACGAATTACATTATGGATACATTTATGCATTTGGGAGATAGACTAAAGCTCGTGGATGTATTGAATGCTTATAGAATAAAGAATGAACGTAGAAAGAAAAGGATGTGCGTATTGGTATACTAATGCCTGAAAAGATTAAAGTGAGTCAGTGAGCATGCTGATTATAAATCCTAGTGTGATGCCGTGTTGGGGAATGTGATTGGTGGCTCATAGACACGTCTCTGATAAAAATGAGGGAACATTTAATGAATCAAGAGTATGAATGAGTTGATGAATGAAAAAGACATCATGTGTTACGTGGTGAATGGATAGGTCCAATTGACAAAGCGGTATTTCGTATTAAGAACTTGTGAAGATATCTTTTGTTTAAAACCTTCAGTATTCTACGGAATCAACGAAGTATATGATGCCTCTACCTTCGGGTATTGAGAAGGAGTTGAGTTTCTGGTATTTTGGCACAAATCAACGGACCTTATCTCGTTTCGAAAACTCTATTTTTCCATGAACTCGTGCTGTGTCACAAAGGCAGGTCTTGAGTTTATAAATTACTATAGCATTGCGCCTTGGAAGCGTTGATTATTATTATGAGCCGTGTATCGGGTGAGATACGCGGGGCCTATGGAACCCGACAAAGGCATACGGGGCCTACAGAACCTAGCAGAGGCGCGCGGGGCCTATGGAACCCAGCAGAGGCACGTGGGGTCTATGGAACTCAGCAGAGGCATGTGGGGCCTACAGAACCCAGCAAAGGCACTCGGGGCCTGTGGAACCCGGCAGAGGCATGCAGGGCCTACATAACCCAGCAAAGGCGCGCGTGACCTACATAACTTAGCAGAGGCATGCTGGGCCTATAGAACCTAGCAGAGGCGCGCGGGGCCTACAGAACCTGGCAGAGGCACCCGGAGCCTATGGAATCCGGCAGTGGGATTAAATCCCTAACACTAATGAAAATGATGGTTATTCTTCAAAGAAATGAAGATGAGATGTTTGGGTTATAAGAGAGGGAAATAGTCCCTGAATTTATATAAGTTATACGGAGCTTGTGATATCCGGAAAAGGTTAAACTCTATGTTGATAAAATTACCCATCTATTAGGCCATGGGGGGATACGGTGTACAGATGTTATTATAGTGTAGTGCTCGTATGACAAATCATGCAAGGAAACATTCCTCGGTTTGACAGATGATAGATGACTATTACCTATGATTGAATACTTAAAATTAAGATAATAATAGTATTATGTGTATGAATGATGTTGAAAAAATGAGTTGTCTTTAACTAAATGGGTTGGCTGCTATCACTATATCCAATGAACTTAGTTGATTTTTGTTAGATTCCAAGGGGACTATTTAAAAAAAAAAAAATCATGGACACTTGGGTGACATTTTGGATACATGTAATGACTTGGGTGATTTTGATAAAACTAATGAATACATGATTGGTGTTTGGACACTCAAATGACTTTTCTTGTTGGGACACTTAATTGTATTTTGGACACTTGGTGTTCTCTTGGACATTTCGACATTTCTTATATTCATCATGGTTTGTTGGGTTATCACTATACATATCTGTTCATTCAATTGATATAACTAAAGTCTATGTGCATGAATCACCTTTATACACCTAGCGTTTGTAGAATAGTTACCCTACTGGGCTAGTTTAGCTCAACCTATTATTTTCAAATACACGTTGAAGAGCATGGTGTAGGATGCACTAGTGTGCGTGCATGACATGGACTTTTGGGAAAGCACCAACGATTTCAAGCTATTTAACCCTTTTTGTTTATCTCTGGTATTTGAGAAACTATGATGTAATCTAGAAACTCATGTACCTTAGATTTTAAATTTGTTTTGAAACTTTATGTATTGGTTATTGTATTACTTGGGACGGAAAGATCAAAATTAGGACTTTGAATTTGGATTATTTAATTGATTTGACTTTTTAAAGGCATTTGATCATGGAAATCTATTGAGAAAATGACTTATCAAATGGGAAAATGTTTGACTTTTGATTTGTCCAGAGTGGACTCACGAGGTAATTTAGTTATAAAATTGAGGGTGTGACACTAGGATTTTAGGATACCCTAAGAAGTACCTAAAATCCTAATTGAGGAGGAAGTGTCTAAAATCGTAGGATACCCTATAAAATGTTTAAACCACTAAAAACCCTATAATAGGAAAGTGCATCATAAACCTAAACTCTAGGATACCCTATAAAAGTTCATAAACCTAAACCCTAGGGTACCCTTAAATAGGGTTGGTTTGGGTGACTTAAAAAAACTAGATTTTTGGTTTTTCTGATTTTGTCCTTATTCAAAAAAAAATTGCATTTGTTGGTTTTCGGTCGATTTTTTGTGGTTTCTTGGCTTGTCTCGACAAGAGGAATTTAAAAAGTATAAAATTATTAGCCAAACTTAAAGTTTTGTGAATAAAGATGAAAAATAATTCAAAAACCGGTTCTTTGAATTATTTTTCGTCTTTATTCACAAAATTTTCATGGAGGCTAATAATTTTATACTTTTAGATTCTTCTCGTCGAGACAAACCAAGAAACTACAAAAAATCGACCGAAAACCAACAAATGCAAAAAAAAAATTGAATAAAGACAAAACCAAAAAACTAGTTTTTTCAGTTTACCCATAAAAACCCTATAATAGGAAAGTGCACCTAAACCTAAACCCTATGGCCTATGGTACCCTATAAAAGTGTCTAAACCTAAACTACAGAGTACCCTATAAAAGTATATTATGTATTAAATTTAATGTGAGGGTACATTTGTCTATTAAAAATGGAGAGTGAACCTTACACCTTAGAAATTGCGAAAATGTGAATTAGAGAAGTTATGAAACTAAGAGGTGGACTAAACATGTTACCAAAAGCTATAATGAACATTAGATTAATTCTTTATTAAAGAATTTAATGTTTCTGCAAAATTCTTTATCAACAGAACATAAACGGACAATTGATTTCTTTCCATTAGTTTATGTTGTTTTCCACTTTTCATCAAAAAAACATTTTAACACAATTAATATTCTCGATTATAGAACAAAGCCAAATAGGTATTTGTTACAAAAGAAAATGTTTTTGTACAATCTAATTAGAAAGTGAATGAACAATGTATCTATGACTTGTCGTCAACTATTCTTCCATGATCAGAAAACAAAATGGACCTTAGCGCAGAATAATTTTGATTGGAAAATCTTTCCTGCGATTTTTTTTTCCTGGGATCTCTAATGAGATGCAAAATTAATTTTTTGTGACAATTTGGAGCCATTTATTTTCTATGATTTAATAGTTGAAGTCACATAAAATAGTATATAGTATCATGTTATAATCCAATAATTTTCCTACCCACCGCCTCTTTCCCTTCACCATCCATTAAATGCTACTAGTACTGTAGCATTTATTTGAGAGAAGCGTGCTTGGTAGCAGCAAACGAGAGAGAGTGAAGACGACATGATTGCAGTTTTGAGTTTCTTTCTCACTGGGCCCCCTATTATTAGTGTATGCATATAAGATACTCCACACAAACATAGTTTTCCTTCTGTGTAAACATTTTTTATAGCTGAGTGGTTGGGTCAGCTTGTGCGTCGAATTTTTTAAAGTTAACAACTGGACAAGGTTCCGGTGGCCTAGATGTTTGGAATATTTGGTCTCCATAAAATTCAAACTTGTAGCCTAATAAAGAGATATTTATTACTTTCTCATGCCAATTAGTCAAGCTTTTTGGGGTATTAAGTACAGTTGAGGAGAAATCTCTTTTGATAGCATTGAAATTAAATGCACAACTGAGTTTCGAGATAATGGAACCAAACTTGTAATGTTCTATATTGTCGTTTCACTAGTAAAAAATGCTAAAATACTTGTCAGTTTATTGTGTATGGAATTAATATAAAATTCAACAGCCTTGTTTGGTTTAAATTTAAATTTTTTTTATCCCTACTTCTCTCCAATTATTATCTTTAATTCCAAACATTACCTTGTATTTCCAATCATTTCTCTCTCTATCTCTCTCCAATCACTACCCCTTTTTTCCTTTCATTACATATATTTCTCTCTTCGCTCAAAACCCAAAACCAAAAGCCAAGCCAAACAAGATCAACATGTAATTGGGTATTTTATCACCTCCATGGTACCCAATAACTTCATGGATTGGTAGAGTGGACATGAGACGAAAAAATACTAGAATCGCATTCATTTACAGTTCACACACACACAGTTATATGTGTGTGGACCCTACCTACACTGCACACATCTAATGTGTGTGATGCCCACTCACTTGTGAGTGTGGTGTGTAAGCGAGTGTGGTTCAAGCATTGCTCCATGAATCATACAAGAAATAGCTTATTTCCTAATTAAAAGGTTGGAAATTAAGGTCGAATTGCACGGAGATCAAACATCCGAAACCTTGGGTTAACTAGAAGTTGGCACAGTTTGTTAGTTTAAGGACAATTAAATTAATTGAGGTGAGTACAAGCTGTCACAAACACTCAATAATCATCAAGGAAAATAGAAAAGTTATGGAAAACAACCACAAGATAAATAACATCTTCGCTGGTAAACGGATTTGGCGTTAGCCAAAGTCCTTTTACCATAGTTTTCATGCAATTATTTATGTAGAAAAAGCCTTCTTAGAGCATGTGACATTTGGATTCCAGCTTCTATAAATACCCGTATTCCAACGATTAAATATGCGCGGAATTACATATTGAAATAACAAACTCGCCACTTGATTTACTACTACTGCGAGTGATTAAAAACCAATTAATATAACCAAACTCTAATACATGTAATTATGCAAGATAATTAATGCATTAGTTAAACAAGTAAGCATGACACACAGATATACATGGAAAAATCCCAAGGTGGGAAAAAAAATCACGGGAGAGAAAAGAGCACTATTGTGAAAACTGAGTCATTTGTTTATGCATTTTGTGATCGGGTGGTCTTAGAGAAGAGGAATATATAGTAATAATGAATAAGGGCTTTGAGATCTTGGAGAACTTGTGATTAAAATGAAACTGAGTTAAATATAAAGGGCCTTAGTGTTATTCATGGATAATTTGCATGCTAGGCCCAGATGTCACTCTGTAAGTATGTGGGTGCATCTGGGGTGATTGGGGAGGTCATGTGCAAGAGGGACAAGTTCCCATGGGTTGCCGTTCAAAGAAGTTTCCATGGTGTAAATATATGCGTCACACTCCTCTTTGGGGGAGTGGAGAAGCCTGCAAAAGAAAGAACAGAAAAGAAAGAAAGAAAGAGAAAGACGGGAAAATGTATACGAGAAATTGTGTATGTAAGGATGTCGAAATAATTATTAGTATAATTTTATCTTTTGTTTGTGAATTGGTGGCGTAGATTGTGAGAACTTGAGGGCATAAATCACTCGATTATATTATTTCTGATCGTGGTGCTCGATGATACAGATCGTTACAACTATACCAAAAAATGCGAAAACAAATAGTTCTTACTCCTCTTGGCTGACTGCTCTAATAGATGCTTCAAATATGCCTCCTTGAATCTTTTGATCTAGATGCAAAACTCCTTTATACCAAACCACAATTGCCTTGAGGATAAAAGAGATGATAGCGAACGATTTCATTAGATTTGATGCTCTTCAAAGGCACCCCATTCCATGTTAATGGGTTTCTATAGCAGGTTGGCATCTGGAAGGGTTTTGAGGTTGGTCATGGGGCCTATTTGGGTTTGGATCTTTGATTGCTTTAGGAGTTTGGGCTCCCGTTACTAGGTGTTATTCGGCTTTGCTTTTCAGGTGTCTTTTATTTATTCAACCTTGGTTGGATTCCCTTCCCCTCTCCCCCGGCTTAATGTACCCTTTGGCAAGTCTTCTTTAATAAATTTTTTGACCGATTAAATAAAATATATAAAAAAAAGTCTATCAAGGAATCAACCCACAAGTGTTTCTTTAAATCTCAAAAACTTTTCTGTCTCTAGGAACGTTTTGGCTGCGCTTAGCCGCTTAGTATCAATCTATATGAACATCGTGCTTTAAATAAAATTTCTGACTTAGCTTGGCTCACTCGAGCAGTCCCTCCAGGTCGCTCAAGCGTCCTACTTTAACCTTTGTTTGAGAGATTGTCACCACACGCACACAATGATCAATACGAAAAACAGTAAAGAAATCAACACAGCAATATACGTGGTTCCCCAAAACCGGGTACGTCCACGGAAGCACACAGAATAGTCGTTTATTGATGAACACACCTTAGGGTTTTACAATAGAGAGTATTTATAAGAGAACTCTACTCCTATTCCAACCCTGACTAGGATTATAGCCTGAATACCAGAACTCTACTCCTATTCCAACCCTAACTAGGATTATAGCCTGAATACCTATAATACCCTTGTAACACCGTTCACGACTGTTTTAAACCGCTCGGTATCGATACAAGTCTTTCCCTATATCGATACCCATACATTCTGTTCGCCAATAGGTGCCTCGGTATCGATACAGGAAAAACCCTGTATCGATACCGCCTCTATTAAATTGCCTCCCAACTTACACATCGATACTAGGAACTTCTCTGTGCCTCTCATACACACCATATGAGCCATAAGTTCCAACAACCTTGCTTTGTCAGAATTCCATCTACGTTTTGAATCTTCTATCCAATCCGGTTGAGGCTCTAATTACTATCGGCGAGACTCCAATTCCAACATTAAAACAACTAACTAGTAATTAAAAGGATGTTAATTACACAAAAACTTCACAGAGTTAGCCAATTACAAATAAGAAACTTACACATATCTGTTGAACAACAAAACTCATAACAAACACGACTTAAAATGGTTTAAAAATTCAATGAACTCATGCATATGTTCTACGGCTAGACCGCAAAATCGAATAAGACCCGAGATACAGTACCCTTCTCCGTGATATGTTTTTTTTTTCGTTGTAAACTCAGATTTTAATAGAAGCTAAGAAAAAATTTCACCTTAGTGTATAACGGAAGGTAACTAGGGGCGGAAATGTTTGGATACCGAAAAATTGTCATAAAATAATTTTGGAAAAAATCAAACCCATTTAACTAGAGGTCCAGGGGAACTATTCATTTACTGGTACTGTTGTTCTGAAAAAGACACCCTTAGCCAATGAAGTACAAGAATAGTATTTTGTTGTTAGGCTTTTTGGCCCTGTATAAAGTGGACCATATCTTCTTCTTCTATTAATACTATTAAAAAAGTGAAACTCCAAATCGCAACATATCATTTTGTAGCCTTCACTCATTCATTCACAACAACAACAACAAGCCTCATATCTCTCTCTCTCTCTCTCTCTCTCTCTCTCCCAAATCATCATAACTATATACCTTGTGTTTCTCATCATGCCTTTTCATCCAAGCAAACTCCCTCTCAATCCTTAACTTTCCATCTCCTCTTTTGTCCCCTTCCTTTTTCTTCCCCCAGATCTCTCTCTCTCTCTCTCTCTCTAAAACCATCATCCCCCAATTCTCACTATAATCCCACACCTACCTCTCTTCTCTCTGGGTATTTTGTGTTTGTTTCCAAACACTTTGTTTTCATCTCATATTTTCAGTAGCAAAAAATTAATGGAACAACCACCACAAAATGAACAAGAGGAGGTTGGTGGCGGTAGTGGAAAAAACAGTAGTGGAAGTAACAGTAATTATCTGTGTAGGCAAACAAGTACAAGGTGGACACCAACAACTGAGCAGATAAGGATTTTGAAGGAGCTTTACTACAACAATGGAGTTAGGTCTCCAAATGGTGATCAGATTCAGAGGATCTCAGCTAGGCTTAGGCAGTACGGGAAGATTGAGGGTAAAAATGTCTTCTACTGGTTCCAGAATCATAAAGCTCGTGAGAGGCAGAAGAAGAGGTTCACCACCACCACCACCACCACCACCACCACCGTGGCATCTGATCAAATCCACCCCAACATTAGTTACAACAAGTATCCTATCATCAATACCACTACTCCACCGGGTAATTTTTTTTTTTTGTTGTTGAGAAAATGCCTCTGCCTAATCATTGTTCCTTGTATATTTATTGAGTAAAATTCGGTTGCCCAGTAGATTTGGAAAACTTTTGTGGGTAAGTTGTAGATTTCTAAATTATGTGTGGGTAAGTTGTAGATTTCGAAATTTGTTTTTGAAATAAATAATATGATGGCAAAAGAGCAGAGTTTTTGAGACTCGCAAGAAAGATATTTTTTCATTGTTTTAGAAATCTATTCCATCCAAAAAAAATTGCACATATATATGATTTGTAGAACTTTGACTGTTTTTATTTATTTTGTAAAAATGAAAAAGAAAAACAAAAACAAAAGCTCAGAAAGTGCGAGGTGATTTTTAATTGTGAATGGAGGATAGATTTATTTTTAATTTGTCTTGTTGGCTATTTTGGAATGTACATGTGATATGATTTTGCAGGGGTTGCAAGTAGTACTCCATCATCATCTTCTTGTTCTAATTCCTCTACACCAGCTATGGTTGCTGTGGGCCAGATCATGGGAAGCTATGGGTATGGATCTGTGAACATGGAGAAAAGTTTCAGGGTAAGTTTTCCCCTGGCTTCCTAAAGTTAGGGCTCTTTTGGGGCCTTCATTTTGTCTAGCTTTACAACATTAATTCAGGGTATTAAGAAAACTACAAAAAACAAAACAAATTTTTATGAACTAATTAATTTTTCAAAAAGGGGGAGAGAGACATGTTAAACATTTTCGATACTTCAATTATTTTTTACTACTTTATAGAAATACACAACTCTTTTCTTTTTGAACCAAATGTTTTTCATGCTATACCAAAAACAAGAGGAGGAGGAGGAGATTTTAGAGCCCCCACGTACTTCAAGCTTGTATTTATTGTAACCTTCCATTTTTCTAGCCTCTCCACCTTTTTTTTGGGTAAGTTAATTTCATTACGACAACCCAAGAAAAATACTAACAATTTAGTGGCCGTCTCTCTACTTGCATTTATGGACATTGGACACAGCATTGTGAGTGTAAATTAATTGCTCTCTCACTCTCTCTCTCTCTCTCTCTACAATCAGGACTGCACCATATCAGCAGGGTGCAATGGTGGTGGTGGAACAGTAGGCCATAATTTCTGGGTCGGTGGTGGAGCTGCAGGTGGAGGTGTGAATCCATATCCTCAATCCTACCCTTTCCTTGAGTACCAGAGGAGGATTAATGCAATGGAAATTGATGATGAACAAGATCAAGATGATCAAGAAGAGCAACCTCAGATTGCAACGCTACCTCTCTTCCCAATGCATGCCGCGGACAACATTATCAAGCCCGAAACACCAAACAACTGCTACTACGCCGGCAGCAGCAGCAGCAGCAGCTGGTTTGAGTATCCCGACCGCCACGCCAACGCCAGTGGCTATGGCTATGGCTATGGCAATACTCCTACTACTGCTCACACATCCCTTGAGCTTAGTCTCAACTCTTACGCCGGCATGTGGTCTTCTGACTAGTCATTCAGTAGTTTCTACCTACCTAGCTATGTCATCTTTGTTTTGGTGTTAGCACTAGTTTTTTAAGAGCAGTCTTTTATATAGTTTATGGGACACTAGTTTCTTTTATCTCTAGCTTATATATATATATATATATATATATATATATATATATATATATATGCTCGTGTCCAAATTAAGTTTCTAATGGGTACGTCTTCTAGTTAACTTTTAAAGTACTTGTCATGGAAATTAGTTAACATGCATTTGTGTATATCGTTATTTGTCATCTAGTTGGTTGCATTTTCTTGCATTGTTATGGAAATTATGTGTACAAACGTAGGTATGTAATTCAACCAAGGTTTTAAATAGCAACATCAAGAATCATAACTCGAGATCGTAGTGCATAAATTATTGCATGCATAACTGTCAATATCTGCTATGTATAGGTTCGTTTACAATTATAATCATGCTAAGTGCATAAATTATTGCATGCATAACTGCCAATATCTGCTATGTATTGGTTCGTTTACGATTATAATCGTGCTAACTTGTTTTCAAATTTAACGCGCTTCACTTATAGTTGAAATTCTGAGTCGAATTTAATTATTAGTACTTGGGATAGCACAGGAGTGAAGCATGTAGAGCATTATTAGACATGAAAGAATTATAATAAACCATCCAATCCGCTGTTATGACCCCATTTGTTTCTACTTGAAACTGAACAAATTTTCATTATGAAAAGACCTATTTTAAGATTTGAAAAAAGAATTAGGTGAAATAGTAGTCGAACAAAACACCCCCATTAACTCTCTTTTTTTGAAATAAAGTCAAGAATTCCATTATAACCACCATCCGGCAACGATTACATTCAGAGAGAGGACTGAAGCCAAAATTGATAGAGCACGGCCTTCGCCCGGTTTACAAAGCCACTAGCTTTTAGACACACCTGCAAAAGCAGACCCAAGATCTTCGGGATGAAATGATGAATCCTATCAAAATGTTAGCAGTAGAGAACCCAATGCGTACCCGGCTCAAAACCTTAAAACAATATAGCACAAATGTAATCAAAATGCATGCTTATGATCCAGGGACTATGGAATCCACAAAATGCTTAATGCCGTCAAGCAATTGGTGGTGGAGAACTCCACTGAACAAATATTCCCAGCGCCACCACAAATGGACATCTATGCAAGAGAGCCTACGCTGTCATGCAAGGTTCTGGACGCAAATATGTCTCATCGGGCATAGGTGGCCCCACACATCCACGGTGGCCATGGGTTCCATTCCAAGATCAAGCAGCAAAAGCAAGAAGATATGTCCAAGAAAGTCTACTAGTAAATACTACAAAATAAACCATGAAAATGAAATTATAGACTAATCAAATCCCAATAAAGTTGAAGCAAAGCAAAACCCATAATTTTGTCCCGAGTTAACTCCGAGTTGAACTAAGTTGAGACGAGTTATTGCTCCGTGTACAGAATCGAGCTCCATAGTTGCCACTGCCAATGGGATCTGGAAGCTTATTCGCTGAAGGGTGCCCAGGCCACCATGAAATCATCGTCCCAGCAAGTGAGAGGGGGGAAAAGGTGGAGTAGAAGAAGGTGGAGGATAGGCGGACAAAGGTTGTGGTCGAAGGGGTAGATGCTGTAGGGGAGACTGATAGTGGGAAGATGTGTTATGTGGTGGCAGTGATATGATGGTGGCGGGGCGATTAGGACCCCAGGGGGGAGGTGAGGTTAAAGGGCGGCGGCCCCACCTCCCCCAGGGAAAATCGAACTAGAGGTGTAGCCGGAGAGGGATGGAGTGGGAATGAGGAAGAGAGACGGTTTTGGTGGAGAGGGTGGTCAACAATGGAGGGAGGTGGTAGGGAGGGAAAAACCCTAGGAGACTCTCACAGAGGGGAGGGGAGAGATATTGTGCGTTGTCCAAAAATGCGAGACAAAGCTCACCCCATTAACTCTTTGATATGCTTTTTTGGGAGAAGCTATAGTGACTCTGCCATGTCCTCCTCATATGGCTGCATTTTGAGCTAACAAATGTTCATTTCATTCAGCTCGTCGAGTGAATAATACCTTCAAAAAATTTACTTGATTACACATTGATAGAAACATGAACGAAATGAACAAATAAATTGTTTGTGAACTGCAAAAGAAAAAATCTTATTATCAGAAAAATAAGAGAAAAATTAATTCTTGCATCGCAGCGGGATGGTCCACGGAACCGATTGATTTTTATTTTTTTGAATGCTTAATTCCCTAATGGTTAAGCATATGTAATTGAAAAACTATTTTTTCTAAATATTAAGACATGTTATTTTCTCACAACACATTATATAAAAAATCATTAAAAAAACTAATTTTTTCAAAAAGTTGAGTTATAGGAACACCCCTTGGATCAGAAAAGAGAAACATAAAATAGTACTAGTACTCCAGATGATGAACTGTAGTATGATACTCTATGGAAAGGGGCCCACAAGCTGGCTTGGGGCAGCGCCCCTGGGCTAGAGTGCGTAAATAGGATGCAATTGGGGGTGGTATCTTACAAGTACAATCCGAAAAGATTTCACAATGATTGTACACTTCTTTTTTTACCATAAAATATCCAGACTAACTTAAGCGCGTTGTAAGTCCTCAATTATCTCCTTTTGATTTTGTGTCAAAAGTTGGTCATCTATGTTAGGCTTTAAAGAAATAACAAAAAAAATATTTGTTTCTTATGAGTCATGACATGAATCTAAAGAATCAAATCTTAATTTACGAAGAACATACCCATAAATCAACCGGATTAACCTCAACTTGGCTAATGATTGTACACTTCACTGGATAAAGTATGAGTAGTACATGTCTTGTCCAATGTGTAAGTGAAAAGAAAACTAAAGAAAAAAGTGGACAAAAGGAATGATGAAAGTGAGAAAAAGAGGGAGAATTGGGAGTACATGCGGCCGTTAGTTTCAACGAGGAAAAAAAAAAATACAGAGCATAAAACTATCGAAATTTGAACCCCGGCCCTCACCTTATTCCATCTCTCACTTTTTTCTTTTTTTTTTTTTCTAATGGTCAAAAGTTTTCGAGCTAACTTATTTGTAATTGACTAACCTCATCTTCGATTAAAGTTAAAAGTGAATCATTCTTGCCAGAGTTTAAAATTTTATAAAAAATTTCTCTCTCATATCAAAATTCCAAAAATTAAATTTTAATTATCTGAAAAGCAAATCTACCGACTAACCAAACTAACTTACGTGGCTACTCCTTCACTTCACACTGTAAATCAATCTTGTCAATGCTAGGCTGGGCTTCCCAATAACCCCTCTCTCTCTCTCTCTCTCTCTCTTTCTCTCTCCACTCCTCTGCCGTCTCTTGGCCCAATCCTTGACTCACTACAGAAGAGTCAGGCTAAGCATGAACATTCTCCTCCCCTTAATCAATGTGTAGTATCCACGGAAGAAGTGAGAGAGAAAAAAACAAACACCTTTTCACACCATGCATGTACAAATTGTACATACATTAACTTCCGCATGCGCATATTAATTCCATAAATATTCAAACACATTTCGTGCGTAGCTGTGACAAAAAAGGCTCCAAGTGTTATAAACTTAATTTTTCGCATTGATAGTGTATTGATCTACAAAAAGCAATGGAGATGCAATCGGGTATATACGACTTACGAGTACAGAATTGCTCGGATAAATTGTACAATAAATTACACTATGCCCATCTACATCTTTACGAATCTCATGGCGTTACTAGTTGTCATGTAGGGAGGATATTGCACCATTGATTGTCAAACGGAAGGTCGTGATTGGTCAGTACAGGTCTCTAGATCCGTAATGTATATCATTTACACGAATATATGTAACCCAACATTACCGAATTTAAGTTTGGAGAAGGAAAAAAAAAACCCATCAAGAAGATTTCCATGGATGCATTTTGGTTTGACAAGCAACTGATGACCTTAATGTCTTTTGGGGCACTGGGCCCATTGAGAGAGAGAGAGAGAGAGAGAGAGAGATGAATGAGGAAACTATGGAGAGTGCTTGGCTTCCTAGTAGAATGGATAAAAGGAGAGATTTAGTTGTGGATCCAAGGAGATCTCTTTAAGGCTTTTTGAGAATTCAAGTACGTAATGTCCCTTACTAGTAATATCACCCATGTCCTGCATCACGCTTTCGATCCCTTTTTCGTGTAAGTGTTTGAAATTTGAGCACCCACTTACAATTTGGTTCCTTTTTTACCATTTTGGACACAACCCTACCTCACCATTTCTCTAATTTGTCCAACTTTTTTTCGTTCATTCTTACCCACATCTCTCTCTCTCTCTCTCTCTCTCTCTCTCTCTCTCAACTCTGCGGTGCAATAGGAAAACAAAAACGTAGAGAAAGCTTTAAAGAATGTACAAATAAAAACACAAATTATTGACGAGAAGCCAACAAAAACACTAAAGCAACAAAATTATCGCAAAACGACTCATACAACATTTCTCAAATATGCCTTTTCAATGATCATTGCATCACTCTATCATCTCCAAAATCCGTCTATTTACATCCTCTCTCCATCCCATTTTATAGTCTCTCGTTCCATTTTAATCGGATAGAAATTAAAATTGATATTTTTTAATTGGTAATATTTTTTATAAGCAATATGAATCTTGTTTTATAGATCTCAATTAGTTCTATGAAACAAAGTTTTCAAAATCACTTAAACATTATAGATTATAAGATATACTCCCTCCGTCCCAATTTTATAGTCCCAATTGACACTTTTTGTTGTCCCAAAAAAATTGTCCCACTTCAAAACTAAATGAGTAATTGTTAAGGAATTTCCTCTTATACCCTTGTATTTTGAAATTAAAAATAATAAAAAAGTAAGAAAGTGTAATGATTGAAGGGTAAAATAGGAAAAACATGTTTTCAAAAGGTTGAATGATTATGTCCCCTTATTAAGTTGGAATCCACAAAAGAGACCATAAAATTGGGACAGAGGGACTATAATTTAAAACACTGAGGGTTTCTCTAATTTGGTTTCTTTTTTACCATTTTGGACACAACCCAACCTCAGCATTTCTCTAATTTCTCAAACTTTATTTCATTCATTCTTACCCACATCTCTCTCTCTCTCACACACACACACACATTTTTTTTAGCGGTACAATAGGAAAACAAAAGCATAGAGAGAGAGAGAGAGAGCTTTAAAGAATATATAGATAAAAACACAATTTACTGCCGAGGAGCCAACAAAAACACCTAAAGCAACCAATTAAATTATCGCAAAAGCACCTAAATTGACTCGTACAACATCTCCCAAATACGCCTTTTTGTAATGACCATTCACCATTGCATCACTCTATCATCTCCAAAATCTGTCAATGTACATACTCTCTCTGTCCCATTTTATAGTCCGTCGTTCCATTTTAACCGAATAGAAAATTTAAAATTTTCAATTGGTAATACTTTTTATAAGCAATATGAATTTTGTTTAATAGATCTCAATTAATTCTATGAAACAAAGTTTTCAAAATCATTTAACATTATAGATTATAAGATATAACAAATTGAAAAATGGCACAAACTCTAAAAAATGACTATAAAATGGGGATGGAGGGAGTACTACTATTTATTCTTAGTATGTCCATTTTTTCTTTCCTTTTCATTTGGATAAAAAAGAGTATAATGAAAACTCTTAAAATTGTGTCTATGGAGTCTATGGACCGTTTAAGTTCTAGTCAAGGCCCAAACCAATGTGCTGGAGTTTAATGGGCCGTTGGGAAGATATGGGCCTGAGATCGAGATGATCTCTCTTGCATTGAAAAAAGCATCACTTGTAAACAAATTTTGTGAAAACCAGTTTCGGAACCTCCAACCCAATAGAAGAAGAGGAAAACAGCTACAGTGCCCTGTAAACCATTTTACATTATCAATTTGCAATATCCATCTCAAATCAGACATTTGACATAAACACCCTAAAAATTAACCAAATTTTGAAACAACAGAAAAGACAGATTTAATTCACCAGTGGGGATAGATCACATAACTGGCACCGAAAAGACCAACTCAGTGGCACCATCGATCGAACCATGATCACGGTCATCCACCACCGTGGTCCCCGACTTCTTAATGAACTCGATGCAATCTGCCACGGCTTTGCTGTGTCGAGGGTCATTCAGGTAATTATAGCCGTATCTAATATTCTAGTTTTGGCAGATTTGGTTCGGGATCTATTCGCCCAATCCGCAACCGAACCGACTCAATCATATCTCACTCATGGACTGGTGCAGATGGAGTGTATGACAGTCTGCAACAAGCGGATCAGTTTGGGAACCGACCCAATCCGTCCAAAACCAATTAGCGGACAGGCAGTGCACATAAACGTATCATGCAAAATACGTACATAGCTAGTGTTGCTTTGTAGGCATAGGGCGGGCCGCGATAAACTTTTGATTGATCACATTTTTTTGACATTCAGTTTCATAATCTTGATAATTTTAGTTTGGCACCATACTTAGCAAATTCACTGCTGATTCTAGTAGTTCCTTGGAACATTCTCTTGATTCAGCTTTCTTTCGTTATCATCATATTCGGATAGTGTGCTCCAATCCAACAGGCAAGGCCCACATAAACTACATTATCTGTTCATGTGGAATTTTGGACTTAACTGCATATTTGTTTTTCTTGTTTTGTCATCTTGGCCTGTTTTTATGCCTATAAAGAATTGCTTAGCTTTTTAACCCACCCCATTGAGTTACTGATGACCTTTGTATGGTGTTGGGCTTCTGAAGTCTCATTCGACTTCACAGGCATCTTCGCTAAAGCGGGTATTACGATATATAATTGATAATGTAAATCCTAGGTTTTAAATACTTGTTATATCTAACAACAAATGTAACTTATAATTCTTTTCTAATTCGATACATAGTGGAAACTGGTGTGAGTTGGGGATGTACATAACATTTTGTTGAGGAACCCATGTAAAATATCCAGCATGTCTTGCGTTCTTGTTTTATGTTCTTGATTATCTTTGCGCGTTTTATGTTTGTTGACGTGGCTGAGTTTCCAACATTTCGGTAACTAGTAGTAGTAGAGTATTAAAAGCATTAATAACAGAAGGCAAGAACTGAGGTGAATTATTACATCTCTCAAGAAGCTACCACACCAACATCCACAATCTTCTTCTCATCTAAAATCCAAAACCATGACCAGTATCAAAATATGAACTCATCGTGCAGCTAAAAAAAAAGGAACAAACAGAAATACAAATTGAAAGCAATTAGAGACCATGCTAATTCAAAAAGAAAAAAGATATGAACCGGAAAAAGTGTGCTTTTCTTTATGTAATTTGCCGAAGCTCATCGCCATCATGATATTTTGGCTCCATAATCTTGCCATGCCCGCACACGAGATAATTTGTTCTCAAAATCTTGTCCTCCTATCATAATGCATTCTAAGACTCGGGAGTCCTGTACCTTCTGCGGTTGAGGGTGCATTGGAGCCAGGGGACATGAATTTTGAGGACAACTGGATGTCACGCGCCCATTTAAAAGCCTGGGGAGCTAGGAGATTCACATTCTTCCCCTCCTTTCTTTTTGGAAAACAACCCTCTCATGAAAGGGATAAGAGGCTTCCTCTTTTTCTTCTTCTTAGGGTTTGGCTCCATCACTTGACCGACATCTTTGGTAGTAATAATTTTTGTCAGTGAAGGAGGACTAGCAAACTTGACAGATCTCTTCTTCTCAAAGATGCACACCAAACCTTCTTCTCTCCCCGTAGTCTTAACATCAACATCCCGAGCATTTTCTATGAACTTGATCTCTTCAATCTCAGGATCAAATGCTGCTGCAGGTTGTTTATGGACTGATTCATGACTTGTCTTCAACTGGAGTAGCTCCCTCTTTGTGTGTTCAAGTTCTTGTTGAAGTGATTTAAGGCAGTAAGCCATTAAATGGGTTTCCTCTTTCGCTTTTTGAAGGCTCTGTTTTGTCTCCTCAAGCTCAGCTGATACTGCTCCAATTTTGGATTGGTATTGTCCATGTTCACTTTCTCTGGTGTGCAACTAAAAGAAACAAATTAAAAGAAGCACATTAGAGTTTGTATGCTAGCTCTATTGCTCCATCGCCTGGTCTCTCTTTTAATATCCTCTTCAATTTTCCACGTTGAAGAACAAAACATAGATCAAGGATGATTGATACTCCAATCTTTCTTTTGCCAATCAAAAAAAAAATGTAAGGCGTCACCCTAAAAAGTACGGTGCTCATTGTGATACTGAAATGCAAGCATGCATGCATATATAGTATTGGTAGCTAAAGGAGTCAGAGAGAACCTGTTGGAGCTTGTTGGCATAGATTTCCCCGGCTAAAACTCTCTCACCAAACAGCATAACTGCTTCTTTCACCGACCGGAATGGTGCTCGGGTATCGATCTCCGCCCGTCCTATTACCACCACCCCCTCCTCTCTTTCCATATGAAATAGCTAGGCAGTTTTCTAATTGATGATGAATGAAGGTGGTGGTGAGAATTAATGATATCTCTCTGCTTTGCCGAGTTGTGTAAAGCCACGAAGAGTACTACTTCTTTATAATATAGCGATGGAGTACAAGTTGTTAGTAGTAGCTAATGGTGGGGGGTAAATTAGTTGTGATTACTTTAAGGAAGTTATAAAATAAAATCATTGTGGAGCCGGGGAGGGCTTAATTTCTTCGCGTCCACTTCACTGGTATTCTGTTATTTGATGCTGATGTGCTTGCTTTGGTGGTTGCTCCATCTTTGTTGTTTCTTGTTCCCATTTTCACTGCAGCAGCTTAATCAAAATCATACTTCTATCACATACTAATTCACGTATAGAGAGAGAGAGAGAGAGAGAGAGAGAGAGAGAGAGAGAGAGAGAGAGAGAGAGAGAGAGAGAGAGAGAGAGAAACTGAGAGAATTGGACCTTTTGTGGGTTCCCAGAAAGAATGACTTAGATCTCTCTCTCTCTCTCTCTGTTGGTTGAGGAGTCTGTTTCCTATTCCATCACGTTGCAATAGCTAGTGGGTGTTAATTTCCGAGCAATGCTAGGGACGGAATGGGAATTGGAATTCTGTAGGACGATTTCTTGTAGTGCACATTGAGACCATCCATCTCGATAATCAATTATTTAAATATATTTGTACCGCTAAGAGTACATTTGCCAATCTGAATCATCGATTGTGTAAATGTACGGCCCATATGTGCACTGCAAGAAATGCCCTAGATAGAGGACCCGGGGGATCTTGCTAGGGACACATCAAAATTTACATTTATTCTTACATCTTTTCTCACAAATGAAGATAGGTTCCACAACACTGTTTTAGAGGGTCCTAGCATCACTTACTATGTCACCTGTGAAAGAAGATGCAAGAATGGATGTAAAATTTGAGGTGTGCGCGCCAAACATTTTTGTTTATTTCCAGCTCCAGGACCGAAACCCATAAATCCTCGCTATAATTTTCATTTCATGATGACAAAAGACTCTTTCATGCTTTAAAGTCAAAATTTGGCATCAAGAATGGCAAATTCTATGCATCCTTGTGCCAAATTCAATGTTCAAATTTGATTATGTTATTCTTGGTGTCAAATTTGGCAATTGCCCAACCTTTTTTATAACTCAGGTGTCCCCATTTTATGTTTCTCTTCAGCTGGAGTTTCCAATCAGATAGCCCTGGGGCTCAATCAAAAAGTCTAGTCCTGTGGTAAAAAGAAACACAATCCCGCCAGTGATGTGCCTTTAGGGCTCTATCATTGGCTTTTGTATTGATTAGATTGGCTGCAAAAGAAAGATATAGGGATTGAGGGAAGAACATTGATACCATATGTGTTATTTGCAGATCCCATAATCATCTCTTTTCCCCTCGAATGGAAAGGAACACCAATGGGCTACTCAAAATTGCAGCAAAAATGGTTTCGAAATGCAATATACCTACTCCCTTCGGCAATCTGGTTTTTTCTTTAAAAATTAGCAACAGACTCCATGATTGCGAAACTTAATACTTGCTCATGTCTAACGGTAACCAGACACTTGCAAATGAACTTTGTTAATTATCATATCATGCCTATGGCACTCTTCTACGTGGGCAAGTTCCCTAATCCACAAGAGAGAAAAATAATCCTCATAAGCAAGGTTGATAGGCATTCAGTATCGTTCCCTGCACAAAATATTCAAATGCATGTAAAACTGAGGGGTGTTCGTCAGAGTGTCACCGCCTTTGGTCCAGCATCCAAACGTGCCAATAACAGTTATCCATCTAAACATGCCAATAAAATGTCTAGCTATTTCCTTGTAAGAAATCGAAGGCATCACAAAGCAAGGCTCAGCTCCCGTCTACATATCACATTAAAAAAATAGTTCAAGTATATCAAAGCTTTGCTGGCAACATAGGGCAAACATTTCTAGGAAAGCATTTCACTGCAAAAATAAAAGGCCGTGGAGAACATGGAGGTGGAGGATGAAGCACTACAAAGGTTGTAAAAAAGAAACTTGGATGTTCAATTTCGATAGATGTCAGACCACCCTTCAGCAATCAAGAGGTAGCTATCCTGCCACGTAACCAAAAAGCTAGCAAAGTCTATAGCGCAGTTACAGCACAAAACCATAGAGAAATGTTTTCCTCTTCTTCTTTTTCCCCCCTCTTTTCTCTTCATGTTTCATTAGATGTGATAATAAAATGTGTATAGGTCTAAATACAACATATATATTGGCTTACATAAAAATTCACTAGTATCATGAAGTTGAAACAGGCGGTGCTGTTGGAGCTCGGAGAACTTGTTGCAGTAAACGCGCTGCCAGACGTTGAGTGATTCTGCCAATTACACTTCCCCCAAGACTGCGTGCCTCTGGTTCTTGAAGAACCTGCTCGTGCATGTTTTCCAGTTAGCTTGATGGATGTATACAAACAACTTCAGAACTTTTTTTACATCATTGAAAAGTGCCTTGCAATTTTGGTATACCACTGACATGGTGTATTGTATGAAAACATTTGTGTCAAAAACTAAACATTGGCCTATCCTCACTGTTTAATATTCAACCGAAATCTTTTCTCCCTTCAGTCTGCATTAATCAGTTTTTCATGCCATGAGGACACGGCACAAGCTTATGGTTGGCCCTAAACTTGTTATGGCTAAAAGGTAGTAGTACTTTGAGAGTGGCCCATGTTTAGAGAATGAATGCTACTGCACATCTCTGAGACTAATACACCTGATTCTCCCATTGCATTGCTATGTCCCTAACAAGTGTATGACTTATATCCTAGGTAATAGGGTCCAAGTCATCCTTCTTTTTGTTATGGGCTTAACCAATCAGCTTTTATCAAAGGAAGATCAATCCTGGATAGTATGTTGCTTATGCAATACAAGGGTCTCGTAGGCACGAGGAGAAAGCTAGGTGTGCAATGAAGCTTGACCTAACGAAGGCTCATGACTGAGTGGAGCGGCACATGATATGATGGATTGGATGCTAT
Organism: Vaccinium macrocarpon; assembly: GCA_022606695.1. Taxonomy (NCBI): domain Eukaryota; kingdom Viridiplantae; phylum Streptophyta; class Magnoliopsida; order Ericales; family Ericaceae; genus Vaccinium; species Vaccinium macrocarpon. The sequence continues at coordinate 36,129,933 of CM040179.1, read as the reverse complement.
GGACTTCCCTGCTCCCTATATCCAATAGGTCAGACATTGTGTTAGCTACTACGTTCTCTATTGTGCTAAATGAAGAGATTCAAGGCTTCTTTTTTGGGAAAAAGGGTCTAAGGAAAGGAGATCCAATATCTCTACACCTGTGTCTACTTGTTATGGAAGCCTTTTCTTCTCTGCTAGAATATAAGATAGCAAGGAAACTTCACTTATCATCCAAGATGTTCATTATATGGGGCTCATATGCAGTCTTTGACTCTGATTACAGAGGCCCTGTATGAGTTTCATCCTTGCTCTGGTTTGCAACCTAATCTCAATGGAAGTGCTTTGTTTTCCACTTGATCAGATGAGGGATTAAAAGATATATCTTAGAGGTATCCCTTTTTTGATCATTCAAAATTTCGTTCAAAGAGCAGACACCACAGAGTTCAAGTAAACCCTACCATCCAAATGGAAAATACAGAAACCAAACATCTAAAAATTAGGAGAAAACTTAACAATGATTGACAGGATTTGCTAAGACCAAGAGTAAGGGGGAGGTTTTGACAGCCTTCAACCCTAACATCAAAGCTGATCTTGCAAAGGGCTGAAGGAGGCCTTTGAATGCCTTGGAACACCCTGCAATTCCTTTCTTGCCCATTGTAGTAAAGAATGACACCCCATGCAATATTCCTAATTATAGTGTGAAACCAAGAAGCAAGTAATTTCAGCATCCCAAGTCTGATGAGTTTTAGAGATCCCACACATAGTGCACAACAGCAAAGCATTTTCTTGATGGCATAGAGAGCACATAGAGGAGGAGAGGAGACCTCAACTCGTGAGCTTCTCTTTAGTTCCCAAACCTCCTTTGATAGGCATCCAAAAGACAAAAGAATGTCTCGCAGTGCAATTAGAGAAGGTGGTGCCAGCAAACAATTAGAGAGGGGGTTCTAATGAACATTGCCATTCTTTGACCGGAGAGTAGAAAGAGGGAGATAAAGAAAGGGCAAAGGCCAGACCCATTGGCTGTCACATATAAAGGGAGAAATTTTTGCACCAAGAGGAATTCCTAAGAGTCCACAATCCTTGGTCTATAGTGATTACGAAAAGGCCCTTGGGTTGGGGTAGCCAGTTCTCAAACCAAACGAATGTGTTAGAGGCCTAGCAGTAGTTTTGAGCTGCAGAAGCTTCCCCAGGTTCAAGAACAGTTTGTAGGGATTTTGAGCGTCCAAGAGGTATCCTTGCTATCCCTGATACCCAACTTCCAGTGAAGTATTTGGGGTGCCAGTGACTACCACTAATTCAAAGTATGAAGTCTTCAAGGGGTACAATTGATTGGATCAGGAGTGTCTTCCTAAAAGAGATGGGGGTTAAGGCTGCTCTTGGACTGGAAAAAAGCCTACACAGTGAAGCATATTTGGGCAGTCTGTAACAAACAAAGCAGACACCCAATGGGTCAGGTGGATCCACTCCTATTTTATAAAAGATAAGTGTCTTCAGCATATGCTATCCCAGCTGATTCATCTTGGACTGTATGAAGATAATAAGTTTAAGACCTACAATTCAAAGCTTTATCAAATATGAAGTGGGATGGCCATTCCACTTTTCACTAGTTTTCATGTCCTTGGTCCTTTGTATGCAAGATTTGGAGACAATCTGGTTGATGATTGGGTGATTCTCTTGAGGCTAAATTGGATTCTATGATGGTTCAGGGGTCTTGGCACAGACGCAGAAAAATGAACTTAGCAATTCAATACATAATTTCTTATACCCTACAATTCTCGTGTGCCAAATGCTTTTTTTCCAGATAAGGTAGTTTGGACTCACTCCTAGAGATATTTCATTGCCACGTCTGCTTGGAATGCCATTAAGACACAACAAACTAAGGTTCCATAGTATAAGCTGGCGTGGTTTACACACGGTACACCATGTCCCAAGATCGCCTTCAGGCAGTGGATCGTTTTGATGCTGTTTGCTGAGGTTGTTGGGTGTTTACTTCTAGTGTTGTCTAGCCTATGTTCCAGTTTTTTTTTATTTTTCTGTGAGTGTAGGACTCTCAACGTAATATCCTTGGTCCATATCTTTGGGTTTGTTGGTTTCTTAACGATATCAGCTTACCAAAAAAAAAAGCATCAACTATTACATCAAGTGTCGTACAAGCATAATTGTTACGCATAAAAATGTCCACCCAAAATTGCAAGTATAAGTATATGACAGCTAGATAAAAAGGGACAAAAACTTAAAAGCTGTTCTCACCTGTAAAAGAGGCTGCAAAAAAGAAGGATCAAAATTATCTGAATCTCGTAGAAGCCCCCATATCCTAAACACTTGTGCCCTAAGTTCCATGAGGCTGTTTTGTTCAGCATCACTCATTCTAAGAGGACCAGTGGCATTACCATTGAAAATGAGAGTCCTCATAGGACTGGGAACAGAATTGTAAGTAACCAACATTGAGCCCAAAATAACTGCTTCAGTAACACGTACAGACTCTTTAATAACTAGATTCCTGAGCTCTTCACCATCCGGACCCAACAATAGCTTCAAGACAGGTTGTAAAGCCTCTTTTGCAGTGAAATCTCTATCCTTTTTCCCCTGGACAATTAGATTTTCAAGTCTATTCCACCTGTACCAGAGCAGTAGTAAGAGGTTTGCAACTACTCAGCCAATTTGCAATCAACAAATTCAAATTCCGCCATCCAAATGGGTGTTGGATAAAATTAAGACAGAAGTAGATACATACCTGAATTTACCATCCTTAAAAAGCAACTCAATAAGAGCATCTCTGAGATATGGGTTTGGATCTGTGAGAAGCCTTTTTGCAAAATAAGGATATGAAGCGGCCAGTACTTTAAAATTAGGGTCTGCATATAGTGCCAAACCTTCGAGAACAGTAAGCGACCTCAATATCAATGCATAGTAAGCTGGAACTGCAGTCATTAGAGCAGACGACGCAGGGGCCATTAGAAATACAGAGAAAACTTTAGCTATTCATGCAATTTTGAGCTACTACACTTTTCCGTACAAATAAGAGTTGCTCAATGAATTAGTGCATTATCTGGCAATCATATGATCCTACAACAGGCCTGTTAGCTGATTCCGCCATAGCCATTTACAAAAAAAACCACCGATCAGGTGGGAATGACATAAAGTCATTATCAATAAGATGCCATTGGAGCTTACCATTGAATGGATATTGATAAAGAACAGCACCCAGACCATCCACTAGCGTTTTGAAGTTCAGTTCACTCACAGTTGAGTTAAGTGCATCATCAAAGAAGTTTCGAAGTGCTGGTACAATCGGGGTAACATCTACGTCCGGGGACAAGAAATCTAGAGCATAGTAATCACGGGCCATAGCTTCGTAATCCCTATTTACCATGTGAACAACATGGCCGATTATAGCGGATCTTGCATCTTCTGGGGTTTCACTCATCATCCCAAAATCAAGAAAAGCAAGCTTTCCATCAGGTGTTGCCAAAAGATTTCCAGGATGAGGATCTGCATGAAAATATCCATACTCAAGGAGCTGTCTAAGACTACACTGAATTCCTGTGTTCACCAGATCCAAAACTTTCAACCCTTGCCTCTCAATGGCTTCTTGCTCATTTAATTTGACGCCATCAACCCACTCCATTGTCAATACTTTCCCACTCGTGTAGTCCCAGAAGATATCTGGGACAAGGACATCTTCTTTGTCAGCATATAACTTTTTAAACCTCCTTGCATTCTGCCCCTCCTGCATAGACCTGTCAAAATTAACATCCAAACATAGAGGAATCTCTTATAACTTAGAGAAAATGTATTTTCTCTCCTTCACCCAGACCACAAAACAAGTATACCAGGAAAACTAACCTGCACATAATTGAGCTCTTGATAAACTCTACGAGCAAACTCATCTATAAGGGCAACGACATCACTGGTAATAATGTCAACATATCTGTTTATGAGGAATCCTACACCTCTAATCAGGTAAAAGTCAAGTCCAATAGCCTCTTCAATACCAGGCCGTTGCACCTTCACTGCAACAATCTGGCCAGAGTACTTCAGCTGAGCTTTGTAAACTTGGCCTAGACTTGCAGCAGCAATTGGAGATGGAGATATTGATGAGTAGATGGAGTCGAGTGGGAGTCCCAGCTCTCTCTCAATGCAAGAAAGTGCCTCTGCATCTGGAAATGTCGGCAAAGCATCCTGCTCATTCAAAAGATACCAGCGAGGGTGGTCTTAAGCTCCTCACATCAAAACATCAAGTTTATCAGGCACAGTGGCCTCGGTAACATTACATCTATGGAATAATTAGTCACCGTGAGAATATTAATTTGTGCATGGTACAAAACTTACTAAAAAGAAAAAGAAAAGGGAACAAAAATGAATCAAATCACCATAAATTCAAACCATCAAGGGCTCTTTGGCAAGACTTTAGTCCTTGTTTCTGAAATTGTCGAAAACCAGCAATAACTTGTTGATACGCTGTTCTTGTTGTTTTAGATGCGGCTATAGTTTCCAAAGTTCCCAAATATTGCGATTATGGTGGCAACAGTGCCCGGGTTCAGAATCTTCAAATCTTCAAATCCCAAGAACAGCGCAATTAAGACATATTAAACAATCATCTCACAAACAGACACAAGAAGCACAGTAACCAGCCAAGTTATTTTCTACCTCAAACTACATCTGCATATATCTTCTCTCTCAAAAATCTGCAATGGCTTCTCCCTTCCCAGTACTCTGTCATCAGTCATTTCCTGCACTCTCTCAGCTATGTGTCTCTTTCTCTCAGCTGTGTGTCTCTTCTATCCCCCTTCACCAAACAACTTGCCTCATGCGCCACCTGCAACTCTCCCTCCCCAGGACTGAAACACCCCGTAAATCATGATCAACAATACCCAACATAAAAAGAAGCATTCCGCGGTCGAACTTCCTCAGTGAACGATAATTGCACCATCATTGCAGACACTTAGTACAGCTTACTCAAGTTCACACCTCCTAACCTATTTGTAGCTCTACACTTTTCATAACATAGCCAATTTGTCATGAATCTCTCAGCAAACAAGAATCCGTGTAGATGCTTACCAATTATTTTCTCCAGCCATAAATAGGTCATTCCACCCAAAAATGCACAAAATTCATCAAGACACCAAAACTTTCAAGCACCGAAGCAACAACTAATGATCCAGGTTTACTTCAGACCTAAGTAAACAAAATGAGGCTCCATTACCAACATGAAGTTTCCTTAGTAAAGGAAACCCAAAAATCCTGATGGACACTCTTTTTTTCTTCTTTTTCTTCTTGAGAAGCTAACCACTACTACAGTTGCCAGTGAACAATGCCAAATTCATCAGCAAGTATAAAGAGAGACGAAGGGCTAGAGGGAAAAAACAAATCTCCCATCTGAAGTACCTAAGCTGTGGGCATTCATCAGATTTCACCATCATCTCTTGAACTTTATCATGATATTTTTACATCCTTGAGAGAGTTTCAGTTCTGAACTTTATTGTAAAAAGGATTCTGCACCTTCGGTTTGTTCCTAAATGTATTGGTTTATGTGAGTAGTTTTGGAGGAGAAAAATCATTTGGATTAGGTTTAACTAAGCCCCGGATTCTTAGCTAGTTATGACAATGGGGTAGAAGCAATCAATAATTGTAAAACGTTCCTAGCACCCACGGAGCTAGTAGATTTGTGGCACCTATTGGAGATAGTGCTGAAAATACCAAAGAGGACACTTGGGCCGTGGATGTAGGCAGCGAAGTTGTAGGTCTATGTAAACTTCACTAGAGCACAACTTCTGTAAGTCATGATCCAATACTAATAGTGACTAAGCAATACAGAGAAATTGCCTTAGGCGTCACATTACAAATGATCTTTCCGCTTCTTGTGGTCTTGAAGCTAAACTTGCTGTCATGTTCTTAGAACTTGCCCCTACAGCAAGTCATTTGGTGGTCCTCTCTGGGCGTCCTTGCTAGGTGAAGGTCAGCATTCAAGCCTTGGGTACCATGCTTGCTCTGTGTTTTGACTAATGTATCTCATTTTGCTAGCTAATTTATTTGGAAGCCGCGACATGCCTTCCTTTGAGGTGGTGGATCAACCTCAGGAACTTATTAGCATCTACATGATCATTGCTAAATCCCTTTAGTGGCAATACTGTATGAGTTGTTGATTCCACAAAGAAGATAACCGCCAAAACTATCAATGTTGGATGGAAACCACAATGACAGGGATGCATTTGGTGCTAGTGATAGAGGGCTAATTCGATATACTGTTCCTATGTAGGTGGCCACATGTAGCTGAAGTATTGTTTACACTACAAGTATATGTGCTGAATTATGGCTGCTGCGCGATAGGTGACTATGATGCTTTCAATTTGAATACTGAGAATAGTGAAGTGGAAACAAATGCGAACTTAAGTAGCAACTTGGTTTAAGGAGAAGTACACGAATCTATTAATGCAATTTGTGATTGAAGATAAACTCGGTCTAGCAACAATTAGTCATATCTATAGAAAGCAAGTGATTATGTGGAAAGAGAGAGGGGCTACAGACTGCATAATGAAAAAACCTATTAAATACATACCTGCAGTTCAGAAAGCTCCTCTAGGTACTCAGGTGGACACAAATCAGGCCTAGTTGACAGGCCCTGTCCTATTTTGACAAAAGTAGGTCCCAATCTCGTGAAAATCTCCCTCAGCTGAACGGCCCGCAATCTTCTGTTCTGATCGAGCTGTCCGTTCAACTGGTCCAACCATAGCGTGAACCCAAATGAACCGAGCCCAACAAAAATTTCAAGAGTCCTCCGCAGAACCTACAAGAAGGTGAAGCCGGAAAATCAGATACAAAGGTGGAGACGAAAGGATGATGATATGAATCTAATTTACCTTGACAGGACGGGAGCCGTATTTGTTTGACAGAAGTTCGGGGCTGTAAACAGAAGCATTGGCGGCACGGGCCATGGCTCTTGCCTCGGCTTGCATATCGATCGTTCGATCCCTGAATGAGGAATCACGTCGATGGAATAGCACTGCATTATTACCACCAGTCGTCAATTCTTTAATCGCAGGCACCGAATGGGGTCTCACCTCCACAATCGCTGCTCGTGGTAAAACTCTAGCTTTCCTCGTTCTGCGAATAGAATCCTTCCGCCTTGGAATCAAAATTGCCTCCGTATAAGGAGATATAGGCGAAACGTGGTGACCAGCGGTTGAAGATAACATTGAAGAACTCATGGCTAGCTTTGGATTCTGGAAGCCGGTTGTGAGGGCCAGAACGCAGGGAAAGCTTGTGCTACCTTCTTTCTTTTTCCTCTTAAAACATGTTTTCTTCAGAAAAATAGTAAATTGGAAATTGATTTACTGTAGCTTTTTTCCCCAAAACTTACGAGGGAAAATCCCAAATCAAAAGAAAGAATCAAAGCCAAATTTGAACTAAACTTCAGAATTCTTGTGTTGTTCGTTAATTTTTTTTTTATATAAATAAATACGAACTGAATCGAGCGGAGCTTTAAAATGTTCAAATTCGTAAATTAAGGGGGTGTTCCAATAAAAAAAAAAAACCAATTTTAGTTTAAATGAAAAACTACTTCATTCCACTGACTTTAAAAAAAACCAAATCATTGCACAATCAAGTACATGTACTTTAATTATGTAAAATTATGAATCTGCCCTCTCTTCAAAAAAAAAAGGAGCAATAGTTGTTTGGGTAGAAGGGTATATTTGTAATTTCATAACACAACTAAAAAAACCAAAAACCAAAAACTTGTTAGTGGAACAAATGAGTTTTTTTAAAAAACTAAAGATCACAAAAAACCAAAAAACTAAAAAACCACTTATTGGAACACCCCATAAGTTTTTAAACAGATCCAAGATGAGATAGAGCTAAATGAAAATTTGACTTAATTTGGGTTAAACTCGAACTTGCCTATATTTTGTTGTGCGACGGGCCTGTAAAGACTCAAACGCACTTAGTTAAACAGATGTGTTTTATTGAATATTGATTTGAATAACCAAACTAAGTGCAAAGTTAACCAAAATATTCCAAACAAACTGTTTGGTTCTTTTACTTTTTTGTAATAAAAAATAATTGTATGTGAGCGTGTCAGAGAGAATTTTCAATCTCCTCCCTCAGATTAACTTTGGAAAAACCAAATATAATCAGACAATTGTGTTTTAATAGTTCAATTACCTCAATTAATAGGATTTTTCCTTCAAAGTGAAAAAAAAATACAAACCAATTTACTTAGGAAATCAAAGAACAACAAATAAACAAAATACTTTTATTAATAAATTAAAAGTAGACTTACTTCGAAATAGTCTTCAACTTCAAATAAAAGGCAACAAGAACTTTAAACACTTGATTATTACAGGAACAACCAAAATTTACTGCAAAACTACTTCCTAAATTACTTCTTAATCTATTTTGAATTGAGTCGAATACCTAAAACTACAATTCTACTTGTCAATGAACAAACCAAGCATCGTTTTTTTATTGTTGTTTGTTGAAGATTTGTTTGGGGGTTTTTCACTCTTCAACTTCTTTTACTTGTAGACCTTGCTTGTAATTTGAACTTCCCGCTCAGAGCATTTGAACTTGGCTTGCTCCGAACTCCATCATTGCATTTCAAATAAGCAGTTTCTTCCCTCCAACAACATCTGAACTTGATTTTATTTGGTTTTCCTTCGTAAGTTTTAATTTAAACTTGCACGGTTACTCAACAATTTATATGATTAGTGTTAAGAAAATAATTGCTTGCACGACATGTTCCAGTTGTCTCAACTGTCAACTACCTCGTTTTTTTATATGTTTACACGCGTAATTCATGCATTTGACAATAAAAAACGTGGCTTCAAAGTCAATTTTCTTACTTATCCTCTGACTTATAGCTGCCAATAACTGTTTTTCAAATTAGGAACTAATGCGACATCGTATTAATCCATTTTTAATCTACTGATCTAGCACTTTTATTAACATTAATCAGCCAACGTTTGGCATTCTTAATTACATGTCAATTAATTACTGAATTTGTTAATTTTATATGTAAACACAAACGCGAGAGAAAGAGAGAGAAAACAAACAAGAAATGAGAGAGAGAGAGAGATGCAAATTTACGTGATTCGGTCTTATTTTGGGATGCAGGTCCAGTTAATGTGTAATCGAACAATGGCTTCACTAACAAGACGAATGCTCTAAAGAGTTGCAAAGAAGAACTATGCATAAATTTTTTGTCCCAAACCCACATTGATAATGCAATACATAGCTAGCTTTACGATTGGATCACAATTGCCAAATCAAAAGAGGACTGAAAAGATTCGACATCGAATAAAAAATGGAAAGAGATTCAAGAAGTTTTTTTTTGTAAAACATCAAGAAACTATGACTTGAGTCTGTTAAAGGAATCAAAATCTGAAGCCTTGTTAATCACCTTTAAGAAATCAACCTCCTCACGAGGCATCGTGGATTTTCCATACGACCAAACATACATATTGCTGGAGTTCTTGACAGTAAAGTAAGGGCGCCTCACTTATTGATTTTGTGGAGAACGGCTAAGATTGATAGGTACTGACCGACATTATTAATGGTGGTAACAGTGGTGTTTGCCCAAACCCACAACCCCAAAAATTACGAATGGCAAGCTATAGTGGCTAGATCGGCGACGATGGGGCAACAACGGCTGTGGTTTGAAAATGGTGGCTGATAGATCTTGAGAGAGAGAGTGGAGTTGTGGGTGGTGATAAATTAGGTTTTATAAATAGTATAGGTTTTATTTTTGTTTTTGGCTGATTGGGTATCTTTTTAAATATAAAAGGCTAGGGGTACGATGTATAGATTAGGGATACGATGGTCGAAAAGCTCATGCTAAATAGTACTCCCTCCGTCCCAATTTTATGGTCCCTCGTTCTATACTAACCGGATAAAAAAAAACGATTATATCTTTCAATTGGTAATACATTTTATATGCAATATGGATCTTGTTTGATAGATCTTGATTTAATCTAATAAATAAAGTGTTCAAAATCACCTAAAATATTGTAAATTATAAGATATAATACTTTGAAAAGTGACACAAACTCCCAAAAGGGACTATAAAATTGGGACGGAGGGGTAGAAAAATAGCTGTTATTGTAAAAACCAGATTTAAGGCTCCGTTTGGCTGTCAAGGAAAAAGAAGGAAAAGAAAAAGGAAGGAAAAAAAGAAAAAAAATTGAAGAAAATGAAGATATTTATTTGTTTAGTTAAAATAATTTAATATAGCCTTTTTTTTTTTTCCCTCTCAAAGTCTCAAACAATCAAGGGAAGGGAATTTTTTTTTTATTTTCTTTTTCTTTCATTTATTTATACTCTGGGTTCCAAACAAATGCCTAAAAATGTCTACTAAAATACTGAGTCGGACTGTTGGAGTAACAAAAACATAAGTGGCATTTTCTCTCATTTAATTTTTTATCTGTCCACTTGTCACACTTATTTACATCATCAAAATTAAATTAAACACAGTAACCAAACAAGCCTAAGGTTGATTGTCAAACGTCATCGTCATTTTTCGTTCAAGTCGCATGATCTGCGCACCCAAACACAACGAAGCAACCTCTCTCTACATATATTCATGCACCCCCGACAAATTCCCCTGCGTCTTCATCGGAGACACTCTATAGTCTACAGTCCAGTACGACCGTGAGTGAGAGTCTCCGTCTTGACTCTTGACCGATCACGAAACATGAAGCCCTAATTGGGTCTATCGAAGATTATTTCTCTTTCTGTTTCTTTCAGTTGGGATCAATACCTAAATTCCGAGCAAATTCTCTCTGTACAGTTTACTATTGTAAAGCCCTTCGCTCTAAAAAACCCTAGAACACAAATATTTTCTACTTCCTCCTTTTGCTGCTATCAAACGATCGAAGCTAAGGCTTCTCCGACTCCTTCACGCCATGAGTCCAGTTCAGAATTTCGAGCAGCACTCTCGCCATCTCGTCGAACCGGACCTCAGTATCTATCTTTCCCTCCTTCTCTTCCTCCTCCTCCTCCTCTCTCTCTCTCTCTATATATATATATATGTATGTATGTATGTATATTCATGTATGTAATATGTATTTGTTTCCATCTGCGCTGCCCATCCGACCAACTGTAGTACGTATGTTGTATTGTGAAACAACAATTCCACTAGCAGTTTATGGATATTTATATGTACGTATTTGTGGGTGAACTTGAAGTCTGTTTTTTATGTTTTGGAATAGCAATTCAACGAGATGTTTAGGAGTGCAAATTTGTTCACCCTCACGGTGAACAAAAGCCTCATTCCCAAAAGTGATGGGGTCTACCACAAAATGACATCATGTTTACCAAAAAAAGTAACGTGATTTTGTGAACCCACACCTTTTCCAGTAATCAGAGTGCAATCAATGTTTAGAGAAACTTATTTGTATTTTTGGGAATGGACCTGAGGGGTGTTTTTTTTTTTTTTTTAAATTGTAAAGTTATGGAAAATATTTCTAACAGCTATTCAACTGGCTGTCATCCATATCTATGTATTTGCTACTAATGAACTTGAGGTCTGTTTTTTATGTTTTGCTAGCACTTGTGTATTTTGAAACAGCAATTCAAAAAGTGTCTGTTTATTGATACTCATATGTATGTGTTTGGGATGTACTTGAGGACTGATTTTTCTTCCTTTTATTTTTTAATGTTTTGGAACAGCAATGCAGACGAGGTTTCAAATGGCAATGGAGGTACGAGACAGTTTGGAGATTACGCACACAGGGGAGTACTTGAATTTCCTAAAATGCTACTTCAGGGCCTTTTCTGCGATTCTATATCAAATCACAAAGCCGCAATCCGTTGATAACCCCGAGCACAAGCTCCGGAACATCGTGGTGGAGATCCTCAACCGCCTTCCTCACACTGAAGTGCTTCGTCCCTTTGTCCAGGAACTCTTGAAGGTAGCAATGCACGTGCTCACCTCTGATAACGAAGAGAACGGCTTGATTTGTATCCGAATCATATTCGACCTCCTTAGGAACTTCAGGCCGAGCCTGGAAAATGATGTTCAGCCTTTCCTCGATTTCGTGTGTAAAATTTACCAGAATTTTAGATTGACGGTTAGCCATTTCTTCGAGAATGGGGATGTGGCAGCAGCTGCAGCAGCCGCTGCCGCCTCTGTGTCGTCGAATTCTTCCGGATTTGGTTCATTTGGGGGAGAAGATTCTAAACTGATGGACATGTCAGATCAAGTGGGCCCTCCTACTGGTAATGTTGGGGCTGGACAACTTAATCCCAGTACGCGGTCTTTTAAGATTGTCACGGAGACGCCTTTGGTGGTTATGTTTCTGTTTCAGTTGTATAGCAGGCTTGTGCAAACAAACATTCCTCAGTTGTTGCCATTGATGGTTGTCGCTATATCTGTTCCGGGTCCTGAAAAGGTTCCACCTCATTTGAAAGGTCATTTTACTGAGCTAAAGGGTGCACAAGTTAAGGTCAGTGATGGTCTTCATGTTATTTGCCGCTAATATTATATAGAAGACACTAAGAAGTTTTATGTTCATAATCTCTGTATCTCATATGGCCATGCGAGTGCCAAATCGTTTTCAAAGTTCCATAATAATAGCGTATTACCTGTTCCTGAAGGCACTTTTCAACCGTACTTAATTGTCTTAAAACAGACCACATATCACTAATATTAACCATCGTCAAATAGCTCTACACGATTCAACAGGCTTGAGAACCAAGAAGTCTTTTCTGTAGTCAGGTTGTATTATGACAAACTATAAACTTAGCTGAACCTACTCATCTATTTGTAACCATAGCTTGCCCGCATTTTCATCTATTTATAACCTTAGCTAGCAAAATGTAGATATGGATATGGTAATCACTTGTAACTTTGTTAGTCGTTTCTTCATTCTCAACAGTGTGCTTGATTCAGATGTTGTTTAACCCCTTCTAATTTACTTCAACTACAGTTAGTGGTTTCACCCCTTAGTGGAAATCATATTTTACATTTTAACTCCGCACCCCCTTGTAAACAATTCAAACAATACCACAATGCTCCTAATCCAGCCTGGCGATGAAATCCTATGGGCACCAAATTGCTGGCCTGCATTAGGTGCTACTCCACCCATGTCTGGAATGAGGCAACAGGATTTTGAAAATGATATTGAGGTAATTAAGTGGAGATTTTTGAAGGCAGATGGCAGTTAGGTAAATTTATGTTTTCTGATGGGTGATGAAATCTGGTAGTTGGGTTAGCGTATTTTGCCCAACTAAGGGGGTTTGATGTAAATTAAACCAAACCAAACAGAGCCTTAAGCCCCAATCAATTAGGGTCGGCCACATGAATCCGTTTTCTCCATTGAGCTTTGTCGAGGGCATTGTATACCACGATATTCGAAAAACCTTGATCCTTTCAAACTACTGGATCTAGTGTCAAGTTTGGTTTTTACCCATCCCCTTAATGTTACCTTGAACCGTGACCATTTCCCTCTCCTAACAACTGTACCGGTCACTCTATGATAGACAAGCCCAAACCACCGTGACCATTTCTGCAAATGTTTTCGTTTCTAATTCTATATCGCAAAGTCTTACCACACATCAATCTCAACATTCTTATTTTAGCTACGCATCTTTCTTGCATTTTGCTTCTTAGTAGCCCAAGTGCCCAACACTTGGTGCAGTATAATATGGCAGGCCTTATAGCAGTGTGGTAGGAATTTCTCTTTCAACTTTGTGGGTATCTTGTGGTCGCACAGGACTCCCGAGAGAACCCGTTCTTGCTATTCAATCATTGCCTTATTGGCATGGAGTCCACAAAAGTACGAGAATCAAAGATTCAAATGTAAACTATTTTACCCGAAATGTGAATGACTTTATCTTCAGTTGTGAGTATAGTAATATTTTGTGAGGGATTGGATTTTACCTGATACTGATACGTGGTATCCTTTTTTTTTTTTTGTAACTGCAGACAGTTTCTTTCCTAACTTACCTCTTGAAGAGTTTTGCTGACTATATCCGACCGCATGAAGAAAGCATCTGTAAAAGCATTGTTAACCTACTTGTTACCTGTTCAGACTCTGTTTCCATTCGAAAGGTGAATGTATTCTTTAGGCTTTCCATTGAACCCATTCCTTTCTCCCCTATTGCACCTTTCTTGTTCGTCTCTAAATCTGTAGATGTTGGATGCAGGAACTGTTGGTAGCCTTGAAGCATGTTCTTGGGACAGATTTTAAGAGGGGACTATTTCCTTTGATTGACACGCTTTTAGAAGAGAGGTAATGTTTGTAACATGCATTAATATATCATCTCTTTTTTCCACAAATTTTCCGAAGTACTCACGGTACTTGACAACACTACTGAAATTTTACTTCACTTCATGTTCTGTTATTGTAATGTTATGGAACAATTGAGATGTTGTTCAAATTAGTATTTCTGGTTCGTTCTCTATATCCCTCCAAGTTTTCCAACTACGGGGAATCTGGGATGTCTTCTTATTTATGTGGATCATTTTTGTCTGTGTCCTCTGCACATCATTAAGAAAATACTATTTTTCACGTCTCCTTGATTCATCACGACAACCAATTGAGGTGCATCTTGTGCTTGGTTATTGGCAGAGTTTGAGATAAATTCTATGAGATTTGCAGTATTATTAGTTTGGACCCTGAGACAATTTGTTTGTGTTCTGATTGTTAGTGAAGAATAATCTCGAGATTTTTGTTGAAGCTTTTGATGCCTATTTCCTTACTTCAGGGATTGGTATTATCTGTGTACTCTGTAGTGGTCTTCTTTGGTTCTTTGGATGCTTTTATAGAGATTTGTAACCCAAGACCAAAAAAATGAGTTGTATATTGGAGTTATTGATTGAGCTCTAGTATTTTATCTGCTCGAGTTTTGTCTTGGATTGTGGGCCAGCTTGTTTATTTGTTTTTTTATCAGGACAAGAGATGGGAGAAAAGCCAAAAGAAATTGTTGATGATTTTCCCCCGTCTAGTCTCGTATCCTATCTTGTTTTAAAACGTGAGAACTATGTAACAAACAGTTAAAAATATGTTCTTTTTGTGGCCTTTTTCAGTAATTGGTAACCTTGTGGTTGATGTGTCCTTTGGCACTCATGGATATTAAGAAACAATTCATACTCTTGTATCGTTGGCTTCTTACGATTTTGTGAGTCGACTTAATTATGATGATGTATGATTGTTATGGTCATTTCTTCTGTAATTCTATTTGACGTGTTATTCATCCTTTATAAGGGTTCTTGTGGGCACTGGGCGGGCATGTTTTGAGACGTTGAGGCCGTTGGCTTACAGTCTGCTTGCAGAGCTTGTTCATCATGTTAGGGGTGATCTCTCCTTGTCACAGGTAGCTATTGTCCTCAGACCTGATGTCATGTCATGCTGTATATTGATGTTTCCTATTGGGCAAGCATGCTGTCATCTTTGTGAACTTTAGGCAATTATGTTAAATATACAAGGTTTCTTTGAAGAAGTGTTGGGTAGCACTTTTATATGTCCTCACACTATCACCCGTTGCCAGCTTCTTATAATTTCTCCAGTTCTCTTCTACTGAACTTCAAGTCTTCTTTCTTTGGATTAGGAATTTGTCTGGATGGACGGCATGTAACATAATACGTCTAGAAAGTGTTGCATCTTATGGGGCAAGAAACTGGTGCCAATAGCTAGTGTTCTCGATAAGGCAAGTTTTATAAATAAGCAACAACAGGTGATAAAAAATCATTAACACATAACAGAGGCATGCATATGAAAAAAAGTTGTCGAAACAGTCAATATTCACATGGTAAGAAACAAGGTTTGAAAGAACCTGAGAGAAGTGCTGAATATCCCCATTCCCCAAAGGAGAAAGAACATAACATAGAAAAATAAAATAAAAAAACAATAAAAAACCTGGGAAGCGGTCTGCCACCTTTGAAGACCAATTTACACAGATGTTTTAAAGATTCTCCATTTACTGTCGGGATTACCGCCTTCCCTTGTTGAAAGGGCAATGGTTTTGCTTCTTTTCCACACCATTTCAAGCGTCTTCCAACTTCACTGCCTTCCTACTCCATCATTGTAGCTACCTATTTTAGGGTGCAGGATACAGGGTCAAAAAGTGATGGCTAGAGTCAATACTCATAGCAACTTTACAATCAACTATGGCCGCTTTTCTTTAGGTGTACACCATCAGTTTGGCACCCAAGAACTTTCTGATAAAAAGTGGAAGCCATGGAAGCTGAACTTTGGATTTGTAATGATTAATGATTTTGGAGAGAAGATCTTCGAACACATCGTTGCAAAACTGTACCTACTTCCTATTTAAACAGAACATTGCGTAATACCCACATAACTAATCTAGATTTCAGTTTATGAGAGAAGTTGTAATAATGTGATGAAAATATAGGATAATACGTGCACAACGAAAATTAAAACTGGTCAACATGAAAATGGGACAAAAGAAGAGAAGTTTTTAGACCTCACAACAATTTGGACATCGCCATGGAAATGCAAGTGCAATAAAATGAGTTGTTTGGGTTTTAAGAGCGTGTTGTCGAGCTTGCCTGTGTATATTTTCTCTCTTTTTGCATCTAGGATTTGGCTACAAAGAAGCTAAAAAGAAAATCCAAAGAGATTTCTTAGAAGTGGTGATGAGTTCAAATACCATTGCAGTGTACTAAGAATCAAATGTTTATTCTTGTTAGGGAGGGAGAAGGACTGTGTCTAAGTATGGGAGGGAGTGGGGTGCGTTTGTAGGCTTTTCCATTTTGCGGGGTGAATTGCTGGTCTTATTGGTGGAGATAAGCTTAGGGTTGCTTTACAGCAGACATTTTTCTGTCAATGCAGCTGGAGGATTGGGAAATGGATGAGCCAACGGCCTCATGAAGAGTTTTTATAGTTTGTAAACGTGAGTATTCGATGAGATGGAGCCTTTATTCCTTGGGGTCTTTCTAGCTTAGGTCTT
This sequence comes from Vaccinium macrocarpon, assembly GCA_022606695.1. NCBI lineage: Eukaryota > Viridiplantae > Streptophyta > Magnoliopsida > Ericales > Ericaceae > Vaccinium > Vaccinium macrocarpon. Next base: position 36,113,043 of record CM040179.1, on the reverse strand, counting down.
TTTATCGAGGCAGTGATGGTGCTTTCTTTCCTTAGAAGGCTATCTAGAGGACACACGCCTCGCTCAAGGTGGTTGTTTTTGTTGTGCATGGCTCAGAGTAGATAACTAGATAAGGAGGTGGAAGTCTGAAATGAATGTGTTCATGATAGATTTTAGTGCTTCAGAAAGATTGTAGGGTGGATATTAAAGCCATAAATCATATGAGCAAAGCGAGGCAATAATGTAAGGAAAGTGGCATGATCGAACCCTCGGTGCAGGAGTTGAGCTTAGGGAGTCCCCGAGTGATCAGCAAGAATTCAGTCACCACTAATTGGTATCTGTATTGATGATCTTGGTCAGGGAAGGCTAAGACAGCCCCTTGCATATAAGTAGCAAGAAGGCTTTTATGCCACATTCGTGGCCCAGCCCAATTGGGACAACATATGAAGAGAAGACCCGCACCGCCTAGGTACCAAATTAATATGAAATATATAAGCTTGAGGGCACCCTCACTTCATAAGCTAGTTTTTGGGGTTGAGTTCTAGGGTGTGCCTTTGACTTGCGTGTGGTAGGTGCTCCTGAGTGAGCACATTGTGCGTGAGGGAGGGTGTGAAGTGAAGTCCCACATCGTTTGGGTTCCAAAGTAATATGAAATATATAAGTGTGAGGGCACCATCACTTCATAATCTAGCTTTTGGGGTTGAGTTCTACCCAAGACCATGTAACATGGTATCGGAGTTGGGTACCAGAGATGGGTAGGGTGTGTGTCTTTGGCCTGCATGTGGCAGGTGCTGCTGAGTGAGCATGCTGTGCTTTATAGAGGGTGTGGAGCGAAGTCTCACATTGCCTGGGTTCGAAAGTAATACGAAATATATAAGTGTTAGGGAACCTTCACTTCATAAGCTAGCTTTTGGGGTTGAGTTTTACCCAAGACTGAGTAGCACAACACACTGGGGATGGGGATTCTGGCCATCTTTTTATACATTTGCTTATTGGCTTCTAGGTATCTCTTGGTTCCGACTTCCGATGGACTTGAGTGCACTGTTTCAGGAAGGTGTGATGGAGCTTTCTTATTGAGGAAAAGGAGCTAAGTTGTGAAAAAGGCAGAGCCAGAGATTTGGATGATGGTCTGTTATCATTGTTGTAGAACTGAAAGGGAAAAAAACAATGATGGCCGGCTTGATGTTGCTCATTTGGAACCTACATTATTTGCGGCACATCGAGCCCGTTGTATAGGCTTAAGAGTTCTGTTGTTTACTTCAGAGGAGATTCTCCTCTTAGTCAATCAATTCTTAGATTTTGTTGAGCTTTTTTGATTCGTGAATGAGATTTTGGGTGGCACTCCCATGTTATGATAATTTATTTACTTGCTTTATGATAAATATTCATGCTTATGGGCTCGGTATGTTAATACTCGATACCTTTGTATTGTTGTCATGCAGTTATCACGAATTATTTACTTATTCTCGAGTAACATGCATGATGCTTCATTGTCACTCGGAATTCACACTACTTGTGCTCGCTTGATGCTGAACCTGGTGAGTGCTCAAACTTGATAATAGTAAAAGAATATGTTTCCTTTTAGGTTGATGTGCTCAAACTTTATCTTTGACGTGTGTGATTTTATTAATTTATATATTCCTTTTCCTTTTAGGTGGAACCAATTTTTGAGAAAGGTATTGACAAGTCATCTATGGATGAAGCACGGGTTTTACTGGTTAGACTTTCTTATTGCCTCTACTTCAATTTCTCGTTTGCCGTAACCTGTAGCTAAAAGTGACATTATTGGATAATCTTTGTTTGCCTTCTTGTGAGTTACTTTATGGTTTCATTGCAGGGGCGAATTTTGGATGCTTTTGTCGGGAAATTTAACACTTTTAAGCACACAATTCCTCAGGTGCTCCTGCCTTTCTGAATTTCACTGTGGATTCATCTTTGGATTTCATAAATTCATAATCAAATTGCGAGTATTTATTTTATAAGGCAATAAGCGATGAAGTGACTTTTGTCGTAGAGCATCTTGATGTAGGGTTATATTCATAGATTGAGTGTCAAGTTTTTAGGATAACTTGGTTTACAACCTGCTTTTGCCAAACTATTTCTTAAAAATATTTTATTAACACATTACACAGTTTGGTGAGAAAGGAAACGGATGCATGCATGATACAGAAGCATTATAAGGTGATAGCAATTTTTTTTTAAAAATAGTTTTAATTTTTTTTTTTTTTAAAAAAAAAAAAATTGTTGGAAAACATTGTTTAGAGAGAGAGAGAGAGAGATGAAGTGACTTTTGTTGTAGAGCATCCTGATGTAGGGTTATAGTCATAGATTGAGTGTCAAGTTTTTAGGATAACTTGGTTTGCAACCTGCTTTTGCAGAACTATTTCTTAAAAATATTTTATTAACACATTACACAGTGGTGAGAAAGGAAACGGATGCATGCATGATACAGAAGCATTATAAGGTGATAGCAATTTTTTTAAAAAAAATAGTTTTAAAAAAAAAGTTTTTTTTTTAAAAATAATTGTTGGAAAACATTGTCGAGAGAGAGAGAGAGAGAGAGAGAGAGAGAGAGAGAGAGAGAGAGAGAGAGAGAGAGAGAGAGAGAGAGAGAGAGAGAGAGAGAGAGAGAGAGAGAGAGAGAGAGAGAGAGGGGTAATGATGAGTGTACTTGACTGAGGAGATGTGGGGTCTATTAAATTTGGTTTCTGTGAAAAGGTTGCTAACTTTGATCACGCAAAGCCAAAGTTTTTCTTTTGGTTAAGCGTTGTAGTTAGTAGTTAGGGCCTAGGGGTATATTAGAATCTGCTGAACCCTTCCATTCAAACTGCAGCCTTCCCAGTAACAACTGCAGGCATCCAGGTTAACTACCTTGCACACTAACTCATCTTTTCATAAATATTCTTCATTATTTTCTATTGACACACAACAAAAGGGTTTATTTGAACACACTGATCCTTTCATTAAATTCATTCTTAAGCTTAAGTGATGTAGAACGGAAAGATATGATTTTGGATATTCTTGGCAATTAAACAATTATGGTTGGATGTAGGAAAATTTGTATCTTAATCCAATTCTTTTATTAATATGGAAGTTTGGGATTGTTAGGATTCAATTTCTTGTTATGCTTTATTGCTTATAATTTCTTTTGCTTCCCTGTATACATATGTAATACCCCCTCTGTTCCTGAAGGTTACTCTGAATATTAGTCCTATATTTCATTTCGAGATATCCTGAAATGCTAGACCTCTTTGAAAACTCTAGCACAAAATGTTTATATTTCAACAAACTAAGGTTCATAATCATAAAAAATAGTCTTAAAAATGGTGATTATGGGGCAATATTTGAATTAAAAAGCCAATTTTACAAGGAGACAAGGACTCACCACATGTCCCCTTCAAAAGTTGGAAAGACCAATATTAAGGACAGAAGGAGTAGGTAATTCTCAGACTTGATGAATCGAAAGACATTGATTTATTTTGATTCCCTTTCCCTCTGTTTAACTTCTCTTCTTCTGATATTCTCTCATTCTTTCTCCCCTTTCCCTTTTCTTCTCATTTTACTCGGTTGTTCTGCTTCTTCAATCTTCTGGTGCTACATCTCTAAGCCCTTGTTGCATTCAGTCTCCAAATCTCAATCATGATAATCCCGCAAACTATGTGCAGTTTGCGCTAACAGTGTCCAGAACTGCCTGGGAATGACCTCCAAATTCCTGTCTTTCAAGTTTGAAACCCAATCTTTTGTTCCCCATGCCAACCCTTAAGACCTACGTAATTTACCACGTTGGGCATAATGCTAGGTGAAATTTGAGTTTCAGCAATAGAAATGGAACTCAGTTGCTGAAACGCATCAACCTGAGAACACTATTGCAGGAGGGAGTCCACTGCACCCCTTAGTATGACTTTTGAAATTATTTGGCTTCGGTTCCATGAATCCATCTATTTTAGATTTTGGCAGGTGTTCATTTGTTGCTTTATCTTAATTGTCTACAGGGTTTGATGATATTTTGGATGGCATTCTAGTTGGAATTAGAATACATGGTCACCTAAAAAAATGAGAAGAAATCCCCAGTCCCAAATATCTCGTTTTTGTTTCTAATTCTATTTCTGGGTTGTATGACTCTGAAAAGAAAATCTTAAAATCGAGCTCTGGCTTTTAATGTTCAATTTGTATATGGAACAAGGTGTATTTTGCTGAAAGAATTGAAAGAATAAGAAACACAGTTTTGTTGAAGAAGTTGACTTTTCAAGTTCTCCCACCTGCAGTTTAAATTACCGCAAGTATACAAGAAGTTGCTTGCTTTCCTCTCTCTCTCTCTCTCTCTCTCTCTCTCAATTAGTCTTTTGTGCATTCTTGGTTGATCATAACATATCGGAGCTTTATGGGTTTTGCTAAAGTCTTGGTACTCCAGGATTATTTTGTTCATGTTCCCTGTTCCATGCTCTTAATGGAAACAGAAATTCAGATTTGTCTGACTTTTGTTTGATTTGTTCTTTTGGGGATAGCTATTGGAAGAAGGGGAGGAAGGAAAAGACAGGTTCACTTTAAAGTCAAAGCTCGAACTCCCTGTCCAGGTTATTTCATTATCTTAATGTGCTGGATGGTTATATTCAAATTGTTTGAGCTTTCACAAAGATGCCATGTTTCTTCGGTTGCGAGGTTATCATTTGTTATACCTCTTCACTTGCCATAATGTACTTGCCCTCCAGAGTGTTTCAAGAATCGGATTAATTTTCTGCTTTTACAACTTAGTGTGAACTACCTCTAGTGAGTGGTCTGTTAATTTGTTACTTGAATCGTTTTTCTATTCAAAACGTCCATTACTTTGTACTAGCTTCCAAAATCTTTTTACTTTTGTGTTTGGTGTTATTATGTGCTCAAAGTAAACAAGAAATTTAAGATGCTATCTTATATATGTATTTTTTTGTTGGGACTTTTGATCTCGTATTTTGGAAGGTTAGGTTTGAGACATATTCATAATTTAGTAAATTTTTTTGACCCATTTTTATTTATGCAGTAGCGTACTAGCATTATTATCTGAACAGCGAAGAGGCCCATACGTGTTGCTGTTCTATCATATAGCTAGACTAGACCTTCACTGATGTCTTCAACTATGTAGCACATATAAGGACACAGTCGCAGCTGGGCACACGGTACTTCTCAAAAAATAGGGACAAACACAGCAAACATGTTGATTTTTGTTAGAACATTATTTTCAGTTATGCATACCTATGATGTTAACACTACATATTTTGGTTGACGGTGTGTGCCTATGCACATGCACATACCTTTTATGTTACACTTCAAGGTTGAAGTGTATCCAGTTATCCTGACTCTCGTGCATCTTTAGAATGTGTTAATAAAGTTGTAATCTACATTAATGGTGTTCATGATTGTTCTACTTCAAATGGTTAACACATCAGGAATTGGGCTTTGTTTATGTTGTTACCCTGTTAGTTGGTATCGGAATTACATGGAGTTAATTGTCTGAACTAGCTGCAAGGTTGGTTAATGGGAGTAAGTTTCTTGGTGATATATAATTTTGGGAGGATGTTGCATTCATGTTATGATGTATATTTGTAATCCTCATGGAGCAAAGCATATTAATAAAACATTCAAGATTTGATTATCGTGAAATCTTGAATATGGTCTAGTAGAAGAGGAAATTAGAAGTGTCGGACTCTATAAGGATGAAGTAAGTGATTTATTTTTGTGTTTGCTTGGATCATAGAACAGTTGTTGAATACATGGATAGTTTACTGGGCTTTTCATCACTTTTGTTGCTTGGCAAACACTATTTGATTCAAGAGTTGAGTTCAAGACTCATTATTTGTTTTCTCTAAATTTCTAAAATATAAGTGCTTTGTGTTTATGCTGTGAGGTGGTTGCTTTTCTAATTATCATTTTACTGTTGACGCATAATGTGGTTGCAGGCAGTCCTAAATTTGCAGGGTCCCGGGGAACATTCAAAGGAAGTTAGCGATTGTAAGAATCTGATTAAAACCTTGGTTATGGGTAATTTTCTCTCTTCTGTTCCTTCTCCATTCCAAAATTATTTATTGTCATTGATAGTAACTAGCTGGAAACTTTGACTGCTTCGTAATCTTACATTTTTGTCATCTACTTTGTTTTTATTTCTTAATACTTCATGTACATTTTTTCCTAATATTTAATGGAGCTTCTATCTCCAGGAATGAAGACTATAATTTGGAGCATCACCCATGCGCATATACCGCGATCACAGGTTTCTTGAATCTCTAGTTGTACGGTTTTTTATCATTTACTTCTCCACTCTCTTTGTCTAATGAGCTATTTGCCTGTTCTTCTTGTTTAGGTTTCACCTTCCACGCATGGGACCCCTCCACAAGCGCTTGGTCCTCCATCATCCAATTCCTCAGTGCCTCAACCATTTAAAGGGATGAGAGAAGATGAGGTATAGACCCCTACATGATGGTTGCTGATACATACTGTTGGCTTGTTTTAACTTCGTTACGTTTTTTTTTTCTTCTTCTAGGTATTGAAAGCCTCTGGAGTTTTGAAGAGTGGGGTGCATTGCTTGGCCTTGTTTAAGGATAAAGAGGAAGAAAGGGAAATGGTCCATCAATTTTCCCAGATTTTAGCTATCATGGAACCTCGAGATCTTATGGACATGTTCTCATTGTGTATGCCTGAGCTGTTTGACTGCATGATCAGCAACACTCAGCTAGTTCACATATTTTCTACTCTCTTGCAAGCTCAAAAGGTCTTCCGGCCATTTGCAGATGTGTTGGTTAATTTCCTTGTAAGCAGTAAACTTGATGTTTTGAAGAATCCAGATTCACCTGCGGCCAAACTCGTTTTGCATCTCTTTTGGTTTTTATTTGGCGCGATTGCCAAGGCTCCTTCAGACTGTGAACGTATATTGCAGCCTCATGTGCCTGTTATCATGGAAGCTTGCATGAAAAATGCTTCTGAAGTCGAAAAGCCACTTGGTTTTTTGCAGCTCCTTCGTACTATGTTTAGAGCTCTTGCTGGAGGTAAGTTTGAACTTCTACTGCGGGAATTGATTCCTACCCTCCAGCCCTGTCTGAATATGCTTTTGGCCATGCTTGAGGGGCCTACTGGGGAAGATATGAGGGACCTTCTTCTGGAGCTTTGTTTATCCTTGCCTGCGCGCTTAAGTTCATTGTTACCGTATCTTCCCCGTCTTATGAAGCCTCTAGTTCTCTCTCTTAAAGGGAATGATGACCTGGTGAGTTTAGGCTTAAGGACACTTGAGTTTTGGATAGATAGCTTGAACCCGGACTTTCTGGAACCAACTATGGCTAACATTATGTCTGAGGTTATTTTAGCGTTGTGGTCTCACCTGAGGCCAGCACCCTATCCATGGGGTGGGAAATCATTGCAACTCCTTGGCAAGTTAGGTGGGCGTAATAGACGCTTTCTCAAAGAGCCTCTCGCGCTTGAGTGCAAGGAAAACCCTGAGCATGGGCTGCGCTTGATCCTTACATTTGAGCCCTCTACTCCTTTTTTGGTGCCTCTAGATCGTTGTATAAATCTTGCTGTAGCAGCTGTCATGCAGAAGAATGGTCGCGTGGATGCCTTTTATCGGAAACAAGCTCTAAAATTCCTTGGTGTGTGCTTATCCTCTCAGCTTAATTTGCCTGGTAATGGTACAAATGATGGATTCAAACCCAAGCATTTGTCTACTTATTTAGCATCTCCAGTAGATCCGTCTTGGACAAGATCTGACACATCAGATATGAAGGTTGGTATCAATGCTAATAAGCTTATCGTCCATTAATAATCTTTACATGTTTGCTCTCAAGTGTCAAGTTCTGCACTTGCTGCTAGGTCACCTTTTCCAATAAATGCGAAACACTTTTGTTATTGAATGGACATTTTATTCCCAGAATTACTTTCTTCCGCTTCATTAGTTTGTGTCGTAATACTTCTTATCTGCTGAATTCAAATTATTATGTTCCGTCTAGTTTGTTGTTCTCACCTATTAGTTCTTTATTAGCTCTTATTGTTGGCCTCAGCTTCTCAATCTATTTTTTAATGAGTTACGAACAATGGCAATTACTTATCATGTATTAGTTGCTACAATATTGATTATTGACATTGATTCTTGCAGGCTGACTTAGGAGTGAAGACAAAGATGCAACTTATGGCTGAAAAGTCTGTTTTCAAGATTCTCCTAATGACCATTATTGCTGCGAGTGCAGAACCTGATTTGCATGACTCTCAAGATGAGTTTGTTCTTAATGTTTGCCGCCATTTCGCTATAGTATTTCACATAGAACATTCCTCAGGCAATGCGTCAAATTCGACATCTTCACTGGGAGGTCCCCTGCATTCATCAAATATTGGTATTGGTTCCAGGCCAAGAAATAGTAGTTCTTGTGATCTGAAAGAGCTGGACCCTTTGATCTTTTTGGATGCATTAGTGGATGTTTTAGCAGATGAAAATAGGCTTCATGCAAAAGCTGGTCTTAGTGCGCTCAATGTGTTTGCTGAGACACTTCTTTTCCTTGCTCGCTCAAAACATTCTGACATGCTTATGTCAAGAGGAGGTCCTGGTACTCCGATGATTGTTTCTAGTCCGTCGATGAGTCCTGTTTATTCACCACCTCCAAGTGTTCGTATTCCTGTTTTTGAGCAGCTTTTACCTCGTCTTTTGCATTGTTGCTATGGAAGTACTTGGCAAGCCCAAATTGGAGGGGTTATGGGACTTGGTGCTTTGGTTGGAAAGGTCACAGTTGACATTTTATGCCTGTTTCAAGTCAGGATTGTTAGGGGGCTCGTATATGTTCTTAAGAGGCTTCCTGTTTATGCTACCAAAGAGCAGGAAGAAACTAGCCAGGTGCTGACACAGGTTTTGCGTGTGGTGAATAATGTTGATGACGCAAATAGTGAAGCTCGAAGACAAAGTTTTCAAGGAGTTGTTGAATTTCTTGCAACTGAGTTGTTCAATTTTAATGCGTCTGCTCATGTGAGAAAGATTGTGCAGTCCTGTTTGGCACTTTTAGCTAGTAGAACAGGCAGTGAGGTGTCTGAATTGCTTGAGCCTCTCTATCAACCTTTGCTTCAGCCTCTTATAGGGCGGCCCCTCCGCTCAAAAACTGTTGATCAACAGGTGAGTGAGGTTGCTCATGGTGTGTAGATGGTTTGTCGATTTTCTTACTAACTAATTTAATGTCCTTTAGGTTGGGACGGTTACTGCTTTGAATTTCTGCTTGGCCTTGAGGCCCCCTCTGCTTAAATTGACACAAGAACTTGTCAATTTCCTGCTAGAAGCATTGCAAATTGCAGAGGCTGATGAAACTGTTTGGGTTGTGAAATTTATGAACCCCAAAGTGGCTACGTCATTAAATAAACTACGTACAGCTTGCATTGAGCTACTATGTACAGCAATGGCATGGGCAGATTTCAAAACACAAAATCATTCTGAATTGCGTGCAAAGATTATTTCAATGTTTTTCAAGTCCCTGACAAGCAGGACACCTGAGATCGTGGCTGTTGCAAAGGAGGGCCTAAGACAGGTTTTGTGGGCCTATGTTATTCGTTGATTATTGTTGTGTTTAATGGTTGTCTTTTATTAGTTTTATCGTCGGATTTGGCTGGTTATTTTCGTTTTCCAACCAACCGAAGGGTCCAAAGGACATTTAGGCGGGAGGGAACTTGCTTCTACTAACCTAAGGAAGAGAAGGGCTGCAGATGAGCTCTCAACTCTTAAGTCATCCATTTTCAATAGTAATTTGTAGTGTGACGTGTCTCTTCACCTGTTCCAGTCATATAATTGATGAAATTAACCAAAACATAGGTTTCTGATCAAGAATGAAATTTAACTGGAACTGTCCTCGTTTCAGTCAGTTGAACCAGTGTCTCTTTTGAGAACCAAAATATTACTTGTTTGGTTGCCATGATGGTTGTTTTGGTCCTTCTGAAATTGTAGGGGCAAGTGTTGGAGAAATGTCAGTTTTCCCACTATGTATTTCCTGAATAATTTAAGTAGCTGGTCTGGCTTCTTAGTCATTGACATGGATAAACTTCGTTTCCTTCCCAATGTGATTGTTTTTTTTTTTGCATTGGAGGATGCAATCTCATTTTTGTATTTTCTATTGAAAAATTCCAGGTCATTTTGCAGCAAAGGATGCCCAAAGAACTTCTTCAGAGTAGTCTGAGACCCATATTAGTGAACTTGGCACACACCAAAAACCTCAGCATGCCTCTTCTGCAGGGTTTGGCTCGTCTACTGGAACTACTATCCAACTGGTTTAACGTTACATTGGGGGGTAAATTGTTAGAGCACCTTAAGAAATGGTTGGATCCCGAAAAACTTGCTCTGTGCCAGAAGTTGTGGAAGGCTGGTGAAGAACCAAAAATAGCCGCTGGTGAGCAACTAGTTTTTTCCCCCTTCTACCCCCAAGGTTGCTTATGTAGGCACAGAAACACCCACATTCCGGTTGATTTTGTTTATTTATCTTTCTATGCAGCTATTATTGAGCTATTCCACCTGCTTCCTTCTGCTGCTGGGAAGTTCCTTGACGAGCTTGTAACCTTGACAATTGATTTAGAAGCTGCTCTTCCCCCTGGACAATTTTATAGTGAGATTAACAGCCCATATCGCCTCCCTCTCACCAAATTTTTGAATCGTTATCCGGTGCCTGCAGTTGACTATTTTCTTGCTCGATTATGTCAGCCTAAATACTTTAGACGGTAAGGAAAAGGTGCTTAGATGACGAATTTATCCATGATTGACTTGTAAATCTGGTCAGTTCATCTTCTTTTTGTTTCTTCTCACCTTCAATCTTTTTGGCACCAATTCCAGGTTTATGTATATAATTCGATCAGATGCTGGGCAGCCCTCAGAGGAAGAGCTCGCAAAGTCACCAGAGAAGATACTTGCAAGTGTCTTTCCTGAATTTGTGCCAAAAGCTGATGCTTCAATTGCCCAGGGAGATTTAACTACGCCAGCAGTTTTAATGGGCGAGGAAGGAGTTGTCACTCCTGTACCAGAGAGTTCTAATCCTCCTTCGGCAACCCCTGGTGCAACATCAGATGCTTATTTTCAGGGACTTGCTCTTATTAAAACATTGGTTAAATTGATGCCTGGATGGTTACCGAGTAATCGTATTGTCTTTGATATATTAGTACTTCTGTGGAAGTCACCTGCAAGAATGGCACGGTTACAAAATGAACAGGAATTGAACTTAATGCAAGTAAGTTTGCTGGCTATCTTGGTAGAAGTAGATATATTTGCAGTACTTTGTTTTTGGTCTAAATATTTCTACAGTTCTAATGTTTTCTTCCTGCGGTTCAATTAATTGGGTGTCTGTCATTTTTGTGTTATTAAGGGTTGCAGTAATGGTGAAAACTTATCATGTTTTCTTCAATTTACACATTTTCTCTTCCAAGTGGGTCAATTAATTGGGTGTTGACATTTCTGTGATCTAGGGGTTGCATTAATGGTGAAAACTTATCATGTTTTCTACACATCACACATTTTCTCTTCCACATGGGTCAATTAATTGGGTGTTGACATTTCTGTGATCTAAGGGTTGCATTAATGGTGAGAACTAGTCATCTAGTTCGAGAAAAAACATACAAAGCCTTTGTGGAGTTCAACTCACTTTCCTAAATAAGTAATTGTATAAATGTGGTTTTATTTGGTATTTTTCCCTGTTATTTATAGCTTAAATTTTTATCTTTTCTTGGCCTGTACTTCTGGCTTCCATTGCACTAATTTTGGAGGTTGTAATTAACCAATATGGTACAAGTTCTAACAGTTGACTGGAATAAGTTTATATTGGTCATATACATGATGAGGAAAAAATTGTTTTATTTAAGTTTCTTATTAACAGGTGGCATGATTCAGCTGTTATTCTTCTGATTATTAATGTTTAAAATTTGTGATCCTACCACCTATTCCTGACTCCCTGTCCTCATCTCCTTGGCTTTGCCTTGATAGAAATGCTTTATTCCTGTTTAGTTCATGCTATGTTTCCTTGTATCTGTTTCCTTTTATTATAGAAGCATTTGTGCAGTAGTTTTCCCAGTTATGATTGTTTAATGGTATACCACCAGGGCTTTAAATAAAGGCGTTATTTACTTGCATATCGGCCGATACGGTCCCCTATCGCCCAATATGAGGCCATAGCACCGATACAGTTATGTTTCCCGATACCGCAATGTAAAACCTTGTGTGCCACATTGTTTTTTCTGTTTATTTGTTGCTATTTGAGATGCTTGCGTGTGTACTCTTGGGAAAAAGAGAAGAATGGCAAATTAAATTGTTCTCAGTTGTGATTTTATGCTACCCACCTTTGTCGCATGTAAATGGAATCATGAATAGTACGGCTCATGGTGCATTCCTCCAGTCAGTGGTGGAATCACCTTTTGTCCAGGAGGTTAGCTACCCTGCTCAACTTTGTCAAATTTCTATCAAATATGTTATGAAACAAAGAGAGAGCAATCGTGATTCATGAATTCTAGGTACAAGTCAATGGAATTATAATGGTACATTGTGCTCAGAAATTGATAACATATGTTCTGGCCAGATAGAGTTGCAAGAGATGGTCAATTTAACTGCATCTTTCTGTGTTATATTATACGTGCGGCTGATCCTTTGCCATTTTCACTAATACAATGCAGGTGAAAGAAAGCAAATGGCTTGTCAAATGCTTTCTAAATTACTTACGACATGATAAATCAGAAGTGAATGTTCTGTTTGATATCCTCTCCATCTTCTTGTTCCGCACTCGCATTGATTTTACTTTCCTTAAAGAGTTCTATCTCATTGAGGTATGTTTGTTCAAGGTTATCATGATATTTAAACTGTTTGTCTACTCTATTAGCATTTAGATCTTTATTCACGCTCTATTTGACTTGCTTTTGATCACATGTTCTTGTGCTTCAGGTTGCTGAGGGTTATGCACCAAATATGAAGAAAACACTTCTTTTGCATTTTTTGAACCTTTTCCAAACAAAACAACTTGGGCTTGATCATTTGGTTGTTGTCATGCAAATGCTCATTCTTCCAATGTTAGCTCATGCCTTTCAGAATGCCCAAAGTTGGGAGGTTGTTGACACTGCTATTATAAAAACTATTGTCGACAAGCTTCTTGATCCTCCAGAAGAGGTGAAGTGCTGATTTTATGCAGATTATTATTGTTTTCCTTCCCTTTCTATTCATGTTTGTCGTTAAATATACATATTATTTTGTATGTTATGTATTTCATAGGTTTCTGCTGATTATGACGAGCCGTTGAGGATAGAACTTCTGCAGCTGGCCACTTTGCTTCTTAAGTATCTTCAGAGTGATCTTGTGCATCATAGGAAAGAGCTGATCAAGTTTGGCTGGAATCATCTTAAGCGTGAAGATAGTGCCAGTAAACAATGGGCATTTGTTAACGTTTGCCACTTCTTGGAGGCCTATCAAGCCCCAGAGAAAATTATACTCCAGGTACTCTAATGAACATACCAAGCTTAAGAAGCTATGAAACTTCCTTTCTTCTTTATTACTTATTGAGCAACTCTTTCCCGGCATTTTCATACTGCTCACAAAGCTTTGTCGTTTTCGTTTTCATCTCTTGATTCACAAATAGCTTTTCATCTTAACCATGGTCTCAATCACCAAATACAATAGCTGAACATTCTGTGCTTTCTCCTATGCATTGGAACCAGGGATGGCACTGGATATATTTTAATGTAGATATCACCATTTGGATTCAGCAAATGATAACGAGGATGACTTATGGCCAAAGTATTCTTATCGTAGACATCTTTGAAGTTCGAACTTTACTATGCGGGGAAGTACTTATTGAAAGCTTTATTATGGCTTTAGTTTACTCTTACAGAATGTGGTTTGGCCAAAGTATCCTGCTTTGTTCATTCCGGCACAAGAAGTTGGAACCCCCTAACTAAGGTCCACCAGTTGGAATAACTAATACCAGAAGAACAACACCAAAGGCATTGCTAGATGATTTGATCCAAGAATTCCTGGTCCCTCCTACTATTTTATCTGCCTGTTTGAATTGTCATTGATTTTCAGTCAAACATAAAGACGTAACTGTAAAAGACATGCTTAGTGGTTTATGGGACTGGTTTTGTTTGTTAGGCTTATATGGTCTGTTGTCAGTGCTCAAAAGATATTTAGTATTCATTCTCACTCCTCGAACTTAAAAAAATGATGTTCAACTTAAGACCTACCCTGAAAACCAATTGTTAAGGAATCTTTCACTTGGTTACTTTGTCTATTGCTTGATTGTTTTCATTCTAGATAGATCAACTTACATGGAGATAGGATATTGGGGTTTGTTGTTGAGATCCATTTTTAGCGGCCTCAATCACCAAAAATGCTCCCAAACATGAGCTTAAACTGGGGTGCTGAGATTAACATGGAAACCAATGAGGAAGTACTTGGTCCTAGTCTATTGAAATTTTTGTGAAAATTCAGGGAGTAAATGAAGGGTGGATGACACAGGTAAAGCTGCCCGATTGTGGCTTGAGGTCACAGGTTGAAACAACCTATCTGCTTGTTGGGGTACGGTTGCGTAGATCAACCCTTCCACAGACCCTGCGTATGCGTTGTGCACTGGGTAGGCCCTTCATTTGGGGAGGAAATATACGATAATATCTCCTTAGTATCTTGTCTTTTCCAGAGCTGATCTTGTCCTGTGTTCTTTCCAGACGGTTGGCCATTTGTTATCTTGTTCTATTTTGGTGCAGTGTGGTGGTGGTGGTGGTGATTGTCTCTCTCTCTCTGCTGTGGCCACCTATGTTTAGTTTGATATCTTGTTTTGTAACAAGTATATAGGACTATGTAACATCATGGAAATTTTTTATGAATAGTGAACTTCGAGCGCAAGTTGCCACAGGCATCAAGCTTCAATGTGCTAAGTAGAATTTGCTGATTGAGATTTTCTGTGCGTGAAGGCCGGGTCTCTATTCTACTCTGTAGTAATTGAGAAATAGAATAAGTTGTGAGGAGTAAAAATTTACTGCTTCCTTAAAATGTGTTTCATTGTGAATCAGTTTATCAGAGAGTGTAATTTTTATAATTTGTGTGTTGATACATCAATAAAGACGTGTTAGTATTTCTGTGTGCAGTAATAGTTGAATGTATTAGTGACATGAATGTTTATTTTTTATCCTGATTGCAATTTGCACAATGCAGGTGTTTGTTGCGCTTCTCAGAACTTGCCAGCCAGAAAATAAAATGTTGGTCAAGCAGGCCTTAGATATTCTAATGCCAGCCCTTCCTCGAAGATTGCCTCTTGGTGATTCCCGTATGCCTATTTGGATACGTTACACAAAAAAGATTCTGGTTGAGGAAGGTCACTCAGTTCCTAATTTGATACACATTTTCCAGCTCATTGTTCGCCATTCAGATCTCTTTTACAGCTGCAGAGCCCAATTTGTTCCTCAGATGGTAAATTCATTGAGTCGGCTTGGATTGCCATATAATACAACAGCAGAGAACAGGCGTCTTGCTATTGAGCTTGCTGGGCTGGTTGTCGGTTGGGAAAGGCAAAGGCAGAACGAAATGAAAGTTGTGAGTGGTACTGATGCCTCTAACCAGAATAGTGATGGACTCAACCATGGGTCTACTGGTGCTGATTCTAAACGTATGGTGGATGGGTCAACTTTTGCTGAAGATCCTACAAAGAGAGTAAAGGTTGAACCTGGTCTTCAAAGCCTTGGTGTCATGTCACCTGGAGGTGTGGGCGCCTCATCAATCCCGAATGTAGAGACCCCTGGATCTGCTGGCCAACCGGATGAAGAATTCAAGCCAAATGCAGCTATGGAAGAAATGATCATCAATTTCCTTATACGAGTGACTCTCTCTCTCTCTCTCTCTCTCTCTATATATATATATATATATATATATATATATATATATATATATATATGTATGTATTACTCTCACCTGCTCATTTTCTCGCAATTCTTAGATCATTGAAGAGGTTGGCTTCCTGTTGCAGTGCTTCTGCATACAAAATAATCTTGCTACATGTTTCAATCCCTGTTTTATCTTATGTATTGTGTAGTTCTTGAGTAGCGATTCTTTATATCTTCTTCAACTGTCATTTGCCAAAGTACACATGATAACATAGCATTGCGCTTCCCGAAATAGGTGGCGTTGGTCATAGAGCCAAAGGATAAGGAAGCGAGTCATATGTACAAGCATGCTTTAGATCTCCTATCACAAGCTTTGGAGGTTTGGCCAAATGCTAATGTCAAGTTCAACTATTTAGAGAAGCTGCTAAGCAGTATTCAACCGTCTCAATCAAAAGACCCGTCCACGGCTCTTGCACAGGGCTTGGATGTCATGAACAAGGTTCTGGAGAAGCAACCACACTTGTTTATTAGAAATAACATCAACCAGATTTCTCAAGTACGTATATCTCTTAGAAGCTTTATTTCATCTATTAGCCAGTTCTAGGCAGAAATTCTTTATCTTATTTCATGAATCTGTTTTACAGATTCTTGAACCATGCTTCAAGTATAAAATGCTGGATGCGGGAAAGTCATTGTGTTCCTTGTTGAAAATGGTCTTCCTTGCTTTTCCTCTAGAAGCGGTTAGTACACCACAAGAAGTGAAGATATTGTATCAAAAGGTGGAGGAGCTCATTCAGAAACACCTTACCGCTGTTACAGCTCAGCAGACCTCTGGGGAAGATAGCTCTGCTAGTACAATTAGCTTTGTCTTATATGTCATTAAAACATTGGCTGAGGTGCAGAAGAACTTCATTGATCCTTACAACTTGGTTCGTGTTATCCAACGTCTTGCGCGGGACATGGCTTTGGCAACTGGTTCTTATGCCAGACAGGTATGCCATTTTTTTCGTTCCTCAACCATTCTTAGCCCATCATTAGAATTTTCTATTGTGGTTTTGGCATTTGATAATTATAAACTGCAACAAGGGCTGAAATCAGCTGAGGATTTCGGTTCCTCAAAACCAAGTCTGACCGATCAAATAACACTTTTGGTCGGCTCCAACCTATTTATTCGGGCCTCCTTGGTCCAATAAAATAACCAATGAATAATTGAGTGCGTTCGTGGGGGATACGTGAGCTGAGGATTTTGGTTCCTCAAAACCAAGGCTGACCGATCAAATAACACTTTTGGTTGGCTCCAACCTATTTATTCGGGCCTCTTTGGTCCAATAAAATAACCAATGAATAATTGAGTGCGTTCGTGGGGGATACGTGAGTTCACCCAATCCTGGGTTGCAATCGCATGAAATTAGACTTTTCTGCCCTAATTGTCGATCTGGCTTCAATTTTCTACCTTTGTGGGTATCGTGCTGGTGAGATAGATGCAAGACCTTCCCATGTGCAGAATCTGACACGGAGAAAGAGAGATCTAAAGAGAAACAAAGCCTGTTGTGCAATTAGGGTTTAGACTCTGTATGACAAGTGGGGCTTTGAATTAAGGAGCTGAAATATGGATGGTCATGATTAATGTTGCAGGCGTAAACATGATCCAGTTTGGTTAGGTGGAACCGGTTGCAAAGTAGAAAAACCTGACGCTGTACCTAAATTAAAATTTCTGCAGAAATAAAACTGAACCGAAACAATCAATTACAAAAGCCGAATGAAACCAATTTATGCCTGGTTTTTTTGGGTCAGTTCAGGAGTTTTCTTTAAGGGTGGGGGTTATAATCTCACGCCTAACTGCAACAATAACTTTAACTTGGTGGAAGTGGGTTCTATACATATTTGCTATCATTTATTTTTAATCTGTGACTACTGCCATTGTGGTTAATTGATATTGCTTCTACCCAAACACTCTAACTTGCCGTGACTCCCATTGAGGCTCCTCTAGCCTTTGAACCCAAGTCATTCATCAAAATTAGTTCTATCAGCAGTCATTGCTCGAAATGTTTGATATGAATTTATTCAATGCACAATTTAGTTTAACAATCAGTTCTAGCATGGAGGTTATCCCGAATCGACAGTATTAACTTTGATGTGCCTGATCCGTGTTTGTTTGTTTTCCCAGTTCTCATTATAGTATGAAAGTTCCCATGTTTGATAGGTCCCGAATGTTTTTCTCTATTTTGTTCTCTGTTTTTGCTTTAATTAAGTGTCTGGACGATGTTGCTTACAATCTTTCATGAATCCAAGGGAAACTGTGAAGAAGAAGACTACGAACTTTTGTGGATTTCTAGTGAAATTTGTTTTCTCGTGCGTCTAATATTTGCTGACAATTGGTGAAATGGACTTTTATTTACCTTCCCTTACTTTATTGTAGTTGTATTTTATGGTTACTCTATTGGTCTTAATTGATTCCAAACTTTTCTTTGGTGTCATTTTCTTGGAATTACATGCATCTCTGTTTTCTCTTCCAGGGTCAAAGAACAGATCCAGAGTCTGCTGTTACTTCTTCCCGTCCAGGTGCCGATGTTGGAGGTGTCATTACTAATCTTAAATCTGTCTTGAAACTTATCGGTGAAAGGGTGATGCTTGTTCCGGATTGCAAACGATCAATTACACATGTTCTGAATACCTTGCTCTCTGAGAAGGGTACTGATGCTACAGTGCTTCTTTGCATACTTGATGTACTGAAGGGGTGGATAGAGTATGACTTTAGTAAGCCTGGGATGCCAGTTGGATCAAGTTCTTTTCTTACTCCCAAGGAAGTAGTAACCTTCCTTCATAAGGTTTCACAAGTTGACAGGCAGAGTTTCAGTCCTGCTGCTCTGGAAGAGTGGGACGGGAAATATCTTGAACTCCTTTATGGACTTTGTGCTGATTCAACCAAGTGAGTTACACATCCGAGTTTATTTGTGTTAATGCTTTGACTAAGATGCCAGAATTAATGATTTAACTGACGTGCAGATATCCTCTCTCTCTAAGGCAAGAAGTATTCCAAAAGGTAGAGAGGCAGTTCTTGCTTGGTTTGAGAGCAAAAGACCCTGAAATGAGGATGAGATTTTTCTCTCTTTATCATGAATCTCTTGGGAAAACATTGTTCACAAGACTGCAGTACATAATCCAAGTCCAGGACTGGGAAGCTTTGAGTGAGGTTTTCTGGCTTAAACATGGACTAGATCTTCTTCTTGCCATCTTAGTTGAGGATACTCCTATTACTCTTGCTCCGAACTCTGCCAGGCTCCGCCCAGTAGTTGTTTCAGGATCTCTTCCAGACTCTTCTGGGATGCAGCCCATGGACACTGATGTAACAGAATGTTCTGAGGAAGCTCCTCTAACATTAGATAACTTCGTATCAAAACATGCAAAATTTCTAGATGAGATGAGCCGACTTAAGGTGAGTCATTCACTTTTGAACAGTTCTGAAGTATTAGCTGGAGTAAAATTTTGTTGCTTGGGTGCTGTTAAAAGCATCAAACATTCCAACTCATGACCAATTGGTAATGAGTGGAGAGGCCGCCCAGGCTCATATATTTGGAAGTTATAATTAATCAATGTGGGACAAACTCTAACACTCCCCTGCACATGCAACCCCTGACCCGCATGTGGAGAGGTAAACAACAGATCCATAACATTGGGATCATAACCAAATATGGTGCACTTATGGCACAAACAGCGGGGAAATAATGAAGAGAGTCTTGTCCAAAATCTTCCGAAATCCTAGCTCTGATACGATGTTAAAAAGCATCCATCTCAAAACCAATTGGCAATGAGTGGAGAGGCCACCCAGGCTCATACACTAGATTTGGAAGTTTTATTAACAAATGTGGGACAAACTCTAACATTTTGGTCTGCAGTTCATAGTTAGTGGTCAGGGCATACTACCCAGATGATGTGCCAATTATGTGCTTTTTGGTTGAACACTAGTTCTCTGACAATTTAGAATATACCAAAGGTTCACTAAGTTGATTGTGTTTTGGGGTTTGTTGTAAATTTCTCTTATGTATCTCCATGGAAGACACCTATTGACCTTTTATTGTTCTTTTTTTTTTGGATAATTAAGCTTGAAGTAAAAAGGAGGCTAACCGGATGTACGGACCTTTAATTGTTCTACTTGTTGAATTTGGGAACACTTTCCAGTATATGATTCAGAGGTGCTTTTATTCTCTCGTAGGTGGGTGATCTCATTATTCCCTTAAGAGAGTTGGCACATACAGAAGCAAATGTTGCATATCATTTCTGGGTGTTGGTTTTCCCCATTGTCTGGGTAACCTTAAACAAGGATGAGCAGGTACAACTTGCTAAACCACTGATAACTCTCTTATCAAAAGACTATCACAAGAAGCAGCAGGCAAGTAGACCAAATGTGGTGCAGGCTTTACTAGAAGGGCTTCAGTTGAGCCATCCTCAGCCTCGAATCCCTAGTGAGCTCATTAAATATATTGGAAAGACTTACAATGCGTGGCACATTGCATTGGGTTTGCTTGAAAGTCATGTCATGGTATTCTTGAATGATACCAAGTGTTCCGAGTCCCTAGCTGAGCTTTATCGATTGCTCAATGAAGAAGATATGAGGTGTGGTTTATGGAAGAAACGGTCAATAACTGCAGAAACTAGGACTGGGCTATCCCTTGTTCAGCATGGTTACTGGCAGCGTGCTCAAAGCCTCTTTTACCAAGCCATGGTTAAGGCAACTCAAGGCACTTACAATAACACAGTACCGAAGGCTGAGATGTGTCTTTGGGAAGAGCAGTGGCTTTATTGTGCTAGTCAACTCAGCCAATGGGATGCTTTAGTTGACTTTGGGAAACTTGTTGATAATTATGAGATTCTATTGGACAGTCTTTGGAAGCAGCCAGATTGGGCATATTTGAAAGATAATGTTATTCTGAAGGCTCAAGTTGATGAAACTCCGAAGTTCCGTATTATTCAAGCCTACTTCGCCCTTCATGAAAAAAATACTAATGGCGTGGCAGATGCTGAAAACATTGTGGGTAAAGGTGTAGATCTTGCTTTGGAACAGTGGTGGCAATTGCCTGAGATGTCTGTTCATGCAAGGATTCCTCTCCTACAGCAATTCCAACAACTGGTTGAAGTTCAAGAATCAGCCAGAATAATAGTGGACATTGCCAACGGAAACAAACTTGCAGGAAGTTCTGTAGTTGGTGTACATGGTAATCTATATGCAGATCTCAAGGACATTCTTGAGACCTGGAGACTTCGTACCCCTAATGAATGGGACGGTTTAACTGTTTGGTATGATTTGCTCCAGTGGAGAAATGAAATGTACAATGGAGTAATTGATGCATTCAGGGAATTCGGTACCACAAATCCACAACTTCATCACCTTGGTTACCGTGACAAGGCATGGAATGTCAATAAGCTTGCTCATATTGCTCGTAAGCAGGGCCTGAATGATGTTTGTGTCACGATATTGGAAAAGATGTATGGACATTCAACCATGGAAGTCCAGGTACCATTTCTTCAGTTAGTGACTTAGTGTTATTAATTACCTTGTATGGAGAGTGATTATGAATGGAATTAGGATGCAGCTGTCTCATCGTTTCTGTGTGACATGTTTGCAGGAAGCCTTCGTCAAAATAAGAGAACAAGCAAAGGCATATCTTGAAATGAAGGGGGAGGTTACAAGTGGCCTTAATTTGATCAACAGTACCAATCTCGAATATTTTCCTGTGAAGCACAAGGCAGAAATTTTTCGTCTCAAGGGTGATTTCTTATTGAAGATAAATGACTGTGAAGGTGCTAACCTGGCATATTCTAGTGCCATCACCCTCTTCAAAAACTTGCCTAAAGGATGGATTAGCTGGGGGAATTATTGTGACCTGGTATACATTCTCTATTGCTGACTGTACTTTTTGTTTTTGCTCGTAAGCCGAATAGCTAATCCACGCTTGATTTGTTTCAGGCTTATAAAGAGACCCATGAGGAGATTTGGTTAGAGTATGCTGTGAGCTGTTTTCTTCAAGGTATCAAATTTGGCATTCCTAATGCCAGAAGCCATTTAGCCCGTGTTTTGTATCTTCTAAGTTTCGATACTCCTGGCGGACTTGTGGGGAAAGCATTCGACAAGTATATGGAGCAAATACCACACTGGGTTTGGCTCTCTTGGATTCCACAACTCTTACTTTCCTTGCAGAGGACAGAAGCTCCACATTGCAAACTTGTTCTACTGAAAATTGCCACCGTATACCCTCAGGTAAATGTTATATATACTTCTTGTGGAACGTATATTGGTTCAATCTGTCACTAAAATGTTTTTAATATCTTGTATTGCAAATTATTAGGCACTATATTACTGGCTGCGCACATATTTGCTTGAACGCCGTGATGTTGCAAGTAAATCTGAATTTGGTAGACTAGCATTGGCACAGCAAAGAATGCAACAAAATTTGGCTGGTGCTAGCTCTACTGGCTTGGCTGATGGGAGTGCGAGAGTGGTGAGCCATGGTGTGGGCTCTTTAGCTGCAGGAAATCAGATTCATCAAGGAAGTCAAGCTGGCGTTGGTGTTGGATCACATGACGGTGGGAATTCTCAGGTACAAGAATCTGACAGATCCACAGGAGTTGAAGGGAATGTGCAGGCTGGGAATGACCAATCCATACAGCAGAGTCCTTCATCTATCAATGATGGTCATAATGCTATAAGGCGTAATGGAGCCCTAGGTTTGGTTGCTTCTGCCGCCAGCGCCTTTGATGCTGCAAAAGATATAATGGAGGCTCTTAGAAGCAAACACACTAATTTGGCTAGTGAACTTGAGGTGATGAACTTACTGTTGTTTCATTATCGTTAACCCTTTGAGGATTTTATTATTTTTTCTGCAAATGCCAATGTATTTTTGTTTAAAAGAAAAATGTATGCACATGCATGAACTTACAGTAGTTGTTCCATTATTGTCCACCTTTTGAGCTTTCTAATATTTGCCAATGCAATTTTTGTTATGCATGCACATGCAACATACCTTGAGCTACAAATGAGTTTAGGGTTTTCTCCTAAATGCTTTTCTATAACACACTTTTTTGCTTGTTCCCCTAGTTTGTTTGGTTAGATGGTTAATTTGCGAGAAAGGTTTTTATCGGAGTTTATCTTGAGACATGTGAAACGACAATGCATTTTGCAGATTCTGCTCACAGAAATTGGTTCAAGGTTTGTCACCCTGCCAGAGGAGAGACTACTGGCAGTTGTTAATGCTCTGCTCCACCGCTGTTATAAGTACCCAACTGCTACTACTGCAGAAGTTCCCCAGTCTCTGAAGAAGGAGCTCTCCGGTGTTTGTCGGGCGTGCTTTTCAGCGGATGCTGTAAACAAGCATGTTGAGTTTGTGCGAGAGTACAAGCAGGACTTCGAACGTGATCTCGACCCAGAAAGCACTGCTACATTCCCAGCCACTCTATCTGAACTGACAGAGCGATTGAAGCATTGGAAAAATGTTCTCCAGAGCAATGTTGAGGACAAGTTTCCTGCTGTGTTGAAGCTGGAAGAGGAAAGCAGAGTGTTGCGTGACTTCCATGTTGTTGATGTGGAGGTTCCAGGACAGTATTTTGCAGATCAGGTATTGGCTGAATTACTATCCAGACAAACTGAATTCCCACTTCCACATGTCATAGGATGAATTGTTGGAAGACTTTTTAGGCCATCTCCAGTACTGTTGTTAAGTTGTGATTAGAGTCAGAAATTAGCTCAGTTAATTGATTTTAGTGTTTTGTGTGTTCCCAGTAATGGAGATAAAGTGGTTTAAAGTATGTAGGGGAAAAAGAAAAAAAAAGGAGCTCAGAACTTAACTGTGTTGGACACAGTAGCAACTGAATGGAAGAGAGACAGGATGAGGGGAGGAGGGAGAGAGAAAGGTAGAGAGAAAGTATGTACTTATATGCAATATTTTTACACACTTCAACAATACTTTACGACACTTTAACAACGCCATTGTAACATTCATTCCCTCAATAACTTGACAACATATATTGTCATATAACAACACAAAATCGGGACCCAGTTTTTACACTTTTGTGTCATATAACAGTTTTTTTTTTTTTTTTTAACTCAACCATCAGAGATGGCCTTAGAATCTATACTGTGTCAGAACGTTTCTCCTGACCACAGGCCACACTGGGCAATTGATAATGCACACATAATGCCCAAAAAACAAATAGTCACAAAATGCACTAATATTTATATATTTCACCGATATCAATATGCACAAATACTTGTGTATTCCGCAGATATTAATGCACCTTTTGTACATTAGCATCTTTTCACAGTTATCAATATGCACTTTTCACAGATATCAATGTGCACAAATATTATCTTTGACAGATATCAATGCATCATTGCCCTCTAGGCCGTAGTTAGCATTTTCCATGTCAGAAAACAAAATCATTATCTTCAGTTGGTAAAATCATAATGCCCTCCCATTTTGTTTATCCATTTTCGGGCCTTCGGCAATTGTGGCCTTCATATTATCGGCATACTAACCTATTTTTTTTGCGGATAATTTCAGAAAACACTTTTCACCAGTCAAAAGATCTCAATTAGTTCTTGTTAACAAAGTTTGCAAACTCATCTAAAGATGAATGAAATAGACAATTGAAATGATTTTTTGTGATGTCCGAAAAGTGTTAACGGACAAACAAGCTGGGACTGAGGGACTAATATCATTTGCGACTTCAAGATATAAAACAAGTGATCTCTTGGAAGTATTATGTAAAGTGGGATTTAAAAATGTCCTGCAATGGTTGTCCATTTTTATTTTTTTCCCTTTTCTTTCTTTGTTTCTCTACTTTTCCCAGCTGTTAGTGTCTGAATGCTTCCATTCTGCTATGACAGCTAATTATTCGTCTTTTCAGGAAGTTACACCTGAGCATGCGGTGAAGTTAGACAGGGTTGGGGCAGATATTCCAATTGTGCGAAGGCATGGAAGCAGTTTTCGGCGCTTGACTCTAATTGGCTCTGATGGCTCTCAGCGACATTTTATTGTTCAGACTTCTTTGACTCCCAATGCTAGAAGTGATGAACGCATGCTGCAGCTTTTCCGTGTGATGAACCGAATGTTTGACAAACACAAGGAATCGAGACGCCGCCACATTTGCATTCACACTCCAATTATTATCCCTGTTTGGTCCCAGGTAATAAGTTCAGATGTTAAATAGTTTCATCAGGTCAAATGTTGTCCACAGGAACAGTTTGAATTTTCTTGCTGATGTACAAGAAATGTCATATGTTATTCGATTTTTTCTGACTTGCGGATGTACCAGCAATGAATCTCACCTTAAAGCATAGTCCTTTTGTTTCATGCATATTCTGAAGATTACTTAGCCAGTTAGCCTGGATATAGCATATATAAACACATGAAACACGAAGCTAGAATATGATGGAATTTTATCTGAATATGTTTGTATTCTAATGTTATTGCTTACTCATGCTAGGTACGCATGGTTGAAGATGATTTAATGTACAGTACCTTCCTTGAGGTGTATGAGAATCACTGTGCTAGGAATGACAAAGAGGCAGACCTACCCATAACCTATTTCAAAGAGCAGCTGAACCAAGCAATATCTGGCCAGATCTCCCCGGAAGCTGTGGTAGATCTCCGCCTCCATGCTTATAATGACATAACAAAGAATTATGTGAGCGATAGCATTGTGTCCCAGTACATGTACAAGACTCTGTTAAGTGCAAACCACATGTGGGCTTTCAAGAAGCAATTTGCCATTCAGTTGGCCCTCTCAAGTTTCATGTCATTCATGCTACAAATTGGGGGAAGGTCCCCTAACAAGATTTTGTTTGCTAAAAACACCGGCAAAATATTCCAGACTGATTTTCACCCGGCTTATGATGCGAATGGAATGATCGAGTTTAACGAACCAGTTCCTTTCCGCTTGACGAGGAATTTACAGGCTTTTTTCTCACATTTCGGTGTGGAAGGCCTTGTTGTTTCTGCCATGTGTGCAGCGGCACAGGCTGTGGTTTCACCAAAAGTGAGCTTCTCTACACATTTGTTTTTCATTTTTCAACATTAAGAAACTTCTTATTTTCAATTACCAATATATTGTTCAATTTCATTGAATGCAGCAAAGTCAGCATTTATGGCATCATTTAGCCATGTTTTTTCGTGATGAGCTCTTATCTTGGTCTTGGAGAAGACCTCTAGGGATGCCTCTGGCCCCTGTTGTCGGAGGGGGTAACATGAACCCCATTGACTTCAAACAAAAGATCACTACAAATGTGGATCATGTTATCGATCGGATCAATGGAATAGCCCCACAATATGTATCTGAAGAGGTAAGTTGATGAAAGTTTGTCGTGGATACAACATTTCGAGCATCCAAATTATGAATACAGCTTATATGCACGCAAAAGAAACCTTTGTAGCTTTTATGTATGGAGTAACAAAATTCCTAATGCCCTACTGCTACAATCAGTTTATACATATGTCCTGAATTTGTTGTTGTCTGTGTTGTTGTCTGTAGGAAGAGAATGCTGTAGATCCGCCACAATCAGTGCAGAGAGGTGTGACAGAGTTGGTTGAAGCCGCTTTAACCCCAAGGAACCTTTGTATGATGGATCCGACATGGCATCCCTGGTTCTAACGCATGATGCTAAGCCCCTTCATTAAATAGCAGTATAGTCAGTAGGGTTGGCAATTGCTTCTTGTAAATACAATGTAAATATGGCTCGAATTAATTGGTAGTCGACTATCTGGTGTCCCGCTGTCATTACTGTAACGATTCGGTAATTTAAATATCTAATTGGTATTTGGCTTCAATTTTGGGGTTTGAATTTGTGCACTCAGAAAAATCACATCCAGCACCATTTCTTTCAGAGCATATTTACAGAAACTTCGTAACAAAAATACCACTAAGATGACATGACAATTACATTTTATTGTATTGATAGAAGTTATTTCGATGGGAGTTTTGATTTACAAAGTCCATACGCAGATTATAAACCATGGGCAAAAAAATCTAGTGACAAACGCTGAAGCCACCTCTTCATTTTGCAGTATGTTTTTGATACTTTGGCCCCGATTGGATGAGAGATTATTTTCAGGGGGATAAGTTATGGAGGGGGATAAGATAAGAGGGGATATTATTTTTAGAGGGTTGGCCCACATTGATATGATGTTTATGGATGAGGATGAAAAAATAGATGGTTTGGATGAGGGATTAAATAAAGGGATAACTTTTGACTTGGTTTGGATATTTTATAAATAAGAGGGGGTGAATGATGGAAAAAATTGTCAAATGACTCTTTTACCCTTTGTCATGTCCCAAACTTGATTATGCATTAAATTAATAATATAATGTAAAACCTAATCCATTTAATTAATTTCGGACAATTTGAAGATATAACAATTTATTTGATTGAAAATTTACATTATTTATTTATTTATTTTAAAAAACGTTTTTTTTATTATTTATAAATTTAGTACATTTCAATGGTTGGTTATCCAATTTTAATTTGTAAATTGTGGGTACCCAACTTTAATTTTTCATTTACCCGTTAGCCTACATTTGATTTGTTTTTTTTTTAATTTCTATTTCATATATTTTGGTACTACAAAAAAACAAAACCATCATATTTAATTTTTTTTAAAAGATGTGATTGTGTTGATAGTTTTAATCACACTTTCTTTGTAACTAAATTAAGCTCCAACTCAAATGATTAGCCAAATTGAGCAAAAGTTAAGTCATTTTATTGCCAAGTTCTATACTTTGTACTCAAAACCAAGTTCTGTGAATAAAATGTGTTGATTCTCCTTTCCACCATGGACTATGGAGCATTAATTCGAAATTGTCATTTGTCAAGATGTCCGAGGAGGTATAAAGAGAAAAGACACATGCTGCATAGGCCCATTTTTTTTTATCGGTAATAAGATTTTGTCAAAAGTTGACAAAGGATACATTGAGGACATGGCCAAGCTAACATATCCATGAAAATGCAATTGCAAAAATAAAATGGCCAAAGCCATGATCAAGTCACAAACTTAGTTTTTTGAGCTACATGCTATTATTCCTAAGTAAAGAAGAGGGCATGACAGAAGATCCAGCAGCAACAATTCCTTTTAGTCCAAAACCCCTTCTATTCATTTTGCATTTGCTTCCTTCAAACAGATAGAGAGAGATGTTCATAGTAAGCATCATTCTATTCAAAGATTAACATGAAATACTAAAGAATTCAACTCACTATGATGATGAAGCTTCTTCACAAGGGTAATAAACCGGGTTCCGCTGGTATTCAACAGCTCCATTCTCGCCGTATGAGATACGGTTCCACAAGAAGTTCACCATGGTGAAAACAAAAAGGCTCGTAAAAAAATTCAAGACAAAGGGGCTTAAATAAAAATTCCATCCACAAGGGTATGCATGGCTGCAACTAACGTTGCCCCGCCAAGAAACTACCTTCATTAATATTTGATTTCATTCTTCATCGCCCAATGAAAAGTCAAGAACCACCCATAACAGGTGTAACAACAACACAGTAAGCAGCAGCAAGGACACAACTTTAGCTCCGCTTTTGCACCAATTAAGCATTTCTAATGGACAAAATTAGGACACGGATTGGACACAAAATCTGTGTCCTACACAACAGCCAGAAAACAGTCACCAAACTAGCTGCCAAGTGTACCAAATAGTTCCACAATATACCATAAAGTGTCCAAACTGTGTCCTACATAAATAGGTCCACCAGCAACACAACTATACATACATTTACTTTGTACTCTAATAATAGAACATCCCAGATTAGCCATCACTTGTAACCATAAATAACAGAGTTCAAAGAGCACAACTCATCACTGGCCTTAACACACATAAACACATTGCACTGTCACACACACGCACTCCCACAAACACACACCAAAGCTTGGAACCAACACACACACACACACACACACTCCTACACTACAAGTCCTTCAATATAATTGAATAAATGGGCTCAGAATTTACATTTTATCCACGTAGGGGGTACTCATTGGCTGCAAATATGAGTGCCCCGCTAAGGTAACACCTTCATAAGTTCACATACATTAAAAAAAAATCATCATTGCCCTTAAATTGCAGGTCACTAAGCCTTGCTACACTGTCAAAGACCTGCCAAGTGTAGCAGAAATGGACATCATAGCTCAGGAAAAAATATGGCTCAGGAAAAAATATCACATGTGCAACAGAAATGGACATCGTAGCACACCAAAAACCAGCCAAAGACCTGCTAAGTGTAGCAAACACTAAGTTTTGCTACACCGTGCCTGTTTACATATAAAATTAACCAATCCAATGATTAATTGACACGTAATCAAAAGTGCCAAACGTTGGCAATTACTCGTCAATGAAGACACACTGGATTAATAAGATATAATGCACCGAATACGATGTCGTATTTAGAAAGGTAGTTATTGGCAGTTACAAGCCATTACTAAAATAAAGATTGGCCTTGAAGCCATAATTTCAACTGCTAAATGTACATGTTCCACGTGTAAACTTGAGAAACCAGGCGATTGGCAGTTAGAACACGTGGAATTCTTCTAGGAAGCAGTTATTTCCTTAAACACATTATCATTTGAGTGGTTAAGTCGACGTGTAGATTTAAAGCTTCTGGGAGAAGGGAGAATTCAAATTCAAACGTGGAGGAAGAATAACTGCCAACCATCAGAGTGGAAGTTGGAGTTTGAAGCAAGCCAGATTTAAATTCATGGAGCGGGAAGTTCGAACTACAAGCAACATCTATAAATAGAAGAAATTGAAGAGTGAAAAGCCCCCGGACAAATCTTCAACAAACATCTATCAAAAAACTGATGCTTGGTTTGTTCATTGGCAAAATAGTTTAGGATTTCGAACTCAGTTCGAAGTAGTTTAGGATCTCGAACACAGTTCAAAGTAGATTAGGAAGTAGATTAGGAATTAGACTAGGATTTACCTCGATTGTTCTTATAACAATCACCCCTATCTCGATTGTTCTTGCAACAATCACCTGTTCGAAGTTCTGTTACTCTGTATTTGAAGTTGGAGACAATTTCGAAGTAAGTTTATCTTTGATTTATTAATCGAAGTGTCTTGTTTCTTTATTGTTCTTTGATTTCCTAAGTTTATTGGTTTGCATTTCTTTACTTATTGAGAAAAATCCTCTTAATTGAGGTAATTGAACCAACAAAACACAATCGCCTGATTAGGTTTGGTTTTCCAAAGTTAATCTGAGGGAGGAGATTGAAACTCTCTCTGGCATGCTCGCACACAATTATTTTCCATTGCAAAGAAGTAAAAAGAACCAAACAGTGCCACAATACACACACCTGCACTTGTGTTTCTGATAATCAGATAGCACATATGACAAACAGATAGCACACCAACACACACTGTCAATAATTACTTCACAAACTGCCCACAAACAGTCCAAGGCTCAGAACAAATTCGTCACAGCCCAGACATAGAGACAGAAACAAAAACAAAAATAGCAACAACAGAAACACTAGCACACACCTAATGCAACAGCTAAACAGAGACAGCATTAGGCATTGCCCATATGACAGGAGCCAAACCTAAGCATTTCATCCACAAAGGGTTGAAACACAACTTAAGTTTCTCATCATTGCCCAGAATTCAACACAAACAAGTGCATCAACACAAATCATCCACCTGTTGCACACACAGGTTCAGCCATTCATCATAGCAACATAAATGTTAGTGGCCTCATAGTTAGTGGCATTGAACACCTGCACTGGACACCCACACACCTAAACTTAGCAAAGCATAAGAATGCAACAACATAATTGGCCTCAGAATTCATCACTGGCCTCAGGCATTGCCCCTAACCATAGAAATTCAGGAGCAGCAGTAGCAACACAACCACACATAAACACATTAATGTAGTACACATAGCCCATTATTCACAGGAAGTGCCAATACAAAGGCAGCAGCAACATAGTAACAAATCAGGTGTAACACTTGCAATATAGTACCAAAACACGTAATGGTAACACAAAAATATATAATCTGGAGGTATAGCACCAAAACCAATGGCCAAACAAGTTCAGAATTCAGAGTTCAGAATGCACCAAAATTCTCTTCAAAGTTCAACCAAACAGGTTAACAGTACCTCAACAACAGGTTGTACAAGGCTCATAGACAACCCAAGGCTCAGAAAAATTTCATCACAGCCCAAATATACGGTTCAGAATGCAGGTGTGTAACAACATCAATAACAGAAACACAAAGAGGCTCTAGAGAGCACACACCTGCCCTGATTCATAAGCAACAGGAAAACAGTAACCAGCTGGAACAAATATAACCTGCCACACACACACAAACAAAGAGCAGTGCCTGGAAATTGGGCTCAGGATTCACTACAAACTCATACAATAACATAATTGGCCTTAGAATTCATCACTGGCTTGCAAAGTGTAGCAAACAGCCCTATCACACTGTCACACACACACACACAAGGGCTCATCAAAGCATCAATACAAGGGCTCAGAATTTACATTACATCACAAGCGCATGCAGTGGCTGCAATAGTCATTGCCCCGCCAAGGTAAATAGCCTGCATTACTAATTTCAAATCATATCAATCATCATTGCCCTTCACACAAGCCAAATACCCTGCCATTACATATAAGATTCATAAGTTCTTGTCATTACATATACAAAAAGGCATTTACACATCATATGCCACTCACAAGGAGCTAGTTAAAGTACTTGTTCAAAGTTATAAATATACAAAAAGGAAACGAAGTTACGTTTCCATAAAAAAGGCATGTACACATCAAATGCCATTTACAACTTCGAGTTACTTAAAAGTATCTATTACAAACAACAAATGGCATCAATATAAGGTCATGATTAGCCATTCCAAAAAATTATCGAAGTTTCCCAATATTCTCTAAACAGGACCAAACACATGACCGTTGAGGACCGCCTTAGCCCAAGCTTGCTTCACCTCATCTCGGGTGTTTAGAAATTGGTCGACTCTCTCGTCTTTTTCACCAATAATGGCAGCTAGCTTGAATTGTTGCGTCAATGTAAGGTCAAGTTTTTCTAGCAAGGGAGGAATGGTCGCCTGGCGAGCGGATATCTCTTTCTCATACCCCAATTTGTCGGCCAATTTGTCCATAGCCACCAAGCTCTTCTCGCACCACATGTCTAGACTTGCACGCGCGTCTTCCTCATCACCCATCCTTGTTCTCTTCTTTCCCTTTTTACTTGCAGTATTGGCCGGAGGCGTGGTGGACGTTGGGATTGACATACGCCGTGCAAAGTTTGTGGGTGTGGAACCTGTAGGTGTAGCACTAGGAGGTGTGCCACCCGGAGGTGTGGCACCCATAGTTGGAGAACCCGTGGAGGTCATAGGGGTGGATCCCATAGGAGTGTTACCCATGCTCGCATATGGTGAATAAAGAAATTGTTCATCGAACAATGGCTCGTAGAAATCGCTTCCAAGTCCTTGTCCACCAACATCCCTGTGTACCCCAATATCTTCATCAATTGGAGTTGAGGGAATTGATTGCTCCATTTGCGTTGGATCCTCTGCCAACGCCCCGATCGCCCTATCCTTTCCAAACACCATAGCCCATTGTTCATAGTAAGGAAATCGTTTCTCGTACACCTCTTTGGCCTTCTTCGGGTGGGCCTATATAAGCATTTATTAAGTTGGGAAACGGTGTGACATGCCTTAACTTATGAATTAAAGTATAATGGGATACCTTTTCAAACTCATTCCAAACGCTTTCTTCCACATCGATCCATTTGTTGACATCATCCCAACCAAACCCACTCAATGAGATGATGTCATAGAGTTTGTGGTACACTTGTCTCCAATACTTGACCTTGGAGTCAATGTGGGGGGAAGCCTTAAGGTGGCTATCCGGCAATATTTTCTCCAACTCCTTCTCAAGCAAAGTGAAGAAACCGGGTTTGAAGCCATTTTCGGCACTCCACTTGTTGAAAATTTCGTTAACCATCACTTTTATGAGAGCATCCTCCTCCACTTTTCTCCATACCCTACGCTTCCTTGTTGTCTTTGTAGTAGACACATTGGCTTGTTCGGTGCGTTGTTGGGTATCCATAGCTGAAAATGTATTTAAGTTGGGCACCAATAGTAAAAGTAGAAACTAAAATTCATAAGCAAGGAACCTAAAGCATTAGAATTACAATCTTTTACAGTCAAGTTGTTCGAATTACAACACCATCGAAATTACAAAATTAGAATATTAAGGGTACAAGTCTTTCAAACACTTAAATGCAAATACTAGACAACAAGTTCTTAATACAAATACTTAGCAAAAAGTTCGTCAATCAAGGGGGGTACACCTTTTGTCCCCCACCATTTGCTAGCCAATGGTTATACATGGTAGTAGCCAACGCATCCCTCTCGGCGGTCCATTCATTGGAAGTGTCTATGGTAGTAACTCAATCATCATCTACCTCGACTTCATGGAGGTGATCTTGTTCCCATCGCGTGTACTCGAACTCAACCGGATCATTAGGCATCTCTCTTTTAATGAGATTATGGAGAAGGCAACAAGCTGTCACGATACAACATTGAGTCCGGATTGGGTAATATGAGGGAGACCTCAATATTGCAAAACACATTTTCAAGACACCAAAGCTTCTCTCAATGACATTCCTAGCAGCGGAGTGCTTCATGTTGAAGTACTCCTCTTTGCTAGCCGGCATGTGACCTTGCCTCCAAATGTTAAGGTGATATCGTTGGCCTCGATATGGTGCTAAGAAACCCTCCCCATTTGTGTAACCGGCATCCACAAGGTAGTAATGTCCTATAACGAATGGAAGTTACGACATTCAAACAGTTTATGAGAGAGTTCATTAAGGTAGTGGATTGAAGCAACGAAAATGAACTTTATAATTGGAACATACCACGAGGGACTTTCAAACCAGTGGGTCTTGCAATAGCATCTCTGAGAATTCTGGAGTCAGTGGCCGACCCTTCCCAACCAGACAAGACAAACACAAATTGTAGGTCTCGAGTGCAAACACCTAAAACATTTGTGGCAAGTTCACCCTTCCTTGACCTATACCGTGGCCTGTCAGCGGTAGGCGGATAAACTGGCACAAATGTCCCGTCCAATGCCCCAAGACAATTTTACGCCAATTTAAGAGTAGGTAATTTGAAGTAAGTACATAGGGTGGAATTTAGCAAACATAATGGGAAATTGTGGAACATAGCAAGCCACAAGTGTACCTGAAACCAACTCCATCTATTGTAATGGTAGTCTGCAGGTACAGGATCGGGGCTAACTAGTAGCATTCTATGGAGGCGCAACACAGCTTGGAGTACAGCATTGAAATGCCTGCTTATCGTTTTAGTCGATCTCCAGAACTGGTGTTTCGTACGCCTTTGCTTTGTATGGTAAGCAAGGATCCACAAGAATATTGCTACCCTCTTCTCAACACATACGAACCGCGAGTCCCCTAGCCCAACACTTCGAACTAAACTACACAATTGAAAAAATGTACGTCTATTTACCCTCAATTGCTCGTGGCATTCAACCTCATAAAAACCATTAATCCGTTTTTTGTTTTTAGGCCAAATTAGCCCAAAGACAAATGTTGATCTGAGTGAAGGTTTTCTAGAGACTCGATGCAAAAGTTTTCCAGAGAATTTCCCCTACGGAGAATAACTCTCACAGTCGTAGTTCTATGTCAACTAACCCTAAAGGAGATAGGATCGCTAGCTGATGCAATCTCCTTGTTGCGAATTTCGAAATCTGGCTGAGAAATTGTTGTCCAAGTGAAAATGATAGGAAATGTAAATTCGAACAACTTGTCCTTCGAACCAGTATTCGCAAAAAGAATGCTTCAGACAAATCACAAAACAAAACTTGAGCAAAACTCTCAATCAATTCACTTAGAATTGGTGAAAACATGATCTAAACAAACAAAACATCCCACACATTCATTCAGTTATCTTCTTCCTCTTCCATCTCCTCAGCAAATCGGACGTGCTTCCCTTCTGGCGTTGGCAAGCCCTTCAACCGCACAATACCAGTAAGAAGCACAAAATGATGCATCACTGTTACCACCAGCGATCTCTTCTTCTCCTTCAATCTCATTGTCACTGTTGTATACGAATCGGGTATGCTTTCCGCTAAATTTGGGAATCAATTTCCCTTCACGGACACTGATATTGCACATCCATTCACACAATTCATCGACAAACCCTCCATCCTCTCTTTCCTTCTCTTCTACTACCGCATAATGATCATCTTCGTTTTCTTCGAGTTCTTCATTGCCTTCTTCATCTTCATCTTCATCTTCTTCATCATCATCTTTGGAACTGCCATTAACCTGAACAGACCAAACAGAAGCATCCTCCTCCATAATTGACTTCTCCTCCTCTTTGCCTTCACTCTCTCCTCCAATATTTGTCAGCACAGAGGAATACCCAGATGAATCAGGATTCTCTGATTTCTCCGAAAAGTCCAAGAGTAATGACCTAGTTATCGAGCTATTCTCACATACAGGACCCTCTTGTTATGTTCCTTCCAGCATTCCAGTCACCATCTGTCACATTATTTTTCACCAATAAATCTGTGAATACGACTACACTACAAAAGCCAATTGGGAATTCTAAATTTTGTTACTCAAACAAGAAGTTACCAGTGCATATGTGCATACACACAAAACGAAATTGTGAATAATTCATTTCTAACAGTCTGAAAGTAGCAAATACAGAGGGCAAACAACAAGAAATCAACAGGAGTGCATGAATACAGGAAAACCCAAATTTGACTTCTAAACAAAGAATCAAAAACAAAGAAAATATACCTGAGAAATCAGCAAGTTTTCTTGCTCGGGTGAAGGAGTGACCAAAGCCAAACAAGTGTTTTTGAAGTCTTCATTGTCAGAGAGGTTCAGAACAAGGGGCGTGTTGGCCGAAGTAGGGGCGAGAAGACCTGTTGGAGAGTCGATAAAACAGCCTTTGAGGTGAGAGAAAGGTTTGTGTTCCAATGCTAGTTTCGAAAGCTCGGCCTCTTGTACCACTTTTTGCAAAAGGGTCTTGACTTAACCCCTCAAAAGAGCCTCCCCTGAACCAGGAGTCTTGGTGTGGTCCTTGACTTGATTGTTGTTCCTCTTTTTTGACAATGGGGTTTCTGTCAAGCTCCCAATTGCAACCCCAACAATCGGTGAATCGTTACTTATGTCGATAAGTGCAGATCGATCTTGGTTCCCTGTTCTCGGTCTTGATTTTGACATACCCTTTTCAGATCCATCAGTTTTCCCTGTAAATAGTAGTCAAATCAAGAATATCACATTTAATTTCACGTGGAAATTGAATCGAGAATTCAGAAGAACATCAAGATAGAATGAAGGAGTTAAAATTAATCAACAGAGATGCTTTCATATATATATATATATATATACACATGTATGTATGTTCGAAGCTGTGTATGATTGAAACTGAGAGCAATGAGAGAAGAGAAGGGGCTCACTCGACATGGGTATGTTGTTGGCTTTGATATTGCTGTTGTTTGAATTAGCCAAGATTTGTGATCTTGTAACTCTTCTTGTAGATGATGGGGTTTCCATTAAGAGTTATTGGATCAACACGGATTAGAACCAGAGAGAGAGAGAGAGAGAGAGAGAGAGAGAGAGAGAGAGAGAGAGAGAGAGAGAGAGAGAGAGAGATGTTACCAAGGAAGAGGTGGGAAGGTTTTATAAAGGAATTGGTTGGGAATTAGGGTTGAAATGGTATTGTGACCGTTTGTTTAAGCTGCGGGGAAGAACGCTGTTACGAAAATAGCCGTTGTCACTATTTTTGAATCCTGCTTATTGGCTACAGTTCTGTAGCTTTGATGACTAATTTGGATTTCGCCGTGGTCAACTAAAGGCATCTCCAGATCAAAAAAAACTGAAGGCATCTCCAATCGACCCAATTTAACAGGAGAAGATTTTGGGTGCGGGTAGGGCACCACGTGGTGCCATAGACCCGCATCCGGCCCGTCCAAAAAAGAACGGACGGGTTCCGGATTAAAAAATCTTGGGGACGGATTTAAAAAACAAAAAAAATAAAAAGTGGGTTTCAATCCGGAGCCCGTCCCGTCATTTTTTGGGCCCGGATGACCTTAGTGCATTCACCCAAAATTTTCTCATTTAACAGGGCAGCTCATTGGATAGACACAAATTTTCTCAAAGGTGGTTTCCAATCCCCCTCCTACCTTTTCTATCATCTGTAATGTGGTTTGAGAGTTTTTTTTATTTATAGAAATATCTTCCAGTTCAAAAAAAAAAATAAAAATCGACTCATTTAAGTTAAAAAATCAGGCTAAACAACTCATTGCCAATGCATGACTAAAATCCTTTCCCCGTTTTGGATTTTACCCCTTTCTTGGCCAAAATGAGGACAACAAGCTCCTGCCCATTTTCCCGTCGTCATAAATTAATTACTCTTTTGTCACTCCTATGTAAGAATAGATCGAGAAATGGAAAGAGTTGTGCACGAGCAGAAGGGTAGGGTTCCTACGAGCAGAGCATTCATTGATCGAAACGTACGAGCAGAGGGTGGTGTCAGTAAGCAGCAACACAATTCGGTGGAGAAGAGCTAACTCAACGAAGGTGAAGGGTTCCACATACGATTGAGGCCTTGAGGGGTTTAGGTTCCAAATGTAGGAGCTGATCAACGATGAAGGAGAAGCGTTGCTCCTCCCTTGCTAACATGTATGCCATTGGATGTTAGTAATAAACTTGGATAAAAAAAAATGGGGGTTGCCTTTGGAGATGCTACCACCAAAATTGGATTTTTACTTAAAATTTGACTCAAATTGGAGAAAAAAAGGGTAAGGGCTGGACATGCTCTTAACGAATTTGTTTTTAGGTTTCGTTGTGTGTTTGGAATGGCTTACGTGAACTTTGACTAATTTCATCACCGATCCGATTAAAGACATGCTATCAACACCGGAACTAGGAAATTTACAAGAAAAACTCTTGTGACCTGGGTTGTCACCAAGTTTCAAACTTGTGCACCTTGTTCGAATGGGTTTCAATAACCCAGTCCCCAATTTAAAACAGTGGGACCCTCTGAAAATCAGCCAATTTTCTTTCTCTTTCCCATTTTGGGAAACACTCTCCTAGTGTACAAATTGTGCACAAATAAGTTGGTGGGGTTCACTTCAGAGTCTCATACAAATGATCCAAGCCATTCATCAATTTTAAAATAATTTTTGAAGTACCTTTGAAAAAATTTAGCTCAATTACATTTTTATAGCTACTTGATCCAATTGGTTAACTTTTATTTAAAATTTCTTCATATTTTAGGATTCTAAATTTTGAATGAAAATTGGAAGATTGGATCAAATATTTAAAGTTTTAGATTGAGCTAATTTTCTCGTAGTCTAATCGAAAAAATATTTTAAAGTTGATGAACGGCTTTGATCATTTGTATGAGACTCCGAAGTGGACCCCACCGACTCATTTGTGCACAATTTGTACACTAGGAGAGTTTTTTCCAAAATGGAAAAGAGAGAGAGAAAATGGGCTGAAAATTTGAAGAGGGTCCCACAATTTAAAATTAGGGACTGAGTTCTTAGAAACCCATCCGAACAAGGCCGTGATATCTGAGTTTAGCTTATTTTTATTACTACTTGAGCTACCTTCCGGTTTAGTAACGAATTGGTTAAATAGTGGGTTGGCCAATGCCCAACAAGACCAAGTAGTACCAGAAATCGAGAATTAAACCAGTTTTGGCGAAGATTTATGGTGGGAAGATATCTTTTCGTTACCTATTTGATAGTTTTGAAATAGGAAAAAAGTACAGTTTTAAAAACTGGCTTCACAAACTAAAGGAGTGAAGAACAAAAAGAAAAATGGCATACATGCTCATGAGTTAAGGTGAGGTGATCCAAAAGTTAGAAGAGTTAAATCGAAGTCGCAACTCGCAAGAGAGAGAGTTAATTCTTATTTCTAAATTTACCATCTTTGTTTGGATTGATTTTGAGTTTTAGTTTTTGGTTAATGATTGGAGGAATAAATGGAGATAATAATTAGAAATATGAGGTAACGTTAGACAGAGATAGCGAGAGAAATTAGAATAATAATTAACTATAAGTGTAATGATTGAGAAATAACGAAGAAAACCGATCTTAGAATTCAAAACGAACAAGGATGCTGCTCAAAAAACGATGCCTCATAAATCGTGATTCCATGCCATGTCTATTAACCACAAAATTTTCTTAGTAAATTAATTTCAAACATATTCCACTGGGCCAGACCAGACATACTTATGCTCGTGGCAATCTAGATCTCAATATGTCATAATTAACTCGCTCTAGAACATTGTCTTATGGAGTATCTTATTAGTTGAGTTGGCACCTTTTTTGTTTTTATTTTTATTTATATTTATTATTATCATGAGTTGGTACTTGGTACACCGTTCAACCGATGGCAGCAATATGATTTTTGGCAACTCAGGAATCTAACTCAACTTACGCGTACATTTATCAAAATCAATCGTGAAACTCAATCTCATCGCTCACTTTCCGGGTGCCCGATAAAAACACGATGGGAGTGGTAGCCAGCGATTGCTAAGAAGGCACTTAACTAATACAAAAATGATACAGCTCATTGTCATGATCAAGTGGCCCCCCATTCAAAGTGAAAACAGGTTGTCCTGCAGCCAAACCTAGGAGTAATACTAAAAGAACAAAATTAATAATCACTAGGATCTTCTTTTATATCATCTGAGGTAGTTTCAAATGTTATCTCTTCTGTTGTTTTCTGGATTCACAAAATCTTTATTTTTGGGACCCCTTTAACTCAAGTGCTTTGTTTATAAAAGAGAAGACACATATTTTAGTGCACAGTCAGACACAAATGTATTTCAAAACCGTTTAATGAACGTGTGAATTTCACAAAATAATGACAGATTCACTTGCATCGGATAGTTCGTAACACATCTGCATGCATATCAACTTCGTATGTATCATTTACCCATTTATAAATTCTTGTAATTGAAACATCACTATTGATAGGGCTGCGAATGTTCACATTATTGCCCCTTAATTTATCCTCGTTAAGTCTATTTTTATTGTTACTTGGAATATAATGTTTGATTTTTGTCTTGCAGTGGTTCGGATGCTTAATATGTTAAAAAGGCGATAATCATCAAACTTCAGGCGTTGGATTCAATTTGCTAAAGCTTCCAAATTAATTCTATCGGAAAGTATATTGGGTTATGGGCCAACATTATGAAGGGTTTCTAGTGGGTTATGAATTTCCAAAGATTTTGATATTAAACTAGTTGGTATTAATAAAAGATAAACTAGTGGGGCCCAAGTAATTGGTTGGCACATGCTTTTTCTTTGGAAACAAGACCACTGCTAGGTTAAGAAAAGAAAGGAGGCTGCATGTAATATACATAGTATATAAGTCGAGGCTGCTCTGGTATTGGGGATTATCACAGACTCAACAAACGGAGGTTGCGGCTCCGTAGCTTGGTTTTTGGCAATCGACGATGTCTGGCTAAACCCTTTTCTAGGGCGTAGATGAAGCTCGAACCCTGAGTAACATTATTTATGTTTTGATTTATGGTTTTATTATTCGAATCATGGTTATGATTTTTAAGGATTTAATTATATTATTTATTCTTCCCATCAAATCTTGTGCATGATTTCCTAGGTTTTGTGCACGTTCATACAATGATTCATAATTGTTTTGTGATAATTGGTTGGATGGATTATACTACGTAAGACGAGTCGTGCCGATTTAAGACGGTTCGTACTAGTAAGACGACTCGTGCTAGGCGGAGATAGTCCATGCCGATTGGTGATTCATAAATTATCATTAGGAGATATCGCTAGGGCTTGCAATCCTACGGTATTCGGGTTGTTTCGAACAATAGACCTAAAATTGAAACATATTTAAGTTACAAGGGGAAGAGGGGATTCGAAACTCTAGACCTTTCTCCCATAAATCTTCTCTACTTTTTAATTGCTTTGTTTTACTTGCGCTTCAATAATTTTAGGAAACCAAATCAAACTCCCTTTTTCTCGAATTGAAGTAGAAATTAATTGAAACTGCTGTAACTCAGCTTTATAATCCCTGTGGAGCGATACTCGGAATATTTACCACTATTCGTTAGAGTAGTAGTAATTGTTCAATTTTATTAATTATTTTTGATACGGAAACGACACGATCAACTATGGATCACATTTTGGTTCCATCGATCTGTATTGGCAAGGGAAAGAGAGGGAAAACTGAAGCTGAGTCAATGATAGCCCAAGTCTGAAAATTATGACGCAGAAGCATAAATCTCTTAAGTGACTGACATGAATATCAAAATGAACAAATACAGAGCATCTCTCACGTACACCAATCAAAAAACACATTTATTTCCCTTAGATTCAGCAGTAACAGTCTTGCTAGTTACTAATATTAGGCTTCGGCAATCCTCTAAATGATTATCGATCAAAATTAACTGTAGTAGTAAAATTCTGTCAAATTAAGGACATTTGCGTCCGCCGGTGCGGGGGTTTTTGAGGTTGGCGTAGCAAGCACAGGCCTCGTAGTTGCCCCAAGTCCCCGGCGGCACGCAGTTGCACCTGTTGCAGCAACTCCCGCATGCCCTCTTGCACAGATTTGGCCTCTTTGTCGTTGAACACCTCACATCACAAGCCTTTCCACAATCTGATTCCATTTAAATCACCATTATCCGTCAATTTTTAACTAACTCCTACTAGTACTAATTAATTTAGGCTTTGATTGTAACAAAAAGGTATTACTCCGATTAGGCAACCCCAATAAAATACTATTGGAGTATACAATAACAAGATTGCTAGCCATAGCAATTACATCGATGGCGTCACATCAAATGATGCTCAAAATCATCCAAAGCATATAGGTCCCACAAAATATGCAAGACTCACGTGCCACGGATGATTTTGAACATATCTATGTTTGGTTCTATTTGCAAAAATCTATCCACGTACACGTCGGATTTCTCATTGATTATAGTGTAATGCTATATACATAGACCAAAGTGCACAGATCTGAATACAGATGCGTCAAAAATCGTTTTATGCACGTGTCATACACAAGGGATACTTGCGCACACATACATGTCTTGACCTGCACGATTTGGTCTACATCCGTAGCATTTTTGTAGATTATGCCCAGAAAAATCGTGTCATACTTATCGATGAAATATTTTCCATACACATTTGTGGTAAGGTAAGGTAAGGTGAAGCTGCGTACCCATTGGTGACGCTTGAGGAGCTGGGCTGACAGGGCTCTGTGCCTCATTGATGTCCATCTGCACCATCAATTAACCAAATTATATATTTACATTAAGTACATATATGCAAGTGAAATATTGAGACATTGACAAATGCATATCGATCGTGTGTTTGGAAAAGGAAGGCTTGTGCATATATACATAGGGGCCACGAGAGAATGTTTGCACAATCGTTAACTTCAAGGTCCCGAAATTACCTTTTGGTTGGCAGCAGTGAGATGGAAAAGCAGAAAAGAGAGAAACAGTGAAGCAATGAAGAATGCTCTTGAAAAGGCCATGGTGTTTTAAAAGCCAAGGATAATTAAGCTAGAGAAGAAGATGGTGAAACTTTGGAAATGGAAGAAATGTCTGAAAGCCAAATTAGAGAAGAGTGAGTTGGGATGCTAAATGAGAGAGAGAGATTGAGGTATTTATAGAGAGAGAGAGAGAGAGAGAGAGATGAGAGAGAGTGAGGGTAACTACTTGTCTCTCGGTAGCATGTGTTTCAGTGGAAGGAGTGAGGAGGCCTCTGAGAAGCTCCCAGTAATCCTGATCTTGCCAACCCACACTCACTCAAAACTAGCTAGGTTGAAAATGAGCTGTTTCCCTCATAGAATGTGTTAAAAAATAATTGGACCTTTAGACCTTGGTCTTGCCAGACAGATTCCGCCATGAGAGAGAGAGAGAGAGAGCGCATTTTGCTGGGAGGTTCAACTTGTAGTAATTAAATTTGTACACTCAACTCACAGGTGTACAGATAAAGATTAAATTCGTCACCTAACTCGTGTCGGAAATCAACAAAAAAAAAGAAAAGAAAAGAAATCACATTGGAACCGTTGCAATACCACGTCCTATGAAATGTGACAAATTGATAAACAAATTGCTAATAAAAAACGCAAACTATAAAAAACTATAATGTGTAGATTTACATGGTAGAGTTCAACGCGATTTGGGGTCCTTGAAGGCACTATAGGATTGTATTGTAGTGACCCTGATCCGCACATCCATCTTTATAATTGAATTGTTGAGATTCAAAGATGTATTTTACTTAACAAGAGTTACCAAATATATCTCAACCATCAATTGCAGAAATGAACGGTTGAATCTGGAGGACTACAATCTTGTAGTTTCCCAAGACACTATAGAGACCCCAAATCAAATTCGAGACGCACCTTTTTATTTATCTTATTAATAATAGTTTTTTTTATTATAGAAAAGAGCAAGATTTTCATATCATCTACTGTAGAACAAATAGTACAACAGTTTGCTAGAAGAAAAATGACAATGTCAAAATGTTGGTAGAAATATACAAGATAAGTTAGAGTAAAGGGGAGATAAAAGAGAGACGTAAGAGCATATCTATATTCTATTCCTTATCCAAATTTTTACTCAGTAAAATTTGAGTAAAAATCTGGGTAAAACTTGATTTGGTATTGTTCTTTTCAACCCTTACCCAAATTATATATTCGAGTTTTAATCCACAACATTGAATGATAAAAAGGTAAATATATAGCAGTGCAACAAAATATCCTTGAAAATATGGTTCATATTAGATTCTGTAAAATATTTGAGTAAAACTAAAACTATTTTGTATAAAAAAAATAGGAGTACTAGTTTTTTGATCTGATCTGAAATAGGAGTACTAGTTGGACCTTTAGATCTTGGTCTTGCCGGTGAGATTCTGCAGAGAGAGAGAGAGAGAGAGAGAGAGAGAGAGCATTTTGTTGTGGAGGTTCAACTTGTATTAATTAAATTTGTACAATCAACTTGCAGGTGTTCTGATGAAGATTTAATTCGTCACCTAACGTCTGTCGGAAATCAACCAAAAAATTTAAGAAATCTCACTAACACCGTTGCAGGACCACGTCGTATGAAGTGTGACAAATTGCTTATCGAAAACGCAATCAATAAAAAACTACTCCCTCCGTTCTATGAAGTTTAATCACTACGAAATTATGTGTAATTTTCAAATTAAAAAATAATGTATTTATCAAAATAATTTTTTAATTTTTTTTGCACCGTATAAAAGTTCTCGATGAGATCTATCAAACAAGATCCATATTGACTAAAAATTATTTTCGTAAGCATGTTATTTTTTAGCTTGAAAATTGCACTTAGTTTCGTAGTGATAAACTTTATGGGATGGAGGGAATAGTATAATGTATAGATTTACATCGTAAAGTTTTCTTTTATTTTTATAACAAAGTGTCTGGGTCAGTTTGCACACATCGACTAATCTCAGGAGACCAATCTCATCATCTATTTACACGGTAAAGTACAATGCGATTTGGGCTCCGATCCAACTGTGGTGCCTTGAATTCCTGGATGAATATCTTGAACTCTTTTACTTGACCCGAATGAGTGATGAGAGAGCTTATATTCCTGAATGAGTGATGAGAGAGCTTATATTCGAACTCCTGCACATGTAACGCCCGATGTTAGTGCCTAACCTGGCTAGAATGTGGTCAAAGAAGACACTCCGACGGTTTAGTAAGTGATCGGAGAAGAAAGAAGTATTAAGAGAGTAGTTGTAGTGAGAGAAAGTGTTGTGTACCTCTCTAGGGTTCCTTCACTTCGTATTTATAGGCTCCCCAAGTACAGAGGCAAATCCTTCATCTGGCTCTGATGATGTCACTAAGCATCACGAGCCAGATCTGCGATCATTGCATACACGCGTCTTCCAATGAGGCTTTAACTCGTAGCATAACCGCTACGGGTGTCGTCATCTTGACGTAGAGACAGCTATAGCATGCACATGTGCCTTCCAAAATCTGTTACGAGCATTGGCTGCCTCGACTGACGTCACATATGTCGTCTCCA
The DNA here is from genome assembly GCA_022606695.1 of Vaccinium macrocarpon. Taxonomy (NCBI): domain Eukaryota; kingdom Viridiplantae; phylum Streptophyta; class Magnoliopsida; order Ericales; family Ericaceae; genus Vaccinium; species Vaccinium macrocarpon. The sequence continues at coordinate 36,068,147 of CM040179.1, read as the reverse complement.
AAATTTCGGACTTCCTTCCGAGCCATCTTAGAAATTATCTGTCTTAGATGATTCGTCTGGATCGTGGCCTCTCTCGGCCGAGACACCGGTTCGTCTTGGATGGGTCCGTCTCGGACGTCACATTGTG